>CM055121.1:12967035-14167035 GCA_029206835.1 Rana muscosa | reverse complement strand
TACACTATGGATGTGGCATGGATGCGAACTGATGTGGCATGGATGAGCCATGGATGGGGATGGATGGGTGGGTATGGTGGGAACACTGTGTATGGCTGGGTGGGTATGGCTGAGTATGGCTGGGTGGGCATGGCTGAGTTTGGCTCGGTGTGTATGGCTGAGTATGGCTCGGTGGGTATGGCTGAGTGTGGATGGGATGGCTGAGCATGGATGGATGAATATGGATGAGGATGGATGGATGAGTATTGCTGAGCATGGATGGATGGATGAGTATTGCTGAGCATGGATGGCTGAGGATGGATGGATGAGTATTGCTGAGTATGGATGGGATGGATGAATGAGTGCTGGAATGGGCACAGAGCAGCGCTGTGGGCACTACACATCCAGCCCACAGCGCTGCTGCACCCGATCTCTCCCCTTGCACTGTACCGATCGGTACGGGGGGGGGGGATGAACTGGACATGACACCGGTTTATTTACAAGTGATCGCTGTGTCATTTGACGGCGCGATCACTTGGTAAACGCCCGCTGTCAATCCGGCAGTCACGGATATTCCCAGGGGCGCGCCCCAGGGGGTGCGCGGGAGCAAGATTCTGGAAGGACGTCCATGGACGCCCTCCCAGAATACACAGACCGCGCTGCAGCCGTCTTTCGGCTATGGCCCGTTCGGCAAGTGGTTAAAGCAACGCAGTGCTGTGTCGCAAAAAATGGCCTGCTCAGGAAGTGGGTAAAACCTTCCGGAGCTGAAGTGGTTAATGATAAGGAGTGGTCAACCAGCACTTGTATATCAATCCAAGATATCCAGCTTGCCTCAAAACCACATCTCAAACAATGGTACTGCTGCGTTGTAATAGATCACTGTGCATATATACTCAGTTGGACATAGTATCATGAAAATTAAAAAGACACGCTCTTCATAGTGTAATCCCGATTAAAATACAAATTTAATGTGGTAAATGCACTTACAATGATAAGATGACAGCCAGGCACTTCATATCATATAAACAACCCATATTCCAGAATCCAATATGGACGTGGCAGAACCGCATCTGCATAGTGGCGTGTGTTCTGTTTCTGCTCTACTAGTTTAGTCAAAGTTGACATCATCAGGAGTACGGAACGCACGCTGCCACTTTTCCCTTTTATACAGAACAGCACAAGAAGGAAGACATCCTAATTAGTACACAGTGTGGAGATTAATAGTTAACTCTGCATACAAATTGCAGTGCCAAACACATTCAGTGCTGTCTCGTGAATGATGCTATAGCAAGTGTTGACAACTTCTATAATGCGCCATCTTGTGGTCAAGAGTAAAATAGACCACAAAAGGTTAAAAATAAGTGCAAAAAAAGTTAACAAAAATGTTCAACATAATAATATCCTTCATATGTTGTTATAAAAATTGATTTAAAAACAAGAAATGTATTACATTAATACTAAAATATATTTTTAAACCGATATTATTACCTAAAAATTCCTAGAAATATTTCACATATATTTGATAATATTTATTTACAGAAGTAAAATCTACCAAATCATATAAAAACTTTTGAAGCCCCTGAAATTTAACTGAGAGAAAAAAAAAAAAAAAAAGGAAAACACTGAACCAAAGGTCAAGAAAGGGGGACAAATTTTATTAAATATTAAATAAAATTGTAAAAATCTGTTACACACTGAGGTGCTGTGTAGTTTATCATTAAGAAGTTTGGTGGCGTTTGGTATCCACATCTGTAATTTCCCTCATAATTGAAGAAACACTGAATTCACAGTTTTTGGCTTCACAATTGGATCTCTTTTTTTTATTTTTTTTATTTGTGGTGACTCATAATAGTTTGATATATTTGCATTGCATTGTATTGCACATACTATTTAATTTATCTTAGCGCTGCACTATTTTGTGATTTTTATTTTGCTATACTAGTAATAGCAGTAATCAAAGACTAAGGCTGCTTTCACATTGGGGTGGTCGGGATGTTTAAGGATAAAACGTCGCTTGTTTTAGCAGCCCTTTACCGTCATTTTAGAGATGCTATTCGGGCATTATTGGGGCGCTTTTAACCCCCGAATAATGGATTAAATGCGTCCGTGTAGCTCCGCTGCCCAATCGCTTTGCAGGCACTTCGGCAGCGGTGCCCATTCATTTTAGTGGGCAGGAGCGGTGTATACAATGCTCCTTCACCGCCCCAAAGATGCTGCTTGCAGGACTGATCATATCAATCAGCAAATACACATATACCGAATGCAGCATTATACAGAAATCACTAGAGCAACAATCTAGCCAGTGCTTACTTTGCGAAAATGCACAACTCTGGAAGTAGTAAATAATCAAAACTGACAAATTGCATAAATTAGTAATCATTAACAGGACTTTTTTCTTTCTCGTACATCACGGGACACAGAGCGGCATAGTCATTACTATGTGGGTTATATAGATACCTTCAGGTGCTGGCACTGGCAACTTCCAAAACCGGAAGTACCCTCCCCTATATAAGCCCCTCCCATCCGGGAGCACCTCAGTTTTTTGCCAGTGTCTAAGGTGTTGGCCAAGAAGTAACATGTGTTTTTCACTGAGCTTGCGTACAGGTTCTTTTGGGCCTCAGTAAGCTATTCCGGATCCGACCAAAAAAGCTTCATAGCTAAACGGTCGGTACCCGGGCCTTGCAGAGAAGAGCAAGGTTTTGCCTGTAATGCTTCTCTTAGGAGAGCTGGACCCTGGGATCCAGAGCTCTGGTCATACCCACGACCAAGATGTTTTCTGTGCAGGGTGCTATACAGGTCCAGGGGAGTGGAATCCTTGGGAACCCGGTCCCTGAAGGTTTAATTACAATGCCTGCCGTGATAGGTGAAGTTTGGGCTTCTGTGGACCAAACAGAGTCCTGCGGCGGGGAAAAGGTAAGTGGGGGCCCCTCAGGAACTTGGTTCTATTGAGGGGACCCCCAAGCCTAATATGTCTTTCTGCCTGTTACCTAACGGTATTCCCGCTAAATATTTATGCATGCCTGTAACTACTAAAAAATTTAATATTTTTAATAGTGGTCAAGAAAAAAAAAAAATATATATATAGACTGCGGTACCTGTGTTAATCCACTAGAGGCCGCTGTGGAACGTTTCTTGTCATGTGGACTAGTTTCTTTTCATCAGACCAAGTCCAGGCAGATGGTGAGTTCTCTTGTGGGAAACTGCTTCCTCTGCCATGTTGCAATGCTCGTCCATCCCCCGGCCTGCGGCAAAAGGGGCCCTGGCTCTTGTCCCTAGTTTTCCTTTTCAAAAAAGAGCGCCAAAGGCGCACGTGCCCGCGCGCGTGCACGCGCCTCTATATATAGAGGTGAGCTGGGAAAGGGGCGGAGCTTGGGGATGACGCTCTGTGCGCGCCGCAGCGCTTCTGCGCATGTGCGGGCGTCCCAGCATGTTAAAAAACACAATTATGTGTTGTGAGCTGGCTATGGAGTGCAGAGACAGAGCTGGCAACATTTAAAAAAGGCATACAGCAAGCGGTTGATGCAGGCATCCCCATAGAAAGGCATTAGTAGACACCAACTGTTTTTATAGCAGCATTTGTGCTAGACTATTGTCAGTAGGTGGTGTATTTCGGCTGGAATACCTCAGCTTTGGGCTTAGGAATATGCCGTCTAAAAACTCCGGGACTAAAAATCCCAGGAAGCATAGGGGGTCTCCATCGGGCTCTGAGGATCTTGGGCATGCTTCGGCTGCACCAATCTCCCCTGAAGAATCAGAGGTTAGTGACCGTAGAGCACCCTCAGGAGTACCTGGTACTGTGGCTGTCCTCAGTTCACCTGCTCCTGTGTATGTAACAGAGGAGGTTTTTTCCTCAGCTCTGGGAGGGCTGGAAGAGAGATTGTCAGCATTGATCGCTGCTTCCCTGTCACAGGGAAAAAGCGCTCGATCTCCGTCTCCTCCCTCAGAGTGCCTGTTAGCGGAGCAACAGTCCCATACAGGGATCGACCTACCTGAGGGGGATCAGGATGAGGTTGATTCTGTTGTAGAGGAATCAACAGTGGAAGAGCCATTCTCAGCATCACATGCTGAAAGATTATGGGTTCAGTCCCTGACTAACATGGTCCGATCAGCATTTAAAATGCCCCTTGCGGAGCCATCATCCACTTCTGTCTCCTCGTTGGGGTCGCTAAAAGCTCCCCAGACTGTTTGTTCCTTTCCGATCCATCCTTTACTGGAAGGGCTCATTTACCAGGATTGGGAGCATCCTGATAAAATATTTACTCCTCCCAAGAGATTTCAGGTGATCTATCCCATGGAGGATAAGTTCGTCAAAAAATGGAGGGTCCCTACAGTGGACGCAGCCATCTCTTGTGTGAATAAACCACTGACATGTCCAGTGGATAATGTCCAAATGTTCAAGGACCCAATAGATAAAAAATTAGAGTCCTTATTAAAATCTGCTTTTGCTACAGCAGGCTTGGTGACACAACCAGCAGTGGCAGCTATTGGGGTCTGCCAAGCAGTGAAGGATCAGTTGAAACAGGTCTTAAGGGACTTGCCAGATCAGCAGGCTCTTGCCCTAGCTGATCTACCTAGAGCCTTATGCTTTGCGGTGGACGCTATAAAGGATTCAATCCATCAGGCCGCCCGCCTTACGCTGTCTGTAGTACATATGCGCAGGCTTCTATGGCTCAAAAACTGGTCTGCTGAAGCTCCCTGTAAAAAATTGCTGGTCAGCTTCCCATTTCATGGTGAACGCTTATTCGGGGAAGACCTGGACAAATATATCCAGAAAATTTCCAGCGGTAAAAGTACACTTTTGCCGGTTAAAAACAGAGTTAGAGGTCCCTCTTGTAAGAGGCCTGCTTCTCCAGTCCCTAGGACATCGGCTGTGAAACAGTTCCGACGGCCTCCTCGGTCAAATCCCGGAGGTAAAAATCAGGGACAATTGCAGGGTAACAAGAAGCCCTGGATCAAGAGAGGTACAAAACCTCCCCCAAAGTCAAATGCATGAAGGGTTGCCCCCACTCAATCGGGTGGGGGGAAGACTTCAGTTGTTCACAGAGACCTGGCGGGACACGATCAGAGACAGATGGGTGCTCTCCGCAGTAAGTCTGGGATACAAATTGGAGTTAAAAGACTCCCCTCCTTCCCACTTTATAAGGTCAAACGTGCCAAGGGATCCCCAGAAGAGAGGATCCCTCCTGTTGGCACTAGAACAATTATTGCTCCAAGCAGTATTTATAGAGGTTCCCCTGGAAGAATGGGGGTTCGGGTTTTACTCAAACCTCTTTACAGTCCCGAAGCCAAACGGGGACGTGAGGCCCATATTAAATCTAAAAGGGCTAAACAAATTCCTACATATCAGGACTTTCCGGATGGAGTCGATCCGATCGGTGGCCACTGCCCTACAAGGGGAGGAATGGTTAGCCTCGATCGACATCAAAGATGCTTATTTGCACATTCCCATCTTTCCAGCCCACCAAAAATTTCTACGCTTTGCGGTAGAAGGGCGCCATTTTCAGTTCAGAGCCTTACCCTTCGGTCTGGCCACAGCACCACGAGTGTTCACAAAAATTCTGGCCCCATTATTGGCCAATCTAAGAACGCGAGGTGTAACGATAATGGCATATCTAGACGACTTGTTGCTGATAGACCACTCAGTGGAAAAACTAGAAGTGGTTGTTCACGAGACAATCGAGTATCTGGAATATCACGGTTGGATTATCAACCGAGACAAGTCAGCCCTAAAACCAGTCAAAAGTCTGGAATACTTGGGGCTAAGGCTGGATTCAGACCAGAGAAAAATTTTCTTGCCTCAAGAAAAGGGGTCGTCTTTGAGAGATTGGATCCACTTAGTGGGTACAAAAAGACAGCCATCCATACGCCTGTGCATGAGGCTGCTGGGAAAAATGGTGGCATCATTCGAAGCAGTACCCTACGGTCAATTCCATTCAAGGAATTTGCAAAGGGCCATACTGTCGGCCTGGAACAAAAAAGTTCAGGCCCTAGACTTACCAATGTCCTTGTCCCCTTCCGTTCGCAAGAGCCTCCGTTGGTGGTTGGTTCCCCAGAATCTGGAAAGAGGGAAATCCTTCAGTCCGATTTCTTGGAAGGTGGTCACTACAGATGCCAGCCTTATAGGCTGGGGAGCAGTACTGGAGCAATGGTCTCTCCAGGGCAGATGGTCGGATGCAGAAAAGGCCCTGCCCATCAATCTCTTAGAGATACGAGCAGCCCGGTATGCCCTAGTAGCATGGACATCCAAACTCCAAGGGTCCCCTGTCAGAATTCAATCGGTCAATGCCACGGCAGTGGCATATATCAATCATCAGGGTGGCACCAGGAGTCGTGCAGCCCAGTGGGAAGTAAATTGCATCCTGAAATGGGCAGAAAGATATGTCCCAGCCATATCTGCGGTATTCATTCCAGGAGTGGAGAATTGGAAGGCGGACTTTCTAAGTCGCCAACAATTATGCCCAGGGGAATGGTCCCTTCATCCCGAGGTTTTCCGGACAATATGTCAGCGGTGGGGAACACCGGATGTAGATCTGCTAGCATCCAGATTCAACGCAAAAGTGGACAGGTTTGTCTCTTGGACAAGAGATCCCCTAGCTTGCGGCTCGGATGCCCTAGTGTTCCCTTGGGATCAGTTCAAGCTGATATATGCATTCCCACCGCCACAATTGTTACCTCGATTACTCCGCAGAATCAGGGTAGAAAAGAAACCAGTGATTCTGGTGGCTCCAGCGTGGCCCCGAAGAGCATGGTACGCGGAGATTGTAAAGATGTCTGTGGGGAGTCCTTGGACCCTCCCACATCGTCCGGACCTGCTTTCGCAAGGACCGATATACCACCCTTCCTTACCAGCCCTAGGTTTGACGGCCTGGCTATTGAAGCCCACATTCTAAAAAAGAGAGGGCTCTCTAATTCTGTGGTATCTACCATGATCAATGCCAGGAAGCCGGTATCCAGGCAGATCTACTATAGAATCTGGAAGGCGTACATCGCCTGGTGTGAAGCCAAGAAATGGCATCCACGTAAGTACGTAATAGGTAGGATTCTGGACTTCCTACAATGGGCTGTAGATAGGAAGCTTGCCTTGAGTACTATCAAGGGTCAGATTTCGGCCTTGTCAATATTTTTTGAAAGGCCCTTGGCTTCGCATACACTAGCAAAGCCTTTATACAAGGAGTGATGCGTATTAGCCCTCCGGTTAATATTCCCATATGTCCATGGGACTTAAACCTGGTTCTGTCGGTTCTACAGAAACAACCATTTGAACCATTACAGCATATTTCCCTGGTTCTTCTCACCAGGAAATTGATTTTTCTAGTAGCCATTTGTTCGGCTAAAAGAGTGTCGGAATTAGCCGCTATGTCCTGTAGGGAGCCATATCTGGTTATCCATAAGGACAGAGTAGTGTTACGTCCTCATCCAGCCTTTCTTCCTAAGGTGGTATCGAGGTTTCATTTGAACCAAGATGTGGTTCTTCCTTCTTTTTTCCCCAAACCTAGTTCGGTAGAGGAAAAGTTATTGCATTCTTTGGATGTAGTAAGAGCAGTTAAAGCTTATCTAAAAGCCACTGCTCAGATTCGCAGAACGGATACTTTGTTTATTCTGCCGGAAGGCCCCAGAAGGGGTCAGGCAGCGTCAAAATCTACTTTAGCCAAGTGGATTCGACAGGTCATAATGCAAGCCTATGGCTTGAGAAGGAGACCGCCTCCGTTCAAAGTTAGGGCGCACTCCACGAGAGCAGTTGGAACTTCATGGGCAGTGCATCACCAGGCCTCCCTGGCTCAAATCTGTAAGGCCACAACATGGTCTTCAGTACACACGTTTACTAGGTTCTACCAGGTGGACGTTAGAAGTCAGGAGGATGTCGCCTTTGGGCGCAGTGTGTTGCAGGCCGCAAAAGATCCTCATGTCTGATAGCGCTCAGCTTATGTATGGTGTACCCCCCCCCCTCATTGGGCATTGCTTTAGGACATCCCACATAGTAATGACTATGCCGCTCTGTGTCCCGTGATGTACGAGAAAGAAAATAGGATTTTTATAACGGCTTACCTGTAAAATCCTTTTCTTGGAGTACATCACGGGACACAGAGCTCCCACCCCTCTTTTGGGGACACTTATTGCTTTGCTACAAAACTGAGGTGCTCCCGGATGGGAGGGGCTTATATAGGGGAGGATACTTCCGGTTTTGGAAGTTGCCAGTGCCAGCACCTGAAGGTATCTATATAACCCACATAGTAATGACTATGCCGCTCTGTGTCCCGTGATGTACTCCAAGAAAAGGATTTTACAGGTAAGCTGTTATAAAAATCCTATTTTTAACGTCCTGCCAGCGCAGCGCCCCAGTGTGAAAGCACTCTGGCTTTCACACTGGGACTGCAGGGGAGGTGTTTTTGAGGTTCTTTACAGGCGCTATTTTTAGCCCAAAAGCACCTGAAAAATTCTAAAGTGTGAAAGGGGTCTTAGTGTGAGTGTGATAGTGTGGCTGACACTGGCTGGAAGGGACACTAACTGACACTGACTTTGCTAGTGACACTATTAATAGTGATCAGTGATGATAATACTGTACTAACAAAATTAATGGGTAATAGGGCAACAGTCACCTGAACGTAAGTCAAAATTACTTTTTTTTTTTTTTTTTGGGTTATTTAGCCAAATAGATGTTCCGAGCACTAAATAAACTGTGCAGTTTATCTTATATGGGGAAACATGTGAAAGTATTCAATAGTGTGGTTGGTAGATATGATTAGATGTAGATACCACCGTGTTCTGCATGTGTGGCCTTATCTGACACAGCTCTGATGACTGAACTAATTCTAGAAGAGCCTTTGGATGACACAGTCAGAAATTCCATTGTTAAACAAAAAATTGTTAAAACATTTATTTTTTTATTTTTTATTCCAGTTTGCTTGCAGGATAGTGTGCTTGCATTTTGGAAGCATGGCATGCAAGGTAGAAGCTTTCGATCTAATGAGGTGAGTGGAGAGCATATTCAAATCACTACAGTTGTTTCTTTGAGTAAAAAAAATGTACTTCAAATGCAACTTATCTAAAAATCAGTATGATCATTTAGACATTTTGTGTATAAGATTATCTGTTTATCAGGATGGCATGGGACCATGATCCATTAATTTATCTTGAATGACTGTAGTTTATAGGAAGTTGTGCATTTCTGATATTGTATTTATAATAAGATGGTGATAGGTTGATTTAGGCCCCTTTCACACTGCTCTAGGGCATTTAAAGAGTAAATTACGAAGTAAAAAGTACAGGAATCCATTGCAGTATAGTGAAATCAAACCATTACAAGATGTATTCTGGCTGGTTACTGTGGGTACTGTATTTTACACGCAGGGCTCTGTTTTATAGAATCGGCTCATGTGTCCCACTGTGTGATTTTGTGGTGTTCTTGCAGATAACACAAGAAATTTCGGATAACACTCGGATATTCCGCTTGCTTGGATCCGACAGGTAAGGAAAGCGCTTTAGTATTTTGTAACATACCTGTATTTCTTGTTCATACATCACGGGACACAGAGCGGCATAGTCATTACTATGTGGGTTATATAGAATTATCTTCAGGTGCTGGCACTGGCAACTTCCAAAACAGGAAGTACCCTCCCCTATATAAGCCCCTCCCATCCGGGAGTACCTCAGTTTTTTGCCAGTGTCTAAGGTGTTGGCCAAGGTTAACATGTATTCATCTGGGCTTGTGTACAGGTTCTCTGGGCCTTAGCAAGCTATTCCGGATCCGACCAAAAAAGCTTCATAGCTAAACGGTCGGTACCCGGGCCTTGCAGAGAAGAGCAGGGTTTTGCCTGTAATGCCTCTCTTAGGAGGGCTGGACCCTGGGATCCAGAGCTCTGGTCATACCCAAAACCAAGAGGCTATCTGTGCAGGGTGCTATACAGGTCCAGGGGAGTGGAATCCTTGGGAACCCGGTCCCTGAAGGTCTAGTACAATGCCTGCCGTGAGAGGTGAAGTTTGGGCTTCTGTGGACCAAACAAAGTCCTGCGGCGGGGAAAAGGTAAGTGGGGGCCCCTCAGGAACTTGGTTCTATTGAGGGGACCCCCAAGCCTAATATGTCTTTCTGCCTGTTACCTAAAGGTATTCCCGCTAATAGCTGTATATGCCTAAGAAATCCTAGAAATGTCTTTTCATAAAGGAAGTTTTAAAAAACTGTAAACCTGGAAATGTTTTTCATAAAGGAGGTTTAAAAAAAAAAAAAAAGTGCGGTACCTGTGTTTGTCCACTAGAGGCCGCTGTGGAACGTCTTTTTTTCTTGGGACTATTCCTTCCATGGTGAAAGTCCAGGCAGATGAGTGAGCTCTCTATCAGGGAAGCTGCATTCCTCTGTCATGCTGCCAAGTAGTTTCCTTCCATCCCCGAGTCCTGGTGAAACAGGGACCCTGGCTCCTCTCCCTACATGGCGCCAAGAGCGCACACGTGCACGCGCACGCGCGCGCACACACGCTTTCTTTTTATAGATTTAGCTTCAAAAAAGGGGGCGGAGCCTGGCGGATGACGCGCTCTGTGCGCCCAGCACTTCTGCGCATGTGCGGGCGTCCCAGCAAGATAAAAGGACTCAGTCCACGCTGCTTGCTATGGACACAGAGCATGAAAAGGAGCTGGTAGCATGGTATAGGGGCTTACAGCGGGCGGTTGATACAGGCATCCCCAGAAAGACGCATTAGTAGACACCCACTGATGTACATAGCAGCAAATTGCATTAGACTATTTCAGTAAAGGGGTGTATTGCGGTTGGAATACCTCAGCTTTGAACTAAGGAATATGCCGCCTAAAAAACTCCGAGATATACCTCTCAGGAAGTGTAGGGGGTCTCCATCGGGCTCTGAGGATCTGGAGCAGTCATCTGCACCTTCCTCCCCTGAGAAATCAGAGGTTAATACCCATAAGGAACCCCCGGGAGTGCCAAGTACTGCGGCTGTCCTCAGTCCACCTGCTCCTGCATATATAACAGAGGAGGTTTTTGCCTCAACTCTGGAGGGATTGGAGCAGAGATTGGCAGCATTGATCGCTTCTTCTCTACAGGAAAGAAAGCGCGCCAGATCTCCATCACCTCCATTAGAGTGCCTGTTGGCAGAGCAACAGTCCCAGGAAGGGACTGACCTACCTGAAGGGGATCAGGAGGAGGTTACCTCTGTTTTTGAGGAATCGACAGTAGATGAACCATTTTCAGCATCACAGACTGAAAGATTGTGGGTCCAGACCCTAACTGACATGGTTCGATCTGCATTTAAAATGCCTCTTGTTGAACCATCAACTACTGCTGTCTCCTCATTGGGGTCGCTAAAAGCTCCCCAGGTTAATTGCTCCTTTCCAATACATCCATTATTGGAAGGACTTATATACCAGGACTGGGAACATCCTGATAAACTATTTGTTCCGCCTAAGAAATTTCCGGTGATCTATCCCATGGAGGAAAAGTTCACCCAGAGATGGAATGTTCCTACGGTGGATGCAGCCATCTCTTCTGTGAACAAATCACTGACATGCCCAGTAGATAATGTTCAAATGTTCAAAGATCCAGTAGATAAAAAATTGGAATCTTTATTAAAATCTGCTTTTTCCACAGCAGGGGCTGTTACACAGCCAGCAGTGGCAGCTATTGGGGTCTGCCAAGCTTTAAAGGATCAGATGAAAATGGTCCTGAGGGATTTGCCAGACCAGCAGGCCCAGGCTCTGGCTGATCTGCCTAGAGCATTATGCTTTGCGGTTGACGCCATCAAGGATTCCATCCATCAGGCCTCCCGCCTCACGCTGTCTTTGGTACATATGCGTAGGCTTCTGTGGCTCAAGAACTGGTCTGCTGAAGCTCCCTGTAAGAAGCTCTTAGTTAGCTTCCCATTTCATGGGGAACGCCTTTTTGGCAAAGACCTGGATAAGTATATCCAGAAGATTTCCAGTGGTAAAAGTACTCTCTTACCGAGTAAAAAGAGGTCTAGGGGTCCATCTTTTAAGAGGACTACCTCTCCTATCCCTGCGACGTCTGCTACTAAGCAGTTCCGACGGCCTCCTCGGTCAAACTCAGGGGGTAAAACGCAGGGTAATAAGAAACCCTGCATCCGAAGGGGTACTAAACCAGCCTCCAAGTCAAGCCTATGAAGGGCTGCCCCCACTCAAACGGGTGGGGGGAAGACTTCAGTTGTTCGCAGAGACCTGGCGGGAGACGATCAAAGACAGATGGGTGCTCTCCGCAGTAACTCTGGGATACAAGTTGGAGTTAAAAGAGTCTCCTCCTTCCCATTTTATGTGGTCAGGCATGCCAAAAGACCCTCTGAAAAGAAAAGAGGGTCTCTCCTATTGGCGTTAGAACAACTATTGCTCCAAGGAGTAATTATGGAGGTTCCTATGGAAGAGTGGGGGTTGGGTTTCTACTCAAACCTTTTCACAGTCCCGAAACCAAACGGGGACATAAGACCCATATTGGACCTAAAGAGTCTAAACAAATTTCTAAACGTCCGGTCTTTCCGGATGGAGTCGATCCGATCGGTCACCGCTGCCCTACAGGGGGAGGAATGGTTAGCCTCGATCGACATCAAAGATGCTTACTTGCATGTTCCCATCTTTCCAGGTCATCAAAAATTTCTACGCTTTGCAGTAGAAGGGCACCATTTTCAGTTCAGAGCCTTACCATTCGGTCTGGCCACAGCACCACGAGTGTTCACAAAAATTCTGGCCCCACTGTTGGCCGATCTAAGAACACGAGGTGTAACGATAATGGCATACCTAGACGACCTGTTGTTGATGGACCACTCAGTTGCCAAGCTAGAAGTGGTAATTGTCGATACAATCAAGTATCTAGAATCTCACGGTTGGGTCATCAACCTGGACAAGTCAGCCCTACAGCCAGTGAAAAACCTGGTATATCTAGGGCTACGGCTGGATTCAGACCAGAGGAAGATTTTCTTACCTCTAGACAAGGTATCCTCTTTGAGGGGCTTGGTCCGTCTGCTTTGTGCAAAAAGACAGCCGTCCATACGCCTGTGCATGAGGCTGCTAGGAAAGATGGTAGCATCATTCAAAGCTGTGCCATACGCCCAATTCCACTCAAGGAATTTACAGAGGGCCATATTGTCAGCCTGGAACGGAAAAATTCAGGCTCTAGACTTCCCAATGGCTTTGTCCCCTTCCGTTCGGAAGAGTCTCTGCTGGTGGTTGATCCCCCAGAATCTCCAGAAGGGAAAACCCTTCAGTCCGATATCCTGGAAGGTGGTCACTACAGATGCCAGCCTTATAGGCTGGGGGGGCAATGGTCTCTCCAGGGCAGATGGTCAAATGTAGTAAAAACCCTGCCCATCAATCTCTTAGAGATACGAGCAGCCCGGTATGCCCTAGTAGCCTGGACATCCAGACTCCAAGGGTCCCCTGTCAGAATTCAATCAGACAATGCCACAGCAGTGGCATATATCAATCATCAGGGTGGCACCAGGAGTCGTGCAGCCCAGAGGGAAGTAAGTCACAGCCTGGAATGGGCAGAAAAGCATGTCCCATGTATATCAGCTGTCTTCATTCCAGGCGTGGAGAATTGGAAGGCGGACTTTCTGAGTCGCCAACAGTTATGCCCAGGGGAATGGTCCCTTCATCCCGAGGTCTTCCGAGCAATATGTCAGCGGTGGGGAACACCGGATGTAGATCTGCTAGCATCCAGATTCAACGCAAAGGTGGACAGATTTGTCTCCCGGACAAGGGATCCCCTCGCTTGCGGCTCGGATGCTCTGGTGTTCCCTTGGGATCAGTTCAGACTGATTTATGCATTCCCTCCGCTACAATTGTTGCCTCGACTCCTTCGCAGAGTCAGGTTGGAAAAGAAGCCGGTGATCCTGGTGGCTCCAGCGTGGCCCCGAAGGGCCTGGTACGCGGAGATCATCAAAATGTCTGTGGGGAGTCCTTGGACCCTTCCACGTCGTCCGGACCTGCTTTCGCAAGGACCGATATACCACCCTTCCTTACTAACTCTAAGTTTAACGGCCTGGCTATTGAATCCCACATCCTAAAGAAGAGAGGTCTCTCTAACTCTGTGGTATCAACTATAATCAATGCCAGGAAGCCTGTATCCAGGCAGATCTACTATAGAGTCTGGAAGGCGTACATCACTTGGTGTGAGGCCAGGAAATGGCATCCACGTAAGTACGTTATAGGCAGAATTCTGGACTTCCTACAGTGGGCTGTAGACAGGAAGTTTGCCTTATGTACTATCAAGGGTCAGGTTTCGGCCTTATCAATACTATTTCAAAGGCCCCTGGCTATGCATTCACTTGTCAAATCCTTTATGCAAGGGGTGACTCGTATTATTCCACCGATTAAAGCTCCCATATGCCCATGGAATCTAAATTTGGTTCTGTCGGTTCTGCAGAAGCAGCCGTTTGAACCTTTGCGGCACATTTCCTTGGTTCTACTCACCAGGAAATTGATATTTTTAGTAGCCATATGCTCGGCTAGAAGAGTGTCGGAATTAGCCGCCATGTCCTGTAAGGAGCCATATCTGGTTATTCATAAGGACAGAGTAGTATTACGCCCTCACCCAGCCTTTCTGCCTAAGGTGGTATCGAGGTTTCACTTGAACCAGGATGTGGTTCTTCCTTCTTTTTTCCCCAAACCAAGCTCGGTAGAGGAAAAGTTATTGCATTCTATGGATGTAGTAAGAGCAGTTAAAGCTTATCTAAAAGCCACTGCTCAGATTCGTAGAACGGATTCTTTGTTTGTTCTGCCGGAAGGCCCCAGAAAGGGTCAGGCAGCATCAAAATCTACTTTAGCCAAGTGGATTCGACAGGTCATTATGCAAGCCTATGGCTTGAAAAGAAGACCGCCTCCGTTCAAAGTTAGGGCGCACTCCACGAGAGCAGTTGGAACTTCATGGGCAGCGCATCACCAGGCCTCCCTGGCTCAAATTTGTAAGGCCGCAACATGGTCTTCAGTACACACGTTTACTAGGTTCTACCAGGTGGACGTTAGAAGTCAGGAGGATGTCGCCTTTGGGCGCAGTGTGTTGCAGGCCGCAAAAGATCCTCATGCCTGATGGCGCCCAGCTTATGTATGGTGTATCCCCCCCCTCATTTGGCATTGCTTTGGGACGTCCCACATAGTAATGACTATGCCGCTCTGTGTCCCGTGATGTATGAACAAGAAAGTAGGATTTTTAAAACAGCTTACCTGTAAAATCCTTTTCTTGGAGTACATCACGGGACACAGAGCTCCCACCCCTCTTTTGGGGACACTTATTGCTTTGCTACAAAACTGAGGTACTCCCGGATGGGAGGGGCTTATATAGGGGAGGGTACTTCCTGTTTTGGAAGTTGCCAGTGCCAGCACCTGAAGGTAATTCTATATAACCCACATAGTAATGACTATGCCGCTCTGTGTCCCGTGATGTACTCCAAGAAAAGGATTTTACAGGTAAGCTGTTTTAAAAATCCTACTTTTTTCTGCCAGTGTTATAGCTTGACACTCCTGGCTTTTTGTGTTCATTTAAGTTTATTATAGAAATAATACCCATTGGAATATTTAGTTAAGGGACACCTTCACTTTTACTAGTTCCACATTCACTTTTGTCCCTGAAGTTTCAACAAAGACCAATAGCAGCTATTGCCTTTACAGTAGATAACTCAAATTTCAAGCAGCAGAGAGTAAATTGCTGCAATTAGAGGTCAGTCTGGAAATGGGGGCTTGTGTGAGTCCTGTAGTGGCTATTGTTGGGATTAGAGGAAGAAGCCACAGCATCTGCCACTCCCAGAGGTGTCAAATGCCAAAGACAAGTGTTACAGAGGCTGCAGCACTGAAACACGGTGAAGTTAGGAGACACGGGTTAGCAGAGAGGTGATTATAATAGCTCTTCTATAACGGGGAAGATTTTTTTAAAGCGGAGTTCCACCCAACAGTGGAATTTCCGCTTATCTGATTCCTCCTCTCCCCCCCCCCCCCCTCGAGTGCCGCATTTGGCACCTTTCAGGGGGAGGGGGGAGCAAATACCTGTTTTTTACAGGTACCCTGTCCCCACTTATAGGAGACCGAATTAAGTCAGCAGCTCGGTCCCCCTTCTCCTTCCCCCAGTGAGAGAGCGCAGCACGCTTTGCGCATGCGCAGTAGGGACCCGGTCATGAAGCCGAAAGGCTACACTGCCGGGTTCCCTTACCTGCAATTGCATCAGCAGAACCCGATCAGCCGATGGAAACATCAGCTGCAGTGCCAACATCGTTGGACTCCAGGACAGGTAAGTGTCCGAATGTTAAAAGTCAGCAGCTACAGTATGTGTAGCTGCTGTCTTTTCATTTTTAAAGGGGTGGGCAGAACTCCACTTTAAAGAGACTGACATAGTCTCTTAAAAGGTTAACCCACATACTGTTTAAAGAGGAAGTAAACCCTCTAAATCTTTTCCTAAAAAAAAAAAAAAAAAAACCCTGCAAGAGAAATCATTATGAATTACTTACTTGAGATCGAAGCCCCCGCAGCGACCCTCGTTCCTCTCCTCAGCCGCCGCCGCCGCCATGATACCCGAGTGACTTCCGGGTATCGCTGCTCCGGGGCTGTGACTGACCAGAGCAGCGATGACGTCACTCCCGCGCATGCGCACGGGAGCCATCAGGTATGGCACAATCCCATTCATTAACGGCACGCTCATTGCGCCTGCACCATTGTGTACGGCGCGCATGTGCTGTAGACATCGGTGCAGTCTTTTCTGCAAATATCTAGAGATATTTCTTGCACCTACAGGTAAGCCTTAATCTAGGCTTACCTGTAGGGCCAAGTGGTCTGTAAGGGTTTACAACCACTTTAAATTAATATATATTTATGGCTTTATCTGCAAGTCTGTTCTTGTAATTTACAGCCCTCTGCCACACTGGAAAGTCAGGTATATGATATGTATTTCTTGGTTCAGAAATGCAGCTTCTTGCAGCACCTCACTTTTCCAGCCTGCTCACTAGATAATAAATCTGCTTCATCAGAGAGGTGATTTAGAAATTGGGGAAGCTGAACCAGAAAGCAGTAGAGTTCTCTTTCTGTCAGTGTAATGTAGGGAAGACATGAAGATGGCTAAACTAAATTACAAATCAAATGTGTACTAGAGCAAGCCTCCTGTAATCCCCTGCACAACAGTACTTGGCTTAGGAGAGGCAGGGCCAAAGCTGTCGAGGCTCTGGTGCAGTGTATGTGCCTACAGTGGATGTAGTGACAGTAGGATAGAGCAGAATGAAGACTCATCTATGTGTTACTGCTCATGTATTGCCTAAAATATTAATTTGTTGTTCATGATGCTTATTCAACTATGTGTTTAACATCTTGCCTGGAATTTTTCTTTAATGTGCTTATGTATATGATTTTTTTTTTTTTTTATTCTGTAATGTAGGGTTGTTGTTTTGGAAAGCAGACCAACAGACAACCCCACAGCCAATAGCAACTTGTATATTCTGGCCGGACATGAGAACAGCTACTGAAAATAGCTGCGCAGAAATCTATTATCGTAATGAACGTAATCTCTCAAGGAAGCAGAGGCATGAAGAATGGCTAATATATAATTGTGGGACAGCCTTGAAAGAAATTAGAAGCCACAAATTCTGTATGAGCAATGATCTTGCTGTACCAGTTTACTCACATCACTGATGTGGTTGCAGATAGTGGAATTATGGAAAAAGTTTCATCGCAGGGTTAAAAATGGTCTATTGAGGAGCCTCCAGTCAGAACAAGACTGTAGACACGTGGTGGTTTTATATAGATGTTATACTGTATATATACAAATAATTTATTGTGGCATGAGTTAATGACGAAGAATCTTCTTAAACTCCTCCGACACGTGCTGCATTCATTTATGGTGGTATAATCTTTGTACATAAAGAGGTAGTATTAATTGCCAACTTGCTGTAGCTTCCTTTTGCGGACATCCTACCTGAAAATTTACTGTAGATAGTGAAACTTTTTTTTGACGTATAAGTGTCTTACCTGTACAGATATGTAAAGTCCGGTCCAGCTCAATAGCTGGGAAGAGCCAGGCTGATGTGGTAAGATCCACTTTCTTCTTGTTCCCCTGGCATCTTGTCCAGCTATTAGAGTGGACTTCTAAAAAAGAACACAAAATGTATTAACACTATTCTATTTTTATTCTGTGTAATTTAGCATTGCCAGTATAAATTTTTGTACGTTTAAAAAAAATACTATAATCTATAGAATAGATGTATGCATTTTTTTTATGATACCCTTCAATTTAATGCAAGTACACTGGTGTTTAAATTTGCACAAAGTATTGTCATGTGTCACATTGCACCAGAGGGTTACGTGGCGACTGTTGTGAAACATGTAGGCTTTATGCCACTAATATTTTTTGCTTGCTTGGTTCTGTTTTAAGAAAGGTGGGTAAGCCACCTTACATTATATATACGGTAGGTTTGAATTTACAAATCTTGTTTACCTGAATATAAGTCAGTTTTTTCAAATTTTATTTTTTATTTTAAAAAAAAATGAAACCCTGTGCATTTTTTTATTGTTTATGTCTGTGTTTGCGCTTTTTCTGTCTGAATGGCAGCTTCAGTCATCTAAAAAGATGAATAGTGTCTGTTATTTGCGCAGAAAACTCAGTTTTAATGTGGAAGGCGTGCAGACCAAGATGTCTCTTGCTGCGATCTAAACAAGCACCTAAGCATACATTTTCTGTAAATAGGGGAATTTACCTAAACGGTCCAATAAATCTAATTTAAAGGGTGATTTGTATGAAACAATTGATAAGTATCACAAATAAACTGTTTTAATTAAATACATATAAATATACACATATCTAGTGAGAGTAATTGTCCTTAAATAAGTCTCTGGATTTGTGTGCATCCATATTTTTGGTTACACATGCCCTGTCATAATTTATCCACCACCATAGTGTATCTCCAAATAAGTGTGGTAGAACCACATTTTAGTGTTACAAATCTGCTCCATGCTTCACCCATAAGAGTGCTCACACACCACAGCTTTAGCAATTATCCTAAATATCATATATCAATATTTCAACATGGAATTTTAAAAACAACAATAAATAAAAATATATATTTTTTTTACCTTAAGTGCCTTTCCTGCATTGGGGTAAAAATAATTTACAACTTGCTGTGCCCCCCACCCCCCTCTAAAATACTTACTCAAGTCTTCAATTGATTCAGTGCTTTGCCCGGCTACATCTCTTCTTTCCTTGTACTCACAGGGGCTGAGACAGCAGCAGGAGGTATTGGCTCCTTCTGCTGTCAATCAAATGCTCTAGGGGGAGGGGGGTGATCGAGCCATGCTGTGTTTGTCTATGGACGTACACAGCCTCGCTCGGTAGTGAACTCGCACATCTGCCCTCATAGCAAGTGGCTTACTATGGGGCAGACACAGAAGAGGAGGAGCAGAGTACCCCAGCAGAGGACGTTCGGGGCTGCTCTGTGCAATACTATTGCAGGTAAGTATAAGATGTTTATTATTTTAACTTTAAAAAAAATTGCCTTTAGAAACGTTTTAACCACTTCCATACAGGGCACTTATACACCTTCCTGCCCAGACCAATTTTCAGCTTTTGGCGCTGTTGCACTTTAAATGACAATTGTGCGGTCATGCTACACTGTACCCAAACTAAATTTTTATACTTTTTTCCCCACAAATAGAGCTTTCTTTTGGTGGTATTTGATCACCTCTGCGATTTTTATTTTCTGCTAAAAAAATAAAAAAATTTTGTTTCAGCTACAAAACTTTGTAAATAAGTAAGTTTTCTCCTTCACTGATGGGCACTGATGGGGCTGCACGGATGGGCACAGATAGGTGGCATGGATGGGCACTGATAGGTGGCACTGTACTCTAATGTGTTGTACTAATGGATGCCAATCAGTGCCAAACAATAATGCCTGCCAATCAGTGGTGCCCATTGTGGGCACTGATTGGCATCCATTGTGGGCACTAATGGGCATCCATTAGGCATTTCTAGTGGGCACTGATTGGCATCCCTGGTGGTCTAGGGTGTCTTACCTTATGGTGGGCATCCCTGGTGGTCTGGTGGCATCCCTGGTGGTCCAGTGTGGGCATCCTCGGGGGGGCTGTGCTGATAATCGATCAGCACAAAGCCCCCTGTCAGAGGAGCAGCCGATCGGCTCTCCTCTACTCGCGTCTGACAGACGCGAGTGAGGAAAAGCCGATCACCGGCTTTTCCTGTTTACATCGTGATCAGCCGTGATTGGACAGGGCTGATCACGTGGTAAAGAGTCTCCGTCTGAGACTCTTTACCTAGATCGGTGTTGCAGGGTGTCAGACTGACATCAACAACGATCGCCACGATGCGCGCCCCCGTCATATGAAGACGTCATATGATGTCCAGTCAAGTGGTTAAGAAATGCACAATGCACTTTGATTATCTGCATATATATTGCAGCCACCTTTACTGCATTCCACTGCTCATCTTTACATTACGCTTTTTATACATTCAAAGGCTCAGCCTACAGTGCGCAAGGGTTGTCTCATGATGGCTCAATGATGTGTACTTCTTAGTCCAACCCTGCTCCATTTGTTTTCTAAGTAACTTCATTAGGCGTGTAAGCAGGAAAATGTACCATCTTGATAGATATATATCCAAAAATCCAAAAGTGACTTTTAACCCATATTGTACTGATGAGCTCCAAATCACATAATATACGAACATAAAAACTTGTATATTATGTGGCTAATATGTACATAATATTTAATACACTATATAACAAGATTGAGGCCATTATGGCTAAATATTGACCAATTTTACTTAGAATATTTGAAGTAGTTGTCTACTTTAAACACCATCTTGGCCCCAGCTTGAGGTCCACCAACTTTGATGAGTGAGCAGTCTTATAGTTGGAGGACAAAGCACATTTGGAACACGTGGATGTATGTTTCTATCACTTGTTTGGAGATGCATTGTGGTGGTGGATATATTAACACAGGGATTGTGTAATAGTTTTCTCAACCAATTAATGTGGAGAGAGAGACTTATTTAAGGACAAATATTCTTATAAGTATTTCATTTTAAGCACTGTTTCAGTGTGGTGTAAACATCAGTCTGTGCTACGTCACAGCAGTTTTAAAAATGATTTATGTTCAATTAAGTGCATGCATTTTATTTAAGAGCTATTTATTTGTTTTAGAGTTATTGATAACATTTTCAGGTATATAAAAGCTCAAATAAGCTTTTTTCATTGAAGAAGACAGCCTACAATGGCTGTTATCATGAAAAAAATTGCCCACCCTTCATTTTTGGCACATACAGTATAAATACATGCCAGACATCTCATCTCAGTACTGTCCCTTTAACATTTGAAAAGTAAAAATGATTCTTGAATTGCTAGATGATGGCATAACAATATATTTATGACCTAAGGTTATTGTGTTATGTGTAGATGCCCAAAACAAACGTAGCAGCATTAGTTAGTGGGAATGCTCTCCAAACATTCCCAGTATTGTTATTCGGATTTTTTTTATTAATTTTATTTTTATTTTTATTCCGTATGTTTTTTGGCTCTGCGTAACTTCTGCATACTTTCAGCTATTCAAACTATTCAACTTTTAAAATGTTCAGCTCTTTCAGCTAATGATGGGACTTCTTTAAAAAAAAATTGGACTATTTATACTTTTTAAATTATTAAGCTTTTTACCACTTTTTTTTTAACATTGAAGTCAATGAGAGCATGCTTCAAATCCTTTAAAATCTTTATCCGCTCCCAAAAGTTTCAGCGCCTTCATACTTTCACCTACAGACGCCAAACAAACTTTAAAATGTTCACAAAATATTCAGCTATCCGGCTATATCTTTTCAGTTTGATAACTTTTATGTTTTTTGTGAAAAAGCTGTTTAAGTTTAGTCATCATTTCAGGAAATTTTATCGATTTAACAGAGTGTCTATGGGATTGCTTAGAGTGGGTGATGTCATTGCTACAGCAGAGAGCCTTAAAAAAATTATCTTAGTTCCTTCTCTATAAATTGCTCTCACGCCCACAAGTTTTACTTGTTATACATCAAAACATAGGTATTTTTGTCTAGTTTCAGGCAATGTGCTCAGTTTTGTGATACGCCTTTTACTTTTGGCTGTTTGAGCTTCCAAATGACAAGAGTTCTACACTTTCTTCCATTGACTGTCCTGTATAAAATTCTTCACATTTCCCAGCGAAACGCACAGCGAACTTCTTTTTTTAAATCGCTGTCATGCCCACATTTTTTAGTTTATCAACATACATTTTATACCAATACGTTCACAAAGGCCGTGTGTCTCTAATGGTGAAGTAGTTGTTTCGATAGCATGCACGGTTGTGGATTTATTAAGGCTTGTTTGAAGGGTTCTCTCACACTGTCTCTCATTCATTAGGTGTGGGGATTAATGATCAAAGCGAGGCTTTATATGTATTGAAGGAACACTTGTATGTCCTAAAGGTAGTGTAGTGGTTATGGTGAATGGCTTTGGTGTGGGCTTAGCAATTCCGCTATTAAGCATTCCCACGCATTTTCTGCAGGAAATGCATTTTCTAGTTAATTGACGATAACTCTAATTTGCCTACTTTTAATATATTTTTGCATTGTTTTTCCAAGGACATAAAGTTTTTTTTTTTTTTATCCTGGGCTGACAGGACAAAAGTTTGGTTTACTATCAAACCTCTTGCTATCACCATGTCATAGCTGTCATTGTAATCACATTGAAAAACGTAATTGATTAGTTCCTGAATATTAAAGAAACACCTGCATCCCAAAGGGGTGGTTTACAAAGCTGCGAGATTTTAAAGGTGAATAGTCTCTCAAAAAGCTGACCGCTTACAACTGACCACAGGTTGATCATATAAAACATGCAGATAAGTGGTAATAACATTTAATTTTTGGTGGTTGTATCTATGGCCTTTTCCCAAGCAGATAAATGTATCTTATGTATGAGGAAGCTGTGGTAGAGTTACATAGTTAGTCTCAGCGAGTGGACCCCTGAGCTAGTCAGTCAGGTCACTTAAGCAGTTCCCCCTCCGGGAGAAAAACAGACATCCAGGCAATACTGAATCCACATCAGGTAGACAAGGTGTAATTAGAGCGCTGATCAGTCTCACAGCCAGTAATCCAGACAATCAGATCCAGGAGGCCAGATATAAAATGGGGCGGGACTTCAGAGGTCACGTTACCGCTGATGAAGTCCCGCCCCCTGGACGTTACGCGTGCAGAACGACGTGATCCTGCGTGACGTCACCCGCGTCCCATGCTGACATCCGTTGGATATACTTTGACATGCTGCACATCCTCCGCACTGAGGCACAGTGCTAATTTTGTACGTTTATTTCTTGTTTTTATGATCATTAAATCCTTTTACACGGAGAGCACTAGATTTCTTTGCTTTTCATTTTATATCTGGCCTCCTGGATCTGATTGTCTGGATTACTGGCTGTGAGACTGATCAGTGCTCTAATTACACTTTGTCTACCTGATGTGGATTCAGTATTGCCTGGATGTCTGTTTTTCTCCCGGAGGGGGAACTGCTTAAGTGACCTGACTGACTAGCTCAGGGGTCCACTCGCTGAGGTGAGCTGCTAACCATTACTAGTGGTGGAGGTCGTCACACAAGTCACTATAAAGAATCTAGAAGTCACCTACTGAACACATATTGGTGTTTTTTAGTTTAAGACTCTTGGACTATCTCTATCCTTTGTAGTCTTTAATCATATGTGTGTTTTTTATGTTTGCGCTGCACTGCCTTTTTATATTTTCTGATGGGGATTTGATATTTTGAACCTCAGTGTTTCAGCTGCTGTATGTTTAGGGTTATTTGTGCTGGTTGATTTTACTTTTTATTTTTTTTATTACATAGTTAGTCTGGCTGGAAAAAGACACAAGTCCATCTAGTTCAACAATAGAGAAAAAAAAAAAGTACACACACTCTCTCACAAAAGTGAGTAAACCCCTCACATTTTTGAAAATATTTTATTATATCTCTTCATGTGGCAACACTGAAGAAATTACACTTTGCTACAATTAAAAGTAGTGAATGTACAGCTTGTATAACAGTGTAAATTTGTTGTCACCTCAAAATAACTCAACACATAGCCATTAATGTCTAAATCGCTGGCAACAAAAGTAAGTACACCCTAAGTGAAAATGTCCAAATTGGGCCCAATTAGCCATTTTCCCTCCCCGGTGTCATGTGACTCATTAGTGTTACAAGGTCTCAGGTGTGAATGGGGAGCAAGTGTGTTAAATTTGGTGTTATCCCTCTCACTCTCTCACACTGGTTCAACATGACACCTCACGGCAAAAAACTTTCTGAGGATCTGAAAAAAAGAATTGTTGCTCTACATAAAGATGGCTTGCCAAGACCCTGAAACTGAGCTGCAGCATGGTGGCCAAGACCATACAGCAGTTTAACAAGATAAGTTTCACTCAGAACAGACCTCACAATGGTCGACCAAAGAAGTTGAGTGCACATGCTCAGCGTCATAGCCAGAGGTTGTCTTTGGGAAATAGACGTATGAGTGCTGCCAGCATTGCTGCAGAGGTTGAAGAGGAAGGGGTCAGACCATACGCCGCACACTGCATCAAATTGGTCTGCATGGCTGTCATCCCTCTTCTAAAGATGATGCACAAGAAAGCCCGCAAACAGTTTGCTGAAAACGAGCAGACTAAGGACATGGATTACTGGAACCATGTTCTGTGGTCTGATGAGACCAAGATAAACTTATTTGATTCAGATGGTGTCAAGCGTGTGTCGCTGCAACCAGGTGAGGAGTACAAGGACAAGTGTGTCTTGCCTGGCACTGGGGAGCTACAGTTCATTGAGGGAACCATGAATGCCCACATATACTGAAGTAGAGCATGATCCCCACCCTTCAGAGACTGGGCCGCAGGGAAGTATTCCAACATAACGACCCCAAACACACCTCGAAGATGACCACTGCCTGGTGATCTAAACCCTATTGAGCATCTGTGGGGGATCCTTAAATGGAAGGTGGAAGAGTGCAACATTTCTAACATCCACCAGCTCCGTGATGCCGTCATGGAGGAGTGGAAGAGGACTCCAGTGGCAACCTGTGAAGCTCTGGTAAACTCCATGCCCAAGAGGGTTAAGTGCTGGAATATAATGGTGGCCACACAAAATATTGCCACTTTGGGCCCAATTTGGACATTTTCACTTAGGGTTGTACCCACTTTTGTTGCCAGTGGTTTAGACATTAATGGCCGCGTGTCAAGTTATTTTGAGGGGACATCAAATTTACACTGTTATACAAGCTGTACACTCACTACTTTACATTGTAGCAAAGTGTCATTTCTTCAGTGTTGTCGCATGAAAAGATATACTGTAATAGATTATTTACAAAAATGTGAGGGGTGTACTCACTTTTGTGAGATACTGTACATATAATCCTATACCCACAGTTGATCCAGAGGAAGGCAAAAACAAAACAATAAAGCATGATCCAATTTGCTCCAGCAGGGGAAAAAAAATATTTCCTGATCCCCCCAAAAGGCAATCGGATGTTCCCTGGATCAACTTTACCTATAAATATTAGTATCCAGTTATATTATGTGTATCTAGAAAATGATCCAGGCCCTTCTTAAAACAATCTACTAAGCTGGCCAGAACCAGCTCTTTGAGGGAGTCTCCGCACTTTTAACAAAGCTCTTACTGTGATGAAGCCTTTCCATATTTGGAGATGTAATCTCTTTTCCTCCAGAGGAAAAGAGTGCCCCCTTGTCCTCTGGGATGACCTTAAAGTGAGTAACTCAACACCAAGATCACTATATGTATTTATACATGTTGATCATATCCCCCTTAATCTCCTCTTCTCAAGAGAGAATACATTCAGTTCCTCTAAGTTAGCAATATATGAGAATTCTGTTTATATGTCATTCCACACCGTGATGTTTTTACTACTTGCCTGCATTTTTTATATGATCAAGTAAAATAAATTGTAGAATAAACTTTGGATGTTATCGAAAATTGGTAAATTTTCTGAGAGACTATTCACCTTTAAAATCCCACAGCTTTGCAAACCACCTCTTTGGGATAAAGATGTTTCTTTCATATTCCACAGAATGTGGTGAACAACAGTTTCAAGTTAACCCTTGGCAATATACTTCATCAAGTTCCTGAGCATTAGGGGACTGGAGCTGTTGGTGACAGCCTTGTCTCACCTGTGCACACTGCCAGGAGTCAAGTAGCTTAAAGTGGTTGTTACCTCAGTCATGGAATCTGAGCAAAGCACATATATCTATAGTGTTTACTTATCTCTTTCCAAAGCGCTAAGTGTCATTTCTCTCTGGATCTTCGTTCCTCTGTTATCAGCATGGGTCACTTCTGAGAAGTTTTCCCGACACATGAGATAAAGAGCGGAGCTTGTCTATTTAGAACATAGTTCTGCTGGCTATATGTGAGGGTTTACAACCACTTTAACATTTCTTCAGCATGGATATCTATACCTAGAAACATGAGTCTACAGATTTAGGTGCCTAAGGATAACCACAACAGCTGGCAAGTCAGAGTCATAGCCTGTAAATAAGTTATGGCATGGTAAGCAATATTCTCATTTCCCTTAATCCTTCCTTCTGGTCTAAGTGGTAGTATTCAGGTAAATATGATGTATGCATAAATAATCAGCCTCCAGCTTCTGCAGAACTCAAGCAATTAAATATTTTCAGATGTGTGTTTGTGTGTTTGCGTACAGTGTTGCATTAAGCCAGAATTGGACATCTGTCCCCTCTATACATTAAGGAGGGCCATTTTGCGGGCTAAACTAAGATAATTTTGTCATGGTTATTACCCAATATTGAAAGCGTGATATACAGTTCGGTCCATATAGATTTGGACACAGGACCTTCACTACACCTCTTACTACTCTACCCTCACCCCCCCTCCTGAAGCACGGTCGTGATGGATCACGTCACTCTTTTCTCACTAAACGCCAAAGGGCTAAACATTCCTGAGAAGCGCTGCATGCTCTTGAATGACCTTGGAAGGGCTAGAGCTGATATAGCGTTTATCCAGGAGACCCACTTTAAGACGGGCTCTCAGCAGTGCTCAAAAAATCGGCATTTCCCCATAAACTATCACGCCACTAATCCCACAAACAAATCCAAAGGAGTGTCTATACTCCTATCGGGAAGTGTACCCTGGACTCTGCGTGACTCCAAAATAGACCCTGAGGGCCGGTATGTGTTCCTTAAAGGTTCAATAGGGGAAGTACTGGTGACGCTAGCTACGGTCTATGCGCCGAATGACAGACAAGATGCCTTTCTGCACGGTACTTTATCCCTCTTGACAGACTTCACGGAGGGACACCTGATTTTAGGAGGCGATTTTAATGTTCCCCTAGTCCCATCCATTGATACATCATCCGGTACCTCCTCCTTACGACCCAACGTGCATAGGAGCATCTCGAGAGATTTACATAAGGCCCAACTACTAGACATATGGAGACTCCATCATTCGGGAGAACGGGACTACACGTTCTACTCGTCTTCGCACAAAACATACTCACGTATCGATTACTTCCTGATACCACACCGCAACCTAGATGCAGCATATGACCCGGTAATAGGAAATGTCACTTGGTCAGACCATGCCCCTATAACTATGCGCTACTCTCTCTCTCGGGCCTTGACGTCTCGAACGCGGCTCTGGAGACTGAACGAAAGTTTACTACAAGATGCTACTGTATTGACTGACGTGACAACCGAACTGACACACTACTTCCAGACCAACGATGTTGCAGACTGTGACCCGGGCATACTGTGGGAAGCCCACAAATCTGTGATTAGGGGAGTCCTAATCAAACACGGTGCACGTATTAAACGAGACCGAGACAAGCAGCTTCTGGCGCTATTAGACAAGATCAGTGTGCTTGAAGCAAAACACAAACACAATCCAACCCCCCTACTAGAAACAGAACTCCTGGCGGTTAGAAGACAAACGACGGACCTGTTGCACTATAAGGCCAAAGCAGCACTCCAGGTCTGTAGGAAACTATCCTATGAATCAGGTAATAAGTGTGGGAAACTGTTGGCAAATGCAGTTAAACAGCAGAGGCAACGAGCGTATATACCCCAAGTTATCTCCCCATCGGGACAAAAGAAGGTCATGCCCTCCCAAATAGCTCAGGAGTTTCGGGAATACTATTCTGCCTTATACAACCTCCCGAGGCAACACACTAGTGACACAGATATGAGGAATTATCTGGCCCAATCAGCTATCCCCAAACTTTCCGAGGAGACGAGGACAGCCCTAGAGGAGCCCATTACATTGATGGAACTGCAGTGTGCCATCAAGGGCATGAAACCAGGCAGGGCGCCAGGCCCAGACGGCCTCACCCTACAATATTACCAAACCCTCCTACCAATTCTGGGCCCATACATGGTTAGGACTTTTAAAAAATTTGCAGACGGAGGACGCCTCCAAAGAGATACCCTGAGAGCTCACATCTCCCTTATTCACAAGGAAGGCAAGGACCCTGCTGCCTGTGGCAGCTACAGACCTATATCCCTTCTGAATGTAGATCTTAAATCCTTCACTAAAATCCTGGCCAACAGACTGTCTCAATACATGACAAACCTCATACATCTGGATCAGGTGGGGTTTGTCCCATCCAGAGAAGCCAGAGACAATACCACCAAAGTCATTAACCTCGTACACAAGGCCACACTGCTCAGAACACCGTGTGTCTTTCTCAGCACGGACGCTGAGAAAGCCTTTGATCGGGTTAGCTGGGAATTTATGCTTTCTGTTCTCCGGCACATCGGGTTAGGTAGTAGGATGCTTCAATGGGTCTCTAATATTTACTCCGTGCCGACCGCCCAAGTTAAAGCCAATGGAGTCCTATCCGAGCCCTTCACGATTTCTAACGGTACCAGACAGGGCTGCCCGCTGTCCCCTCTTCTCTTCGCCCTAGTTCTAGAGCCATTCTTATGCACAATCCGGCGGAATCCGGACATAACAGGCATCACGGTAGATCACGTCCAATACAAGATCTCGGCATATGCGGATGATCTGCTGTTTTCTCTTACCAGTCCGGTGGTATCCCTCCCAAACTTGCTTAGAGAGTTTAAAAGATATGGGGCTATGGCCAACTTGAAAATTAACTTTGACAAGTCTGAGGCTTTGGGTATCAACATGTCACAGGGTGCCCTGTCTCCTCTGAAATCTACGTTTAAGTTTAAATGGTCGGATAGCCACCTCAATTACTTAGGGACGTACATCCCAAGTGACTTGTCACGTACATTTGAACTTAATTTTCCCTCAATGTTAACGAAAGCCAAGAGACTGCTTGAAGAGTGGAATAGGGGGCTCCACACATTGTTTGGGAGATGCAACCTCCTTAAAATGTGCATTCTCCCGAAATTCCTGTACCTATTCCAAGCATTGCCAATAAGAATCCCAGCTCTATATTTCAAGCAAGTACAATCCCTCTTCAACAAATTTGTGTGGGCGCCAAGAAGCCGCGGCTCGGCATGAGATACCTGACTCTCCCAAAACAACATGGCGGCGTGGCCCTCCCAGACATAGTAAACTACTACCTGGCAGTACATTTGGGGAGGATTATTGACTGGAACAGACACTTACACCTCAAACTGTGGACGCAGATTGAACGGGATCAGGTACATGTTCCGCTGAAGGGGGCAATTTGGTGTTATGACCATCTCCCTGCGGATATGAAGACGCACCCCACAATAGGTGCTACGTTACGCGTGGGTTCGGAGATGGTGAACGCTGCTTCCTTGACATCAAGGACGTCCCCACTGCTCCCGATTCTCGGCAATCCTGCGTTTCCCCCGGGACTGACCCAATCAGACTATGGGGAACTAGTGGCGGAAGGGAAAGATTGCTTTATATTTTGCTGACGCCGATAGATGGCCATAGAACCAAACCCTGACGAGCGATGTGGGTGGCTTCCGTCTTTCGTTCTGGAAGGCCATACGGTTACATCACTTCATCCACTCACTACCGGACCCTGTTCATTTTACCCGTGACCTGACAACATTTGAAAAGCATTGTAAAGATGACGGAACATTACCCCAAGTTCTTGTGAAGACGTACTCGCTACTTAACACCCCGACATCGCAGCCCGACCTGACATTTCTACGAAGCTGGGAACAGGACCTAAATCTGACTTTTACTGACGCCCAAGTCCAAAATGCTCTCCGATTTTCTATGAAGTCTTCCATCTGCACTAGAATCCAAGAAACAAACTATAAAATTCTAACCAGATGGTACTATACACCCCAGTTGCTCCATAAATTCTTCCCTACTACGACAGATAAGTGCTGGCGCTGCCAGAGAGATACGGGTACACTCCTCCACATCTTCTGGTCGTGCCCTCTATTGCTGCACTTCTGGACGACCATAGAATCTATCATGCAGAATTTTACTGATCACACAATCCACAAGGACCCAGCGTTCTTCCTACTACACGCGTCCACCATTCCGGCACGGTCCTACCAGAAATCCATTTTGCGACACCTGCTCAATGCCGCAAAATCTTGTATTCCAGCTACCTGGAAACAAACCACACCTCCATCCATAGGATTATGGTTACGTAAGGTGTAGGAAATTAAGGCTCTAGAGGATCTGGTGCTTACGGCACGTGATCAACGAGAAAAACACTCTGAGACCTGGAGGCTCTGGAATCTGTACATATACTCGGATGACGGGCAAGCCTTGTTGAACTCTGGATAGACCTCCCGACACCGGCCTAAGGTGGGACGCGGGTGGCCGCGGTTCCATTGCTTCTGTGCTGAACATAACCTCTCTCCTCCCCTCTTCCCCCCTTCTATTCTCTATATCTTTGTTCTTATTTTTCTTTCTCTCAACTGACGTTTTTTTTTTTTTTTATGTTATATATTTTGCTTTGTTTTTATGAACCGTTCTGGGCAGGTTGTGTATGGGATTATGACAATGACATCTGAAGGATTATGGATAGGTATGTGACTCTCTTTGCTCCCCTTGCACAGCCTGCGTGCTTGTAATATGGTCTACTGTGACCGCAGTTGTTCTGTACTTTTTCTGTATTTCCTTTATGAAAACTTGAAAATGAATAAAATTATATTTGAAAAAAAAAAGATTTGGACACAGGCACAGTTTTTATACTTTTGGCTCTATATGCCACCAGAATAAAATTTAAATTAAACCATCCAAATAAATTTGAAGTGCAGACTTTCAGCTTTAATTCAAGGGGTTGAACATAAATATCAAATAGAAATTTTAGGAATTGCAACCATTTTTATACACAGTCCCCCTGTTTTCAGGGGCTCAAATGTATTTAGACAAATAAATATAATCATAAATGAAATGTTCATTTTTATTATTTTGTTGTGAATCCTTTACTGGCAATGACTGCCTGAAGTCTGGAACCCATGGACATTGCCAAAGACTGGGTTTCCTCCTTTCTAATGCTTTGCCAGGCTCTATCTTCAGCTGTCTTCAGTTGTTCTTTGTTTGTGGGTCTTTCTGCCTTTAGTTTGCCTTCAGCAAGTGAAATGCATGCTCAATTGGGTTGAGATCAGGTGATTGACTCGGCTGTTGCAGAATATTCCACTTCTTTTCCTTCAAAAGTGTTTTGGATTATTGTCCATCTGTACTGTAAAGCGCCGGCCAATCAACTTTGCTGCATTTGACTGCTTCTGTCACATTATCAATAAATACCAATGACTCAATGCCACCGAAAGCCATGCATGCCCATGCCATCACACTGCCTCCACCATGTTTTACAGATGAAGTTGTGTGCTTTGGATCATGAGCTGTTCCAATCCTTCTCCATGCTTTTTTCTTCCTGTCATTCTGGTACAGATTAAAGACGTTGTAAACCTCCCTTTGCAAGTTCTATCTATAGCTAAGCATAGAATAAGGCTTACCTATATTTACTGTACATAACGTGCGTGGGAAGGAAGACGGGCGAAGATGGATGAGGCCTGCAGCGGGGATGGCGCAGGCTTCGTTTGCAGGTGTCACATAATGTGCTAGTATGCAATGCATACTAGCACATTATGCTTTTACTTTGCAGGGTAAAAGAAAGAAAGTAAAACCCATTAGGGTTTACTTCCTCTTTAATCTTAGTTTCATCCATCCCAAAAAATGCTTTCCCAGAACTGGTCTGGCTTTTTAGATGTATTTTGGCATAGTCTAATCTGGCTTTTGTATTCTTCAGGCGTATGAATGGTTTGCACCTTGTGGTGAACCCCCTTTTCTTGCTCTCGTGATGACTTCTCTTGACTTTGACAATGATACGCCCACCTCCTGGAGAGTGTCCTTCACTTGTCTAGGTGTTGTAAATGGGTTTTTCTTTACCATAGAGAGGATCCTGCGATCATCCACCACTGTTGTCTTCTGTGGAGGTCCAGGTCTTTTTATGTTGCTGAGCTCACCAGTGTTTACTTCTTTCCTCAGTATGTACCAAACTGTTGATTTGGCTACTCCTAATGTTGCTGCTATCTCTCTGATGGATTGGTTTCGTTTTTAAGCCTTACAATGGCATGTTTCACTTGCATGGACAGTTCCTTTGAACGCATGATGTAGGTTCACAGCAACAGATTCCAAATGCAAATACCACACTTAGAATCAGCTCCAGACCTTTTACTTGCTTAATTGATGAAGAAATAACGAAGGAGTAGCCTATACCTGGCCATTAAACAGCTTTTGATTCAATTGTCCAATTACTTTTGGCCCCTTGAAAAAGGGGAGGTGGCTATTCTTAAGAGCTGTAATTCCTAAACCCTTCCTCCAATTTGTATAATAATAAACATGTTATACTTACCTGCCCTGTGCAGTAGATTTGCACAGAGCAGCCTGGATCCTCCTCTTCTTGGGTCCCTTTTAACCTTTTAAGCTCTACTGGCCCCTCTCTGATGATGAGTGCCCCCACAGCAAGCGGCTTGCTATGAGGGCATCCAAGCAGAGCTGCAGCTCTGTGTATACATTCATTTATGCACCTGGCCCTGCCCCCTTTCTCTCCTCGTCTGACTGACTTTAAACAACAGCAGCAGGAGCCCATGGCACCATGCTGCTGTTTCAGCCAATGAGGAGGGGAGTTCCGGGCAGCTGAGACAATCCTACAACATCACTGGATAGAGAGGGGGCTCAGATAAGTATTAGAGGGGCTGCTGCACACAGAAGGCTTTTTATCTTAATGCATAGAATGACTTTACAACCACTTCAGTGTCAAGCAGGGAAACATTTCAACCACAAACTGAACATCTCTAACATTCCAGTTTTAGGGAATTCATTGTTTTTATGCTGCATCTTTTTTGTTGCTTTTTTTTGCCTTATGTACATCATTTAGTATGCTTGTGAATTTGTGGCCAAAATAATTAGTCACTACCTCATGCAAATAGACTAAAGGAGACTACGCATCAAAATAGCTGAGCATTTGTTTTGCTTTTAATTTTGTTTTATTTTTATGGCACTAATAAGCCCTTTGACACCAGGTATGAAGACTAACTAAAATAATCCAGTAAAAAAAAAAAAAGTTTTTTTCCTATCAGCTACTTTAATGGCATTATTTAGGCCTTCATTCTTTATTTATGTGATGCACCTTAAATAATTAGGAAGTTACAAGGGGCCTGAAATATTCATATATGTATTGTATTGAGATTAATAAGTCATTATAAATACAGAACGAACAATGATTCTGTTCATGTATCTCAACATTCAAAACGACAAATTAGAGATAATGGCTCCACCTCCTGTTTAATAATTTACTATATATCAGTTTTACTTGTTTTTCTTTTAATATATAAATTTTTTACATTTTGTTTAATATAAATATATATATATATATAGATTATATATATATATATATATATATATATATATATATATTTGTGACATTGGGGGATGTCTAGCTCAGTGATAGATGCGTTTTAACCACTTAAGCCCCGGACCAATATTCAGCATAAGGACCAGGCCCCTTTTTGCGATTCGGTACTGCGTCGATTTAACTGACAATTGCGGGGTCGTGCGACGTGGCTCCCAAAAAAAATTGGTGTCCTTTTTTCCCCACAAATAGAGCTTTCTTTTAGTGGTATTTGATCACCTCTGTGGTTTTTATTTTTTGAGCTATAACCAAAAATAGAGCGACAATTTTGAAAAAAATGCAATATTTTTTACTTTTTGCTTTAATAAATATCCCCAAAAAATATATAATTTTTTTTTTTCCTCAGTTTAGGCCGATACGTATTCTTCTACATATTTTTGTTAAGCGTTTTTTGATTGGTTTGCGCAAAAGTTATAGCGTTTACAAAATAGGGGATAGATTTATGGCACTTTTATAAAAAAAATTTTTTTACTAGTAATGGCGGCGATCAGTGATTTTTTTCGTGACTGCGACATTATGGCGGACACATCGGACACTTTTGACACATTTTTGGGACCATTGTCATTTTCACAGCGATCAGTGCTATGAAAATGCACTGGTTACTGTGAAAATGACACTGGCAGTGAAGGGGTTAACCAGGAGGGGGCACTGGTGTTAAGTGTGCCCTGATGTGTTTTACTTACTGTGGGGGGGCGTGGCTTAGTGTGTGATGTCACTGATCGTCTTTCCCTATGACAGGGAACAGGCGGTCAGTCACAGGTTCACTAGGAAGCACGGGGAGAGGTTTGTTTACACTTACCTCTCCCCGTTCTTCCTCTCGCGACCCACAGCTGGGCTCTTAAAGGGGACGTACCTGTACGCCCATGTGCCCAGCCGTGCAATTCTGCCAACGTACATCGGCATGCAGCGGTCCTCAAGTGGTTAAGCGAGTTCACCGCCAACAGGCACTAAGGTTTAAGGGCATGGTAGCCCATTTTTTTTGAAAGTAACAAAAAAGATGAAAGTTCACACATGCATTTAGTTTCTTCTCCCAAAAACAACAACTGAAAAATGCCAATCCACCTGGCTTTTAAGGCTCGCTCAGCCTTGGGTGCAGTACCTTGCTGCACAGGCTCACTCCTGGCCTCTAGGAAGGGGCTCTCCTGACACTCCAGGCTTCCGAACTCCTCCAAGACTCACGGTTCCCTCTGGTCCCCAAGACTCTCTCTTCCAGTTGTCTCAGCTATAGTCTCCCCAATTCTCTCAGTCCACTGACCTGGAACCTCTCCCACATGGAGTACCATCTCAAGGATGTTGCCTGAGTTCTTCCACAGTAGCCCACTTCCCTCCAGCAACTGCTGTATCACCAACTCCTTTCCCACACTCTGAGCTATGCTAAGCTCTGCCTTATAACGTGTGTGTGCACCTGGACACACACACAACCTGCAGAGCTTCTTGAAAACCTGGACACATGACTGAAAACTCCATCCCTCCCAATGCTCTTTGTAGTCTTCAAGTTTCCAGCCCCAATCCAGACTTACAAAATCCAGAGAAAACTTAAAGCATAGTTTTCTCTGCTCACCAATCTTTTGCTGGAACTTCTCAAATTGCTTCTTTGAGAGTCCTGTGTCCATTTTAAACACATTTTCACTCAGACAGGGGCTCTCACTCTCACAATATATATATATATATATATATATATATATATATACATACATACATACACATACACACACACACATGCAGTTGTGCTCATAAGTTTACATACCCTGGCAGAATTTATGATTTCTTGGCCATTTTTCAGAGAATATGAATAACACAAAAACTCATGTTAGTGTTTGGTTTAAGCCATTTATTATCAATCAACTGTGTTTACTCTTTTTAAATCATAATGGCAACAGAAACTACCCAAATGACCCTGATCAAAAGTTTACATACCCCAGTTTTTAATACCGTGTATTGCCCCTTTTAGCATCAATGACAGCTTAAAGTATTTTGTGGTATTTGTGGATGAGGCTCTTTATCTTCTCAGGTGGTAAAGCTGCCCATTCCTCTTGGCAAAAAGCCTCCAGTTCCTGTAATTTCTTGGGCGGTCTTGCATAAACTGCACAATTTGAGATCTCCCCAGAGTGGCTCAATGATATTGAGGTCAGGAAACTGAGATGACCACTCCAGAACCTTCACTTTATTCTGCTGTAGCCAATGACGGGTCCACTTGGCCCTGTGTTTTGTATCATTGTCATTTTGGAATGTCCAAGTACGTCCCATGCGCAGCTTCCTGGGTGATATTTGCAGATGTTCCTCCAGTATTTTTGGATAATATACTGCATTCATCTTGCTTTCAATATTGACCAAATTTCCTGTGCCTTTGTAACTCACACATCCCCAAAACATCAGCGATCCACCTCCTTGTTTCACAGTAGAAATGGTGTACCTTTCATCATAGGCCTTGTTGACTCCTCTCCAAATGTAGTTTATGGTTGTGGCCAAAAAGCTCAATTTTGGTCTCATCACTCCAAATGACTTTGTGCCAGAAGGTTTGAAGCTTGTCTCTGTGCTGTTTGGCTTATTATAAGGGGGATACTTTGTGGCATTTGCGTAGTAATGGGTTTTTTACTGGCGACTCGACCATGCAGCCCATCTTTCTTCAAGTGCCTCCTTATTGTGCATCTTGAAACAGCCACACCACATGTTTCCAGAGAGTCCTGTATTTCACCTGAAGTTATTTGTGGGTTTTTCTTTGCATCCCGAACAATTTTCCTGGCAGTTGTGGCTGAAATTTTAGTTGGTCTACCTGACCGTGGTTTGGTTTCAACAGAACCCCTCATTTTCCACTTCTTGAATAGAGTTTGAACACTGCTCATTCTCAATTCCTTGGATATCTTTTTATATCCCTTTCCTGTTTTATACAGTTTAACTACCTTTTCCCGCAGATCCTTTGACAATTCTTTTGCTTTCCCCATGACTCAGAATCCAGAAACGTCAGTGCAGCACTGGATACAAGATGCAAGGGTCTGTCAAGAGTCCAAAAACTCATTGACCTTTTATTTACACACACACACTAATTACAAGCAAACTGATCATAAGTGAGGATGGTTACCTTTAACCACTTCCGGACCGCCCGCCATCGTTTTACGTCGCTACTTTGAAGAGGAATACCGTTGTTCTGGCAGCAGCTAGCTACGATAACCCCGGTATCCACTTCAAGAGCAGACGGTCCGCTTCAAGATAAAAGTGGTCTCTTCGGCGGATTCACAGCAAGATCACTTTTATCAGCAGCTGGAGACCGCTCTCCGGTGCCCTCTGCCACTTACCGGAGCCGTCGGCAGCGACGGAGGCGATCGCGTCTGCCCCCTAGGCTGACATGGAGACGAGTGAGGGGAAGATGGCCCTCATCCGTCTCCATATCATTGTAAAGCAGAAGCGACGTCAAAACGTCTCTTCCACCCAATGTTCTTAAAAGGACTTTTTTATTTCTTTTTTTAAATGACATTCAATTTAAATTTTTATTGCATTTTAGTGTAAATATGAGATCTGAGGTCTTTTTGACCCCAGATCTCATATTTAAGAGGTCCTGTCATGCTTTTTTTATATTACAAGGGATATAATAAAAAATAATAGGATAATAGGAATAAAAGTGACCCAATTTTTTCATTTAAAAGAACAGTGTAAAAAATAAAAATAAAAGGTAAAAAAAATAATAAATAAAATTTTTTTTAACCCCGTCCCGACGAAGCGAACGCATACGTGAGCAACGTCCGCATATGAAAACAGTGTTCAAACCACACATGTGAGGTATCCCTGCGATCGTTGGAGCGGGAAAAATAATTCTAGACCCTAGACCTCCTCTGTAACTCAAAACATGCAACCTGTAGATTTTTTTTAAACGTCGCCTATGGAGATCTATAAGGGTAAAAGTTTGTTGCCATTCCACGAGCGGGCGCAACTTTAAAGTGTGACATGCTGGGTATCAATTTATTCAGCGTAACATTAACTTTCACAATTTAAAAAAAATAGGGCTAACTTTACAGTCTTATTTTTTAATTCAAGAAAGTGAATTTTTTCCAAAAAAAGTGCGCAAGACCGCTGTGCATATACAGTGTGAAAAAAGTATTGCAATGACTGCCATTTTATTCTCTACGGTGTTAGGAAAAAAAAAAAATATATATATATATATATATATATATAATGTTTGGGGGTTCTAAGTAATTTTCTAGCAAAAAAAAAATGTTGTAAACATCAAATCTCAGAAAGAGGCTCGGTCGTTAAGTGGTTAATAGCCATTCAAACCCCTTTGTGTCAACTTGTGTGCATGTTATCAGGCCAAAATCACCAGGGTACGTAAACTTTTTATCAGGGTCATTTGGGTAGTTTCTGTTGCCATTATGATTTAAAAAGAGTAAACACAGTTGATTGATAATAAATGGCTTCAGCCAAACACTAACCATAAGGCCCCTTTCACACTGGGGCGTTTTTCCGCTCCTTTACCGCTCCTTTACCGCGTTTTTCATGCGGTTCACCGCTCCTTTACCGCGGTCTCCCATTGAAATCAATGGGACAGCGCGGTAATACCGCCCGCAAACCGCGGCAATAGCCGCGGTTTGCGGGCGGTATTAACCCTTTTTCAGCCGCTAGCGGGGGTTAAATTTACCCCCCTAGCGACCGCATACCGCGGTAAGAACGACGGTATAGCAGCGCTGAAAATCGCGCTGCTATACCGCCACCACTCCTGCCCGCCCCAGTGTGAAAGGGGCCTAAGGCTGCATTCACACCTGAGCGTAGCGCTTCGAGCGTTTTTACCGTAGTTTTTACCGCCATTTTGTCGTGGCGAATTTGCGCCCATCGAAACGCTCATTGTCGCGCTAGACGCTTGAATCGGGCGTTTCCATTACATTCTATGACTCCTAAAACGCCCAAATCCGCCCGATTCGCGCGACAAAAAAGGGTCCGGAACTTGTTTGAGCTTCAGGCGTTCTTGAGTGGAGATGTGAACCATCTCCATAGAGAATAATGGATTTTTTCCCCTCTAGCGTTTTGTAGCTTCAGGCTTAGGGCTACAAAACGCTCAGGTGTGAATGCAGCCTAAGTGAAAGAATTTTTTTTGTGTTATCATTTATATTCTCTAAAAAATGGCCAAGAAATCATAAATTCTGCCAGGGTATGTAAACTTTTGAGCACACCTGTGTGTGTATGTGTGTGTGTGTATATATATATATATATATATACATACATACATACAAACGGTGAGGGAAAAAAAGGTATTTGATCCCTTGCTGATTTTGTACGTTTGCTCACTGACAAAAAAAATTATCAGTCTATAATTTTAATGGTAGGTTTATTTTACCAGTGAGATACAGAATAACAACAAAAATATCCAGAAAAATGCATTTCAAAAAAGTTATAAATTGATTTGAATTTTACTGAGTGAAAAAAGTGTTTGATCCCCTATCAATCAGCAAGATTTCTGGCTCCCAGGTGTCTTTTATACAGGTAACGAGCTGAGATTAGGAGCACTCTTTTAAAGGGAGTGCTCCTAATCTCAGCTTGTTACCTGTATAAAAGACAACTGTCCACAGAAACAATCAATCACATTCCAATCTGTCCACTATGGCCAAGACCAAAGAGCTGTCCAAGGATGTCAGGGACAAGATTGTAGACCTACACAAAGCTGGAATGGGCTACAAGACCATCGTCAAGCAGCTTAGTGAGAGGGTGACAACAGTTGGTGTGATTATTCGCAAATGGAAGAAACACAAAATAATTGTCAATCTCCCTCGATCTGGGGCTCCATGCAAGATCTAACCTCGTGGAGTTTCAATGATCAGCTGGGACCATAGACACCAAGATAACAATTGGTAACACACTACGCAGTGAAGGACTGAAATCTTGCTAAGCCCACAACGTCCCCCTGCTCAAGAAAGCACATATACAAGCCTGTCTGAGGTTAGCTAATAAACATCGGAATAATTCAGAGGAGAATAAGGTGAAAGTGTTGTGGTCAGATAAAACCAAAATCGAGCTCTTTGGCATCAACTCAACTCGCCGTGTTTGGAGGAGGAGGAATGCTACCCAGTGGCGGTGCGTCCATAGAGGGCGCTGGAGCGCCGCCCCCTCTCGCTCCCGCACCGCCACTGAAAGACAATACATAGATTCATGCATTGCATGAATCTGTGTATTGTCACCACTGCCGCGCTGCCCACTATTCATGTGGCCGGCCTCCTGGTGAGCGCCGGCCATATGAATTAGAGCGGTGGCCGGCGGTGGGTGTGGCTTGGAAGTGTCTATCAGAGCCAGCGGCTCTGATAGACTTTCCGAATACAGCTCTCACGCTGTATTCGGCTTCCAAAAACTCCTCCCAGGTATGCACGGGGGTGCGTTCCTTGGAGAAGACTGTGGAGGTTTCAGCCAATCAGGTTCACCGGCTCTGGTTACCGGTGACCTGATTGGCTGAAGCGACATCGAGGGTGGGAGAACACATTGAGGACGGCGCGGACCGAGGAAGGTAAGTGCAGGGCTGGGGGGGGAACAGGCTGCATTTGGGGTGGAACTGGCTGTATATGGGGGACAAACTGGCTAAATATGAGGGGAACTGGCTGTATATGGGGGACAAAACTGGCTGAATATGGGGGGAACTGGCTGTATTATGGGGGACAAACTGGCTGCATTTGGGGACAACTGGCTGTATATGGGGGCACTGGCTGTATATGGGGGCACACTGGCTGCATTTGGGGGGAACTGGCTGAATATGGGGGCACACTGGCTGTATATGGGGGCACACTGGCTGCATTTGGGGGGAACTGGCTGTATATGGGGGACAAACTGGCTGCATTTGGGGGGAACTGGCTGTATATGGGGGACAAACTGGCTGAATATGGGGGCACACTGGCTATATATATGGGGACAAACTGGCTGTATATGGGGGCACACTGGCTATATATATATATGGGGGCACACTGGCTGTATATGGGGGCACACTGGCTATATATATATATATGGGGGCACACTGGCTGTATATGGGGGCACACTGGCTGTATATATGGGGGCACACTGGCTATATATGGGGACAAACTGGCTATATATGGGGACAAACTGGTTGTATATGGGAGCACACTGGCTGTATATGGGGGCACACTGGCTGTATATGGGAGCACACTGGCTGTATATGGGGGGCACACTGGCTGTATATATGGGGGCACACTGGTTATATATATATGGGGACAAACTGGCTGTATATGGAAACAAACTGGCTGTATTTGAGGGGCAAACTGGTGGCGTTTGGGCACAGTGGCTGCGTTTTATGGGCACAGTGGCGGCAATTGATTTTTTTTTTTTCAGTTTGTTTGCGCCCCCCCAAAAATTTTGAGCACCAGCCGCCACTGATGCTACCTATGACCCCAAGAACACCATCCCCACTGTCAAACATGGAGGTGGAAACAACATGCTTTGGGGGGGGGGGGTTTCTGCTAAGGGGACACGACAACTTCACTGCATCAAAGGGACAATAGACGGGGCCATGTACCGTCAACTCTTGTGTGAGAACCTCCTTTCCTCAGCCAGGGCATTGAAAATGGGTTGTGCATGGGTATTCCAGCATGACAATGACCCAAAACACACGGCCAAGGCAACAAAGGAGTGGCTCAATAAGAAGCTCAGTAAGGTCCTGGAGTGGCCTAGCCAGTCTCCAGACCATAATCCTATAGAAAATATGTGGAAAGAGCTGATGGTTCAAGTTATCAAATGTCAGCCTCAAAACCTTAATGACCTAGAGAGTATCTGCAAAGAGGAGTGGGACAAAATCCCTCGTGAGATGTGTTCAAATTTGGTGGCCAGAAAAGTCTGACCTCTGCCAGGTTGCCAACAAGGGTCTTTCCAACAAGTACTATTTCATGTTTTACGAAGGGGTCAAACACTTCTTCACTCATTAAATGCAAATCAATTTATAACTTTTTTGAAATGTGTTTATCTGTATTTTTTTTATAGTTCTACTGTCTCTCAAGCCCTGTACACACGATCGGTTTTACCGATGAAAACAGTCCGATGGACTTTTTTCATCGGACAAACCGATCGTGTATGGGCCCCATCGGTCTTTTTTCTATCGGTGTTAAAAAATAGAACATGTTTTAAATATATCCGATGGGAAAAAAAACGATAGCAAATTACTATCGTCTGTGGGGAACTCCATCGGATAAAAAACCCACGCATGCTCAGAATCAAGTCGACGCATGCTCAGAAGCATAGAACTTCATTTTTCTTGGCTCGTCGGAGTGTTTTACATCACGGTGTTTGAGACGATCGGTTTTTTGACTGATGGTGTGTAGGCAAGACTGATGGAAGTCAGCTTCATCGGATTTTCGATGGAAAAATCCATCGGTTTAAAATCCATAGGAAATCCGATCGTGTGTACAGGGCTTTACTGTTCAAATAAACCTATCATTAAAATTATAGGAGGGTCAGCAGGGGTCAAGTACTTTTTCCCCTCACTGTATATATGATTTTTTTCTTTTTTCTCTTTACAAGTATATAATGCATTACAAAGGATTCCCATATCACCATGTCATGAAAACCTGTCACTGCAATCAGTCCATCACTTCTTTGCTAGAAATTTTACCATGCACTACTGATCTCTGTAAACAAGTTTTTCAAGGCTATATTCACACTGGAGCGGATAGCTGCTAGAGCACTGCACCTCTCTGGCAGCTGTCTGTTCCGACTGTGGTAGGGGGCGGTGTGGTGATTTTCTTTTTTTACACAAACTTTATTTGATGTGTACGAAAGTACACTTCATTCATTTTGCCATACAGAAGCATAATGCGCTCTGCTGCTGTACAGTGACATGCAATCCTGTATGATGCACTGCGATATAATGCAGCATGTCTGCATTTTACTGCAGCACATCTTCAGGCTGCATTGCAGTGTGAATGGGACACACAGAAAACAATTACGGTACTTTGTGTGTGTTCTTGCATTGTTGCATTATTCTTACAATTCAGTACAATGCTGGTCACCACACTGTGAATTCAGCCTAAAAGACTGATAAATTGATAAAATGTATTTGTAAAAATAATCTAAAATGCAACATTCTGTCTCCAAAAGAAAATGCATAATTTTAATATATGCTATATTTTATATTTGCCAAACCTTTTAAGAAAGAAAATAAATTAGTCCCAGCCATAGTAGATAAAGAAAACTTACAAAAACTCTATGCATTTTCTTCAGTGTTGAACAATATGGTTGTATGGATTGTTCACAGGAAAAAATAAAAATGTAATCTGGTCGATAGCTCTCATTTGGTTTCTCAGAGAGTAAAAACAAGTGGTCTGTGCAGCTACGTGCAATTAGCCTGTTCAAACAGTTGCATAGATCTCCACACATATTCCAGTTTGTAAATCGATGCAGGACCGTTACACAGACAGACTGCTTCCCCCATGGATGTACAACCAGGGATCAGCATGAAGATCTTTCCAGCTGTACATCTGTCATTTATTTGAACAGGCGGAGTACATGCGGCTGCAAGGACCATCTTTGCTTCCCATGCGCATAAATGCAGCCATCTGTGTGGATGTACTCATCAATATGCACGTAGGAATAAGGTCTTGAGAGTAGCTTCACAATGCTCTACTGCACTTTGGCTAAAGTGCAGCTAACGCACTGTTTTTGTGCGGGTTAGCTGCACTTTTCTATAAGCTTCAATGATATCCTGTGGTTTTGGTGTCCTTACTGAAAGCACGCCAAAACCATGGAGCATCATAGAAGTCTATCTGAAAGCACAGCTAACCCACAGGTTAGCTGCACTTTGCTAAAAGTGCAGCAGGGCAGTGTGAAGCCACCCTAGCCTGTACAGTAAATATCTGCTAAAAATATGGCGCTTGTTTTGCGTTATGTGCCCTTTTTAAGGATTGCAACTGGTCCACCTAAACTTCACTGAAAACATACTGTAAGAAAGCCTCACCTATATTTGTAAATATTTTAAAAAAATCAGTCCATCGGGGATAGTTGGGAGGTGTAATACTACTTAAAGCGGAGGTTCACCCACATTTTGAAGTTTCGTGTCAACAGTCCCTCTTTGCGTGTATATAACTAAAAGACTAACCTTTTTTTTTTTTTTTCTGAGCAGTTTTCTTTATTCTTGTTTCTTTATTCCTACTTCCGGGATTTCCTCCCGCGGGAGTAGGCGTGTCCTTTTCTGTGACATTGTCCTGCAATGTCTCCTGGGAGCAAACTGTCCTGCTTCCCAGGAATAATATAGTTACGCCTTCCTTCCAAACATCACGATAATTTAATCGTCACGTGACTCGTCTACCCGGTCACGTGACGAGAGCGCTGTTTCTTTTTTGTTGAATGGCATCTCAACTGGGCGTGTACTTTAACTGTTGATGCCTGTTGTGATGGCAACTCGCCGTCAACACTGCACATGCGCGAGATACCGCGATGAATGCTGGGAGTCAAGCATTCATCGCTACCCGGAAGAATATGCTTGTGGGCTTCAAGATGCCCACAAGCAAAATGGGAAATGCAGGAAACATTATATAAAGTGTTTTTTTTATCGCAAAACGGACGGGGGATCTTTACCAGCACGGAAGAAGTGAGTAATTACAATGCATACGTTCTTGCATAGAATGCATATAAAAAATAAAAATGTATGGACCGCGGAACCTCCGCTTTAATTGTGTAACTATTTTACTAATAGAAAACAAAGAGCCTTCCACGTTACAGGGTTTTTGTGAAAAGACTGATCATTTTTCAATGCGATAACAGATTCACCTACTACAATACACATTTGGTATTTTTTTCACCTTCTTGCATATCCATGTGCATTGAAAACACTAAATAGAGAAAGAAATAGAATGTGGGATACAGTGTATTTTCTAAATGTAGTATTGCCTTTGGATAAATTGAACTGTATATACTGTAAAATAAAAAGAAGAGTTTTTTTAACAATTGGCTGTTTTTTTGTTTTGTTTTTTAAATTCATGTTACAATGGGGACACTCATAGAAAAAGTTAATCATACAATGTAGGATAGACGCAGTGTAAAGTTTATATGCATGTATCCTTTCAAATAATTATGTCCTGTGTGTGGCTGCTACATGTCTTAGCTAAGCAGGTCTAAACCAGCAAGAGAAATCTCAAAGCCCCCTATACTGTATATAAGCTGTCGGGGTCCATAAGGAAGTCTTTCACTTTGGTGATGTCTAAAACAAGATTTTTATATGATGTTAAGAGACATTTTATAATAAATAAATAATGTTCTATGTGATTTTTGTCTATTATCCTTATAATGCTCCTGAAAGTTGAATGTCACCCATGAAAGATGCTTATGGAGCTGCACTGAGCCTATGAGAAATGTTCCCTATGCAAGAATGAAAGAACAGAACGGGATAAAAAGTCACAGATAGGACTTAAAAGAAGTGTATTTTGACCAGCATATGTAAAGTATATGTTTACAACAAGGCAGTGCTGTGTGCAAAGGTGTTTAGACATTAGACAGAGCGAAAAGGTTTATAAATGCATAAAGTTAGACATTTTTATAGGCAATTTTTATGCCTGTTGTAAATTTCCCAGCCCTTTTCCTTTTCGGGGAGGCTACACATGCCATATACCCACGCATGTACATCTGATGTATTTCCTGAACACGGAGGTCTCCTATGAGTGCACATGTAGAGGACACGCTGGCTTCATTGTAAGTCTGAGGAGTTTTTATTGCATATGACTTTCAATGGGGAACACCTCTTGGCCAACTTTACCAAGGACAACACTGAAGAGAATAGTGGAAATTACAAGTGAAATATCTTAATTTTAATCACAATTGTAAGGTTTCACTCCAAATAGAAACAACTGAGTATACTATAATAGAGAACACACTCAGTCTAAGTGCCAACTGCTGATACAGGCTCTCCCCTTTCTACAGGGACAAAGTGCTCCTGTCACAATATGTTAAGCAATTATATTAGAAAACATAACAAGATTAACCACTTCGCGCCCGGGCTATAAGCAAAAGACGTCCGCAAAGCGGTCGTCAATTGCTGATAGGACGTCTATGGACATCCTCTTATTTACTTCCGCGATGCGCGCGTCGGGGACAAACTGTGCCCGCCGTGTCAGGCGAGTGCCGATGCGCGTGCCTGGCGGCCGCGATGTCCGCCAGGTACAAGCGATCGGCTGTCACAGAGCCAGGGACGTGGATCTCTGTGTGTAAACACAGAGATCCACGTCCTGTCGGGGAGAGGAGACGGATGGTGTGTCCCTTGTACATAGGGACAACCATCAGTCACCTCCCCCAGTCAGTCCCCTCCCCCCCACAGTAAGAACATCTAGCAGGGAACATATTAACCCCTTGATCGCCCCCTAGTGGTTAACCCCTTCCCTGCCAGTCACATTTATACAGTAATCAGTGCATATTTTTAGCACTGTTCGCTGTATAAATGTGAATGGTCCCAAAAATGTGTCAAAAGTGTCCGATGTGTCCGCCGTAATGTCACAGTCACAAAAAAAAAAAAAATTGCAGATCGACGCCATTACTAGTAAAAAAATAAATAAATAAATAATTTTAAAAAAATCATAATTCTATTCCCTATTTTGTAGGCGCTATAACTTTTGCGCAAACCAATCACTATACGCTTTTTGCGATTTTATTTTTTTTACCTAAAATATGTAGAATATGTATCGGCCTAAACTGAGGAAAAAAATAGTTTTTTTTTAAAAAAAATGGGATATTAATTATAGCAAAAATTAAAAAATATTGTGTTTTTTTTCTAAATTGTCGCTCTATTTTTGTTTATAGCGCAAAAAATAAAAACCGCAGAAATGATCAAAGACCACCAAAAGAAAGCTCTATTTGTGGGAAAAAAAGGACGTCAATTTTGTTTGGGAGCCACGTCGCACGACCGCGCAATTGTCATTCAAAGCGTGACGGCGCTGAAACCTGAAATTTCGCCTGGGCAGGAAGGGGGTTATGTGCCCAGTTGTCAAGTGGTTAATAGATCATCGTTTTTCTCTAAGAACCAATAACTAAACATTGCTGTCCATTTTTAGAAAACACTGGCAAAATCATTTTCTGAAACAGCTAAATTTGAAATCAAAAAAATAATAATGCCTTCTGTTGGGTATGCCAATCTGTCCCTATGTTTGAAAACCCCAATGCATAAAAAACCTTTTCAGAACATTATAATGTGTTGGAAAAAACAAAATGATTTGGTAATTCAAAAAAGAATACCGTATATACTCGAGTGTATGCCGACCGAGTATAAGCCGAGGCACCTAATTTTACCACAAATAACGGAAAACTTATTGACTCGAGTATAAGCCTAGGGTGAGAATGTAGCAGCAGTTATTTACACACAAGGCCTCAGTCGCGAGCAGATACCAGGAGGGAGGATACAACATTTTAACTAGATGGTATAGAACACCAACAGTACTGCATCGAATATATCCTCAGACGTCAGATGCCTGCTGGAGATCTCACATGGCAGAAGGGACTCAATTACATATTTTCTGGGAATGTGTGAAAATACAGGAGTTTTGGAAAATGGTAATAGAAACTATCAAAATAATTACAGGAGTGTCTTTAGAAGACAGATCAGCAGCCATTCTAATACTAGATATACCTATATCAGTGGAAAAATAAAAAATTCACTACCAAGACATCTTATTATAGCCGCGAGGGTGTGTGTCCCTGTCCTGTGGAAAAAGGAGAGTCCACCAACTAGAGCACAATGGTTCACTAGAATCACAGAGATTCAACAGATGGAGAACCTCACGATGGCAATGAAAGATCAAGATGGGAGATACCTGACGATTTGGGCACCCTACTTGAAATATAGGGAGGAGCGGGGAGAGGAGGAGAGAGAGGAGGTGGGAGGGTGTAATCTCTCCCGCCCTCTTTTTTCCCTTTTTCTTGTCCGAGGATGAAAGAATGTCCGTGATAGGCGGAACACTAAACACAGTGTCTGCTGGGAAACTGCGTGTTCCGCCTATCACGGAACAGAACGAGGAGGAGGCGCAACTTTTCAAGAATTACCGCCCGCCATCTGACTCTGCATCATAATCAGGTACACAGTCAGGAGTATAGACTCGAGTATAAGCCAAGGGGGGCATTTTCAGCCTAAAAAAAAGGGCTGAAAATCTCGGCTTATACTCGAGTATATACGGTATACAGGGGTTATTTACAAAAGGCAAATCCACTACAAGTGCAAAGTGCACTTGGAAGTGCAGTTGCTGTAAATCTGAGGGGTAGATCTGAAATGAGGGGAAGCTCTGCTGATTTTATCATCCAATCATGTGCAAGTTAAAATGCTGTTTTTTATTATCCTTGCATGTCCCCCTTGGATCTACAGCGACTGCACTTCCAGGTGCACTTTGCATTTGTAGTTTGCACTTGTAGTGCAAAGTTTATTTGCCTTTTGTAAATAACCCCCACAGTATCTCAAAAGTTAGTACACCCTTCACATTTTTGTAAGTATTTTATTAAATCTTTTCATGCGACAACCCTGAAGAAATCACACTTTGCTACAATGTAAAGTAGTGAGTGTACAGCTTGTATACCAGTGTAATTGTGCTGTCCCTTCAAAATAACTCAACACACAGCCAATAATGTCTGAACCGCTGGCAACAAAAGTGAGTACACCTCTAAGTGAAAATGTCCAAATTGGTCCCAAAGTGTCAATATTTTGTGTGGCCACCGTTATTTTCCAGCACTGCCTTAACCTTCTTCGGCATGGAGTTCACCAGAGCTTTACAGTTTGCCACTCGAGTCCTCTTCCACACCTCCATGATGACATCACAACTGGTAGATGTTAGAGACCTTGCGTTCCTCCACCTTCCTTTTGAGGATGCCCCACAGATGCTCACAAGGGTATGGGTCTGGAGACATGCTTGGCCAGTCCATCCCCTTTACCCTCAGCTTCTTTAGCAAGGCAGTGGTAGTCTTGGAGGTGTGTTTAAGGTCGTTATGTTGGAATACTGCCCTGCGGCCCAGTCTCTGAAGGGAGGGGATCATGCTCTGCTTCAGTATGTCACAGTACATGTTGGCATTCATGGTTCCCTCAATGAACTGTCGCTCCCCAGTGCCGGCAGCACTCATGCAGCCCCATATCATGACACTCCCATCCCCATGCTTGACTGTAGGCAAGACACACTTGTCTTTGTACTCCTCACCTGGTTTCTGCCACACACGCTTGACACCATCTGAGCCAAATAAGTTTATCTTGGTCTCATCAGACCACAGGACATGGTTCAAGTAATCCATGTCCCAAGTCTGCTTGTCTTCAACAAACTGTTTGTGGGGTTTCTTGCGCACCATCTTTAGAAGAGGCTTCCTTCTGGGATGACAGCCATGCAGACCAAGTGGATGCAGTGTGTGGCATATAGTCTGAGCACCGACAGGCTGACCCCTCACCTCTTCAACCTCTGCAGCAATGCTATTTTCCAAAGACAACCTCTGGATATGATGCTGAGCACGTGCACTCAACTTCTTTGGTCGACCATGGCGAGGCCTGTTCTGAGTGGAACCTGTCCTGTTAACTGCTGTATGGTCTTGGCCACCTTTCTGCAGCTCAGTTTCAGGGTCTTGGCAATCTTCTTATAGCCTAGGCCATCTTTATGTAGAGCAGCAATTCTTTTTTCTCTTTTGTCCATGGACGGACACAGCTTCCTTAAGTCTTGACATATGGGTTATGTTCCGTCTATTAGGAGAGGACTAGGCAGACATGTTAGATATACAAAAACATGTAATTAAACCAAAGCTGAACAGCCCCGCCCAGGGGGCGGTCCCTCTGGTCATAACCCCTCACCCTGCACTCAGCAGCTTAGTTTATTTCTGCTTAGTGTAGGAGAAGGACCTGGCTCCCTAGGGGCCCATTGGTCCTGGAAAACTTTTTACTTTTATTTTTATTTTTGATCCTGAGATCTACAATCAACTGCCGGCTGGGTGACAGGCTGGATAATATAGATCCTTGTAGTCTCCCCAGTCCGGCCATCAAGCGTGAGCAGGCCTTTAGCTACGCGCTGGGTCAGCCACGACATACCCTGTTTGCTCCAGGGGTGGCCGGTGAGCTATATGCTCCGGGCCCACACATGACCGGGCTACTGCTGTCCAGTCACAGTGGGCCATGGCCGGCAGCCACTCCATACTGCTCGGTGATGGGTCTGTCAGGAACGCGTCCAGCAGTCCTCGCAGGGACGGGTAAGTAAGGTTCCTCCTGTCTTGGCAGGACGGAACAGCTGGGTGTTCCTGGGGTGGTCAATTATGGGGTCTCTAGTCCTCCCTTTCCTCTCTCCCAGTCCATCCCTCCTCCCCATGCTTTGCTGGGCCTGCTTTGTACATCACCATGGGGTCCCTAAGGGGGGGCTCCGGGACCTGGCTGGGGGCTGCGCGTGATGTCCGGGTCCGCTCTAGGTGTGGGTGGTCTGCTTTTTGGGGGGCCTCTGTTCGGGTACCCAGTGTATTGTGGCCTTTATTTTTTACCTCAGAAACTATTGGCGCCATTTTGGATGAGCCGGCGCCATTTTCCTGTAGCCGCGCTGTTCCTATTGCTAATACAGCAGAGGCCATTTTCTTGTAGCCGCACGGTTTCTATGGCTAATACAGCGGTCGGCCATTTTCTTGTAGCTCACGCTCTTTTTTCCTGAGGCAGCCGGCGGCCATCTTTTTGGGGCTTTCAACATTGGTTTGGCATCTAGCGCTGGTTTATCATTCTGAACGGCGCGAACGGCAGATCACCTCAGAGACACCTCAGGCACACACTGTGCAGGAGTTGAAACGGACGGCAGCGCTGAGCAGGGCGGTGAGTCCTCAGGGAATACCCCTCGGTCTGGGCTGCTAGGAGGGGGGGCCTTTTTTTGTACCTTGACTTAGTCCCTGAGTGGCTCTCAAGTGAGCGGGTCAGCATGGCGTCAGAAGCTGGCGCTTCTTCCCCAGACATTCCTGTGATGGCAACCGGTGCCCCTGCACCTGCGGTACCTATGGACGCTTTGTCGGCAGTCCTGGAGTCATTTGTTGCCAGGGTGGAGGCGGTGTGCGGGCACAAGGGGGGTAAAAACGCCCCCTCCCTCCAACATCTTCTGGGGAAAGCTCTGACTCAGACTCAGGCCTGGCTGTGAAACAGGCCCCCTGTTCTGAAGGGTCAGAGTATGCGGACCAGGATAATTCGGACAGTGAGGGAGACTCTGTGTCTGGGTCGTTGCAGGATAAGGCGCTTGTTAGAGCACTTATCACCGCAGTGTGGGAAACCCTCAAGCTGGAGGATGCAGCTGGGGCATCTACCGAGGTGTCGGCTGGTCAGCATTGCGGCCAGTATTGGCTGCGGCACTGGTGTCACAAACACTCACCGAATGGGCAAAATTGTTGCACCGGGAGTTGGAGAAGCAACAGACTTCCCCTGTCTGCATAGAATTGGCCGACCAGTTGGTGCACGGCCTAAAATATGTCTGTGATGCAGCCCTGGATACAGTTCCCCTGATTTCCAGAGCCTCAGTATCTGCTGTGTTACTGCGTTGCCTGATTTGGCTAAAATGCTGGTCCGTGGACCAGACTTCCAAGAAGACTCTGGCGGATTTGCCCCTCCAGGGAGGGAGGCTATTTGGGGCCTCGCTGGACGACATTATTAATGATGTCACTGGGGGTAAGAGCACGCTGCACCCACAATCCAGAAAGGGAAAAGAGCCTCGCTGTAGGCCAGGGCCATCCTTTTCCACTCAGAAGCGTTTCTTTCGTCAGTCTGGACCCACAGGTAAGCGTCCCCAGGCCGACAAAGGGTCAGCTGAGGGACAAAAGTGTCCCGGGGTTTGCAAGCCAAACAAGCCGGCGAACAAATCTGCTACAGCATGAAGGTTTGCCCCTGCCCGGCTCTCGGGTGGGGGGTTCGCCTTTGCAAGTTTGCAGCTCGATGGACCTCCCTGCTTTCCGACCAGTGGGTTTGCAAAGTGGTTTCATCAGGGTACAAGATAGAATTTCTTTCTTGTCCACCAAACAGATTTTTTCCCTCCAACCTTCATCTTCCTCTGGCTCATCGGAACGCCCTGTTTGGGGAAGTGCAGGACCTGCTGGTGCGCGGGGTAATAGTACCTGTGCCACTGCCGGAAAGGTTTCAGGGATTCTACTCCAATCTGTTTGTAGTCCCAAAAACGGATGGGGTCCATCCAATCCTGGATCTCAAGGCCCTCAACACCTTTGTAAAAGTATGAAGGTTCAGGATGGAATCAGTTCGCTCTGTGGTCGCTGCACTCCATCCGGGGGATTTTCTGGCATCCTTGGACATCAAGGACGCATACTTGCATGTCCCCATATACGTCAGGCATCAGAGATTTCTGTGTTTTGCAGTCGGGGACAATCACTACCAGTTTGTAGTTCTCCCCTTTGGCCTGGCGTCGGCACAAAGGGTTTTCACCAAGGTGCTCGCCCTGATCCTGGCCTTGCTAAGACAGCGAGGAATCACTATCGTGGGCTACCTGGACAACCTCCTTCTGAGAGCTGCTTCAGACTCAGAATTAGAAAAATAAAGAGAAAAATTGCCCCTGGGATGGTGTGGATTGGAAAAATAACATGGATTGCCACCAAGAAGTATATATAAAAGTAAAAACGTTTTATTTATACAGATTTTCACATGATTTTAGCCAAGATAAAAAATAAAAAGATTTAAGACAAGAACTGACATGCATTTATGTTGAAACCAAATACATACAATCGCCCTATGCTTATGACATATAATAGGATTTTTATAACAGCTTACCTGTAAAATCCTTTTCTTGGAGTACATCACGGGACACAGAGCGACATAGTCATTACTAATGGGTTATATAGATACCGTCAGGTGCTGGCACTGGCAACTTCCAAAACCGGAAGTACCCTCCCCTATATAAGCCCCTCCCATCCGGGAGCACCTCAGTTTTGTAGCAAAGCAATAAGTGTCCCTAAAGAGGGGCGGGAGCTCTGTGTCCCGTGATGTACTCCAAGAAAAGGATTTTACAGGTAAGCTGTTATAAAAATCCTATTTTCTTTCTCGTACATCACGGGACACAGAGCGACATAGTCATTACTAATGGGATGTCCTAAAGCAATGCCAAATGAGGGGGGGGATACACCATATATAAGCTGAGCGCTATCAGACATGAGGATCTTTTGCGGCCTGCAACACACTGCGCCCAAAGGCGACATCCTCCTGACTTCTAACGTCCACCTGGTAGGACCTAGTAAACGTGTGTACCGAAGACCATGTTGCGGCCTTACAGATTTGAGCCAGGGAGGCCTGGTGATGCACTGCCCATGAAGTTCCAACTGCTCTCGTGGAGTGCGCTCTAACTTTGAACGGAGGTGGTCTCCTTCTCAAGCCATAAGCTTGCATAATGACCTGTCGAATCCACTTGGCTAAAGTAGACTTTGACGCTGCCTGACCCTTTCTGGGGCCTTCCAGCAGAATAAACAAAGTATCCGTTCTGCGAATCTGAGCAGTGGCTTTTAGATAAGCTTTAACTGCTCTTACTACATCCAAAGAATGCAATAATTTTTCCTCTACCGAAGTAGGTTTGGGGAAAAAAGAAGGAAGAACCACATCTTGGTTCAAATGAAACCTCGATACCACCTTAGGAAGAAAGGCTGGATGAGGACGTAACACTACTCTGTCCTTATGGATAACCAGATATGGCTCCTTACAGGACATAGCTGCTAATTCCGATACTCTTTTAGCCGAACAAATGGCTACTAGAAAAATCAATTTCCTGGTGAGAAGCACCAAGGAAATATGCTGTAATGGTTCAAATGGTTGTTTCTGTAGAACCGACAGAACCAAGTTTAGATCCCATGGACATATGGGAATATTAACCGGAGGACTAATACGCATCACTCCTTGTATAAAGGCTTTGACTAGTGAATGCGAAGCCAAGGGCCTTTGAAAAAATATTGACAAGGCCGAAATCTGACCCTTGATAGTACTCAAGGCAAGCTTCCTATCTACAGCCCACTGTAGGAAGTCCAGAATCCTACCTATTACGTACTTATGTGGATGCCATTTCTTGGCCTCACACCACGCGATGTACGCCTTCCAGATTCTATAGTAGATCTGCCTGGATACCGGCTTCCTGGCATTGATCATGGTAGATACCACAGCATTAGAGAGCCCTCTCTTTTTTAGAATGTGGGCTTCAATAGCCAGGCCGTCAAACCTAGGGCTGGTAAGGAAGGGTGGTATATCGGTCCTTGCGAAAGCCGGACGACGTGGGAGAGTCCAAGGACTCCCCACTGAAATTTTACAATCTCCGCGTACCACGCTCTTCGGGGCCACGCTGGAGCCACCGGAATCACTGGTTTCTTTTCTACCCTGATTCTGCGGAGTAATCGAGGTAACCATTGGCGGTGTGAATGCATATATCAGCTTGAACTGATCCCAAGGGAACACTAGGGCATCCGAGCCGCAAGCTAGGGGATCCCTTGTCCGAGAGACAAACCTGTCCCCCTTTGCGTTGAATCTGGATGCTAGAAGATCTACATCCGATGTTCCCCACCGCTGACATATTGTCCAGAAAACCTCGGGGTGAAGGGACCCTTCCTCTGGGCCTAATTGCTGGCGACTTAGAAAGTCCGCCTTCCAATTCTCCACTCCTGGAATGAATACCGCAGATATGGCTGGGACATATTTTTCTGCCCATTTCAGGATGTAATTTACTTCCCTCTGGGCTGCACGACTCCTGGTGCCCCCCTGATGATTGATATATGCCACTGCTGTGGCATTGTCTGATTGAATTCTGACAGGGGACCCTTGGAGTTTGGATGTCCATGCTACTAGGGCATACCGGGCTGCTCGTATCTCTAAGAGATTGATGGGCAGGGCCTTTTCTGCATCCGACCATCTGCCCTGGAGAGACTATTGCTCCAGTACTGCTCCCCAGCCTATAAGGCTGGCATCTGTAGTGACCACCTTCCAAGAAATCGGACTGAAGGATTTCCTTTTTTCCAGATTCTGGGGAACCAACCACCAACGGAGGCTCTTGCGAACGGAAGGGGACAAGGACATTGTAAGTCTAGGGCCTGAACTTTTTTGTTCCAGGCTGACAGTATGGCCCCTTGCAAATTCCTTGAATGGAATTGACCGTAGGGTACTGCTTCGAATGATGCCACCATTTTTCCCAGCAGCCTCATATACAGGCGTATGGACGGCTGTCTTTTTTGTACCCACTAAGTGGATCAAATCTTTCAAAGACAACACCTTTCCTCGAGGCAAGAATATTTTTCTCTGGCCTGAATCCAACCTTAGCCCCAAGTATTCCAGACTTTTGACTGGTTTTTAGGGCTGACTTGTCTCGGTTGATAATCCAACCGTGAGATTCCAGATACTTGATCGTCTTGTGAACGACCACGTCTAGTTTTTTCACTGAGTGGTCTATCAGCAACAAGTCATCCAGATATGCCATTATCATTACACCTTGTGTTCTTAGATTGGCCAATAAAGGGCCAGAATTTTTGTAAACACTCGTGGTGCTGTGGCCAAACCGAAGGGTAAGGCTCTGAACTGAAAATGGCGCCCTTCTACTGCAAAGCGTAGAAATTTTTGGTGGACTGGAAAGATGGGAATGTGCAAATAAGCATCTTTGATGTCGATCGTGGCTAACCAATCCTCCCCTTGTAGGGCAGTGGCCACCGATCGGATCGACTCCATCGGAAAAGTCCTGATATACAGGAATTTGTATAGCCCTTTTAGAATTAATATGGGCCTCCCGTCCGCGTTTGCTTCGGGACTGTAAAGAGGTTTGAGTAAAACCCGAACCCTCATTCTTCCAGGGGAACCTCCATAATTACTCCTTGGAGCAATAGTTGTTCTAGTGCCAACAGGAGGGACTCTCTCTTCCGGGGATCCCTTGGCACGTTTGACCTCAAAAATGGGAAGGAGGAGAGTCTTTTAACTCCAAACTGTATCCCAAACCTACTGCGGAGAGCACCTATCTGTCTTGATCGTGTCCCGCCAGGTCTCTTGCGAACAACTGGAGTCCTCCCCCCACCCGACTGAGTGGGGGCTTCAATGAATTTAACTTTGGGGGAGGTTTTGTACCTCCCCTGACCCAGGGTTTCTCATTACCCTGCTACTGTCCCTGTTTTTTACCCCCGGGATTTGACCGAGGAGGCCGTCGGAACTGTTACACAGCCGATGCCCCAGGGACTGGAGAAGCAGGCCTCTTAAAGAGGGACCTCTAACTCTGCTTTTAACCGGCAAGAGCGTATTTTTACCGCTGGAAATTTTCTGGATATATTTGTCCAGGTTTTCCCTGAATAAGCGTTCACCATGAAATGGGACGCTAACCAGCCATTCTTTACAGGGAGCTTCAGCAGACCAGTTTTTGAGCCATAGGAGCCTAAGCATATGTACTATAGACAGCGTAAGGCGGGAGGCCTGATGGACTGAATCCTCTATGGCGTCAACCGCAAAGCCTAAGGCTCTAGGTAGATCAGCTAGGGCAAAGCCTGCTGATCTGTCAAGTCCCTCAAGACCTGTTTCAACTGATCCTTCACTGCTTAGCAGACCCCAATAGCTGCTACTGCTGGTTGTATCACCAAGCAGATTTTCATAAGGACTCCAATCTTTTATCTATTGGGTTCTTGAACATTTGGACATTATCCACTGGACATGTCAGTGATTTATACATACAAGAGATGGCTGCGTCCACTGTAGGGACCTTCCATTTTTTTTTTTTTTTTTTTTTTTTTTTTTTGATGAACTTATCCTCCATGGGATAGACCACCGGAAATCTCTTGGGGGAATAAATATTTTCTCAGGACGTTCCCAATCCTGGTAAATGAGCCCTTTCAGTAAAGGGTGAAGTGGAAAAGAACAAACAGTCTGGGGGCTTCTAGCGACCCCAACGAGGATACAGTAGTGGTTGATGGTTCCGCAAGGTGCATTTTTAAATGCTGATCGGACCATGTTAGTCAGAGACTGAACCCATAATCTTTCAGCTTAAGATGCTGAGAAAAGGTTCCCCCACTGTTGATTCCTCTATAACAGAATCAACCTCATCCTGATCCCCTTCAGGCAGGTCGATCCCTGTATGGGACTGTTGCTCTGCTAACAGGCACTCTGAAGGAGGAGACGGAGATCGGGCGTGCTTTCCCTGACAGGGAGGCAGCGATAAATGTTGACAATCTCTCTCTAATCCTCCCAGAGCTGAGGAAAAAACCTCCTCTGTTACATACACAGGAGCAGGTGAACTGAGGACAGCCACAGTACCAAGTACCCTGCGGGGTCTCTACGGTCACTTACCTCTGAACTTCAGGGGAGACTGGTGCAGCAGGAGTATGCCCAAGATCCTCCGAGCCCGATGAGACCCCCTTCGCTTCCTGGAAGATTCAGTTCCGGAGCTTCTGGACGGCATATTCCTAAGCCTAAAGCTGAGGTATTCCAGCCGTAATACACCACTTTTACTGAGAATAGTCTAGCACAATTGCTGCTATATCACAGTTGGTGTCTACTAATGTGCCTTTCTAGGGGATGCCTGTATCAACCGCTTGCTGTATGCCTTTAAATGTTGCCAGCTCTGTCTCTGTACTTCATAGCCAGCTCACTACAATATTGTGGTTTTTTTAAACTGCTGGGACGCCCGCACATGCGCAGAAGCGCTGCGGCGCGCACAGAGCGTCATCCCCCAGGCTCCGCCCCCCTTTCCCGGCTCACCTCTATATATAGAGGCGCGTGGGCACGTGCGCCTTCGGCGCTAATTTCAAATATGGTAACAAGGGACAGGAGCCAGGGCCCCTCTTTGCCGCAGGCCGGGGGATGGACGAGCACTGCAACATGGCAGAGGAAGCAGTTTCCTATAAGAGAACTCACCATCTGCCTGGACTTTGCTCTGCTGAGAAGAAGCTAGTCCACATGACAAGAAAACATTCCACAGCGGCCTCTAGTGGACAAACACAGGTACCGCAGTCTAATATATTAAATATATATAAAAAAAAATTTTTTTTTTTTTTTTTCTTGACCACCATTAAAAATTATTACATTTTTTTAGTAGTTACAGGCATGCACAGAATTTTGCGGGAATACCATTAGGTAACAGACAGAAAGACAAATTAGGCTTGGGGGTCCCCCAATAGAACCAAGTTCCTGGGGGCCCCCACTTACCTGTTCCCCGCCGCAGGACTTTGTTTGGTCCACAAAAGCCCAAACTTCACCTATCACGGCAGGCATTGTAATCAAACCTTCAGGGACCGGGTTCCCAAGGATTCCACTCCCCTGGACCTGTATAGCACCCTGCACAGAAAACATCTTGGTCGTGGGTATGACCAGAGCTCTGGATCCCAGGGTCCAGCTCTCCTAAGAGAAGCATTACAGGCAAAACCTTGCTCTTCTCTGCAAGGCCCGGGTACCGACCGTTTAGCTATGAAGCTTTTTTGGTCGGATCCGGAATAGCTTACTGAGGCCCAAAAGAACCTGTACGCAAGCTCAGTGAAAAACACATGTTTCTTCTTGGCCAACACCTTAGACACTGGCAAAAAACTGAGGTGCTCCCGGATGGGAGGGGCTTATATAGGGGAGGGTACTTCCGGTTTTGGAAGTTGCCAGTGCCAGCACCTGACGGTATCTATATAACCCATTAGTAATGACTATGTCGCTCTGTGTCCCGTGATGTACGAGAAAGAAAAGTCAATTATACGTAGCAGCGAAAAGCAACCGACATGTTTCGGATATTGGTAGCTGTATTCGTAGCAGCTTCCATTAAATTTCCTTCTTCAGGGTTAATGTATTGGTTGTACATGGATTGATATTTCTGAGAAGAGAGAATATAGTATATAATAACAGTGTATTAGGATACAGAATCATTGCAAATCTTCAAATTCTACGCATCTCCCATATATGGGCGATTTAAAACACACCCCCCAAAAAAAAAAGGGGCTGGAGAGGGGAAGGGACAGAGATGCATATTATACATTACATAATCATGTTTATGTGAGAATACTTACATCCCACTATAGTTCAAATGTCATGAATGCATCAGTCTAAGTTCAAGATAGGGAAGCCAGCCAGTTGGAAGGACTATCCTGATGGAGTAGAGGCCCAAACAGATAATGTGTAGCCAAAATTCCAAATTAATAGTCGCACGGCTTTAACAAAGAAAGCACAGCGACCGTAGTGGAAGCAAGCAGAACGTTCCAGAATTGGACTCAAACCAGCCCATCAAATCTCACAAGGAAGCCCGAAAATAAGGGAGGGCTTATCGCTGGTTTCTATGAAAAAGCAACATGAAAATAAAGCATAAAAAGTATATGTAGATAATTATATGCAAATGTAAATTTAAACAAAAAAATGTTAGTTTGCTGCACAGCCAGGGAGTGGACATGTAATATATTGGTCCATCAGGTATGAAACTTTCTATACCAAATCTAAACTTAAGATGCACTCCCCTCTGGGGATGGGAATTTTTTGTTTAAATTTACATTTGCATATAATTATCTACATATACTTTTTATGCTTTATTTTTCAAATTAACCGGGATGTGATTGGAATTAGTGGTAATTGCCCTTTATCTACTGGTTTAAACTGCTTCATTCCTAAACCTATTACAGACTCAGAATTAGAGGAGGATGTGACAATTGCCAGTCAGACCCTTCAAGAATTTGGTTGGGTACTGAACCTCCAGAAGTCGGTGTTGGTGCCGACTCAGGGCCTGGAATACCTGGGCTTGATTCTGGACTCATCAGAGGCAAAGGTTTTTCTCCCTTTGGTAAAATTGCAGACTCTTCAGGCGGCGGTGAAGCGGTTGGCATCCCGCAGGTGGTCGTCGCTGCGCTTTTGCATGCGAGTCCTGGGTCTCATGGTAGCCTCCGTACCGCATGCTCAATTCCACACTCGAGTCTTGCAGAAGGAGATCCTGTCCAAGTGGGACAAATCTCCGTTGTCCCTGGATTGTCAAATCCGGGTGAGCCAGCTAGTCAGGGCTTCCCTGGTTCGGTGGCTCAGATCTCCGGCCCTTCAGTCCGGAAAGTCGTTCCTTCCCTTTCACTGCACGGTGATCACGACGGACGCCAGCCTGACTGGTTGGGGGGGAGTTTTTGGGTGTTCAGTCGACGCAGGGTCGCTGGACACGGGAAGAATCCTGCCTGCCGATCAATGTACTGGAACTTCGGGCAATCAGGCAGTGCCTCTCCACATGGTCACAGAGGCTACAGGGGCGTCCAGTCAAGATCTAGTCGGACAACGCCACGGTGGTGGCGTATGTCAACCATCAAGGAGGAACAAGAAGTTTGGCTGCAGCATCGGAGGTCGCTCACATCCTGAGGTGGGCAGAGCGGATCGTGCTGGCTCTATCGGCCGTATACATTCCGGGCGTAGAAAACTGGCAGGTGGACTACCTAAGTCACCAGATGCTGGACCAAGGAGAATGGTCGCTACACCCGGATGTGTTTCGACTCCTTTGCCTGAGATGGGGCACGCCAGACGTGGATCTCCTGGCTTCTCGACTCAATCGGACGGTATTGAGATTAGTGGCCAGATCCAAAGATCCCTGGGCGGATGTGACAGATGCGTATCAGCTAATTTATGCCTTTCCGCCACTGAAACTTCTTCCTCGTCTGCTCCGCAGAGTGGAGACCAAGAGGATTCCGATGATTCTAATTGCCCCAGATTGGCCTTGGCGTCCCTGGTACGCCGACCTAGTGCGCCTGGTGGCAGATGCCCCTTGTCGACTGCCGATGCGAGAGGACCTTCTGTCGCAAGGTCCTATACTTCATCCTGCTTTACAGTTGCTGGCTTTAACGGCATGGCTGTTGAAAGTCAGGTGCTAAGGGACCGAGGCCTGTCGGATTCAGTTATTTCCACCATGCTGAGGGCACGGAAGTCATCTTCTCTGAAGATCTATCATCGCACGTGGAAGGCCTACATCTCTGTGTGAAGAGACGGGGTGGCGTCCACGGGCATATTCGGTTTCCAGGATCCTGCTGTTTTTACAGCGTGGAGGGGATCAGAAACTTGTCTTAAGCACTATTAAGGGGCAGATTTCAGCCTTGGCTGTTTTCTTTCAACGACCCTTGGCGGCGCATTCACTGGTGAGTACATTTGTGCAAGGGGTCCAACATGTGGCTCCTCCGGTTCGACCACCACTATCTCCGTGGGATTTGAATCTGGTGCTTTCGGTACTTCAGAAACCTCCCTTTGAGAACATCAGAGAGATTCCTCTTTAGACACTTTCTCAGAAAGTTGCCTTTCTGGTGGCAATTACTTCTGTCAGGAGGGTTTCTGAGTTGGCGGCCTTGTCTTGCAAGTCCCCTTACTTGACTGATCCTCCATAAGGATAAAGCGGTGCTACGCCCGCAGCCTTCGTTTCTTCCGAAGGTGGTTTTGGCTTTTCATCTGAATGAGGACATTGTACTTCCATCCTTGTGTCCTCGGCCGTCGCATCCCAAGAGGTTGCGTTACATTCCTTAGACGTGGTACGTGCTCTGCAGGTGTATCTGTCTGCTACGGCTCCATTTCAGAGGTCAGACTCACTGTTTGTGTCGGTGACTGGTCCAAAGAAAGGCCTGGCGGTCTCGTCGGCCACCATTTCTCGGTGGATCAGACATATTGTGATTCAGGCTTATGCCCTAAAAGGGTGGGCGCCTCCCTTTCCTGTCACGGCACATTCGACCAGGGCAATTGGTGCCTCCTGGGCTTTCCGACATCAAGTGTCTGTCTCACAGGTGTATAAGGCGGCGACCTGGTCGTCCGTTCACACTTTCACTAAGTTTTACAAGGTCAAATCTGTGGATGCTTGCTTCAGCCACAAGGTTTTGCAGGCGGCTGTTTAAGGTTGCAACTCCTCTGTTGAGGAGCTCTCTTTGTTTGGGGTGAAGTTTGTTTGATTGCTGTTCCCACTCCTCGTTTTTTGACACTGCTTGGGGACGTCCCATATGTCAAGACTTAAGGAAGCTGTGTCCGTCCATGGATGAAAGAGAAAATAGGATTTTTGTACTCACTGTAAAATCCTTTTCCTGAAGTCCATGGACGGACACAGCACCCACCCCTCCTTTTTTGAGTTTGTACTTTTTGATGAACTGAGCTGCTGAGTGCAGGGTGAGGGGTCATGACCAGAGGGACCGCCCCCTGGACGGGGCTGTTCAGCTTTGGTTTAATTACATGTTTTTGTATATCTAACATGTCTGCCTAGTCCTTTCCTAATAGACGGAACATAACCCATATGTCAAGACTTAAGGAAGCTGTGTCCGTCCATGGACTTCAGAGAAAAGGATTTTACAGTGAGTACAAAAATCCAATTTTTTCAGGTCCTCAGAGAGTTCTTTGCCATGAGGTGCCATGTTGAACTTTCAGTGACCAGTATGAGAGAGTGAGAGGCATAACACCAAATTTAACACACCTGCTCCCCATTCACACCTGAGACCTTGTAACACTAACGAGTCACATGACACCGGGGGGGGGGGGATGGCTAATTGGGGCCCAATTTGGACATTTTCACTTAGGGGTGTACTCACTTTTGTTGCCAGCGGTTTAGACATTAATGGCTGTGTGTTGAGTTATTTTTAGGGGACAGAAAATTTACACTGTTATACAAGCTGTACACTCACTACTTTACATTGTAGCAAAGTGTAATTTCTTCAGTGTTGTCACATGAAAATATATAATAAAATATTTACAAAAATGTGAGGGGTGTACTCACTTTTGTGAGACACTGTATTTACAGATGAGTATGTCAATCTGAAATGCTATTTTTTATAAATATTTTTACCATGTTCCAGGCTTGCTAGGTTTTTTATTTACATATTTTCCTAGAAAAGAGAACCAAATATCTTCAGATTTCCAAAGAAATTCTGTAAATGTACCTTACCTTATAAATTTGCCGCAGGTCCTAGGAGCACATAACTTGATTATTTCCAAAGCACCTTTGGATCTCTGGAAACCTTAGGCACAATAATATTAACCACCTCAATACCAGACACTTTCAACACGAAAACTCAAAAAGTATTTAAAAAAAATAAAAATAAAATACCAGACACTTTCACCCCCTTCCTGGCCATTTTTAAGTTTTTTTTTGGACAGGAGCAGCGCCAATTCGGGTGGACATACCCGTACGTCATCCCACATTGGCCGCTTGTGCGCGCTCTCTAAAACATGCTTCATTGTGGGACCAGTGATTCACTGTGTTTACTGTAGCGCTGTGAGCGGCCCTGGTATCATGTGATTGCTGTGACCAATCACAACGAGCACATGAACAGTAGTAAACAATGATGTCATTGTTTACTACTGTGTGAGCTCTGTGATTGGTCACAGCGATTACATGGTACCAAGACCAAATACAATGGGCCTATACCATGTAATATCTGTGACCAAACATAGCATCACACTAGTACACAATGGGGGTTATTTACTAAAGGCAAATCAATTTTGCACTACAAGTGCAAAGTGCACTTGAAATTGCAGTGAAAGTGCAGTTGCTGTAGATCTGAGGGGGACATGCAAGGAAAATAAAAAACAGCATTTTACCTTGCACATGATTGGATAATTAAATCAGCAGAGCTTCCCCTCATTTCAGATCTACCACTCAGATTTACAGCGACTGCACTTCCAAGTGCACTTTGCACTTGTATTGCAAAGTGGATTTTCCTTTTGTAAATAACCCCCAATGTTTCATGTCTGAAACCTTCACACAATCTTTCCTTCCTTTCACACGGGCTTGTCTGTGTACGGATTCTGCTTGCTCAGCAGGGATCGATCCGCTAAACCCCACTGAGCAGGTGGATGACAGGTCCGTCTCCACTCACTGTGCAGAGATGGACCTGTCAAAGCCCCACTGTCCTCTATGGAGATCGGATGAAAACGGATCGCCTGTCCATTTTTATCCGATTCTATCCAATCCGATTCTCCAGATGGATGGAAAATAGGGTTTCCATCCGTCTGGATTTCACGCACCGGATAGGATCAGATATCGGTGGATGTCAGCGGACATGTCATAAATGTCTATAAGGCTGAATGGAGCCTCCGATCAGGTCCACCTGAAAAACTGACAGGTGGACCTGATCGGAAAGCCCGTGTGAAAGGGCCCTTTAACCGTTTTTGCTTATTATGTGATCATCACTGTAATAAGCAATCACAGTGTAAAAATCACCCTCCCCAGAGTAGTATAATGTCACAATAGTAGCACTGCATTGCTCTGGTGACAGTATGTCAAAAAATAAATAAATATATATTTATGCCACAAGACAGAGGTCTCATCGAGCGGTCAGAGGGCCCAGCCGAAAGCCACAGGACAGAGGTCTTATCGAAGGGTCAGAGGACCCAGCCACAAGCCAAGAGACAGCAGGTCTCAGTTCCAGGAGCTATCCTTTAGGCCAGAGGTGAGCCATGCTGCAGGGCGCTGCGACTGAAGGCTAGAGAGCCAAGTGTTCTGAGAGAGCTGAATGACACAGTTAAAGGACTGGTAAGAGGAGCAGAAGTGCTGCCAACATGTAAGCCAGATGGCTTGGTATTTTCGTTAATTCATCTTATGTGCAAGAAACCCCTTTTTCCTTTATTAACCACTTTAATACCAGGCACTTTCGCCCCTTCCTGCCCAGGACAATTTTCAGCTTTCAGCGCTGTCGCACATTGAATGTCAATTGCGTGGTCATGCAACACTGTACCCAAACTACATTTTTATAATTTTATTCCTACAAATAGAGCTTTCTTTTGGCGTTTGATCATCACTGGGGTTTTTATTTTTTGCTAAACAAACTAAAAAAGACCAAAATTTTTGAAAAAAAAACGTTTTTCTTTGTTTCAGTTATAAAATGTTGTTTTCTCCTTCATTGACGGGCACTGATATGTAGAATTGATGGGCACTGATAGGTGGCACTGATATGCAGCACTGATGGGCACCAATAGGTGGCTCTGACAGGCGGCACTGATAGGCGGTACTGATTAGCACTGGCAGGTGGCGCTGATGGGCAGCACTAATGATGAGGTACTGATGATGTTTTGACAGGTGTTACTGTAGGGCACTGATGGGCAGTCAGTGCCCAACACATTGCCAATCTGGTGGGCACTAATTGGCTTTGGCACTTTATTGGGCACTGACTGGCAGATGATGGGTACCTATTTTTTCACCTGTGGTGGCACATCTGATGGGGCTATGCTGATAATCAATGTTCTGCACAGACCCCCCTCTGACAGGGAGAGCCGCCGATCGGCTCTCCCTGTCAGCGTGAACCGAGGAATGCTGTTTACCGGCACTTCCTGGTTCACGCGATGATCAGCTGTGATTGGTCACAGCTGATCACGTGGTAAGAAGCCTCTGTCAGAGGCTTCTTATCATGATCGGAGATGCGGCGTGTCGTCGTACTCGCGATCGCCGCACTGTGTGCACGCGCCGGCATGTTATCCTGCTGAACGTCATATGGTGCCCAGTCTGTTATAGGCCGGGCGGGAAGTGGTTAAATAAAAGTGGGCTGCCACACCCTAAAATTATCGTGTGGACTGGCGCAACTCATTCTAAATGCACCTGCAGCTTGAGTTTAATCACCCCAATCTCACAATATATATATATTGTGAGGGGGTTAGCTCGGCAGCGGGTGTGTGTGACCCCCGAGATGGGCTCCCCACACAAAAACAGGCCCAGCAAACGGAGGTTGTGGTTTTCAAAATCAAAAAGGTGCGGTTTATTTTCTATTTACAGTGACAAAACACAGCAAAGCAAAAGAAACATAAACAAAATAAATCCTGGTCAACTTGACCTCTGACTAAACATACAGGTTTCCTAACTAACAACTGGGATCAGCCTAGTGCTGTCCTAGTCCCTAAGTCCCTGGTTTTAAATGTCCAAGCAAATAGCCACACAGGCTTGTCTCACCGCACAGGGGTTCACTCTCCCTAGACAGTCCACACAGGTCTGGGTCCAGGCATGAGCTAACATCTAATGAAGCTGGGAGTTCTTATAGAGGCCTAAATGAGCTGACAAGCTTCAGCTGGTCTCATCAACTCCCTGTCTGCACGACGCCCCACACTCTCCCTAGAGGTATGAGTCATCCATGAGCCCACTAGCCTCAGCTGGGCTTATACAACTCTCCACCTAGTTGTATAAGTCGGCGTAAAGCCTGAATCTGGGCGAAATATATCTACCCCCCTGGATGCAACCAGGTGACTTTACCTTCCTGCTGTCACAATATATATATATATATATATATATATATATAATATATGTGTAAGGCTGGCCGGAGGCTAGTCTGTGTTTGTGGGAGGAGTCTGAGGGGTACATAATACTCCTCCCCTGTCGTGTCCAGTGTTGGCGTTGCTTTCAGGGTTTGACGTAATTTCCGGGTTTGACGTCACTTCCGGTTTTCGGTGCCAAGCAGCAGGTCGGCTGGCTGGAGTCTCGTGGCGGTTCCCCTCCCGGTGCTCTCGCCGGGCATCATCGAGGGGGCTGCCTGCCCACTTATCCCATTCCTCGCGCTGAGCATCAGGGGGTGGGGGGAGCTACTCACCACCCGGTTCTCACACCGAGCATCAGGGGGTGGGGGGAGCTACTCACCGCCCGGTTCTCACGCCTGCTCCATGGGGGGGGGGCACTCACCCGCCAGTTCACCTCCCTGGAACTCACGCCAGTCATCTTGGAGGGGACGCCCGCACCCCTTCCGGTTCTCATGCCGGCTCCATGGGGGGCGCTCACCCGCCTGCTTACCTCCTGGTACTAATGTGAGGCATCATGGGGGGACCCCCGCACGCCTCTTGGGCATCCATCGCTTCAGTTAAGCTTAGTCCTGGCAGGTATGGGATGGGGGGGGGCGCGTTTCAGTCCTTAGGTTCTGTTTAGCCAGACGCCATGGATCCCACGGCACTCCCAGCAGTTAGCTGTCCCCCACTGTCAGGTGTCCCCACCTTGCCACATAGTATTCATTTGGCATATGCTAGTCATTTTCATGCATGTCAGCAGAGGTTTTCTATGTTCAGCGTGGTAGTTGGCTACATGTGGTGTTAGCTGGTGGCTGCACAGCAGGAATATGTACACTGGAAGTGTCACCAGCCACAGATCTGCATTTATTACCTCTTTCTACCATGGCATAGAATGCATGACCCTCCACCACAATTTCCTCTAGTAGACATACTTCTGTCTTTGCAGTCCAGGTCTGAGCTTTCCTTAGGTCACGGGGGGGTGGATGCAGGCGTTTCTGTCATAGCGTTTCTGCCTCAGCATTTCTGTCATAGCGTTTCTGCCCCAGCTTTTTCTGTCAGCGTTCCTGTCGCAGCGTTTTCTGTCCTTGCATTCTGCCCCAGCATTTTTGACTCAGCGTCCAGTCTCAGCGTTCAGTCTCAGCATTTCTGTCTCAATGTTCAGTCTCAGCATTTCTATCATAGCGTTTCTGTCATAGCGTTCTGTCATAGCTTTTTGCCACAGCATTTCTATCATAGCGTTCTGCCCCACTATTTCTGTCATAGCGTTCTGCCCCAGCATTTCTGTCTCGGCGTTCAGTCTCGGCATTTCTGTCATAGCGTTTTCTGCCCCAAGATTTCTGTCATAGCGTTTCTTCCCCAGGATTTCTGTCATAGCGTCTCTACCCCAGGATTTCTGTCATAGCGTCTCTACCCCAGCATTTCTGTCTTGGCGTTCAGTCTCAGCTTTTCTGTCATAGCGTTTCTGCCCCAGGATTTCTGTCATTGCATTTCTGCCTCAGCGTTTCAGTCTCAGCGTTTCTGTCATAGAGTTTCTGCCCCAGGATTTCTGTCATTGTGTTTCTGCCTCAGCGTTCAGTTTCAGCATTTCTGTCATAGCGTTGCTGTCATTGCGTTTCTGCCCCAGGATTTCTGTCATTGCGTTTCTGCCTCAGCGTTCAGTTTCAGCGTTTCTGTCATAGCGTTTCTGCCTCAGCGTTCAGTCTCAGCATTTCTGTCATAGCGTTTCAGCCGTTAGCGGGGGTTCTGTAATAGCGGATTCTGTCTTAGCATGTGCTGTTATAGCATATCAGTGCCACGCAGTCACGGCATATACTTCAGTAGCTGTTTTCATCTTCGTTGGTTGCCATGTCTCATCGTATCTTCACTCATGTTTGTACCTGGGTTAGTTAGCTAGGGCTCATATCTCGGGATATGTAACATCTACAGATCCATACGGGCTGAGGTTTCGTTTGTTAAATGATTGTTGACCACAATCTTCTCGCCCGTATACCATACGTCATGCGATGCACGTTTATTCATTACACCTGTACGACTACCCACCACAGTCTGTGGGTATTCTAGCCCTGAGTATTCAGTTAATTACCTGTCTCTTCGCTGCAGGTTACTCGGCTCACTTACTACTTAAACGAGGGTGTGGGGGGCCCATCATCAGGTTCATTTACGCGTGGTGGTCTTGACATTTCTCCTCATGTTCTCATACTTAGGTAGGCACAGAGGGGCGTTGTTGTTCTCATGTCTGGTTGTCTGTCATTTTCTCTAGTTTGGGTTCTTTAGGTTGGTCTGGCCGCACGTTCATCCCTTCAACCACGTGGGGGTTTAGAGCAGGGTAGCACCCCGTCTTAACCACTTGCCGACCGCTGCATGACAATATACGTTGACAGAATGGCACGGGCAGGCAGATGGGCGTATATATACGTCCCTGCCTCCCCGTGGGTGGGGGGGTCGATCGAGCCCCCCCGATGCCCGCGGCGGTCGGTATCGCTTCAGGAGCAATCCGTGATGAAGGGGCGGCCATCGATTTGTGGCCACCCCCTCACGATCGCTCCTGGCGAATGAGAAGCTCCCTCTGCCTCTGTAAATGTAAACAAAAGAAGAGGAAGTGATGTCATCTCTCCTCACAGCGGTCTTTTCGTCTGGTGCTCGAGGAGAGAAGACATCAAGTAAGTGCACCAACAGTACACTAACACCAGGACACATAGGCACACATTTCACCCCCCAGTCACCCCCAGTAACAGTGTCACTGATTGCAGTGGTCATTTATTTACTGATCACTGCATGCAGTGTCATTTGTGACTGTAAAAAGTTGCAGGTCAGTTAGTGTTAGGCCCCATTAGGTCCAGGGTACCCCCCTAATAAAGGTTTAACCCCTTGATCGCCCCCCAGGTAACCCTTTCACCCCCTGTCACCAGTGTCACTAAGCAATCTTTTTTCTGATCACTGTATTAGTGTCACTGGTGACGATAGGTAGCCAGTTAGTTATTTAGGTTCACCGCCAGGTTTTTATAGCATCAGCTACCCCCTCATACTACCTAATATAGGTTTTAACCCCCTGATTGCCCCCTAGTTAGCCCTTTCACCAGTGATCACTGTATAAGTGTTACGGGTGACGCTGGTTAGTTAGTTTGCTTTTTATAGCGTCAGGGCACCCGCCATTTATTACCCAATAAAGTTTTAACCCCCTGATCGCCTGGCGGGTGATATCAATTAGGTTTAGTGTCAGTTAGGGTCTGCGTCACCCCAGGCAGTGTCAGATTAGTGCCAGTAGCGCTAACACCCACGCACGCAGCATACACCTCCCTTAGTGGTATAGTATCTGAACAGATCAATATCTGATCTGATCAGATCTATACTAGCGTCCCCAGCAGTTTAGGATTCCCAAAAACGCAGTGTTAGCGGGATCAGCCCAGATACCTGCTATCACCTGCGTTTTGCCCCTCCGCCCAGCCCAGCCCAGCCCAGGCCACCCAAGTGCAGTATCGATCGATCACTGTCACTTACTAAACACATAACTGCAGCGTTTGCAGAGTCAGGCCTGATCCCTGCGATCGCTAACATTTTTTTTGGTAGCGTTTTATACAGTTGCTGACAGTCAGGTGCTTTTTTAACCTGTGAATCTTACTATTGTACCAGTAAATTTAGAGCCCAAAATGGCAAATCGAAGGTACGCTAGTGAAGAGGCCTATGCGTTTCTGAGCATGACAGATAGTGAAGTAGTGTCCCGCTGCCACCAAGAATAAGACAAAGACAGGCCCTTTGTGCCCATAGTGTCCTTCCTGCAGAATTTGCCAATCCTGATTGGATGCCCACCACTTCTGCAGAACCCGTACTTCCCCCATTCACTGGCCAACCCGGAATTCAGGTGGAAACAGCTGATTTTACGCCTCTTGATTTTTATTTGCTGTTTTTCACGGAAGATCTCTATAGATCTATTGTGAACCAAACTAATTTGTATGCTATACAATTCATCTCCGCTTGTCCCCAGTCCTCCCTTGCCAAAGAATGGAAACCAATTACGGTTTCCGATTTTAAGACCTTTCTGGGCCTATCCCTCGACATGAGCATAGTTAAATTGAGTGAGCTGCGGTTATATTGGTCCATTGACCCAGTTTATTAATTGCCCGTGTTCTCTGCCTCCATGACCAGGGCACGATACCAGTAGATCTTGCGGTTCATGCACTTCAACAACAATGAACTTTGTCGTCCTCGTGGAGACCCTGAATTCGATCGGCTCTACAAAATTCGGCCCCTCATAAACCACTTCAACAAATGTTTTGCAGCCTTGTATACTCCCCAGCAAGTTGTCTGTGTTGATGAGTCCCTGATTAAATTTTCTGGCCGCTTTTATTTCAAACAGTACCTTCCCAGCAAGCGTGCCAGATACAAGGTCAAGATGTTTAAGCTCTGTGACAGGGCCACAGGCTATACATCTAATTTTATGGTTTATGAGATAAAAGATAGTCACGTAGAGCCGGAGAACTGCCCAGATTACATAGGGAGCGCTGGCAAGATAGAGTGAAACTTGGTGTCACCCTTATTCGGAAAGGGGTACCACTTACATGTGGACAATTATAACACGTTAGTCACTTGTTTGATCGTCAAATTGGAGCATGTGGCACCGTGCGACCTAATCCCCGGGGCTTACCCCAGTGGCTTGTAGATTCCCGTCTTAGGCTGCGGGAGAGAGCCTGCTCAAGGTGTAGTAATTAGCTCGCTGTGAAGTGGAGGGATAATAAGAATGTTTTTGTTTTTTCCTCCCTTCACGCAGACACGACAGTCCAAATTCGTACGGCGACTGGTGTTGTGGACAAACCCCTCTGTGTCCACGAATATAACCAAAATATGGGAGGGGTGGACCTCAACGACCAGTTGTTGGCGCCGTATCTAGTTGCCCGTAAGGCCAGACGCTGGTACAAAAAAGTGTCTGTATACCTATTTTAATTGGCTTTGCTGAATGCTTTTGTGCTATACAAAGCTTCAGGACGGACTGGATCTTTCCGTAAATTCCAGGGAGATATTGTCCGAGCCCTCCTGTATCCAGGCGGTGCTGCACCTCACCATCCCCAACCTAATGCAGTAAGGCGGCTGCATGAGAGGCATTTTCCGTATGTCCTCCCGAGTACCACTACCCAAGGAGCCCCCCAAAGAAAATGCTGTGTCTGTAGAAAGCGCGGATATAGGCGTGACACCCATTATTATTGTCCACGCTGTCCTGACAATCCTGGTCTTTGCATTGGTGAATGTTTTGAACGCTACCACACACTAGTGCAGTATTAGCGGAGGGGACATCATTTCACAGACTAGGACACACTTACACAGGGTCTGCCAAGGTGCCATCACATTTTGAGAGACCCGAACCTGGAATCGAACCGTTACAGTTACAAAAAAAAGTGTAAAAAAACAAACAAAAAAAATCTAAAAAAAAATAAAAATAAAATAGTTGTTGTTTTATTGTTCTCTCTCTCTCTCTCTCTCTCTCTCTCTCTCTCTCTCTCTCTCTCTCTCTCTCTCTCTCTCTCTATTGTTCTGCTCTTTTTTTTACTGTATTCTATTCTACAATGTTTTATAATTTTTGCTTTTCTGGCATGTAATTTTTTTATACTTTACTGTTTACTGTGTTTTATTGTTAACCATTTTTTTTGTTTTCAGGTACGCCATTCAGTTGCAGCGCGGATTCATTTATTTTGACAGCAACAGCGTTTGCTCCCACGATACATAAAGCCGTGACTCCAACGCTGTAGGAGGTGATTTCACCACCACAGTTAAAAAAAGTGCATATATGCCGAAGCATGGGGGCAACAGAAGCGGAGGAGCGATTTTCTCCTAATGCGGCATACATACGGTCGAAATTCTGACGGAGGCTTGCCCATGGAAAAGTCTGACCATGTGTATGCGGCATAACTTTTGCTTATCAGGTACGCCATTCAGTTGCAGCGCGGATTTATTTATCTTGACAGCAACAGCGTTTGCTCCCACGATACATAAAGCTGTGACTCCAACGCTGAAGGAGGTGATTTCACCACCACAGTTAAAAAAAGAGCATATATGCCGAAGCATGGGGGCAGCAGGGGCGGAGGAGCGATTTGCTCTTAATGCGGCGTACATACGGTCGAAATTCTGACGGAGGCTTGCCCGTGGAAAAGTCCAACCGTGTGTATGCGGCATAACTTTTGCGGGAGGATGCCCCCATGCTTCGGCATATAAAAATGGTGCATGTATGCCCATCATTAGAAGTGGGTGGATGAAGGGAGGTATTCTATTGATGGGCATACCCACCGATCAATCTCTTTTTTTCGTTCAGCCAACAGGCTGTGTTTGAAAAATCGCTGCGCAAATACTGTGTGGAAAAAAAAAATGCAGCACCCACCATTTTAATCTGTAGGGCCTTTGCTTTAAAAAAATATATAATGTTTGGGTTCAACGTAATTTTCTTGCAAAAAATAAATATTTTTTCATGTAAGCAAAAAGTGTCAGAAAGGTGTCTTCAAGTGGTTAATGTGTGACATAAGCTTCTAAATGTTGTGTATAAAATGCCTGGACAGTTCAAACCCCCCCCCCCCCCAAATGACTACATTTTGGAAAGTAGACACCCCAAGCTATTTGCTGAGAGGCATGTCGAGTGCAGGGAATATTTTATATTTTGACACAAGTTGCGGGGAAAAGACAAATGTTTTATTTTTTTGCACAAAGTTGGCACTGAATGATATGTTTCTCAAACATGCCATTGGCATATGTGGAATTGCACCCCAAAATACATTCTGTTACTTCTTCTGAGTACGGGGATACCACATGTGTGAGACTTTTTGGGAGCCTAGCCGCGTACGGGACCCCAAAAACCAAGCACCGCCTTCAGGCTTTCTAAGGGTGTAAATTTTTGATTTCACTCCTCACTGCCTATCACTGTTTGGGAGGCCATGGAATGCCCAGATGGCACAACCCCCCCCCCCCAAATTACCCCATTTTGGAAAGTAGACACCCCAATCTATTTGCTGAGAGGTATGGTGAGTATTTTGCAGATCTCGCTTTTTTGTCACAAAGTTTTGAAAATTGAAAAAAAACATGTTTTCCTTTTCTTTCTTCATTTTCAAAAACAAATGAGAGCTGTAAAATACTCACCATGCCTCTCAGCAAATAGCTTGGGGTGTCTACTTTCTGGGGAGGTTTTGTGCTATCTTGGCATTTTCTTCCCAGAAGTGTATCCTGGTCTCCGCACGAGAGTAGATTTCCTTCCAGGCCGTCTCCGACGAGAGACTCACTTGTCACCGGCAATATGCTGCACCGGGTCTTCAAATGAGGAGCTCCCCCCGGTCCATTGCGCCTACCGGATTCGGGTACCCAATCCCTGGGCACCCTTGGATCTCCTTCCCTCGCGGAACTCAGTGTTGGGCACTGAGCTCCGGACCTCCATCCAAGTACCTCACCCCAGGCTAAAGGTGCCTGGGATGGAACTTGACCTCCGCTGTCCTCTAGGCCTAAGCCACCCAGAGGAGCGACACGACCCACCGTCCGCAAGCTGAAGGTGCCTGGGACGTCAACCCCGTGACAAAGATGGCCGGCCCCCTTTATACCCTCTCCCAGCAAGCACGGCGGGTTCCCCGCCCCACCATACCGCTGCCGAGGAAGGACAAAATGGAGGACGGCACACAGCAATGATTCAACCCCAGCCCAGGGCGACAGCGCCACCCGCTGGGCCGCAGGGAATTACACATCACTGATGTCTCTGCCAAATTCAAAATTACACCCGGGAAAGTACATACCTGCTACACTCTCCCCTCGGTCCTTTGACACTGGTCCCCAGTGTCTGGAGTAAACCATGCCCTAAACTGCTGACATGATTCAGTCCAGAAACAGACTAACAATCAGATGCACAAAAAAAATATAAAAAAACTTTATAAACTATCCTGTTAAAACATTGTGTCTGAGCCCTGTAAAGAAAGGGAATAAAGACAGAAGAGAAACAACAGTATCGATCCATAACTTTGAATCACATATTCACATTTGACTTTCCCACCCATTCTGACTAAGACCCACCCCATCCTCAACAAACTTGATGGGATGTTCTCCTGCAGAGGGAAAAGAAAGGATTAACACACATAACCCTGACACCTGTATTCGTGTAAAGGAAAAGAAACTTCTCCTAGAAGAAATCCCTTTTCTCCAAGTGAGTGTGTGATAAGTGTTTAAACGTTGCGCACCACTGCCACCTGGTGACAGCATCGCGGTAACTGCACACGTGGAACTTTCCTCTTTTCTCTCGGCCCTATCTACCCCAGAGTCAGTATTCTCTTTGCTGGAAAAGTGAAGAACAACAGGAACAGTCCTTCATTCCTCTGGGCACAAAAGCAACTGGCCCCAGAAAGTTCAGCAGCATGATAAGAACGGGGTCTCTTTTCTCCTACAGGTAAAAATGGGGATGCGGCAGAACAAGTGGTTTCAAGTGCTGATCCATGGTCTCCAGATGATACTCCACATCTTCTCCTTCCTTTCTTCGGATCAACACTTTATCTGCATGGATGTGCCGTCCTAACATCCATTCTGCCTTGCAGTCTTTGAATCGCTGGGAGGCCTTCGGAGAGCATGCCAGGTACCTGCGGGCGTGGGAAACCTGAAGGTGGGTCCACGCAAAGTCATTGTACCAGCGCTCCCGACACACTTCCACCTCATAGAGTAAGTCCTTCGATAAGTATGTATACTCCCATCCGTACTCCGCAGCAACCTTCTGCCCAAATAGGCGTTGTAATCTTGCCAGAGGAGGCATGGTAGCTTTGTCCCCTTTGCCAGGCAACACTATCGAGTCCGGGTGGCGAGGGACCTTGGTCACATCTGAACGGGGCATAGGGGCCCGCAGCAACAGTCTCTTTTCCCCAGTCTTGGGTACAGATTGAACCGGGGATGTAGCAGCAGACTGGGGACGGGACCTCTCTTCAGGCGCTGGTGCCTCCACCCGGGGTGTGCTTTCCCCTGTAGACATGGGTGGATCTCTGATCCTCCGAGATGAAGCAAGCGGTACCTTGTCCCAGCCTTTCTCAGCAAACAAATCGTCTATTGCCACGTCGTCTCCCATGTCCGAGAGCGACTCCAGGTCGGAGGTGTCACACTCCTCCGCGGGTATGTAGCCGGTTGTAGAAACGGAGCCACCACCTCCCGCGGATTCGCTAGGCCATGACTTCCCGACACCTCCGCCCACACACCAAGTCTCCCCGCCTGGCTTACCTCGGCCTTTACTTGAAGCGGGACGTCCGGAACTCTGGTCGACGGATTCATCCGGGCCGGGCATAAGTGGGCGAGATGGTCCACCACAACTGCTGGTCGGGGCTACCATGCCGGTCTTCCTCTTCGGTGGTGGACGCTGCGAGACAGTGGACAGTCAGCATCCTCGGATTTCTCCCGTTGGGGTTTTACGACTTCCTCCGCGGTCGTTGCAGTGTGCGCAGGGGTGACTCTCACAGCAATGATTCCTCCTCCTTGAGTGGCGTTGCCAGAAGCCCGGCCGGGGTAAATGGTTCTTGGCCTCTCCACCGCCGGATCCACTTTGAACAGGAACTCCCCACAGGCCTCACAGCGTCCGAACTGCTTCAACTGGCACACCAGTCCCGAACACCCGGGACAAATCACACCCAGGGCCTCAACGTCCATGCACGAATACAGGGCGAATCGACCCCTTGGCTTTAGTCGGATCCCTGTATCCATTACTGGAGCAGCAGCGGTCACAGTCGTGGTGGAAGGATGAACTGGAATCCACGAGGTGTGTCTGAACATGGCGACCTGTTGCTGATCCATCGCACACTGCAAAGTTTTTGCGCCAACGTCCCACGTGTAGTCCTTCACACGTATTGGACTCCTCCCCTTTGCTCCAGTTCGCTGGCTTTTCTTCTTTTCTGTTTCTGAGTCACGCCCATGAACTAAGCGGTGGGGGTGTGCCTGGTGGTGCAGTGCAATAGAAGCCCCCACGTGTAGTACTTCACACGGCTGAACTTCCCCCTCTTTCCACTCTTCTGCGCGGGCCTTTCCCTTCTTTGGGTCATGTCCACGACTTTGAGCAGGGATGCACTTCGGCCAATGAAGGCCTGCCTGTTCGCTTAACTCTTCCAACAGACACGTTCGATACTGTGGTGCACAAACACTATACCGGACCCGAGCCCCCACGTGGCACGGCTGCTCCTCACACTCCCCTCTTGGTCTCGTCTTGCTTTTGTCTAGGGGTATCTTAGAGGGGAGGGAGCGGGGACACTCCGCCTAGCTTCCACCACAGATGTTAGTGCGGTATAAGCAACAGTTCAGTATTACCTTCGGGTCAGTGCTGTGCACCTGGATCCTCCCTCCAAGAGTCACCGCGAACCATGTCTGTCAGAAAATGAGCTCCACACCATTAAAGTTCAACACTCCTTTATTCTTCTTGTCTGAACACAATCAGTTGAACTCCCTTGATAGAACAGAATAGAAAAGGAGGTGTGGATGCGAGCAGGCCCAGACACAATGTAAGCTGCCACTTCCCTTCCTAGAAGTGTATCCTGGTCTCCGCACGAGGGTAGATTTCCTTCCAGGCCGTCTCCGACGAGAGACTCACTTGTCACCGGCAATATGCTGCACCGGGTCTTCAAATGAGGAGCTCCCCCCGGTCCATTGCGCCTACCGGATTCGGGTACCCAATCCCTGGGCACCCTAGGATCTCCTTCCCTCGCGGAACTCAGTGTTGGGCACTGAGCTCCGGACCTCCATCCAAGTACCTCACCCCAGGCTAAAGGTGCCTGGGATGGAACTTGACCTCCGCTTTAAGAGGTCCTGTCATGCTTTTTGGAAGGTGTGTGTCCCATTACATATGGCATAGAACTAATACAGCATTTCATAACAAGAACTTCATACCAACAGTCAGACATGGTGGTGGTAGCATGATGGTCTGGGGCTGCTTTGCGACTTCAGGACCTGGACGACTTACCATAATTGATGGAACCATGAATTCTGAGCTTTACCAGAAAATCCTAAAGGAGAATGTCCGGCCATCAGTTTGTGACCTCAAGCTCAAGTGCACTTGGGTTATGCAGCAGGACAATGATGCAAAACACAACAGCAAGTCCACCTCCAAATGGTTCAAACAAAGCAAAAATAGGATTTTTAATAACAGCTTACCTGTAAAATCCTTTTCTTTATCGTACACCACGGGACACAGAGCCTTAATCATTACACAGTGGGACGTCCCAGAGCAATGCTCAACATGAAGGGTGGGAGACACAGATCAATCAGGCTGCCAACGGACAAGAAGCCCTAAACCGCTGCCTGCAGCACACTAGGCTCGAAGGCAGAATCCTCATGTCCTCTTACATCTATTTGGTAGAATTTGGTAAATGTATGGACTGAAGACCAAGTTGCAGCTTTACAGATCTGAACCATCGGAGCCAGGTGATGCACTGCCCATAAAGCACTTATTGTCCTGGTCGAGTAAGCCTTAACAGAAAAAGGAGGAACCTTGTTCCTTAAACCATAAGCTTGAACAATTACTTGTCGAATCCACCTAGCAATGGTAGATTTTGATGCCGGTGATGTAAAAAAAGTCGCGACCTATGCAGGGTCTCGACCGCGTCACTTCCGGTGCAGCTACGTCAAAAACACAGCTGATGGCGGGCTCGACTGCGCGTGCGCGGCTTCACCGCACCTATACCGCGCATGCGCGGCTTCACCGCACCTATACCGCGCATGCGCAGACGCTCGGTTTAGTCCGTGAAAATTCTAGACTCGAGCGGGCGGGCGGAGGCGTTGCGAATTGCTTAACATCGTCGCCAGCACCGCCTCCAGACCCGCCCCCAACACGCCCCTAGCTTGTATATCATTGGGACCGAGGTCGAGAGAAAATATAGAGCTGCACCGCCTCCAGCCCCGCCCCCGCCCCTAGCCTGCTCTCTGAAGGGGGGCTGGCCCCCGTGCATAGCACTGAGTCCAAGTACAGTACTGTGCATTGTTCTGCCATCAAATATGCTGCCTCACTGCACCCAGCAAACGCAACCACTGCACCCAGCAAACGCAACCACTGTGCCCGTCATACGCAGCCACTGCACCCAGCAAACGCAACCACTGTGCCCGTCATACGCAGCCACTGCACCCAGCAAACGCAACCACTGTGCCCGTCATACGCAGCCACTGCACCCAGCAAACGCAAACACTGTGCCCAGCAAACGCAAACACTGTGCCCAGCAAACGCAACCACTGTGCCCGTCATACACAACCACTGTGCCCAGCAAACGCAACCACTGTGCCCGTCATACGCAGCCACTGTGCCCAGCAAACGCAACCACTGTGCCCGTCATACGCAGCCACTGTGCCCAGCAAACGCAACCACTGTGCCCGTCATACGCAGCCACTGTGCCCAGCAAACGCAACCACTGTGCCCAGCAAACGCAAACACTGTGCCCGTCATACGCAACCACTGTGCCCATCATACGCAACCACTGTGCCCAGCAAACGCAAACACTGTGCCCGTCATACGCAACCACTGTGCCCAGCAAACGCAACCACTGTGCCCGTCATACGCAGCCACTGCACCCAGCAAACACAACCACTGTGCCCAGCAAACGCAACCACTGTGCCCAGCAAACGCAACCACTGTGCCCGTCATACGCAGCCACTGCACCCAGCAAATGCAAACACTGTGCCCGTCATACGCAGCCACTGTGCCCAGCAAACGCAACCACTGTGCCCGTCAAACGCAACCACTGTGCCCGTCATACGCAGCCACTGTGCCCAGCAAACGCAGCCACTGCACCCATCAAACGCAGCCACTGTGCCTATCAACCGCTGCCACTGTGCCCATCAAACCCAGCCACTGTGCCCATCAAACGCACCCACTATTGACGCCACTGTGCCATCAAACGCAGCTACTGTACCCATCAATTGCTGTCAGTGTGCCCCATCAATTGCCGCTACTGTGCCCCATCAAATGCTGCCAGTGTGCCCATCAATTACCACTAATGTGCCCCATCAAATGCTGCCCGGCACTTACCTGTCTCGCAGCGGGTCAGCGGCGGTGTCCTGCACGTCCTCTTCCGTCCTCTCTCAGGCATCCAATCACAGCGCCTGACGTTTCAGCCAATCAGGGGACCGGTAACAGACTCGAGCACCTGATTGGCTAAGAGGCGGATTAGTGTTAGGAAAGCGAATTCCTTTGCTTTGCTAACACAACGCTGAGTGAACAGAGAACGCCCAGCATGGCGCCCGCTGTTCACCTTTTTGGGCGCCTATTAGAGCCTATGGCTCTAATCAGGTGCTTCCAAAAAACACCCCCGCCGATGTAATTCAGGTGCCCGGCGCCCGAAAAGGGGCCGGACACCTGAATAGGGGGTGTCAGCAGTGACCATAGATAGATTCATGCAATGCATGATTCTATCTATGGTGATAGAGTGGTGCCAGGAGAGAGGGGGCGGCACCCATGCTCCCCTTATGGAAGCACCGCCACTGCGTACTCTTTGATCTTTTGAAAAGTGTGATGTTAAGCCGTAGCTGTGCTCCTTCGGGATATGCTGCTCGCGCATTCGTGCTGCTGGAGGCAGCCCAGACCACCATAGACGAGGGACCTGCAAACTTGGTCATGGTGAATGAGATCATCCCATATCCCACTCCATCTTGCCTGAGGACAGGGACCCCCCCCCCCCCGAGGACAGGGACCCCCTCTGAGGACAGGGACCCTCTCCCCCCTCTGAGAACAGGGACCCCCCCCCAGGACATGAAAACCTTCTCCCCCCTGAGAACAGGGACTCCCTTCTCTCCTGGGGACAGGGACTACCTTCTCTCCTGGGGACAGGGACCCCCATCTTCCCTGGTGATCGGGACCCCATCCCCCCCCCTAAGACAGGGACCTGATCACCCTGTGTGTGCCAACCTCACTGCCCTGCCTGCCATGTGTCCTGTGTGAGGGCCCTCCTGTGACAGCTCTTATCAGAACTTCATCCCACTTTGTGATCCCCCTACATGACTGATCCCTCTGTGTGCACCCCTTACACGGGGAACCCCTCTGTTTGCTACCCCTACATGTCTGCATACTCTGACCACAACCTGTACCATTTCCACATCCTCTGACTGCCTCCTATATCCTGTACACATGTTCTAACCACCTCCTGTATCCTGTCTGCAGCCTCTAACCATCTCTTGTATCCTGTCTGCAATCTCTGACTATCTCTTGTCTTTTATGGTGTCTGCAGTCTCTTAGGGAGAGTCTGGAGAGGAATCAAGAGTGAGAGCGTCGCCGGGATTGGGATTACGGGAGGAGTCAGACCTGTATGGACTGTGGAGAACAGACTATAGAATAAAACCAGAGCCACCAACCAGGAGCCATCTGAGACCTGCACGCTGCACCGGAGAGGAGGTCAGTGACAGCGCCGTCAGGCCAGTCTGAGGGGCGGGGGTCACTGCTGTAAGGGGGGAGTGAATGCAATTATGTAAGGGGGCACTGATATAAAGGTTTTCCCTTATATCAGTAACACCCCCCCCCCTTACCTTAGTGTATTCACTCTGCGGAAGGTGGTCTCTGGTCACCAGAGTCCCCCCCCCCCCCCCCCACATCACATTTCCCGGAATTCCCCTTTACATCAGAGTCGGCAGGCTTCCCCCTTACAGTGCAAGGGAACTGCTGCAGAGCATAATCTAAGGAGGAACTCTGATGTAAGGGGTGCTCTGGTCACCAGAGACCACCTTATATCAGAGTCCACTGCATTCCTATTTACATCAGAGTTCCCACTTACATCAGGGTCTGCAGCATTGCCCTTTACATCAGTGTTCCCCTTTACATCAGGGTTGGCAGAGTTCCCCCTGTAAGATTAGAAGGGATGGAGGCCCGGAGACATGTCCAGAGAACACAGAGGATACATGGGATAGATTAGAAGGGATGGAGGCTCAGAGACATGTCCAGAGTACACAGAGGATACATGGGATAGATTAGAAGGGATGGAGGCCCAGAGACATGTCCAGAGAACACAGAGGATACATGGGATAGATTAGAAGGGATGGAGGCCTCCTCTGTTTTCCCTGGACATCCATCCCTTCTAATCTATCCCATGTATTCTCTGTGTTCTCTGGACATGTCTCCGGGCCTCCATCCCTTCTAATCTATCCCATGTATCCTCTGTGTACTCTGGACATGTCTCTGGGCCTCCATCCCTTCTAATCTATCCCATGTATCCTCTGTGTACTCTGGACATGTCTCTGGGCCTCCATCCCTTCTAATCTATCCCATGTATCCTCTGTGTACTCTGGACATGTCTCCGGGCCTCCATCCTTTCTAATCTATCCCATGTATCCTCTGTGTACTCTGGACATGTCTCCGGGCCTCCATCCCTTCTAATCTATCCCATGTATCCTCTGTGTACTCTGGACATGTCTCCGGGCCTCCATCCTTTCTAATCTATCCCATGTATCCTCTGTGTACTCTGGACATGTCTCTGGGCCTCCATCCCTTCTAATCTATCCCATGTATCCTCTGTGTTCTCTGGACATGTCTCCGGGCCTCCATCCCTTCTAATCTTACAGGGGGAACTCTGCGAACCCTGATGTAAAGGGGAACACTGATGTAAAGGGCAATGCTGCAGACCCTGATGTAAGTGGGAACTCTGATGTAAATGGGAATGCAGTGGACTCTGATATAAGGTGGTCTCTGGTGACCAGAGCACCCCTTACATCAGAGTTTTTCCTTAGATTATGCTCTGCAGCATTTTCCTTTACATCTGAGTTCCCTTGCACTGTAAGGGGGAATCCTGCCGACTCTGATGTAAAGGGGAATGACGGAAAATGTGATGTGGGGGGGAGGGGGACTCTGGTGACCAGAGACCACCTTCCGCAGAGTGAATACACTAAGGTAAGGGGGGGGGGGTGTTACTGATATAAGGGAAAACCTTTATATCAGTGCCCCCTTACATAATTGCATTCACTCCCCCCTTACAGCAGTGACCCCCCCCCTCAGACTGACCTGATGGCGCTGTCACTGACCTCCTCTCCGGTGCAGCGTGCAGGTCTCAGTTAGATGGCTCCTGGTTGGTGGCTCTGGTTTTATTCTATAGTCTGTTCTCCACAGTCCATACACGTCTGACTCCTCCCGTAATCCCAATCCCGGCGACGCTCTCACTCTTGATTCCTCTCCAGACTCTCCCTAAGAGACTGCAGACACAATAAAAGACAAGAGATAGTCAGAGATTGCAGACAGGTTAGAGGCTGCGGACAGGATACAGGAGGTGGTTAGAGTAAGGTGACCAGATTTTTAAAATGAAATCCGGGGACATTTTTTTTTTTTTTACTAGTAATGGCGGCAATCAGCGACTCTCTGCCCATCGCCGCCCGCCTCACAGCCTCACAGCCTGTCAAGTCTTACTCTTCGGGCCCCGGCTACTACTGGGTGGGGAGCAGAGGAAGATCACTCCACCAGGGAAGGCAAGGAGATAAGCAGGCAGGCAGCTGGCCGGGACTTGAGCCAAGGCAGAAGAACATGCGAGCGAAGCTGAATGGGCATGCACCCGAAACTGAAGAAATATTCCCTCCTCTCCGACCAACACATGATCATCAGAAAGGGGCACAGATAATGGAAAGAAATAGACCCCCCTAAGGTAGTAGGAGCGGCGGAGCAGGGGAGTGTAATTCAGATTATTTATTTTTTAATTCTGCACTGACTGTCTTTGAAATTGAACCAGCACCTGTTCAAATGCAATCCGGGGACAAAAATGGGGACAGACTTGGTTCGGGGACAGTGTCCTCAATCCGGGGACTGTCCCCGGAAACCGGTGATGTCTGGTCACCCTAGGTTAGAGGCTGCAGTCAATAGTTGGTCAGAACATGTGCACAGGATAGAGGAGGTGGTCAGAGGATGGCGGACAGGATACAGGAGGCAGTCAGAGGATGTGGAAATAGTACAGGTGATGGTCAGAGTATGCAGACATTTAGGGGTAGCAAACAGAGGGGTTCCCCATGTAAGGGGTGCACACAGAGGGGTCAGTCATGTAGGGGGATTACACAGTGGGATGAAGTCCTGATAAGAGCTGTCACAGAAGGGCCCTCACACAGGACACATGGCAGGCAGGGCAGTGAGTTTGGCACACACAGGGTGATCAGGTTCCTGTTCTTAGGGGAGGTGGGGTCCTGATCCCTAGGAAAGATGGGGTCCCTAGGTGAGATGAAGTCCCCGTTGCCAGGGGAGATGGAGTTCCTGCCCTCAGGTGAGATGGAGTTCCTGCCCCCAGGTGAGATAGGATCCCTGCCCCAGAGTGAGAAGGGGGTCCCTGTCCCCAGGGGACAAGTAGGTCCCTGTCCCCAGGAGAGGAGGAGTTCCTGTTCCCAGGTGAGTGGCCCAGAGGGTCCCTGTTTCCAGGGGAGAAGGGGTCCCTGTCCCCAGGAGAGAAGGGGTCCCTGTCCCCAGGGGGGGGGGAAGGTTTCCCTGTCCTCAGGGGGGAGAAGGTTTCCCTGTCCTCAGGGGGGAGAAGGTTTCCCTGTCTTGGGGGGGTCCCTGTCCCCAGGAGAGAGGGGAGTCCCTGTCCCCAGGAGAGAAGGGAGTCCCTGTCCCCAGGAGAGAAGGGAGTCCCTGTCCCCAGAGGAGAAGGGAGTCCCTGTCCCCAGAGGAGAAGGGAGTCCCTGTCCCCAGGAGAGAAGGGAGTCCCTGTCCCCAGGAGAGAAGGGAGTCCCTGTCCCCAGGAGAGAAGGGAGTCCCTGTCCCCAGAGGAGAAGGGAGTCCCTGTCCCCAGAGGAGAAGGGAGTCCCTGTCCCCAGAGGAGAAGGGAGTCCCTGTCCCCAGAGGAGAAGGGAGTCCCTGTCCCCAGGAGAGAAGGGAGTCCCTGTCCCCAGGAGAGAAGGGAGTCCCTGTCCCCAGGAGAGAAGGGAGTCCCTGTCCTCAGGGGGGAGAAGGGGGTCTCTGTCCTCAGGGGGGAGAAGGGGGTCTCTGTCTTGGGGGGGAGGTGGAGGTCCCTATCCTCAGGGAATATGGAGTGGGATATGGGATGGTCTCACTTACCATGACCAAGTCTGTAGGTCCCTCATTTATGGTGGTCTGGGCTCCCTCCAGCAGCACGGATGGGCGATCAGCTTATCCCCAGGGAGCACAGCTACGGCTTGACAATCTGACAGCGTTTGATGGGCACAGTGGCTGCGTTTGCTGGGCACAGTGGCTGCGTATGACGGGCACAGTGGTTGCGTTTGATGGGCACAGTGGTTGCGTTTGCTGGGCACAGTGGCTGCGTATGACGGGCACAGTGTTTGCATTTGCTGGGTGCAGTGGCTGCGTATGACGGGCACAGTGGTTGCGTTTGCTGGGCACAGTGGTTGCGTTTGCTGGGCACAGTGGTTGTGTTTGCTGGGTGCAGTGGCTGCGTATGACGGGCACAGTGGTTGCGTTTGCTGGGCAAAGTGTTTGCGTTTGCTGGGCACAGTGGTTGCGTATGACGGGCACAGTGGTTGCGTATGACGGGCACAGTGTTTGCGTTTGCTGGGCACAGTGGTTGCATATGACGGGCACAGTGGTTGCGTTTGCTGGGCACAGTGGCTGCGTATGATGGGCACAGTGGTTGCGTTTGCTGGGCACAGTGGCTGCGTATGACGGGCACAGTGGTTGCGTTTGCTGGGCACAGTGGCTGCGTATGACGGGCACAGTGGTTGCGTTTGCTGGGCACAGTGGTTGTGTATGACGGGCACAGTGGTTGCGTTTGCTGGGCACAGTGTTTGCGTTTGCTGGGCACAGTGTTTGCGTTTGCTGGGTGCAGTGGCTGCGTATGACGGGCACAGTGGTTGCGTTTGCTGGGTGCAGTGGCTGCGTATGACGGGCACAGTGGTTGCGTTTGCTGGGTGCAGTGGCTGCGTATGACGGGCACAGTGGTTGCGTTTGCTGGGTGCAGTGGTTGCGTTTGCTGGGTGCAGTGAGGCAGTGTCAGGGAAATCCGTCCAACAGCGCCAATCAGCGCCCAATGCGCACGCGCGGTGGAATGATGCTTCCGCGCATGCGCGTGCGCGGGACGGCGCTTCTACGTTCTCGGGTGCGCGCGCCGACGCAGCGGCGCGCGCGCATGCGCGGCGGCGCACCAATAGGAATCCAGGCGGGCCTATTTAAAGAGACTCAGTTGCACTGACAAGTTGCTGGTTTGTCAGCTTTCCTGTATTCCCAAGACTCTGGAAAACTATCCTGAAAATCTCCTCGTGACTCGGACTGGCTTGACTCCTCTGATCTCTCTCCTGGACCTGACCCTCGGCTTGTGATACGGACTTCTGCTTTCTCCTGTGTTTGACCCTCGGCCTGTGACCCGGATCTGCTGCCTGTCTCCAATCCCTGACCGCTGGCCTGTACCTTTTGGACTTCCGTGTTTCCTTTGAACCCCTGTCGGGTTCCCGGTACTCTCTGGACTTGTCACCTTTTACTGTGTTTGACCCCCAGCCGGGACCGTTACCTAGCCATTACAACCCGGACTCAACCTGCACTGGCTTCCATTATCTCCTGCTGTTGAACTTTACCAATCCGGCTAGTTCCTGCTTGAAGCCTGTTCTTCAGTCTACTCAGCTCTGCCGGACCGTCTACAAATACCCACCACCTGCCGGTAGCCGGTGCCGCTTCTCGCCATCCACTCCCTGTCTCAACTCCAGGGGGTGGAGTGCGTCAAGTCGCAAAGGTGAACCACTCTCGGCATCTCGGCCTCGGTAAGTACATACCTTTACAGTACAAACCAGCCAGATGTCTGAGGCCGACAGGGTGCGTTCACCGTTCGAGACCCTATGTCAGCAAGTCACCGCACTAACCGACGCGGTTCAGAAATTACAAGAAGGTTATGTCCAAATGGATGGCCGCTTCCAGCTACTTACTGGAGCTACAGGACCAGCATCACCAGCTGCTACCATTGCCAATGTTGCCTCCACGTCTCAAGATCAGGCAAATCCCACCGTAGTAATGGCTACCCCTGAACCCAGGGTCCCCCTGCCTGAGCGATTTTCTGGCGTCCGTAAGAAATATCGGGCTTTCAAAAACGCATGTTCTCTCTATTTCGCCCTTCAACCCAGGACTTTCTCTTCAGAAGTGGTAAAGGTGGGGTTCGTCATCTCCCTTCTAACCGACGAACCTCAGGCCTGGGCCCATGGCCTGATGGAGCAAAGCAGCCCCATACTAGATTCCGTGGACACCTTCTTCGAGAGTATGGCGCAGCTGTATGACGATCCTCAGCGATCAGCTACAGCTGAGTCTGTTCTCCACAGTTTAACCCAGGGGAGAAGGCCGGTGGAGGACTACACGGCAGAATTCCGGAAATGGTCAGCTGACACTGGCTGGAATGAGACGGCCCTTAAATACCAATATCGCCAAGGACTGTCTGAGGCTCTTAAAGACGAGCTGGCCAGGATTGGTGTTCCAACTACTCTGGAAGATTTGATCCAGTCTGTCACTCAGCTTGACAGACGCCTGCGGGAGCGGCGTTCTGAGCGTTTCCAGACTACCCGTCCAAACTGGACTTTGCCCCGATCAGCTTCTGCCTATCCACCCATCCAAGTTCCTACAGCATCTTCTCCTCCCGAGCCTGAACCCATGCAGCTTGGTCTGGTTCGTCCTCCCCTTTCTCCTGAGGAAAAGCAGCGCAGGCGTCAGGCCAATCTGTGTCTTTACTGCGGGGGTACTGGCCATTTCCTTCGGAGCTGCCCAGTGAGACCTAGTAAGTGTACCCTCAAAGACACTTTGAACTACCAAGTTTCTGGCTTACCACAGACTTATGTTGTTCTTTCTATTTCTCTACAGCTACCAACAGGAGCAACCCGCCTACCGGCGATTATTGATTCAGGAGCCTGCAGCTGCTTTCTGGACTCTTCACTTGCCTCCCAACTTCACTTTCCTCTGCAAACCAAGGACCGTTATCTTCAGGTTCGTCTGGCGGATGGATCCCTGCCTCGTTCAGGGGTAATTACGCAAGAAACAAAACCCGTCCTTGCTATCACGGATTCAGGCCACCAAGAATACCTTCGATTTGACCTCATCCCATCTCCCATGTTTCCCATCATCCTGGGCCTCCCCTGGTTACAAGCACATGAGCCTCATATAAACTGGGCCAAAAGGGAAGTTCACTTCACTTCTTCGTATTGTTCCCAACACTGTCTTTCCGCACTTCCAACTGTCTGTGCTACTTTAACCCCTCAACCGGATAACCTACCACATGTTCCATCAGCATACTTAGAATTCCAGGACGTCTTCGACAAACAGCAGGCCGACCGCCTACCTCCACATCGTCCCTACGATTGTCCCATTGACCTTCTGCCTGGCTCCAAAATTCCATTCGGCCGCATCTTCCCCTTGTCCGAATCTGAGTTGAAGGCCCTCAAGTCGTACATTGAGGAAAATCTGGAAAAGAAATTCATTCGACCCTCTTCTTCCCCAGCCGGTGCCGGAATCTTTTTCGTTGAAAAGAAAGACGGGACTCTGAGGCCCTGCATCGACTATAGGGAATTAAATAAAATTACTATTAAAAATAGATACCCGCTTCCTCTCATCCCGGAGTTGTTCCAACGATTCCGATCAGCTCGGATCTTCTCTAAACTGGACCTTCGAGGGGCCTACAACCTCATCCGGATCAGGGCTGGAGACGAATGGAAGACGGCTTTTAGATCTAGATTCGGTCATTTCGAATACTTGGTCATGCCTTTCGGGCTTTGCAACGCCCCAGCTACTTTCCAGCACCTGGTCAATGACATTTTCCGTGAACACCTGGACGATTTCCTAGTAGTCTACTTAGACGATATTCTTATTTTTTCGTCCTCCCTTGAACTGCACCGAATCCATGTCATCAAGGTCCTCACTATTCTCCGAGAACATAGACTTTACCTCAAGGCCGAGAAATGTGACTTTGAGAAAACCACGGTGCAATTTTTGGGATTTATTATTTCTACCAATGGGGTCGCAATGGATCCGCAGAAAGTCAAAGCTATCCAGGAATGGCCAGCCCCAACAGACAAGAAAGGGGTACAACGATTTATAGGTTTCGCCAATTTCTACAGGAGGTTCATTGTGGGGTTCTCCTCTATTGTGGCACCTATAACCCAACTGACACGCCAGGGCTACCGCTTTCACTGGTCACCGGAAGCTCAAGATGCCTTCGATAAACTAAAAAATGCATTCACATCAGCACCTGTATTGAAGCATCCAGATCCGCTACTGCCGTTTACGCTGGAAGTAGATGCTTCAGAGTCAGCCACTGGGGCCATCCTCTCTCAAAGGCAGGGCCCCAAATCCCTTCTTCATCCAGTAGCCTTTGCCTCTCGTAAACTAACTTCTCCGGAACGTAATTATGACGTCGGTGACCGGGAACTATTAGCTATCAAATTCGCCCTGGAAGAATGGCGATACCTTCTGGAGGGAGCTCCTCACCCCGTCATGATATTCACGGATCATAAGAACCTAGAATATCTGAGAACAGCAAAACGTCTTCGACCCAGACAAGCCCGATGGGCCCTCTTCTTCACTAGGTTTAACTTCCATATCTCTTATAGGCCCGGTTCCAAGAACGTGAAGGCGGATGCCCTCTCTAGGATGTTTCCCGAGACCCCTCAAGCAGAGGAACCAAGTACCATCCTATCAGCACAAAACTTTCTGCTCATCCCACAGGCTGATCTACTAACCTCCATAAAAGCCGCCTCTAAGCATTGTCCTGACCAAGTAACCTCTTCCCTAGAGAAGCATAATGACTTGCTCTGGTCCCAAGGTAAAGTCTTCGTCCCTCTGGAAACAAGGCAACTGATTCTGAAAACTTTCCACGACCACAAACTAGCTGGTCACTTTGGAACCAAAAAAACCATGGAACTAATCTCTCGCTCCTTCTGGTGGCCTGGTTGGAGACAAGATTGCAAGTCCTATGTTGCCTCCTGTACCCGTTGCCAACGGTATAAGGGACCCAAAACCAAGAGTTGGGGACTACTCAAACCTTTGCCTATCCCTGAGCGTCCGTGGGCAGATGTGTCCATGGACTTCATTGTAGATCTACCGCCCTCTGGAGGTTTTACCACGATTCTGGTTGTAATTGACCGCCTCTCCAAAATGGCTCACTTCGTGCCCATGATTGGTACTCCCTCTGCTGCAGATACAGCCAAAGCCTTCTTTCAGGAGATAATCAGGCTCCATGGAGTGCCTAAAAGCATCACCTCTGACAGAGGCGTTCAATTTACGGCGAAATTCTGGAAGGAACTTTGCAAATCTTTAGAAATCAAAATTTGCCTATCATCGGCATATCACCCCCAGAGCAACGGACAGACAGAGAGAACCAATCAAACCCTAGAACAATATCTCCGTTGTTTTTGCTCAGCCTCACAAGATGATTGGTCCTCCCTATTATCCTACGCTGAATTTGCATATAATAACTCGGTGCATTCAGCCACCAGTCAAACTCCTTTTTGGGCCAACTTTGGCTTCCATCCTTCCTTCCTCCCTGATGACATTTCGGAGAGCTCTGTTCCTGCTGTTCAAGATCGGATAGCCTTTGTTCAATCTAATTTTCTGAGACTCCAGGAAATGATGCAAAACGCCCAGGAGTCTTACAAGAGATACTATGACAAGGGTAGGAAGGAAAATCCAGTCTTCAAAGTTGGGGAGGAAGTATGGCTCTCCGCCACCAACCTCAAATTGCCGATCCCTTCACGGAAATTGGGACCAAGATTTATAGGCCCTTTTAAAATCAAGCGAGTAATCAACCCTGTGGCCTTTGAATTGGCACTGCCCGACTCCTACAGGATACACCCGGTCTTCCACACGTCTCTATTGAAACCGGTAGTCTCCAGCTCCTTCCCGGGAAGGGATGTGCCACCTCCTCCACCTGTGGAGGTTGATGGTGAAAACGAGTACGTGGTGGAATCTATCCTGGGCTGCAGGAAAAAAGGCAGGCAGCTACAGTATTTAATCAAATGGAAGGGGTATCCCCCAGAGGACAACTCTTGGGAACCATCTAGGAACCTACATGCTCCCCGCCTAATTAGAGTCTTTCACCAGGAACATCCCGAGTTGATGTCTAGTCTGGGCGTCCGGAGTCCGCCCCTAGGAGGGGGGCACTGTCAGGGAAATCCGTCCAACAGCGCCAATCAGCGCCCAATGCGCACGCGCGGTGGAATGATGCTTCCGCGCATGCGCGGGACGGCGCTTCTACGTTCTCGGGTGCGCGCGCCGACGCAGCGGCGCGCGCGCATGCGCGGCGGCGCACCAATAGGAATCCAGGCGGGCCTATTTAAAGAGACTCAGTTGCACTGACAAGTTGCTGGTTTGTCAGCTTTCCTGTATTCCCAAGACTCTGGAAAACTATCCTGAAAATCTCCTCGTGACTCGGACTGGCTTGACTCCTCTGATCTCTCTCCTGGACCTGACCCTCGGCTTGTGATACGGACTTCTGCTTTCTCCTGTGTTTGACCCTCGGCCTGTGACCCGGATCTGCTGCCTGTCTCCAATCCCTGACCGCTGGCCTGTACCTTTTGGACTTCCGTGTTTCCTTTGAACCCCTGTCGGGTTCCCGGTACTCTCTGGACTTGTCACCTTTTACTGTGTTTGACCCCCAGCCGGGACCGTTACCTAGCCATTACAACCCGGACTCAACCTGCACTGGCTTCCATTATCTCCTGCTGTTGAACTTTACCAATCCGGCTAGTTCCTGCTTGAAGCCTGTTCTTCAGTCTACTCAGCTCTGCCGGACCGTCTACAAATACCCACCACCTGCCGGTAGCCGGTGCCGCTTCTCGCCATCCACTCCCTGTCTCAACTCCAGGGGGTGGAGTGCGTCAAGTCGCAAAGGTGAACCACTCTCGGCATCTCGGCCTCGGTAAGTACATACCTTTACAGGCAGCATATTTGATGGCAGAACAATGCACAGTACTGTACTTGGACTCAGTGCTATGCACGGGGGCCCGCCCCCCTTCAGAGAGCAGGCTAGGGGCGGGGGCGGGGCTGGAGGCGGTGCAGCTCTATATTTTCTCTCGACCTCGGTCCCAATGATATACAAGCTAGGGGCGTGTTGGGGGCGGGTCTGGAGGCGGTGCTGGCGACGATGTTAAGCAATTCGCAACGCCTCCGCCCGCCCGCTCGAGTCTAGAATTTTCACGGACTAAACCGAGCGTCTGCGCATGCGCGGTATAGGTGCGGTGAAGCCGCGCACGCGCAGTCGAGCCCGCCATCAGCTGTGTTTTTGACGTAGCTGCTCCGGAAGTGACGCGGTCGAGACCCTGCATAGGTCGCGACTTTTTATACATCACCGGCTGGCCCTTCCTGGGACCATCTGGCACAATAAACAAAACATCTGTTTTACGTATCTGAGCCGTTGCCTGCAGGTAAACTTTTACTGCTCTCACTACATCTAGAGAGTGCAATAACTTTTCCCCGCTGTCCGCGGTTCAGGAAAAAGGGAAGGCAAAACAATGTCTTGATTTAAATGAAACGCCGACACCACCTTTGGAAGAAAGGTAGGGTGGGGGCGTAGTACAATTTTGTCTTTGTGACAAATTAAATAAGGTTCTTTACTAGAAAGAGCTGATAACTCTGATACTGTTCTAGCAGAGGAGATAGCAATCAAAAAGGCCAATTTCCTGCTCAAAATAATCAAAGGAATATGGCGGATAGGTTCAAAAGGTTGCTTTTGCAAGACTGACAATACCAAGTTCAAATCCCAGGGACATAAGGGAGATTTGACTGGTGCATTTATCCACAGTACTCCCTGAATGAAAGCCCGAACTAGGGAATGAGATGCCAGCGGTCTCTGAAAAAAGACTGATAGAGCCGATATTTGACCCTTGATGGTACTCGGGGCTAATTTCATATTCACTCCTAATTGGCAAAAGGCGAGAATCCTACTTATGGCATACTTTTGAGGATTCCACCCTCTGGATTCACACCAGGAAACATGCGCCTTCCAGACTCTGTAGTAGATGAGCCTGGAGGCTGGCTTTCTAGCATTATTGAGTGTAGAAAGAACTGGACCTGAGAGCCCTCGTTTCTTCAAAATGTAGGTCTCAGTAGCCAGACCGTCAAATTTAGCTTTTGTAAGGAAGGATTGAACACTGGACCCTGTGACAGCAGGTCGTGACGTAGTGGAAGCACCCAAGGTCTTCCTACCGCCATCTTTATGATCTTGGCTTACCAGGGCCTCCTGGGCCAATTTGGGGCCACTAGGAGTACTGGTATTCCCTCCTTCTTGATCCTGCACAGAAATCTCTGTAAGAGAGGGATCGGGGGGAATGCATAGATCAGTGAAAACTGATTCCAAGGAATTATGAGAGTATCCGTTCCGTAGGCCAGCGGATCTCTCGTCCTGGACACAAAGCTGTCCAACTTCCTGTTGAGCCTGGAAGCTAGCAGGTCTACATCCGGGGTCCCCCATCTCTGACATATTGCCTGAAAGACATCGGCGTGGAGAGACCACTCTCCTGGTGACAGCTGCTGGAGACTTAGTCTGCTTGCCAGTTTTCTACCCCCGGAATGAAGATTGCAGAAAGACGAGGAACATGTGTTTCTGCCCATGTCAAAATCTGATTCACCTCTTTCTGAGCATCCCGGCTCCGGGTGCCTCCTTGGTGATTGATATAAGCTACTGCAGTAGCATTGTCGGATTGAATCCGAACAGGGTGGCCCTGTAACCTGTGTGTCCAGGTTCTGAGGGATAAGTATACTGCCCGAATCTCCAGTATGTTGATGGGCAGGCTGTCAGGGAAATAGCCGAAGAAGGACTGGCAATTCTGCCCAAGACAATCATGGCTGCCATGGTGCACAGCATGACTAAGGTGGGCGGTACTTCCTCCTTGTAACCTGAACAGATCACATGACTAACTTCCTGGTCTATTTAAGCCTGCTGCTGGAGCTGCTCATTGCTGGATTATCTCTTCAGTCTCCTGTGTACCTTGACCTTGTCTCCTGATCCGTGCTTATCCGTTGTGACCCGGCTTGCCTTTACCTCGCTTCCTGTTCTCCTGTGTTTGACCCTCGGCCTGCTTCTGGACTCTGCTTCTGCTTCCTGACCACCCGGCTTGACCCTCGGCTTGTACCTGGACCCTGCACGTGTATGACCCCGGCTCGCCCCTGTATATGCTCTGGACTGATCTCCTGTGTTTGACCCCCGGCCTGGCTTCCGATATCTCCGTTCATCTGAATATAACAAGCTCAGTTCTGCCTGCCTCCGCCATCCCTCAGTGGCTGAGCTCATCAGACTGCAAGCAAGCACCTGGCCAACCGTGCTTCTGTGGGCACCGCGCTCCCTGTTCCCAACTCCAGGGGCGCGCTGCACTCAGCCGCAAGGGGAGCCCTCTTAGCATCTCGATCTCCATACTCATTCCTGACAGTATAATCCAGCCATGTCAGAGATCGACAGAGGCGCTTCCCCTATAGAGGCTATGTGCCAGCAGATCACCGCACTTACCCAAACAGTGCAAAGACTACAAGACGCCCATGAGCAATTAGAGGGTCACCTGCATCACTTGTCTTCCAATCCTATATCTCCTGATCCAAGACCTACCTCCAGTTGTACTCCCTCTGCTGCAATGTCTCAGGAGGTTCCTCTCACCGTGCCGATCCCGCTTCCTGAACCACGTGTGCCGACCCCTGAACAGTTCTCGGGGGACCGAAGAAAGTTTAGGACTTTTAAAAATTCCTGCCTACTATACCTGGCTCTTCAACCAAGAACTTTCTCCTTGGAGAATATTAAAGTTGGTTTCATTATCTCCTTACTCTTGGACGACCCCCAGGTGTGGGCCCACGGGCTACTGGAACAGAAGAGCCCCATTACTGACTCTGTTGACACTTTCTTCACAGCTATGGCCCAGTTGTACGATGATCCCCATCGTATGACTACGGCCGAGAATGCCCTGCACACCCTGCAGCAGGGGCAACTTCCCGCAGAGGATTACACTGTGGACTTCCGCACATGGGCCGCAGACACATGTTGGAATCAAGCTGCCCTGAAGTACCAATATCGTCTGGGCCTATCGGAGTCCCTCAAGGACGAGCTGGCCAGGGTAGCAGTCCTGGATACCTTGGAGGGCCTCATCCAGTTAGCCATACAACTGGACAGACGCCTACGTGAACGTCTATTCGAGAAGTCTCAGACTCTCCAATCAGCTCAAGGACTGCCAGAATCCTCTTTTTCTCTCGCCTCCAATCCACCCATACCTGAAGTCAAGCCCAGACAGATGGGCCTGTTTCGGCCTGCTCTATCACCTGAGGAAAGACTCTACCGTCGAAAGGCGAACCTTTGCTTTTACTGTGGAGACAATGGCCATTTCTTACAAAATTGCCACCTCAGGGCGAAGAAACCATTCTTCAAACCCCCAGTACATTGTCAAGTGTCAGGACTTACCTCATCTCACCCTGTCCTCGCTATCTCCCTATCGGTGGCCAGGGAAGAGATCCGGCTTTCAGCCATCATCGACTCTGGGGCCTGCAGCTGCTTCCTAGACATCAACTTGGCCAAAGGACTTGGAATTCCCCTTGTTACCAAGAAGCAGCAGTTAACAGTTCATTTGGCTGATGGATCTCTACCCAGTTCTGGACTGATAACCCATGAGACCCTGCCAATCCCTATGACAACCAGCTCTGGCCACAAGGAACTGGTACGTTTCGATGTTTTGTGCTCTCCTCTGTTTCCGGTCATTCTGGGAGTCCCCTGGTTACGAGCACACAACCCTCACATTGACTGGCTGAAGAATGAAGTGCTGTTTTCATCTGCTTACTGTCAGCAGAATTGTCTGCCCCCTGGCCCTAAGGACTTTACCAGCTGCCTGACCATACAACCTGTTTCTAGTTCCAATCCTCATGTACCCTCTGCCTACCTAGAATTTATGGATGTATTCGACAAGAAGGGAGCAGACTCCCTTCCACCTCATCGTCCCTATGACTGCCCTATTGACTTGCTCCCAGGCTCCGAAATTCCCTTTGGTCGTATCTTCCCTTTATCAGAGACTGAACTCGAAACATTACGACTCTATGTAGATGAAAACCTGGCAAAGGGATTCATTTGTCCCTCTTCTTCCCCTGCAGGTGCTGGCATATTTTTTGTCGAAAAAAAGGATAAAACGCTTAGGCCTTGTATAGACTACCGAGATCTGAATAAGATCACTATCAAAAATCGCTATCCACTCCCTCTCATCCCGGAACTCTTCCAACGATTCCGTTCTGCTCGAGTTTTCTCCAAACTGGACTTACGAGGTGCTTATAATCTGGTTCGCATTCGAGAGGGGGATGAGTGGAAAACAGCTTTCCGAACTCGTTTCGGACATTTCAAATATTTGGTGATGCCTTTTGGCCTCTGCAATGCTCCAGCCACGTTCCAGCATTTTGTGAACGACATTTTCCGAGACCATCTTGACAACTTCCTCATTGTATACCTGGATGACATCCTTGTCTTCTCGGCCACGCTGGAGATTCATCGAGTGCACATGAAAAAGGTACTAACTATTCTAAGAACGCATGGACTATATGTAAAAGCCGAAAAATGTGACTTTGAGAAAGAATCTATCCAGTTTTTGGGTCTTGTCATATCTACGAAAGGAGTGGCCATGGATCCCCAGAAAGTAAAAGCGATCCTGGAGTGGCCTGTCCCCTCCGACAAGAAGGGTGTTCAAAGGTTTATTGGCTTTTCAAACTTTTACAGACGATTTATTAAGAACTTTTCAGCCATTATATCACCCATTACCCAACTAACCCGTTTGCATTCCAGATTCCAGTGGTCCCCGGAGGCTCAGGCAGCTTTCGACAGACTTAAAACAGTGTTTGTTTCAGCGCCAGTTCTTCAGCATCCTGACCCTGCATTGCCCTACATTTTGGAAGTCGATGCCTCCGAAGTGGCCACAGGAGCTATCCTTTCTCAACGACAGGGCCCCAAATCATTGTTACATCCTGTAGCCTTTTCCTCTCGAAAAATGACACAACCGGAAAGAAATTACGACGTTGGAGATCGGGAGCTTTTGGCCATCAAAACAGCCCTGGAAGAGTGGAGATATTTACTTGAAGGTGCAGCACATCCCATTATGATCTTTACCGATCATAAAAATTTAGAATATCTGAGGACTGCAAAACGTTTGAGACCGCGTCAAGCTCGGTGGGCGTTATTCTTTTCGAGATTCAATTTTCACATCTCGTTTCGTCCCGGATCTAAAAATGGAAAGGCGGATGCTCTGTCTCGGATGTTCCCAGACACCCCTGAAGAAACCACTCCCGGTACAATCCTGTCCACACAAAATTTCCTTCTGATTCAGCCAGACCTAAAAGCATCCATTGTACAAGCCTCTCTTCACTGCCCAGAGTCGGAAATTTCTACCTTAAGGAGTCACAAGGGATTTCTGTGGCATCAGGACAAAATCTTTGTCCCCCAGGAAGTCAGACTGCAGGCCTTGAAAAGATTTCATGATCACCAGCTGGCCGGGTATTTCGGGATCCGGAAGACGATCGACCTTGTCCAACGTTACCTATGGTGGCCTTCCCTAAGATCAGACTGTAAAAAATATGTTGAGTCCTGTTTGGTTTGCCAGCGTAACAAGGGTCCCAAGACCAGGTCTTGGGGTCTATTAAGACCCTTACCAGTTCCGGAGCAGCCTTGGAAAAACATCTCTATGGACTTCATAGTCGATCTCCCTCCATCAGAGAGCTTTACAACAATCTTGGTAGTAGTGGACCGACTATCAAAGATGGCCCACTTCCTGCCCATGCTTGGCACCCCCTCCGCCATGGACACTGCAAAAGTTTTCATTAAGGAGATAGTCAGACTTCATGGGTTACCCGACAATATAGTCTCCGATAGAGGGGTTCAATTCACCTCTGGTTTCTGGAAGAATCTTTGTAAGATCTTGTCAATTGACTTATGTCTTTCTTCTGCTTACCACCCTCAAAGTAATGGCCAAACAGAAAGAACGAACCAGACCTTAGAGCAATACCTGCGGTGCTTCTGCTCTTTCTCCCAAGATGACTGGGTCTCCTTGCTACCTTGTGCGGAATTTTCATACAATAATACCATACACACGGCCACCAATCAGTCGCCCTTTTGGGCAAACTATGGCTTTCACCCATCCTTTCTTCCCAACACCATTCCTGAATCTCCGGTACCAGCCGTTCAGGATAGGATAAACTTCTTCCAAACCAATTACCGAATCCTTCAGGAGACCATGCGAAAGGCTCAGGAAGACTTCAAGAAACAACATGACAGGAGAAAGAGAGGGAATCCCATCTACAAGGTGGGTGACAAGGTATGGCTGTCCTCTATTAACCTCAGACTTTCTTGCCCTTCCAGGAAGCTTGGTCCAAGGTTTGTGGGTCCATTCGAGATCAAGAAGGAAGTGAACCCTGTGGCTTTTGAACTCGCTTTACCGGCCTCCTACAAGATCCATCCGGTGTTCCACGTCTCCCTTCTGAAACCAGCCGTGCCAAGTCCATTTCCAGGAAGAGATGAGTTGCCACCTCCACCAGTTATCATAGGTAACGATACCGAATATGAAGTTGAAGCCATCCTAGATTGCCGGAAAAGAGGTAGGCAGACTCAATTTCTTGTTAAATGGAAGGGGTATTCTTCAGAGGAAAATTCTTGGGAACCAATGGATAATTTACATGCTCCAAGACTTTTGCAAAATTTCCGCAACAGGTACCCAGAAAGATGGTCTAGGTTGGGCATCCAGAGGCTGCCCCTCGGGGGGGGGCACTGTCAGGGAAATAGCCGAAGAAGGACTGGCAATTCTGCCCAAGACAATCATGGCTGCCATGGTGCACAGCATGACTAAGGTGGGCGGTACTTCCTCCTTGTAACCTGAACAGATCACATGACTAACTTCCTGGTCTATTTAAGCCTGCTGCTGGAGCTGCTCATTGCTGGATTATCTCTTCAGTCTCCTGTGTACCTTGACCTTGTCTCCTGATCCGTGCTTATCCGTTGTGACCCGGCTTGCCTTAACCTCGCTTCCTGTTCTCCTGTGTTTGACCCTCGGCCTGCTTCTGGACTCTGCTTCTGCTTCCTGACCACCCGGCTTGACCCTCGGCTTGTACCTGGACCCTGCACGTGTATGACCCCGGCTCGCCCCTGTATATGCTCTGGACTGATCTCCTGTGTTTGACCCCCGGCCTGGCTTCCGATATCTCCGTTCATCTGAATATAACAAGCTCAGTTCTGCCTGCCTCCGCCATCCCTCAGTGGCTGAGCTCATCAGACTGCAAGCAAGCACCTGGCCAACCGTGCTTCTGTGGGCACCGCGCTCCCTGTTCCCAACTCCAGGGGCGCGCTGCACTCAGCCGCAAGGGGAGCCCTCTTAGCATCTCGATCTCCATACTCATTCCTGACACAGGCTCTCTTCGGTCTTGGCCCAGGTACCCTGGGCTGAAGCTTCTTCTAATACTGCTCCCCAGCCCAACAGGCTGGCATCCGTAGACACCACCTTCCAGGTGACTGGGAGAAAGGACCTTCCTTTCTGCAAGTTACATAGTTACATAGTTAGTCAGGTTGAAAAAAGACACAAGTCCATCCAGTTCAACCATAAAAGTTATAAGTTCTCGATTTTTAACCACCAACTGAAGCTTTGGCGCACCTGTGGAAACAGGCGCATGGGTAAATTCAGAGCTTGGCTTCTCCTGTTCCAGGCAGCTAGAATACTGCCTTGCAGTAGTCTCAAATGAAACTGGGCGTAAGGAACAGCCTCGAATGAGGCCACCATCTTCCCTAAGCCTCATGCAAAGGCGAATCAATGGTCCCTTCTTCGCCCTGACTTTATGGATCAATTCTCTTAGAGACTTGATCTTTGGCTCTGGCAAAAATACCCTGCTTTGGTCTGTGTCTATGATCATGCCCAAATACTCTACCCTTCTTAGGGCCTGTAGAGAGGATTTCTGTAGGTTTATGATCCATCCTAACTGCTCCAGGTATCTTACTGTTTTGATCACAGCGTGATCTAATCCTGCCACTGACTGATCTATCACAAGTAGATCGTCTAGATAGGCTGTCACCGTTATGCCCTGTGCTCTTAAGTTTGCCAACAATGGGGCCAGAACATTTGTAAATACCCGGGGTGCGGTGTCCAAACCAAAAGGCAGAGCCACAAACTGGAAGTGGCGATGTTCTACCGCAAACCTTAGGAACTTTTGGTGAGTGGGATAAATAGGCACATGTAAATAGGCGTCCTTGATGTCTATATACGCCAAAAATTCCCCGCCTTGTAGGGTGGCGACCACGGACCGAATGGTCTCCGTTTGGAAATGGCGAATGTTCAGAAACTGGTTTAGATCTTTTAGGTCCAGAATGGGTCTGACGTCTCCATTTGGCTTTGGAACCAACAAAGAGGTTTGAATAAAACCCTGTACCTTGCTCTTTTAGGGGGACTTCCTTGATTACCCCCTGAGACAGCAAGTGATCCAATCCTCGGAAGAAGGATTCTCTTTTTACTGGATCTTTGGAGACCTTTGAACTTCGGAACCGATAAGGTGGGGTCTCTCGAAATTCCAGCTTGTACCCTAGGGATACAGCAGAACGACCCACTTGTCCTGGATCTCTGTCTGCCAAGCTGCTGAAAACTGCCAAAGCCATCCCCCCCACTCGGCCGAGCGGGGGTGCCTCTTCATAAAGAAGCTTTGGGGCTTTGCTTGTAAGCTCTTTGCCCCCACTGTTTTTTGTTTTTCAGGGCCTGGCCTTGGTCTTTAGCCTTAGAGGCTGGCTGAAAATGCCATTGCCACTGCCTGGAGGCAGATGTTGCGGAAACCGGGGAGAGAGAGCGCTTACAACAAGGACGCTTGTTTTTCTTCTTCTCCGGCAATAGAGTAGTCTTGCCGCTTGATATCTTTTGGATATACTTTTTTTCCAAATCATCCCCAAACAGGCGTTCACCATGGAAGGGAAAACTGGCCAAAAGCTTTTTGCATGGAGCTTCCGCTGACCAATGCTTTAGCGAAAGAATTCTGCGCATATGCACCAGCTGGAGCATAAGGCGAGATGCTTGTTGAATAGAATCTCTAATAGCATCCACTTTGAAACATAAGGCCCTAGGAATATTCTCCAAAAATTTCATCTGATCCGGAAGCAGATGTTTCAGCCACTGTTTCACCTGATCCTTTAAGACCTTTAACACTACACCACTACTCGCGACCTCCGATCAACGAACCAAAACCTACTCCACATCCCCAAGGCTCGCTACAAAGCTAAGGGAGAACGAAGGTTTGCTGTCCAAGGACCGAGGCTATGGAATGTACTACCCACGAACATCCGCATGGAAAAAAACCATCGGGCTTTCAGGAAAAAACTGAAGACCCACCTGTTCTGAAGGATCTCAACGACACTGGATGCAAGCGCCTTGAGGCGATTAAGTTCGCATTTGCAGTGCTATACAAGTTACTCACTCACTCAAGACCTGACACATACCAACTGCCGCCACGGCAGGTTGGGTCACTGCGCCCGCCAGGAGAAAGGAAGACTTTAGTAAAGATTCCAACTTTTTCTCCGAAGGATCTTTAAATACCTAGGCATTGTCCACCGGACAAGTAAAGCTTTTATTTACACAAGAGATAGCTGCGTCCACAGAAGGCAGACTCCACTTCTTGGTAAACTTCTCATCCATAGGATAAAGAACTTCAAACTTCCTAGGAGGAGAAAAACGCTTATCTGGATGTTTCCAGTCTGCGTAAATCAGATTCTCCAATAAAGGATGAATCGGAAAGGCACATGCAGCCTGTGGGGATTTTAATGAACCTAGGGAGTAGGGATGAGCTCGGTGTTCGAGTCGAACATACGTTCGACTCGAACATCGGCTGTTCGATCGTTCGACGAAGATCGAACGATTTGGGCCGTTCACGCCTAATTCGAGTGACGCGAACGGCCCACAATGCACTACGCCATCGCAGTGTCATCCAGGCGCTGTGAATGGCCAAGCATGCACTGTGACCCCGCATGCTTGGCCAATCACAGCGCCGGCAGCGAGGAGAGCAATGATTGGCCACAGGCAGGATGCCTGTGGCCAATTATTGCTGAGGGTGTTTAGTACACGCCCCACACTATAAAAGGCCGCCAGCACGGCGGCCTAGTGTAGTGTGTTCCGGAGCAGGGAAAGAGAAGCATAGGCAGGGACAGTGACATTTATTTTTTCTTGCTTAACCTGGATTCCTTTAGTTTAGGGAAAGAGAAGGATAGGTAGGGAGAGTGTCAGTGTGTTTTACTGTGCGAATCCTTGTTTCTAGGGACAGGGAAGGACAGTGAGGGAAATTCTCCTTGTGCTATAGTGTGCTTTAAAAAAACATTTTTTCTAGGGACAGAAAACTGTAGGTAGGAAGAGTGTCAGTTTCTTTCACTGTGATAATCCTTGTTTCTAGGGACAGGGAAGGACAGTGAGGGAAATTCTCCTTGTGCTATAGTGTGCTTTAAAAAAACATTTTTTCTAGGGACAGAAAACTATAGGTAGGAAGAGTGTCAGTTTCTTTCACTGTGATAATCCTTGTTTCTAGGGACAGGGAAGGACAGTGAGGGAAATTCTCCTTGTGCTATAGTGTGCTTTAAAAAAACATTTTTTCTAGGGACAGAAAACTATAGGTAGGAAGAGTGTCAGTTTCTTTCACTGTGATAATCCTTGTTTCTAGGGACAGGGAAGGACAGTGAGGGAAATTCTCCTTGTGCTATAGTGTGCTTTAAAAAAACATTTTTTCTAGGGACAGAAAACTATAGGTAGGAAGAGTGTCAGTTTCTTTCACTGTGATAATCCTTGTTTCTAGGGACAGGGAAGGACAGTGAGGGAAATTCTCCTTGTGCTATAGTGTGCTTTAAAAAAACATTTTTTCTAGGGACAGAAAACTATAGGTAGTGTGACAGCAGGAAGGTAAAGTCACCTGGTTGCATCCAGGGGGGTAGATATATTTCGCCCAGATTCAGGCTTTACGCCGACTTATACAACTAGGTGGAGAGTTGTATAAGCCCAGCTGAGGCTAGTGGGCTCATGGATGACTCATACCTCTAGGGAGAGTGTGGGGCGTCGTGCAGACAGGGAGTTGATGAGACCAGCTGAAGCTTGTCAGCTCATTTAGGCCTCTATAAGAACTCCCAGCTTCATTAGATGTTAGCTCATGCCTGGACCCAGACCTGTGTGGACTGTCTAGGGAGAGTGAACCCCTGTGCGGTGAGACAAAGCCTGTGTGGCTATTTGCTTGGACATTTAAAACCAGGGACTTAGGGACTAGGACAGCACTAGGCTGATCCCAGTTGTTAGTTAGGAAACCTGTATGTTTAGTCAGAGGTCAAGTTGACCAGGATTTATTTTGTTTATGTTTCTTTTGCTTTGCTGTGTTTTTTCACTGTAAATAGAAAATAAACCGCACCTTTTTGATTTTGAAAACCACAACCTCCGTTTGCTGGGTCTGTTTTTGTGTGGGGAGCCCATCTCGGGGGTCACACACACCCGCTGCCGAGCTAACCCCCTCACAGTTGGTGGAGAACCAGTGGCAGTTTTTTTTAAGCCAGCATGGAGGAGATACTGAAGCAGCTGGCTCTAGCAAATGCCAATCAACAGCAGACAAATGCAGGTTTGCAAAAGAACTTCGCAGCCCAGCAGCAAGCTCATCAACAGAGCCTTGCAGCCCAGCAGCAGACAAACGCAACTTTGCAACAGAGTCTGGAGGCTCAGCAACAAGCCCAGCAGCAATCTGAGGCCCGCTTCATAGACCTGTTGCAGAAGCAAGAGCAGAGACTACAACAACAGATGGAAGCAGTAATGCAGCAACGTCCGCAGACCAGTGAGGAAAGCCGTCCCACTAATACCGCGTCCTTTGGGGTGAGTCGTTTATTGACAAAAATGACTGGAGAGGATGATCCAGAGGTATTTTTGACCACATTTGAAAGGACCGCTGAAAGAGAAAAGTGGCCTGAGGAGCAGTGGGCTGGACTGGTGGCTCCTCTGTTAACTGGTGAATCGCAGAAAGCTTACTATGACCTAGAGCCTAACCAAGCAAAAGACTATGTGATGCTAAAAGCTGAAATATTGGCAAGGCTGGGTGTCACCCAGGCTGTCCGGGCTCAGCGTGTGCATAACTGGACTTTCCAGCTTGGAAAACCCCCCAGGTCTCAAATGTATGATCTCATTCACCTGAGCAGAAAGTGGCTACAGCCAGAGACTTTGTCCGCACCAAAGATTGTGGAACGTGTTGTAATGGATCGGTTTTTGAGAGCTCTTCCTACTGCCATCCAAAAGTGGGTAAGCCATGGAGACCCAGAGACGGCCGATGGTCTTGTGGATCGTGTGGAGAAATACTTGGCTACAGAGAACCTGACGGCCTCTTCCAGAGACACTCGGACTTTCCACCCTAAGACCAGACCATCCCCAGGGGCAGATAAGAGGATTCCAAGGGGTAAGGGTGGAGAGAGTGAGAGGGTGGGAGCTCTACCCCAAGTTTGGCGAGAACAGCCTGGGAAATCGGCGGCTCAAGAGGCCGCAAGAAGGATCGTTTGCTACCGCTGCCGGCAAGCGGGACATATTGCAGCCAATTGCCCGGTTGTGGAGGAACCCATGCAGTGTGACTTTCTGACGGGCAGACGTCAGTCGCTGTGTGCGACAGTCGCATGCACTGCCATTCGAGGAACTGAGAAACATTTATGCAAAATGTGTGTTAATGGTAGAAATGTTGTGGTATTGCTGGATTCAGGTAGCCTTGTGACCCTGATAAAGGCTGAGTTAGTTAAAACAGAGGTCTCTGGGAATAGCAAGGTAGCTGTTATTTGTGTGCATGGGGACACCTGAGAGTATCCAGTGACTACAGTGTGTTTCGAGACCCCCAAAGGTACCCTCTCTCATCCAGTGGGCTTAGTATCTCAGTTACCGCATGACGCCATTGTGGGAAGGGATTTTCCGAAGTTCTGGGAACTGTGGGATGATCCTGAGCCCCCCACTGGTGCCCCTATGTACCAGGAATGTGATAGCCAGAACTCCCCTGAGAGTGGTGAGGACTCTCCGGAATTTCCCTTATCAGTATTGGCAGGGGAGACTCAAGAAACTGGAGAGGAGCCCACCTCCTCAGACGAAAACCTACCGTCTGTGGAGTTTTCTGATCTTGAGGTTCACAGGGAAAACTTTGCCACAGAACAGTTGAAAGACCCCGCCCTAATAAAGGCACGGGAAAACGTAGTGAAAATAGATGGCGAGTTAGTGAACCCAGATAATACCTGCACTTACCCATACTTCAGCGTAGAGAAGGACCTACTGTATCGGGTGGCAAAAAGGGCAGAAGAAGCCGTTGAGCAGCTTGTGGTGCCCAAACCTTACAGGAAGTTGGTGTTGGAGTTGGCCCATGGGCACATTCTTGGAGGTCATCTGGGGACAGAGAAAACCCGAGAGAGGGTATTACAGAGATTCTATTGGCCGGGGGTGATGAAGGACATAGAAAATTATTGTTCCTCCTGCCCTGTGTGTCAGAGGTCGGCCCCGATGCCACATTTCCGTAGCCCGCTGGTCCCTCTACCCATCATTGAGGTCCCGTTTGAGAGGATCGCCATGGATTTGGTAGGTCCTATAATCAAGTCCGCTAGGGGGCACCAGTACATATTAGTTATAATGGACTATGCCACCCGTTATCCAGAAGCGATCCCTCTCCGAAATACCTCGGCCAAAACCATAGCCAAAGAGCTATCTCTTGTGTTTAGCCGGGTGGGTATTTGTAAAGAACTGCTTACGGACCAAGGTACACCCTTTATGTCCCGGGTTATGAAGGAGCTGTGTAAATTGTTCAAAGTGACGCAATTACGTACATCTGTGTATCACCCCCAAACCGATGGGCTGGTTGAAAGATTCAACAAAACCCTAAAACAAATGTTGAAGAAAGTGGTGGATAGAGATGGAAAGGATTGGGACTGTCTACTTCCTTATCTGATGTTTGCTATTAGGGAGGTGCCCCCAATCCTCTACGGGATTCTCCCCCTTTGAGTTACTGTATGGGAGACACCCAAGAGGGCTGTTGGATATTGCCAAGGAAACTTGGGAAAGTGAGAGTTCTCCCCACAGGAGTGTGATTGAGCATGTCGCCCTGATGCAAGACCGAATTGCACAGGTAATGCCCATCGTGAAGGAACATTTGGCCCAAGCGCAGTTAGCACAGCAGAGAGTGTACAACTGTGGAGCCAAGACCCGTACCTTTTCCCCGGGGGATAGGATACTGGTACTTGTCCCTACGGTTGAAAGTAAATTCCTTGCCAAATGGCAAGGCCCCTACGAGATAATGGAAAAAGTGAGCGAAGTGAATTACAAGGTCAGACAACCAGGAAGGCGAAAGCCCGAACAGATCTATCACGTTAATCTGTTGAAAGCCTGGAGGGATAGAGAGTCCCTAGTCGCAGACACTTGGTCACCAGCTCAAACTGGTTGCGTGATTCCTGAGGTTGGAATAGCAGCCACCTTGTCACAACCCCAACAACAGGAGGTTAAGGAGTTTGTGCTTCGCAACAAGGAGGTATTCTCTGAGCTGCCGGGACAAACATCTGGGGTAGAGCATGACATCATTACCCCGCCCGGTGAAAGGGTGAAGTTAAAACCCTATCGGATCCCAGAGGCCCGACGGGAGGCAATACGGGAGGAAGTACAGAAAATGCTGAACTTAGGGGTGATAGAGGAGTCCCAAAGTGATTGGTCTAGTCCCATTGTGTTGGTGCCTAAACCGGATGGGAGCTGGCGATTTTGTAACGATTTTCGTCAGTTGAACAAAGTTACAAAATTTGACACCTACCCCATGCCACGTATAGATGAGTTGATCGACCGGCTGGGAACAGCCCGATACATGACGACTCTTGACCTCACAAAAGGGTATTGGCAAATCCCCCTGGCCAAGTCGGCCAAAGAGAAAACCGCATTTGTAACCCCAGACGGGGCGTTCCAATATAAAAGAATGCCGTTCGGGTTACAGAATGCGCCGGCCACATTCCAGCGGAAAATGGACCAGATGCTGAGGCCCCATCGGAAGTATGCTGCGGCTTACCTGGATGACGTAATTGTCCATAGCACAGATTGGGCCTCACATCTGCCAAAAGTGCAAGCAGTCCTGGACTCTGTTCGGGAAGCGGGGTTTACGGCTAACCCCAAGAAGTGTACCATTGGGCAGGAGGAGGCCAAATATCTTGGGTACACCATTGGGAGGGGAGTAATAAAACCCCAACTCAACAAAGTCGAGGCCATCCAGAGTTGGCCACGTCCCAACAGCAAGAAGCAGGTACGAGCCTTTCTGGGAATCGCTGGGTATTATCGGCGATTCATTCCCCACTTTGCTTCTAAGGCTGTGCCCCTAACTAACCTGACGAAGGGGAAAGGGTCGGTCATGATTAAATGGACCCCCGAGGCTGAGGCAGCATTCCAATTCTTGAAACAAGCCTTATGTAGCCAGCCAGTGTTGTACTCACCCGACTTCTCTAAAGACTTTGTCGTACAAAGTGATGCGTCAGATGTGGGGTTAGGAGCAGTATTGTCCCAGGTCTGGAACGGGGAAGAGCACCCAGTCATTTACCTCAGCAGGAAGTTGAAGTCCCATGAGGTAAATTACGCCACCGTTGAAAAGGAGTGTTTAGCGGTGAAGTGGGCTCTAGATTCCCTTCGGTACTACCTGTTAGGTAGGCACTTTGACTTGGTTACGGATCACGCTCCGTTAAAGTGGATGGCTCAAAACAAGGAAACAAATAGAAGAGTGAATAGGTGGTTCCTGGCCCTCCAGGAATTCAACTTCACAGTAAAGCATCGCCCTGGCGTTCAAATGGGGAATGTGGATGCTTTGTCTCGAGTACATGAATGCCTGATTGCTGGTGTTCCAACCCCGAGGTTAAAACAAGAGGGGGGGGTATGTGACAGCAGGAAGGTAAAGTCACCTGGTTGCATCCAGGGGGGTAGATATATTTCGTCCAGATTCAGGCTTTACGCCGACTTATACAACTAGGTGGAGAGTTGTATAAGCCCAGCTGAGGCTAGTGGGCTCATGGATGACTCATACCTCTAGGGAGAGTGTGGGGCGTCGTGCAGACAGGGAGTTGATGAGACCAGCTGAAGCTTGTCAGCTCATTTAGGCCTCTATAAGAACTCCCAGCTTCATTAGATGTTAGCTCATGCCTGGACCCAGACCTGTGTGGACTGTCTAGGGAGAGTGAACCCCTGTGCGGTGAGACAAAGCCTGTGTGGCTATTTGCTTGGACATTTAAAACCAGGGACTTAGGGACTAGGACAGCACTAGGCTGATCCCAGTTGTTAGTTAGGAAACCTGTATGTTTAGTCAGAGGTCAAGTTGACCAGGATTTATTTTGTTTATGTTTCTTTTGCTTTGCTGTGTTTTTTCACTGTAAATAGAAAATAAACCGCACCTTTTTGATTTTGAAAACCACAACCTCCGTTTGCTGGGCCTGTTTTTGTGTGGGGAGCCCATCTCGGGGGTCACACACACCCGCTGCCGAGCTAACCCCCTCACAGTAGGAAGAGTGTCAGTTTCTTTCACTGTGATAATCCTTGTTTCTAGGGACAGGGAAGGACAGTGAGGGAAATTCTCCTTGTGCTATAGTGTGCTTTAAAAAAACATTTTTTCTAGGGACAGAAAACTATAGGTAGGAAGAGTGTCAGTTTCTTTCACTGTGATAATCCTTGTTTCTAGGGACAGGGAAGGACAGTGAGGGAAATTCTCCTTGTGCTATAGTGTGCTTTAAAAAAACTTTTTTTCTAGGGACAGAAAACTATAGGTAGTGTGACAGCAGGAAGGTAAAGTCACCTGGTTGCATCCAGGGGGGTAGATATATTTCGCCCAGATTCAGGCTTTACGCCGATTTATACAACTAGGTGGAGAGTTGTATAAGGCTAGTGGGCTCATGGATGACTCATACCTCTAAGGAGAGGGCTGGGCGTCGTGCAGACAGGGAGTTGATGAGATCAGCTGAACCTTGTCAGCTCATTTAGGCCTCTATAAGAAATCCCAGCTTCATTAGATGTTAGCTCATGCCTGGAAGCAGACCTGTGTGGACTGTCTAGGGAGAGTGAACCCCTGTGCGGTGAGAGAAAGCCTGTGTGGCTATATTTTGGCTTGGACATTTAAAACCAGGGACTAGGACAGCACTAGGCTGATCCCAGTCGTTAGTTAGGAAACCTGTAAGTTTAGTCAGAGGTCAAGTTGACCAGGATTTATTTTGTTTATGTTTTTTTTGCCTTGCTGTGTTTTTGTCACTGTAAATAGAAAATAAACCGCACCTTTTTGATTTTGAAAACCACAACCTCCGTCTGCTGGGCCTGTTTTTGGGTGGGGAGCCCATCCCGGGGGTCACACATACCCGCTGCCGAGCTAGCCCCCTCACAGTTGGTGGAGAACCAGTGGCAGTTTTTTTTTAAGCCAGCATGGAGGAGATACTGAAACAGCTGGCTCTAGCAAATGCCAATCAACAGCAGACAAATGCAGGTTTGCAAAGGAGCCTTGCAGCCCAGCAGCAAGCTCATCAACAGAGCCTTGCAACTTTACAACAGAGTCTGGAGGCTCAGCAACAAGCCCAACAGCAATCTGAGGCCCGCTTCATAGACCTGTTGCAGAAGCAAGAGCAGAGACTACAACAACAGATGGAAGCAGTAATGCAGCAACGTCCGCAGACCAGTGAGGAAAGCCGTCCCACTAATACCGCGTCCTTTGGGGTGAGTCGTTTATTGACAAAAATGACTGGAGAGGATGATCCAGAGGTATTTTTGACCACATTTGAAAGGACCGCTGAAAGAGAAAAGTGGCCTGAGGAGCAGTGGGCTGGACTAGTGGCTCCTCTGTTAACTGGTGAATCGCAGAAAGCTTACTATGACCTAGAGCCTAACCAAGCAAAAGACTATGTGATGCTAAAAACTGAAATATTGGCAAGGCTGGGTGTCACCCTGGCTGTCCGGGCTCAGCGTGTGCATAACTGGACTTTCCAGCTTGGAAAACCCCCCAGGTCTCAAATGTATGATCTCATTCACCTGAGCAGAAAGTGGCTACAGCCAGAGACTTTGTCCGCACCAAAGATTGTGGAACGTGTTGTAATGGATCGGTTTTTGAGAGCTCTTCCTACTGCCATCCAAAAGTGGGTAAGCCATGGAGACCCAGAGACGGCCGATGGTCTTGTGGATCGTGTGGAGAAATACTTGGCTACAGAGAACCTGACGGCCTCTTCCAGAGACACTCGGACTTTCCACCCCAAGACCAGACCATCCCCAGGGGCGGATAAGAGGATTCCAAGGGGTGAGGGTGGAGAGAGTGAGAGGGTGGGAGCTCTACCCCAAGTTTGGCGAGAACAGCCTGGGAAATCAGCGGCTCAAGAGGCCGCAAGAAGGATCGTTTGCTACCGCTGCCGGCAAGCGGGACATATTGCAGCAAATTGCCCGGTTTTGGAGGAACCCATGCAGTGTGACTTTCTGACGGGCAGACGTCAGTCGCTGTGTGCGACAGTCGCATGCACTGCCATTCGGGGAACTGAGAAACATTTATGCAAAATGTGTATTAATGGTAGAAATGTTGTGGTATTGCTGGATTCAGGTAGCCTTGTGACCCTGATAAAGGCTGAGTTAGTTAAAACAGAGGTCTCTGGGAATAGCAAGGTAGCCGTTATTTGTGTGCATGGGGACACCCGAGAGTATCCAGTGACTACAGTGTGTTTCGAGACCCCCAAAGGTACCCTCTCTCATCCAGTGGGCTTAGTATCTCAGTTACCGCATGACGCCATTGTGGGAAGGGATTTTCCGAAGTTCTGGGAACTGTGGGATGATCCTGAGCCCCCCACTGGTGCCCCTATGTACCAGGAATGTGATAGCCAGAACTCCCCTGAGAGTGGTGAGGACTCTCCGGAATTTCCCTTGTCAGTATTGGCAGGGGAGACTCAAGAAACTGGAGAGGAGCCCACCTCCTCAGACGAAAACCTACCGTCTGTGGAGTTTTCTGATCTTGAGCTTCACAGGGAAAACTTTGCCACAGAACAGTTGAAAGACCCCGCCCTAATAAAGGCACGGGAAAACGTAGTGAAAATAGATGGCGAGTTAGTGAACCCAGATAATACCGGCACTTACCCATACTTCAGCGTAGAGAAGGACCTACTGTATCGGGTGGCAAAAAGGGCAGAAGAAACCGTTGAGCAGCTTGTGGTGCCCAAACCTTACAGGAAGTTGGTGTTGGAGTTGGCCCATGGGCACATTCTTGGAGGTCATCTGGGGACAGAGAAAACCCGAGAGAGGGTATTACAGAGATTCTATTGGCCTGGGGTGATGAAGGACATAGAAAATTATTGTTCCTCCTGCCCTGTGTGTCAGAGGTCGGCCCCGATGCCACATTTCCGTAGCCCGCTGGTCCCTCTACCCATCATTGAGGTCCCGTTTGAGAGAATCGCAATGGATTTGGTAGGTCCTATAATCAAGTCCGCTAGGGGGCACCAGTACATATTGGTTATAATGGACTATGCCACCCGTTATCCAGAAGCGATCCCTCTCAGAAATACCTCGGCCAAAACCATAGCCAAAGAGCTATCTCTTGTTTTTAGCCGGGTGGGTATTTGTAAAGAACTGCTTACGGACCAAGGTACACCCTTTATGTCCCGGGTTATGAAAGAGCTGTGTAAATTGTTCAAAGTGACGCAATTGCGTACATCTGTGTATCACCCCCAAACCGATGGGCTGGTTGAAAGATTCAACAAAACCCTAAAACAAATGTTGAAGAAAGTGGTGGATAGAGATGGAAGGGATTGGGACTGTCTACTTCCTTATTTGATGTTTGCTATTAGGGAGGTGCCCCAATCCTCTACGGGATTCTCCCCCTTTGAGTTACTGTATGGGAGACACCCAAGAGGGCTGTTGGATATTGCCAAGGAAACTTGGGAAAGTGAGAGTTCTCCCCACAGGAGTGTGATTGAGCATGTCGCCCTGATGCAAGATCGAATTGCACAGGTAATGCCCATCGTGAAGGAACATTTGGCCCAAGCGCAGTTGGCACAGCAGAGAGTGTACAACCGTGGAGCCAAGACCCGTACCTTTTCCCCGGGGGATAGGATATTGGTACTTGTCCCTACGGTTGAAAGTAAATTCCTTGCCAAATGGCAAGGCCCCTACGAGATAATGGAAAAAGTGAGCGAAGTGAATTACAAGGTCAGACAACCAGGAAGGCGAAAGCCCGAACAGATCTATCACGTTAATCTGTTGAAAGCCTGGAGGGATAGAGAGTCCCTAGTCGCAGACACTTGGTCACCAGCTCAAACTGGTTGCGTGATTCCTGAGGTTGGAATCGCAGCCACCTTGTCACAACCCCAACAACAGGAGGTTAAGGAGTTTGTGCTTCGCAACAAGGAGGTATTCTCTGAGCTGCCGGGACAAACATCTGGGGTAGAGCATGACATTATTACCCCGCCCGGTGAAAGGGTGAAGTTAAAACCCTATCGGATCCCAGAGGCCCGACGGGAGGCAATACGGGAGGAAGTACAGAAAATGCTGAACTTAGGGGTGATAGAGGAGTCCCAAAGTGATTGGTCTAGTCCCATTGTGTTGGTGCCTAAACCGGATGGGAGCTGGCGATTTTGTAACGATTTTCGTCAGTTGAACAAAGTTACAAAATTTGACACCTACCCCATGCCACGTATAGATGAGTTGATCGACCGGCTGGGAACAGCCCGATACATGACGACTCTTGACCTCACAAAAGGGTATTGGCAAATCCCCCTGGCCAAGTCGGCCAAAGAGAAAACCGCATTTGTAACCCCAGACGGGGCGTTCCAATATAAAAGAATGCCGTTCGGGTTACAGAATGCGCCGGCCACATTCCAGCGGAAAATGGACCAGATGCTGAGGCCCCATCGGAAGTATGCTGCGGCTTACCTGGATGACATAATTGTCCATAGCACAGATTGGGCCTCACATCTGCCAAAAGTGCAAGCAGTCCTGGACTCTGTTCGGGAAGCAGGGTTTACGGCTAACCCCAAGAAGTGTACCATTGGGCAGGAGGAGGCCAAATATCTTGGGTACACCATTGGGAGGGGAGTAATAAAACCCCAACTCAACAAAGTCGAGGCCATCCAGAGTTGGCCACGTCCCAACAGCAAGAAGCAGGTACGAGCCTTTCTGGGAATCGCTGGGTATTATCGGCGATTCATTCCCCACTTTGCTTCTAAGGCTGTGCCCCTAACCAACCTGACGAAGGGGAAAGGGTCGGTCATGATTAAATGGACCCCCGAGGCTGAGGCAGCATTCCAGTTCTTGAAACAAGCCTTATGTAGCCAGCCAGTGTTGTACTCACCCGACTTCTCTAGAGACTTTGTCGTACAAAGTGATGCGTCAGATGTGGGGTTAGGAGCAGTATTGTCCCAGGTCTGGAACGGGGAAGAGCACCCAGTCATTTACCTCAGCAGGAAGTTGAAGTCCCATGAGGTAAATTACGCCACCGTTGAAAAGGAGTGTTTAGCGGTGAAGTGGGCTCTAGATTCCCTTCGGTACTACCTGCTAGGTAGGCACTTTGACATGGTTACGGATCACGCTCCGTTAAAGTGGATGGCTCAAAACAAGGAAACAAATAGAAGAGTGAATAGGTGGTTCCTGGCCCTCCAGGAATTCAACTTCACAGTAAAGCATCGCCCTGGCGTTCAAATGGGGAATGTGGATGCTTTGTCTCGAGTACATGAATGCCTGATTGCTGGTGTTCCAACCCCGAGGTTAAAACAAGAGGGGGGGGTATGTGACAGCAGGAAGGTAAAGTCACCTGGTTGCATCCAGGGGGGTAGATATATTTCGCCCAGATTCAGGCTTTACGCCGATTTATACAACTAGGTGGAGAGTTGTATAAGGCTAGTGGGCTCATGGATGACTCATACCTCTAAGGAGAGGGCTGGGCGTCGTGCAGACAGGGAGTTGATGAGATCAGCTGAACCTTGTCAGCTCATTTAGGCCTCTATAAGAAATCCCAGCTTCATTAGATGTTAGCTCATGCCTGGAAGCAGACCTGTGTGGACTGTCTAGGGAGAGTGAACCCCTGTGCGGTGAGAGAAAGCCTGTGTGGCTATATTTTGGCTTGGACATTTAAAACCAGGGACTAGGACAGCACTAGGCTGATCCCAGTCGTTAGTTAGGAAACCTGTAAGTTTAGTCAGAGGTCAAGTTGACCAGGATTTATTTTGTTTATGTTTTTTTTGCCTTGCTGTGTTTTTGTCACTGTAAATAGAAAATAAACCGCACCTTTTTGATTTTGAAAACCACAACCTCCGTCTGCTGGGCCTGTTTTTGGGTGGGGAGCCCATCCCGGGGGTCACACATACCCGCTGCCGAGCTAGCCCCCTCACAGTAGGAAGAGTGTCAGTTTCTTTCACTGTGATAATCCTTGTTTCTAGGGACAGGGAAGGACAGTGAGGGAAATTCTCCTTGTGCTATAGTGTGCTTTAAAAAAACATTTTTTCTAGGGACAGAAAATTATAGGTAGGAAGAGTGTCAGTTTCTTTCACTGTGATAATCCTTGTTTCTAGGGACAGGGAAGGACAGTGAGGGAAATTCTCCTTGTGCTATAGTGTGCTTTAAAAAAACATTTTTTCTAGGGACAGAAAACTATAGGTAGGAAGAGTGTCAGTTTCTTTCACTGTGATAATCCTTGTTTCTAGGGACAGGGAAGGACAGTGAGGGAAATTCTCCTTGTGCTATAGTGTGCTTTAAAAAAACATTTTTTCTAGGGACAGAAAACTATAGGTAGGAAGAGTGTCAGTTTCCTTCACTGTGATAATCCTTGTTTCTAGGGACAGGGAAGGACAGTGAGGGAAATTCTCCTTGTGCTATAGTGTGCTAAAGCATTCCTCATCAACCATCTTTGAAATCCTTGTTTTTTGGACAATCAGGGAAATTGTCGTTGTGCTATTCTGTGCAAAAGCAATCATCCTCAACCATATTTAGAAATCCTTAAGTAAAGGGACAGAGAAGGACACCTGAAGGTAGCCCTTATTGCTTTTTTCCCATCTCCCTGCAGGCCATCTATTAGAATGTCTGGAAGGCAAACAAGGAGAGGCAGACAGTCAGGAGGCAATAAAAGAGGGCAAGCAGGCTCTGTGTCTGGGGGCAACAGTGCTGGTCGTGGACGCGGTGCATTGTCATCAGCACATGGCCATGGGACACGCTTGTCCTTCTTTTCGGCAGCTGGACATGTTGAGCCACATCATGCCGAAGACTTGGTAGAGTGGATGACCAAGCCCTCCTCCTCCTCCTCATCCTCTCTCACCCAGGCTCAGGGTACTGGCAAAGCAGCTGCCAAAGCGTCCTCTTCCCTGGTATCAATGTCAGACTCATCATCAGTCACTCCTTCCCTAGACCCACCATGTCCTCCTCCTGAGGAGTCCCCCGAACTGTTTGAGCACAGTGTTGGGTACATGCTCCAGGAGGATGCCCAGCGTTTCGAAGGGTCTGATGATGAAACCCAGCTACAGGAAGGCAGTAGCGTGAGAGCAGACAGAGGGGATGCTCAAGAAGGACACCAATCTGGCAGTCATGTTCCAGCAGCTGCAGCATACTGCCAGATTGGCTCCAGTGATGAGGAGGGAGGGGATGATGAGGTCACTGACTCCACGTGGGTGCCTAATAGGAGAGAGGAGGAGGAGGAGGATGAGGAGGAGGCACATCTCCAACGAGGCAGGATGCCCTTTGGTGGCCAGCGTAAGGGCAGTACACCGACGGAATCACACCGCAGAGCTCCGCCTGTGCAGGGCGCTGCCTCTGCCCGTCATTCAAAAAGTTCTTTGGTGTGGGCCTTTTTTGAGGCTAGTGCATCAGATCGCACAGCTGCTGTTTGCAACATATGTCTCAAGCGTATATCGCGTGGCCAAAACATCAGCCGCTTGGGTACCACATGCCTGACCAGACATATGTTGACCTGCCATGCAGCTCGTTGGCAAGCCTACCTCAAAGACCCACACCAAAGAACAAAGCGGACCTCTCCTTGCACCGCATCAGCTGGGATCTCCAACCCCACTATAACTTCAGTCCTCTCTGAAACATGCACTGAGAGGAATGAAGGTGTAGAATTAGGTGTGTCACAGCCAAGTACTTGCGGCCACTCTGCTAGCAGTACACCGACGTCCGATTCTAGCAGGCAAATTTCCCTGCCCCAGCTGCTGGACCGTCGAAAGAAGTTCACTCCCAGCCATCCACATGCCCAGCGGTTGAATGCTAGCTTGGCTAAATTGCTAGCGCTTCAACTGCTGCCTTTTCAGTTGGTAGACTCGGCCCCCTTCCGTGAGTTTGTGCAATGTGCGGTTCCTCAGTGGCAGGTTCCCAAACGCCACTTTTTCTCACGGAAGGCTATTCCGGCTCTCTACCGGCATGTGGAAGGCAATGTCTTGGCCTCGCTGGACAGGGCGGTCAGCGGTAAGGTGCATATTACCGCTGACTCATGGTCCAGCAGGCATGGACAGGGACGTTACCTTTCTTTCACGGCCCATTGGGTCACTCTTTTGGCAGCTGGGAAGGATGCAGGACAAGGTGCAGTAGTGTTGGAGGTTGTTCCACCGCCACGCCTCCAAAATGCTACTACTGGTTGTGACACACCTCTCTCCTCCACCCCCTCCTATTCTTCTTCCTCCATGGCCTCTTCCTGTGGTTTGTCCTATGAACCAGCGGTGCTCCGTAGCCGTTCAAGGGGCTACGCAAGTACGCAGGCAAAAAGATGCCATGCCGTGCTTGCGCTGGTGTGTTTGGGGGACAGAAGCCACACTGGGGCAGAGGTCCTGTCTGCTCTGCAGGGCCAGGCCGAGAGGTGGTTGACGCCACGCCAGCTTAAGCCAGGAATGGTGGTTTGCGACAATGGCACCAACCTCCTCTCCGCCCTCCGACAGGGACAACTGACCCATGTGCCCTGTGTGGCTCACGTCCTTAACCTGGTGGTGCAGCGGTTCTTGGGCAGGTACCCGGGCTTACAGGATGTCCTGAGGCAGGCCAGGAAAGTCTGTGTGCATTTCCGCAGATCTTATAATGCCAGTGCTCGCCTGGCTGAGCTGCAAAAGGAGTTGAACTTGCCCAAGAACCGCCTTATATGTGACATGCCCACCAGGTGGAACTCAACGTTGGCCATGCTGCAGCGGCTGCACACGCAGCAGAGGGCCATCAATGAGTACCTGTGCGACTACGGCACCAGGACAGGGTCAGGGGAGCTTGGTTTTTTTTCTCCACGCCAGTGGGGCATGATCAGGGATGCATGCACTGTCCTGGCACCATTTGAGGAGGCCACGAGGATGGTGAGCAGTGACAGTGCATGCATCAGTGACACTGTACCTCTTGTCCACCTGTTGGAGCACACGCTGCGTGGAATAATGGACAGGGCACTTGAGGCAGAACAGAGGAAGGAAGAGGAGGACTTCCTTGCCTCTCAAGGCCCCCTTTACCCAGACAGTGTTCCTTCTGTCCCACCCATCGCACAGGAAGAGGAAGAGGAGGAGGAGGAGGAGGAGGATTGTGTCAGCATGGAGGTGGAGGCTGGCACTCAGCATCATCAGCAGCAGTCTTTTAGGGATGATTTACAGTCCCAAGAAACCAGTGGACTTGTACGTGGCTGGGAGGAGGTGGCTGCGGATCATGTCGTCCTTAGTGACCCAGAGGACTCCGGAGCGAATGCCTCAGCAAACCTACGCTGCATGGCCTCCCTGATCCTGCAAAGTCTGCGGAAGGATCCTCGTATTCTTTGGATCAAGGAGAGGGACCATTACTGGCTGGCCACTCTCCTTGATCCACGGTACAAGGGTAAGGTTGCGGACCTTATGTTACCGTCGCAGAGGGAGCAGAGGATGAGACAACTCCAGGAGGCCTTGCAGAAAGGTCTGTGCAACGCGTTCCCAGAGACTGGGAGGTTACAAACTCCTGGTCCTGGACAACGAGTTGCTGAGGCTTCGGCCAGTCAAAGAAGGAGCGGTGGGGAAGGTGGCCGTCTGACCGATGCGTTCAGACAATTCTTTAGTCCGCAGCCCCAAAGTATGATCGGTTCCAGCAACCATCGCCAGCGTCTGATAAACATGGTGCAGGAATATCTAGGGGCAAGGTCAGACTTGGACACCTTCCCCACCGAAAATCCTCTGGCTTACTGGGTCTTGAGGATGGATCACTGGCCAGAGCTTGCACAGTATGCAATTGAGCTACTGGCCTGTCCTGCATCCAGCGTTCTTTCGGAACGCACATTCAGTGCTGCTGGAGGATTTGTCACGGATCACAGGGTGCGCCTGTCCACCGACTCGGTTGATCGACTGACTTTCATCAAGATGAACCAGTCTTGGATCACCACCAGCTACCACACACCTGATGCTGATATAACAGACTAATTGATTTTAACATGTCACATCCCTTCAAGACTGATGCTGATGCTGAGTGCCTGTGCTGTTATGTTGACTGGCTATCCTCCTCCTCCGAGTCCTCAATGATACGATTGATGATGATAGCTTGGAAGATCATTTTTGTTTATGGGTGCCGCCACCAGTGGCTAAGGCCCAATTTTTCAGCCCCTGTTTTACAGGGGCGTGTAATTACAATTTTTTTAGCAATAATTTGTCATAGGGCTCATTGCTGTGCTCCAAGTACAGTATCTGTGAGGGGTTGTAGTGTTGTGCCACCAGTGCCTAAGGCCCAATTTTTCAGCCCCTGTTCAACAGGGGCATGTAATTACAATTCTTGATCTAATAATTCACAGCAGGGCCCATTCCTGCACCCACCAAGAGTAACTCTGAGGGCTTACAGTGTTGTGGCAACACCACCACCACCACCACCACCACCACGAAAGGCCCAATTTTTCAGCCCCTGTTCAACAGGGGCATGCAATTACAATTCTTGATCTAATAATTCACAGCAGGGCCCATTGCTGCACCCACCAAGAGTAACTGTCAGGGCTTACAGTGTTGTGGCAACGCCACCACCACCACCACCACGAAAGGCCCAATTTTTCAGCCCCTGTTCAAAAGGGGCATGTAATTACAATTCTTGATCTAATAATTCACAGCAGGGCCCATTCCTGCACCCACCAAGAGTAACTCTGAGGGCTTACAGTGTTGTGGCAACACCACCACCACCACCACCACCACGAAAGGCCCAATTTTTCAGCCCCTGTTCAACAGGGGCATGCAATTACAATTCTTGATCTAATAATTCACAGCAGGACCCATTGCTGCACCCACCAAGAGTAACTGTCAGGGCTTACAGTGTTGTGGCACCAGCACCACCATCAAAGGCCCAATTTTTACTACCACTGTTCAACAATTATATGTAATTAAAATTCCTGATATAATAGTTGACAGCAGGGCGTTCCAGCACCAACCAAGAGTAACTGTGAGTGCTTACAGTGTTGTGCCAACACCAACAACTAAGGGGCCTATTTCTGCAGAGTATATACAGCAGGTCCCTACTTTCAAACATCCAACTTACAAACGACTCCTACTTGCAAACGCAAGAAGACAACAGGAAGTGAGAGGAAATCTACCCCTTGGAAGGAAAATTCTCTCCTGTAAGAATTAATATGGGAGAAAGGTGTCTCCTCTGTACTGATGCTTTATCAGCAATCCTTGTTTCAAGAAAAACACCACATTTCAAAAACAGTTGTCATTGGGACGGAAAGTGAGGTGAAATGTTCTGAACAGGGGCACAGACAGCAAAACAAATGTTACAGGGGTGATAACCCTTACTTATGTTTTCCAAAAAGTTTAAAAATAGATTTTTGGGCTGGAGCTACACTTAAACAATGTACCTGTTCAAAATTACAAACAGATTCTACATAAGAACAAACCTACAGTCCCTGTCTTGTATGCACCGCCTGTATACGGCTGTTCAGAGTATATAGGGCCTTTTTTATTTTATGTGCGGGGTTCCCCTTAATATCCATACAAGACCCAAAGGGGCTGGTAATGGGCTGGGGTAGGGGGGGGGGTCATGGGGTAGCTATGCCATTTTTCTTAAAGATTTTCATCCATATTACCGGGACCAGACATTACATTAAAGCCGCAAGCAGTTTTAAATGGCTTTTTTTTCCTTTAGAAGTGTCATTTTGTGCAGGGACAGTTCTAAACACGGGAAACACGTGGCACTTCACAGGCATACTTTAGACACCCCCCAGGTACGATATTTAAAGGAATATTTGACTTTTTTTTTTTCACTTTATGCATCATTAAAATGACTGCTCCCGAAAAACGACCGTTTTTAAAACTTCTTTTTGCATTGATACATGGTGCACAACCCGGGTTCCCAAACCCTTTTTAGGACAATAACATGCATAATAGTTGTTATAATTAGCACTTTAGAATTCGAACGTTCGCATCCATTGTATTTAATAGGGTTCTAATGTTCGTACGAACTTTCGGTCCGTTCGCGGGTTCTGGTGCGAACCGAACCCGGGGGTGTTCGGCTCATCACTACTAGGGAGGAGACAGGTGATTCAGTTAACTCCGAAGAAGGTAACCTGAATGCAGAGCATACTGTTTCAGTATAATATTGCACCTGTAATTTAAGAACCTGGGAAGCAGAAAAAGGTTCCTCTGATATCCCTGATCCATCTGACTACTCATCCTTATCCCCTGATGGGGCTATATTCTCCTCATCCTCATCCTTCTCAGACCTTTCTGAAAGGATATCTGAAACAACAGAAGGAGCTCTGCTTCGCTTTTTGTCCTTTTGTGAGGACTTTGCGATTAATGTAGCGATTCTTCCTTCTAAATTGTTCAGGGCTGCTGCCAAAGTGTCCTCAGTGACATATTCAGGCCCAGGCACCATAGGAGAGGCTGCTACTCCTGATGAAGACAATGGCTCATCCTGTACAGGTGCATCATATATTACCGGAGAGGAAAGTACCAAGCGGGCCCCGCTAGAGGCTCTCATCTCAGGTGGCGATGCTTTTTTGTCTTTTTAAGTCCCTGAATTTCTCCTCTGGGAAGACATATTACTAAGCAGAAAGCCAAGGTACAATCAATGCATATACTCCTGTGCTAGTTAAGCAATCTACATACAGTATGCAACTAATCACACAGTTTCATGCTGAGTGGGTGTCCTCTTTTGGGAGTGCTCAATAACCAACCACATAGAGACCTTACGTGCCCGTAAGCCGCTGTGTCACCGATCAGGGGAGAACTGCAGGTTTGTGAGGCTTTATGTGCACTTCCTGCTTCTGAGCGCCGTGGAATGACGTGCCCGCGCACGCCCGCCCCTGACCCAGAGGAGAATGGCGGCGACCTGAGAGGAGGATGGTTGCCATCCACGGCAGAACTCTACAGCGGAAGGTGTGCTGTCTGAAAAGACCTGACACTGTACTGGAGCCTGTTGAGTAAAACTCAACTCTTTACTCCCTCTAGTGGCGGCAAACAGAGAAGACACGCACTCTTTAAAGGAAAGTTCTTAAGATACATACTTAGAACTTTTTCCCTGCTTACCTTATCCCCGCCGCAGGTTTGCTGAAAATCAGACAAAACCAATCTTCACCCATCACGGCGGGCATGTCTGCCAACCTTCAGGGATATGGGTTCCTACTTAAAGGATGCCTCTTCCCTGGGCCTTGTAAAAGACTCTGCCAGGACTTTTAGCGTTATTTAAAAAGCGAAAGTGCTGGACCCTAAAGCCCAGTCCTCCGAAGAGAGACATTACAGGTGACACCTCGTGCATGAGGCCCGGATACCATCCAGTTTTGGCGTAATATTTTAGGCGTCTTGGATGGACCCGAAGTGTAGCTCTTTTGCCCCAGGGGGCCTCTATGGTAGAGCTTCCTTTAGCACATCCTAATCGCGTCCAACACCTTAGACACTGGCGAAAAAACTGAGGTACTGCCTGAATGGGAGGGGTTATATGGAGAGGAACTTGTTCTCATTGGTTGTGCCAGTGTCCAATCACCTCTGTTGACCCATACAACCCACTATGTAATGATTAAGGCTCTGTGTCCGGTTGTGTATGATAAATAAATTTAGGTTTTGGAGTGGCCTAGTCAAAGCCCGGACTTGAATCCAATTGAGATGCTGTATCATGACCTTACACAGGCCGTTCATGCTGGAAAACCATCCAATGTGGCTGAATTAAAACAATTTTGCAAAGAAGAGTGGGCCAAAATTGCTCCACAGCCATGTAAAAGACTCATTGCCAGTTATCGCAAACTCTTGATTGGAGTTGTTGCTGCCAAGGGTGGCACAACTAGTTATAGGGTTTAGGGGGAAATTACTTTTTCACATAAAGCCAGGCAGGTTTGGACAGCTTTTTTGCCTTAAAGCGCTTGTATACCCGCTCCTACTTTTTTTTTTTTTTTTCATACCTGAAAGGCAAAAGGCATAATGAGCTAGTATGCACCGCATACTAGCTCATTATGAAATACTTACCTTAGCACGAGGCGTCGGCAACTTACCTGGTCCACACCGAGGGAGATGTCATCTTGCCTCGGAGTGTCGCCGGGTATCGCCGCTCCAGCGCTGTGAGTGGCTGGAGCGGCGATGTTGTCACTCCCGCGCATGCGCGCGGGAGACTTCTTTCCGGCAAGGTCCGGCGGCTGCCGGGCATTAGCTGAGAATTCCCGCTGCGCATGCGCCGCTGCAGTCAGCGACTCATTGCGGGGGGAATATCTCCTAAACCATACAGGTTTAGGAGATATTCTTTTTACCTACAGGTAAGTCTTATTATCGGCTTACCTGTAGGTAAAAGTTAAAAAAGAGGGTATACAACCACTTTAATAAATGAAACCATCATTTAAAAACTGCATTTTGTATTTACTCGGGCTATCTTTGTGTAATAATAAAAAAATTTGATGATCTGAGTCATTTAAGTGTGACAAATATGCACAAAAATAAAAAATCAGAAAGGGGGCAAATACTTTTTCACAGCATTGTATATATAGATATATGTATTAAAAGGAATACAAATGTTGCGCTGTTTTACAAAGGATACAAAATATTGTGTTATTATGATCCAAAGGTTCATAATATTATTAAAAATAAATATGATATGTGTACCAATATCATAAATTCAAATACAATTGAAAGATTTAAATTTAGAGGGTGACAAAAAAAAATAAAAAATACCAATTACGGTAATATGTAGCGGTGCACATACTGCCAAGTTCAAAAGATCCACACATCATCCTCTTGTCTGACCCTCCATCCATCCATTCCTCTCTTAAAGTGGTTGTAAACCGACTAAAACGTTTTTTCTTTTTGGACAACCTGCAAGAGAAAGGCATAATGAGCTAGTATGACTAGCATACTAGCTCATTATGTACCACTTACCTTAGATCGGGGCCCCCGAAGCCGTCCGTGTCCCTCTCTTCAGCCGCAGCCATCGCTGCGGCGATAGACGGAATGTTACTTCCGGGCATCGCCGCACCAGCCAATCACAGCGCCGCTCCGGCGCTGTGATTGGCCGGAGCGGCGGAGACGTCACTCTGCGCATGCGCGCGGGAGCCGTCACATTCGGCTACGCCCAGCGATTGCTGGCGAAGTAGCCGAATTTGTGAATGGGATTAACCCCATGAATGCGCCGTTGTCTACGGCGCGCAAACGCCGTAGACAGCGGCGCCTGTCATTTTAGTAAATATCTCCTAAACCGTGTAGGTTTAGGAGATATTTCTTGCACCTACAGGTAAGCCTTAATCTAGGCTTACCTGTAGGTGCAAGTTGAAAATGTGGGTTTACAACCACTTTAAGACACAATGAAAAGTCACTCGCTTTACCTTACGGTATTTTATTGTAGGGAATAGGGATTACTTGAGTAGAGTTGGGAAAAGTGTAATGACATGGGATGCCCATAGCATTTTGGCACATTAGTAGATTACATTCTGAAGATGAGGCACAGCAAAGATGTTAGTTTAGTGAGCTGCGTCACTGCAGACTATTGCTCCCTTGTATGCTGCACTGATTACTGCAGAATATTACTTTAAAGATTCCTGAATAAAGCCCTTTCTGAATTTCTTGTGAAGAGTCACTCTGAATGACTCTCTATAGCAGTGATGGGGAACCTTGGCACCCCAGATGTTTTGGAACTACATTTCCCATGATGCTCAACTACACTGCAGAGTGCAGGAGCATCATGGGAAATGTAGTTCGAAAACAACTGGGGTGCCAAGGTTCGCCATCACTGCTCTATAGTTATAACAGTTATCCAAATGCTGGCCCTGCGTCCGGAGCATATCTTCACACACTCCCCTCCGACACCACAGTCCCTCTAATAGCAAATGGTAACTGGCAGACTACTAGGCCCAAATAGTCCAGAGAAGTAGAGTTCCCCGGCCTCAGCCTTCCACAGTAAGTTTAAAGTCTCTCCTTGTAACATCATGCTGTATAGGACTGACCGTGCAACATCCCATCTAAGACACCCCCTTGTGGCGTTCAGTTACTAGGGGCAACAGCAGATATTCACAAGCTTCTTCAATAGACTCCTCCGGTCCCATCACTTGCTGTAGTGTACCCACTGACCTTCTCCATGGTCCCTGGTCCATGGAAGAGACATGGTTCGACCGCACAGTCCAGCAGTAACAGTTCCATAACTCCTTTCTTTTAATCCTGAATTCCTCCTCTGCGGTGTTTGAAGAAAAGTGGTCCTCATCCAGGACTTTCTCCTCAGCACCTGGTAGGCCCCAGGCCCCAAGCAGGGGTCTCCACACAGAAACACTACTGCTCCATCTTTCTTCTTCTCAAGACTCCTCTCCAGTGACATGTTACCTCAGCTTATATAGCAGGCCCGCCCCCTGCCAATCCTAGTTGGGGATTGGTCAGAGCTGCCATACAAGCTGCCTGCCACTCCAATCCCAGGCCCTGCCTCCTTCTCTGTACATTCTCCCCAGAGACAGGGGAGGCGCCGCAGGACTAGAGCACAGGTGGCCACACTCACTGCTACACTGACACTCCCAGTCCCAGATCAAAACACCCAGGCCTAACATAATGCACAGGCCTGACTAGATTTGCCTGCACTGACAGTTTAAAACAATAAAACCCTATTTCTACACATACCAAAAGGTAGTTAGCGCTACAAATAAATCAAAAAACATACTTTAGATTCTGATGTAAGTACACCACCTATATGCAAATGTCCTAATGAACCAAGTAGTTATGTGTAGGAGCAGTGCCGGGACAAGGTCATTTGGTGCCCAGGGCGAAGGAGGCAAACTGCGCCCCCCCCCCAATTATCGCCGCCGTTCATCGTCACCGTTGTGACTATCTGTGCCTCTCTAGAGAGTTCCACAGGTATTCTTGACCGCTCAAAACCCTTCCCTTTTGTTAAAAGGTACTTCTTCCTTATAAAGGGCTTTTGCAAGAATGGAACATTTTCTCTCCTGCTACCCCTAACAGTGGTAGTTACTGTATGCTTTCCCCCCCCCCCTGTATTTTACAAGGGGGGGCTCTTTTTCTTACACTACTTTGAAACAAAGTACCCTAGAAGCCAGTCCTCCTTGCTTCCCTGGGGCTTTTCCTATAACCTTTTATGAGAATGTCCTACTTATTCCCCCTTTCCTGCCCTGAAGACATGTCAATCTCTTTCTATATGTCTTATGGATGGGGTCGTAAATGTCATGCATGTCTACCTGCCGGCCTTGTACACACGGCCGAGATTCTCGTCGAAAAAAACATGTCCTTTTTTTCGACGAGATTCTTGGACAAGAAAATTGTCCCGGCCGAGTGTACACATGCTCGATTCAAAGAACCCGCGGTTCTTTGAATGGAGCGTACGCGGTGACGTCATCGACTACGACGAGCATGCGCTCGTCACATTCGATGCCGTCGCCGCCATCTTGGTATACCCTACGTATGCCTAGGAAGCTACCGCGCATGCGTCAAATTCATTTCGAACATGTGCGGGCTTCCGGGAGGACAGGTAAGTGTACACACACTCACTTTTCTCGTCGAGAAACATGCCGACGAGAATCTCGACGAGAAAATAGAGAGCAGGTTCTCTATTTTCTCGTCGAGGTTACTTGTCGGTTTTCTCGACGAGAAACCATACACACGAACGAGTTTCTCGGCAAGACATCTCTGCCAGCAAGTTTCTTGCTGGTTCTTGCCGAGAAACTCGGTCGTGTGTACGAGGCCGCCATCTATTATCTTGTTTGACTCCTCTGTCACTTGATCTATGCTGAGCACAGCCACTGGTCACTAATGCATTAGTGGCTGACCAGTAGCAGTAAATTAACCCCTTTGTGCTGCATTAGTTGCACCAGTGTCAGGGTTAATTAATGCACTAATGCAGCACAAAGGGGTTAATTAACTGGCACTGGTCAGCCACTAATGCATCGGTGACCAGTGGCAGTACATTAACCCCCTCATGCTGCATATTACAGAAATTTTAAATAGGTAGCATTGGTAATTAAACTCCCCTCAGCCTTCTCTCCTCCCCTAATCGGATGTAGACAGTTCATTATTATTCTGCAGCAGAAACTGCATATTACACAAGGCACGTGGTTCAGGAATGTCTACTGTGCAGTGGTGAGAAGTGCAAAGCACAGAAAAAAAAAAAAATCAGCAAAAGGGACAGTACTTACATTCAATGCAAAGCATCCTGTGTGCTGAGGTATATGCAGCATATAGCCCTGTGTACAGAGTGCAGGGGTCAGGGATATGTAACAGAGGGTATCACACAGCGTGCAGTGGTAAAGCGTATGTAATATGCAGATCAGCATACAGAATGCAGGGCCCAGGAGTATGTAACGCAAAACCCATTGCACAGAATACAGCATGCAGTAGTACCATCCCAAGGCCTTTAATATGTAACACACAGCCATGCATTACATACTCTTGCTCACTGAACTCTAAATGCTTTACTGTCCCTCATCCCTGGTCTTTCCCAAGCAAAAATCCCCCTTCCCTCAAGTATTCTACCTCTGTGTCCCCTCTTCCACAGCTCACCTTTGCCCCTCCCCATCAACATCTCACTTCTACACCCCCAGTCCAAAACTCACCTCTGCACCCCCATCTAAAGCTCACCCTAATCCACAGCTCTCACCTTTGCCACCCCCCGTGTTTCACTTTGCACAACCTGCCTTCGCAGCTCTCCCCTCTGCACAGAGCTCCACCTTCCCAGTTCGCCTCTCCCTCTCTGCACAAATCCACCCCCTCCACACATTCCCAGTTCTCCTCTCTGCACACATCCCCCCAGCTCTTCCTCATGTGCAAATCCCCCCAGATCCCCTCTCTGCACACACCCCCCAGATCCCCTCTCTGCACACACCCCCCCCAGATCCCCTCTCTGCACACATTCCCCCAGATCCCATCTCTGCACACATTCCCCCAGATCCCCTCTCTGCACACATTCCCCCAGATCCCCACTCTGCATACACCCCTCAGATCTCCTCTCTGCATACACCCCCCAGATCCCCTCTCTGCATACATTCCCCCAGATCCCCTCTCTGCATACACCCCCCAGATCCCCTCTCTGCATACACCCCCCCAGATCCCCTCTCTACATACACCCCCCCAGATCCCCTCTCTACATACACCCCCCCAGATCCCCTCTCTACATACACCCCCCCAGATCCCCTCTCTACATACACCCCCCAGATCCCCTCTCTGCACACACCCCCCAGATCCCCTCTCTGCACACATCCCCCAGATCCCCTCTCTGCACACATTCCCCCAGCTCCCCTCTCTGCACACACCTCCCAGATCCCCTCTCTGCACACATCCCCCAGATCCCCTCTATGTACACATTCCCCCAGATCCCCTCTCTGCACACATCCCCCCAGATCCCCTCTCTGCACACATCCCCCAGATCCCCTCTCTGCACACATCCCCCAGATCCCCTCTATGTACACATCCCTCAGATCCCCTCTCTGCACACATTCCCCCAGATCCCCTCTCTGCACACATTCCCCCAGATCCCCTCTATGTACACATTCCCCCAGATCCCCTCTATGTACACATTCCCCCAGATCCCCTCTATGTACACATTCCCCCAGATCCCCTCTATGTACACATTCCCCCAGATCCCCTCTCTGCATACACCCCCCAGATCTCCTCTCTGCATACACCCCCCAGATCCCCTCTCTGCATACATTCCCCCAGATCCCCTCTCTGCATACACCCCCTAGATCCCCTCTCTGCATACACCCCCCAGATCCCCTCTCTGCATACACCCCCCCCAGATCCCCTCTCTACATACACCCCCCCAGATCCCCTCTCTACATACACCCCCCAGATCCCCTCTCTACATACACCCCCCCCAGATCCCCTCTCTACATACACCCCCCCCCAGATCCCCTCTCTACATACACCCCCCCCAGATCCCCTCTCTACATACACCCCCCCAGATCCCCTCTCTACATACACCCCCCCAGATCCCCTCTCTACATACACCCCCCAGATCCCCTCTCTACATACACCCCCCCAGATCCCCTCTCTACATACACCCCACAGATCCCCTCTCTACATACACCCCCCAGATCCCCTCTCTGCATACACCCCCCAGATCCCCTCTCTGCACACATCCCCTCTCTGCACACATTCCCCCAGATCCCCTCTCTGCACACATCCCCCAGATCCCCTCTCTGCACACATTCCCCAGATCCCCTCTCTGCACACATCCCCCAGATCCCCTCTCTGCATACACCCCCCAGATCCCCTCTCTGCACACATTCCCCAGATCCCCTCTCTGCACACATCCCCCGGATCCCCTCTCTGCATACACCCCCCAGATCCCCTCTCTGCACACACCTCCCAGCTCCCCTCTCTGCACACATCCCCCAGATCCCCTCTCTGCACACATCCCCCAGATCCCCTCTCTGCACACATCCCCCAGATCCCCTCTCTGCACACATCCCCCAGATCTCCTCTCTGCTAACCCCCCCTTTCACGGTTCCTTCTCTCAGCACATATTCCCCCTTCCCCCACACCTTTACAGTGCACTCCTCTCTGCACAACCTCAGGCTTTGGCAAACCCTCACCTCTTCTGACCGCCACCAGTCTCTATGGTATGCACAGCCTTTTTTTTTTCTTAATTCAGCAGAGTACAGAGAGCTCTGCCTGCTGTAGCACAGAGCCGGAGGAGGAGTTTCAGAGCTCCTCGGCTCCGCGCTGCAATGTATCAGTAGTAGCAGCAAGCAGGGACAAGCTACCTCTAGAATCACTGCCGCTGTAGCTTAGTGCTGGGATCAGAATTGTGCTCGAGGGCAGCATCAGTGAGTGCCCAGAGCTAACACAGAAAAGCCAGTTGAGGAAGTGAGCTGTTCAGAAAACTTCCTCTACTGGCTGTGTGTTACATGACAGGTCGGAGAGGAGAGGGCTGCCAGAGGTGAAAAAGCCCTGGCCATACACACTTTGTTGCTGAACTTCTGCTGGTTCCTCCTCGGCGGCTCCTCCCTCAGCTTCGGCAGCAGCTCTCTACTCTCCTCCTATCCTGCCTCCGGCCGTGAGTGATGTCACGCCGCCGGGACGGGACCACAAAGTCCATTCATAGGGGGAGAGAAGGGGCAGCGCTGACAGGTATTGCTGGTGTGGACTGTGTAGGCTTGTGCTGGGTGCAGGAGCGCACTCGGCACATTACAGCAGAAGGTACAGATGACTACAGTACAGCTAGTGGCGCCTGCTAGTGTGTACAGTGAAGCACACTGCCTGCACTTCACCTGCGCCCCCCTCCTGCCTGCAAATTGTACCGCCCAGGGCATCCGCCCCTTCCGCCCCTGCCTTGTACCGGCCCTGTGTAGGAGGGTTCCACCACCATTGCAAATATTGTCATATGTTTCCACTTGTGAATGACAATAAGCAGCCTTCAGTGCCGCCACCACCACCAGTTGCAGCCTCTTACCAAGCAATAAGACCCCAAATTATACAGTGCCTTGAAAAAGTATTCATACCCCTTGAAATGTTTCACATATTGTCATGTTACAACCAAAAACATAATTGTATTTTATTTGAATTTTATGTGATAGACCAACACAAAGTGGCACGTAATTGTGAAGTGGAAGAAAAATGATAAATGGTTTTCAAAATTCAATAAGTTCAAGAGTCAATACTTTGTAGAACAACCTTTCGCTGCAATTACAGCTGCAAGTCTTTTGGAGTATGTCTCTACCAGCTTTGCACATCTAAAGATTGACATTTTTGCCCATTCTTTTCTGCAAAATATCTCAAGCTCTGTCAGATTGAATGGAGAGCATCTGTGAACAGCAATTTCCAAGTCTTGTCACAGATTCTCAATTGGATTTAGGTCTGGACTTTGACTGGGCCATTCTAACACATGAACACCATTCCATTGTAGCTCTGGCTGTATGTTTAGGGTTGTTGTCCTTTTGCAGACTCTAATGTCCTGTACACATGATCGGATTTCCGCTGGAATAAAATACAATGTTTTTTTCCATCGGAAATCCGATGAAGCTGACTTCCATCAGTCTTGCCTACACACCATCAGTCAAAAATCCGACCGTCCCAAACGCAGTGACGTAAAACACTCCGAAGAGCCGAGAAAAATGAAGTTCAATGCTTCTGAGCATGTGTCGACTTGATTCTGAGCATGTGTCGGTTTTTTCTCCGATGGAGTTCCCCACAGACGATCGGAATTTGCTATCGTTTTTTTTTTCCATCAGTAAAATTTAAAACATGTTCTATTTTTTTATGTCGATGGAAAAAAGACAGATGGGGCCCACACACGATCGGTTTGTCCGATGAAAAAAGTCCATCGGTCTTTTTTCATCAGAAAAACCGATCGTGCGTACGTGGCATAATAGGTTTTTTTCTAACATTGCCCTGTATATGGCCTCATCCATCTTCCCATCAACTTTGACCAGCTTCCCTGTCCCTGCTGGTGTGTTTAGGGTGATGTGCAGTGTTAGTTTTCCGCCACACATAGCGTTTTTGCTTTTAGGCCAAAAAGTTAAATTATATATATATATATATATATATATATATATATATATATATATACACACACACACACAGTGCATTCAGTGTAGACTATATATACAGTGCAGGCAGTCTAGTATATACTGTATGTGTATATATATATATATATATATATATATATATATATATACACACACACACACACAGTGCAGGCAGTGTAGTATATATATAATTTATACAGTGCAGTCAGTGTACAGTATATAAGAGTGCAGCCGGTGTACAGTACATAATACAGTGCTGGCGGTGTACACAGTATATAATACAGCGTGTATAGTTTCTAATACACTCCAGGCGGTGAACACAGTAAATAATACAGTGCAGGCGGTGTACACAGTATATAATACAATATAATGTGTTGCGGTGTGAAAAATAAATCCCCATAATGTCCGGAAGGCCACCAAGGAGAGGCAGACGCTAATAGGCCACTAGAAGAGGACAAGCAGCCTCTGTGTCTACAGTGAAAAGTGGTGGTCGCGGACATGGTGCATCCTCTGCAGGCAGGGCACGCTTGTCCTTTTTTTTTCTGCTGCTGACCGTGTTATTGAGCCACAACATGCAGAAGAGTCGGTGGAGTGGATAATTAAACCCTCCCTATCCTCCACATCCTCTGTTACCCAGGCCCATACTAGTTTGTAGGGATGAGCCGAACACCCCCCGGTTCGGTTAGCAGCAGAACATGCGAACAAGCGAAAGCTTTGTGCGAACCCCGTTAAAGTCTGTGGGACACGAACATGAAAAACCAAAAGTGCTCATTTTAAAGGCTTACATGCAAGTTATTTCCATAAAAAGTGTTTGGGGACTTGCCCCAGGGGACATGTATCAATGCAAAATAAAGTTTTAAAAACAGACGCTTTTTCAAGAGCAGTGATTTTAATAATGCTTAAAGTGAAACAATAAAAATGAAATGTTTCTTTAAATATTGTGCCTTAGTCTGCCTGTAAAGTAGCGCATCTTTCCCATGTTCATACCAGTACCACAGCAAAATGACATTTCTAAAGGAAAAAATATAATTTAAAACTGCTCGCGGCTGTAATGTATTGTCGGATCCTGACAATATACATAAAAATCATTCCCAGTCCAATACCAGGCTCTTCAGGTCTGGTATGGATTTTAAGAGGAACCCTGCGCCAAAATAAAAAAAATATGGCGTGGGGGCCCCCCAAAATCCATACCAGACCCTTATTTACATACATGTTGATGGGGACAAGGGCCTCATCCCCACAACCCTTGCCCGGTGGTTGTAGGAGTCTGCGGGCAGGGGGCTTATCGAAATCTGGAAGCCCCCTTTAACAAGGGGGCCCCCTATGTAAATGAGTTTCGGGTACATTGTATCCCTACTCATTCACCAAAAAAAGTGTCCAAAAAGTAAAAATGACAGGAGACAGTTCTTGACAATCTTTTATTTAAAAAAAAGAAAAAAGTGTCCCGCCGACTGCAGCCTTTTCGCGATGACAGCTCTTATATAACCAAGGGTGGGGCCACCTGGTGACGTATCTGGGTGACCCTGCCCCCTTCTGATGTCATGTGATATCAGAGGGGGTGGGGTTACCCGTTTATGTCACTGGGTGGCCCCGCCCTTGCCTATATAACAGCTGTCAAAGCAAAAACACAGCAGTTGCTGGGACGCCTCCCATGGAGGCAGAGTTTTTCCGTGTTCTTTTTTTTTTCTCGGAACCATCGGACGCTGTGATTGAAGATGGATTTACATCGCGGGGCACTTTTTTTCTTTTTTTTTAATAAAGGAATTGTCCAAAACTGTCTCCTGTCATTTTTACTAAAATGTACCCGATACCCATTCACATAGGGGGGCGGGATCTGGGGGGCCCCCTTGTTAAAGCCCCCCGCCCAAAGACCCCCACAACCACTGGGCAAGGGTTGTGGGGAAGAGGCCCTTGTCCCCATCAACATGGGGACAAGGTGTTTTGGGGGGACCCCAAAGAACCCCAAAAGAGGACCCCAAAGAACTCTCCCCATGTTGAGGGCATGTGGCCTGGTATGGTTCAGGAGGGTGGGGGCGCTCTCTCACTTTCCTGCTGCCTGCCAGGTTGTGTGTTCGGATAAGGGTCCTTTTTTGTGGGGAACCCCAAGCCATTTCTTTTTAATTTAATTTTGGTGCGGGGTTCCCCTAATATCCATACCAGACCTGAATGGTGCCTTGAAGAAAAGTTTGTGTAACGCCTTTCCAGGCCCTGGGAGGTTACCATTTCCTGGTGCTGGACAATGTGTCTGAGGCTTTGTTCGGATCAGGGGAAGAAGGTGGAGAAGGTGGACAGCTGACCGATGCCTTTAAACAATTTTTCAGTCCTGCGTCTGCATTATATGGTGCAGGAATATCTAGGGGCAAGAGCAGACTTTTCCAACTGAGCATCCACTGGGTTACTGTGTCTTGAGGATGGACCACTATCCAGAACTGTCCTGTCCTTCATCCAGCATGCTTTCTGAATGCACATTCAGTACTGTTGGAGGGTCTGTAATGGATCAAAGAGTGCACCTACTGGGAGGGGTTACAGTGTTCTGGCACCACCAAGGCCCAATTTGTCTGCACCTGTTTGACTGGGGCATGTAATTTCAATTTTTTAACTAATGTTTAACGGCAGGGCCTGTTCCTGCGCCCAACAAGAGTAACTGTGAGGGGTTGCAGTGTTCTGGCACCACCAACACCCATTTTTTCGCAGAGTATATAGTGCAGTCCATATAGTATATATATATATATATATATATATATATATATATATATACACAGTTGCAAAAAAAAGTATGTGAACCCTTTTGGAATGATATGGATTTCTGCACAAATTGGTCATAAAATGTGATCTGATCTTCATCTAAGTCACAACAATAGACAATCACAGTCTGCTTAAACTAATAACACACAAAGAATTAAATGTTACCATGTTTTTATTGACCACACCATGTAAACATTCACAGTGCAGGTGGAAAAAGTATGTGAACCCCTAGACCAGGGGTCTCAAACTGGCGGCCCTCCAGCTGTTGTGAAACTACAAGTCCCATGAGGCATTGCAAGGCTGACAGTTACAAGCATGGCTCTATCAGGCAGAGGCATGATGGGACTTGTAGTTTTGCAACAGCTGGAGGGCCACCAGTTTGAGACCCCTGCCCTAGACTAATGAGATCTCCATGAGCTAATTGGAGTGAGGTGTCAGCCAACTCGAGTCCAATCGATGAGATGAGATTGGAGGTGTTGGTTACAGCTGCCCTGCCCTATAAAAAACACACACCAGTTCTGGGTTTGCTTTTCACAAGAAGCATTGCCTGATGTGAATGATGCCTCGCACAAAAGAGCTCTCAGAATACCTACAATTAAGAATTGTTGACTTGCATAAAGCTGGAAAGGGTTATAAAAGTATCTCCAAAAGCCTTGCTGTTCATCAGTCCATGGTAAGACAAATTGTCTATAAATGGAGAAAGTTCAGCACTGCTGCTACTCTCCCTAGGAGTGGGCGTCCTGTAAAGATGACTGCAAGAGCACAGCGCAGACTGCTCAATGAGGTGAAGAAGAATCCTAGAGTGTCAGCTAAAGACTTACAAAAGTTTCTGGCATATGCTAACATCCCTGTTAGCGAATCTACGATACGTAAAACACTAAACAAAAATAAAACATGTAAAATAAATTTGGATGATGTGAAAAAAAAACCACTAAACAAGAATGGATTTCATGGGAGGATACCACGGAGGAAGTCACTGCTGTCCAAAAAAAACATTGCTGCGCGTTTACAGTTTGCACAAGAGCACCTGGATGTTCCACAGCAGTACTGGCAACATATTCTGTGGACAGATGAAACCAAAGTTGAGTTGTTTGGAAGAAACACACAACAATATGTGTGGAGAAAAAGAGGCACAGCACACCAAGATCAAAACCTCATCCCAACTGTGAAGTATGGTGGTGGGGGCATCATGGTTTGGGGCTGCTTTGCTGTGTCAGGGCCTGGACAGATTGCTATCATCGAAGGAAAAATGAATTCCCAAGTTTATCAAGACATTTTGCAGGAGAACTTAAGGCCATCTGTCCACCAGCTGAAGCTCAACAGAAGATGGGTGTTGCAACAGGACAAGACCCAAAGCATAGAAGTAAATCAACAACAGAATGGCTTAAACAGAAGAAAATACGCCTTCTGGAGTGGCCCAGTCAGAGTCCTGACCTCAACCCGATTGAGATGCTGTGGCATGACCTCAAGAAAGCGATTCGCACCAGACATCCCAAGAATATTGCTGAACTGAAACAGTTCTGTAAAGAGGAATGATCAAGAATTACTCCTGACCGTTGTGCACATCTGATCTGCAACTACAGGAAACGTTTGGTTGAAGTTATTGCTGCCAAAGGAGGTTGAACCGGTTATTAAATCCAAGGGTTCACATATTTTTTCCACCTGCACTGTGAATGTTTACATGGTGTGTTCAATAAAAACATGGTAACATTAAATTCTTTGTGTGTTATTAGTTTAAGCAGACCATGATTGTCTATTGTTGTGACTTAGATGAAGATCGGATCACATTTTATGACCAATTTGTGCAGAAATATATATCATTCCAAAAGGGTTCACATACTTTTTTTTGCAACTGTGTATATATATATATATATATTGTGAGGGGGTTGGCTCGGCAGCGGGTGCGTGTGACCCCCGAGATGGGCTCCCCACACAAAAACAGGCCCAGCAAACGGAGGTTGTGGTTTTCAAAATCAAAAAGGTGCGGTTTATTTTCTATTTACAGTGACAAAACACAGCAAAGAAAAAGAAACATAAACAAAATAAATCCTGGTCAACTTGACCTCTGACTAAACATACAGGTTTCCTAACTAACAACTGGGATCAGCCTAGTGCTGTCCTAGTCCCTAAGTCCCTGGTTTTAAATGTCCAAGTAAATAGCCACACAGGCTTTGTCTCACCGCACAGGGGTTCACTCTCCCTAGACAGTCCACACAGGTCTGGGTCCAGGCATGAGCAAACACCTAATGAAGCTGGGAGTTCTTATAGAGGCCTAAATGAGCTGACAAGCTTCAGCTGGTCTCATCAACTCCCTGTCTGCACGACGCCCCACACTCTCCCTAGAGGTATGAGTCATCCATGTGCCCACTAGCCTTATACAACTCTCCACCTAGTTGTATAAGTCAGCGTAAAGCCTGAATCTGGGCGAAATATATCTACCCCCCTGGATGCAACCAGGTGACTTTACCTTCCTGCTGTCACATACCCCCCCCCCTCTTGTTTTAACCTCGGGGTTGGAACACCAGCAATCAGGCATTCATGTACTCGAGACAAAGCATCCACATTCCCCATTTGAACGCCAGGGCGATGCTTTACTGTGAAGTTGAATTCCTGGAGGGCCAGGAACCACCTATTCACTCTTCTATTTGTTTCCTTGTTTTGAGCCATCCACTTTAACGGAGCGTGATCCGTAACCAAGTCAAAGTGCCTACCTAGCAGGTAGTACCGAAGGGAATCTAGAGCCCACTTCACCGCTAAACACTCCTTTTCAACGGTGGCGTAATTTACCTCATGGGACTTCAACTTCCTGCTGAGGTAAATGACTGGGTGCTCTTCCCCGTTCCAGACCTGGGACAATACTGCTCCTAACCCCACATCTGACGCATCACTTTGTACGACAAAGTCTTTAGAGAAGTCGGGTGAGTACAACACTGGCTGGCTACATAAGGCTTGTTTCAAGAATTGGAATGCTGCCTCAGCCTCGGGGGTCCATTTAATCATGACCGACCCTTTCCCCTTCGTCAGGTTGGTTAGGGGCACAGCCTTAGAAGCAAAGTGGGGAATGAATCGCCGATAATACCCAGCGATTCCCAGAAAGGCTCGTACCTGCTTCTTGCTGTTGGGACGTGGCCAACTCTGGATGGCCTCGACTTTGTTGAGTTGGGGTTTTATTACTCCCCTCCCAATGGTGTACCCAAGATATTTGGCCTCCTCCTGCCCAATGGTACACTTCTTGGGGTTAGCCGTAAACCCCGCTTCCCGAACAGAGTCCAGGACTGCTTGCACTTTTGGCAGATGTGAGGCCCAATCTGTGCTATGGACAATTACGTCATCCAGGTAAGCCGCAGCATACTTCCGATGGGGCCTCAGCATCTGGTCCATTTTCCGCTGGAATGTGGCCGGCGCATTCTGTAACCCGAACGGCATTCTTTTATATTGGAACGCCCCGTCTGGGGTTACAAATGCGGTTTTCTCTTTGGCCGACTTGGCCAGGGGGATTTGCCAATACCCTTTTGTGAGGTCAAGAGTCGTCATGTATCGGGCTGTTCCCAGCCGGTCGATCAACTCATCTATACGTGGCATGGGGTAGGTGTCAAATTTTGTAACTTTGTTCAACTGACGAAAATCGTTACAAAATCGCCAGCTCCCATCCGGTTTAGGCACCAACACAATGGGACTAGACCAATCACTTTGGGACTCCTCTATCACCCCTAAGTTCAGCATTTTCTGTACTTCCTCCCGTATTGCCTCCCGTCGGGCCTCTGGGATCCGATAGGGTTTTAACTTCACCCTTTCACCGGGCGGGGTAATGATGTCATGCTCTACCCCAGATGTTTGTCCCGGCAGCTCAGAGAATACCTCCTTGTTGCGAAGCACAAACTCCTTAACCTCCTGTTGTTGGGGTTGTGACAAGGTGGCTGCTATTCCAACCTCAGGAATCACGCAACCAGTTTGAGCTGGTGACCAAGTGTCTGCGACTAGGGACTCTCTATCCCTCCAGGCTTTCAACAGATTAACGTGATAGATCTGTTCGGGCTTTCGCCTTCCTGGTTGTCTGACCTTGTAATTCACTTCGCTCACTTTTTCCATTATCTCGTAGGGGCCTTGCCATTTGGCAAGGAATTTACTTTCAACCGTAGGGACAAGTACCAGTATCCTATCCCCCGGGGAAAAGGTACGGGTCTTGGCTCCACGGTTGTACACTCTCTGCTGTGCTAACTGCGCTTGGGCCAAATGTTCCTTCACGATGGGCATTACCTGTGCAATTCGGTCTTGCATCAGGGCGACATGCTCAATCACACTCCTGTGGGGAGAACTCTCACTTTCCCAAGTTTCCTTGGCAATATCCAACAGCCCTCTTGGGTGTCTCCCATACAGTAACTCAAAGGGGGAGAATCCCGTAGAGGATTGGGGCACCTCCCTAATAGCAAACATCAGATAAGGAAGTAGACAGTCCCAATCCTTTCCATCTCTATCCACCACTTTCTTCAACATTTGTTTTAGGGTTTTGTTGAATCTTTCAACCAGCCCATCGGTTTGGGGGTGATACACAGATGTACGTAATTGCGTCACTTTGAACAATTTACACAGCTCCTTCATAACCCGGGACATAAAGGGTGTACCTTGGTCCGTAAGCAGTTCTTTACAAATACCCACCCGGCTAAACTCAAGAGATAGCTCTTTGGCTATGGTTTTGGCCGAGGTATTTCAGAGAGGGATCGCTTCTGGATAACGGGTGGCATAGTCCATTATAACTAATATGTACTGGTGCCCCCTAGCGGACTTGATTATAGGACCTACCAAATCCATGGCGATCCTCTCAAACGGGACCTCAATGATGGGTAGAGGGACCAGCGGGCTACGGAAATGTGGCATCGGGGCCGACCTCTGACACACAGGGCAGGAGGAACAATAATTTTCTATGTCCTTCATCACCCCCGGCCAATAGAATCTCTGTAATACCCTCTCTCTGGTTTTCTCTGTCCCCAGATGACCTCCAAGAATGTGCCCATGGGCCAACTCCAACACCAACTTCCTGTAAGGTTTGGGCACCACAAGCTGCTCAACGGTTTCTTCTGCCCTTTTTGCCACCCGATACAGTAGGTCCTTCTCTACGCTGAAGTATGGGTAAGTGCAGGTATTATCTGGGTTCACTAACTCGCCATCTATTTTCACTACGTTTTCCCGTGCCTTTATTAGGGCGGGGTCTTTCAACTGTTCTGTGGCAAAGTTTTCCCTGTGAACCTCAAGATCAGAAAACTCCACAGACGGTAGGTTTTCGTCTGAGGAGGTGGGCTCCTCTCCAGTTTCTTGAGTCTCCCCTGCCAATACTGATAAGGGAAATTCCGGAGAGTCCTCACCACTCTCAGGGGAGTTCTGGCTATCACATTCCTGGTACATTGGGGCACCAGTGGGGGGCTCAGGATCATCCCACAGTTCCCAGAACTTCGGAAAATCCCTTCCCACAATGGCGTCATGCGGTAACTGAGATACTAAGCCCACTGGATGAGAGAGGGTACCTTTGGGGGTCTCGAAACACACTGTAGTTACTGGATACTCTCGGGTGTCCCCATGCACACAAATAACAGCTACCTTGCTATTCCCAGAGACCTCTGTTTTAACTAACTCAGCCTTTATCAGGGTCACAAGGCTACCTGAATCCAGCAATACCACAACATTTCTACCATTAACACACATTTTGCATAAATGTTTCTCAGTTCCTCGAATGGCAGTGCATGCGACTGTCGCACACAGCGACTGACGTCTGCCCGTCAGAAAGTCACACTGCATGGGTTCCTCCACAACCGGGCAATTGGCTGCAATATGTCCCGCTTGCCGGCAGCGGTAGCAAACGATCCTTCTTGCGGCCTCTTGAGCCGCTGATTTCCCAGGCTGTTCTCGCCAAACTTGGGGTAGAGCTCCCACCCTCTCACTCTCTCCACCCTCACCCCTTGGAATCCTCTTATCCGCCCCTGGGGATGGTCTGGTCTTAGGGTGGAAAGTCCGAGTGTCTCTGGAAGAGGCCGTCAGGTTCTCTGTAGCCAAGTATTTCTCCACACGATCCACAAGACCATCGGCCGTCTCTGGGTCTCCATGGCTTACCCACTTTTGGATGGCAGTAGGAAGAGCTCTCAAAAACCGATCCATTACAACACGTTCCACAATCTTTGGTGCGGACAAAGTCTCTGGCTGTAGCCACTTTCTGCTCAGGTGAATGAGATCATACATTTGAGACCTGGGGGGTTTTCCAAGCTGGAAAGTCCAGTTATGCACACGCTGAGCCCGGACAGCCTGGGTGACACCCAGCCTTGCCAATATTTCAGCTTTTAGCATCACATAGTCTTTTGCTTGGTTAGGCTCTAGGTCATAGTAAGCTTTCTGCGATTCACCAGTTAACAGAGGAGCCACCAGTCCAGCCCACTGCTCCTCAGGCCACTTTTCTCTTTCAGCGGTCCTTTCAAATGTGGTCAAAAATACCTCTGGATCATCCTCTCCAGTCATTTTTGTCAATAAACGACTCACCCCAAAGGACGCGGTATTAGTGGGACGGCTTTCCTCACTGGTCTGCGGACGTTGCTGCATTACTGCTTCCATCTGTTGTTGTAGTCTCTGCTCTTGCTTCTGCAACAGGTCTATGAAGCGGGCCTCAGATTGCTGCTGGGCTTGTTGCTGAGCCTCCAGACTCTGTTGCAAAGTTGCGTTTGTCTGCTGCTGGGCTGCAAGGCTCTGTTGATGAGCTTGCTGCTGGGCTGCGAAGTTCTTTTGCAAACCTGCATTTGTCTGCTGTTGATTGGCATTTGCTAGAGCCAGCTGCTTCAGTATCTCCTCCATGCTGGCTTAAAAAAAAACTGCCCGCATTCTCCACCAACTGTGAGGGGGTTGGCTCGGCAGCGGGTGTGTGTGACCCCCGAGATGGGCTCCCCACACAAAAACAGGCCCAGCAAACGGAGGTTGTGGTTTTCAAAATCAAAAAGGTGCGGTTTATTTTCTATTTACAGTGACAAAACACAGCAAAGAAAAAGAAACATAAACAAAATAAATCCTGGTCAACTTGACCTCTGACTAAACATACAGGTTTCCTAACTAACAACTGGGATCAGCCTAGTGCTGTCCTAGTCCCTAAGTCCCTGGTTTTAAATGTCCAAGCAAATAGCCACACAGGCTTTGTCTCACCGCACAGGGGTTCACTCTCCCTAGACAGTCCACACAGGTCTGGGTCCAGGCATGAGCAAACACCTAATGAAGCTGGGAGTTCTTATAGAGGCCTAAATGAGCTGACAAGCTTCAGCTGGTCTCATCAACTCCCTGTCTGCACGACGCCCCACACTCTCCCTAGAGGTATGAGTCATCCATGAGCCCACTAGCCTTATACAACTCTCCACCTAGTTGTATAAGTCGGCGTAAAGCCTGAATCTGGGCGAAATATATCTACCCCCCTGGATGCAACCAGGTGACTTTACCTTCCTGCTGTCACAATATATATATATATATACACACACACTGCAGTTCAGACTATATAGTGCAGTCAGTCATATATAATACAGTGTATTGAAGTGGTTAAGGGGAACCCTATTACATAATTAAGAAAAGAAACAGCATGGGGTCCCCCCCAAAATCCATACCAGGCTCTTTGGGTTTGGTATAGATTTTATGGGAATTCCATGCCAAAATGTAAAAAAAAAAAAAAAAACAGTGTGCCCCATCCAAATCAGGGCTGGTGCAAGGATTTTTGACACCCTAGGCGAAACCTCATTTTGCCTCCCCCTTTGGCTCCACCCCCTTTGCACTGTCCATGTATACCCCACCTTTTTATAGACTGCTACCATTTTGGGGGGGGGAGTCAGTCACTGGCCCAGCGCATGATACGCATGCAGCGTATGTAGGAGCCTGGAGGGGGCACCAGCACGGCGCCCCTGACTAATGTGTGCTCTAGGCTGGTGCCTACCTTGTCTATAGGTAGTGACGGCCCTGTACAGGGGATATGTACACAGATAGTCAGGGCACGGTTGATCAGTGCAGGCCCATCAGTGCCACCTATCAGTGCCCATTAGTGCCGCCTATAAGTCTCCATCAGTGCCACTTATCAGTGCAGCCTCATCAGTGCCACCTATTAGTGCCCATCAGTGTTGCATCATCAGTGCCCATCAGTTGAGAATCCCTCATAATGGGCGCAGGGATGGTGGGAACCCCTCATAATGGGCGCAGCGGGTGTACAAACCCCGGGAACTCAGCACAGGGAAGGTGGGAACCCCTTATAATGGGCACAGCGGGTTTAAAGACCTGTGAACTCAGCACAAGGATGGTGGGAACCCCTCATAATGGCAAAGCAGGTGTACAGACCCGGGAACTCAGTACAGGGATGGTGGGAACCCCTCATAATGGGCGCAGCGAGTGTACAGACCCGGGAACTCAGCACAGGGATGGTGGGAACCCCTCATAATGGGCGCAGCGGGTGTACAGACCCGGGAACTCAGCACAGGGATGGTGAGAACCCTTCATAATGGGCACAGCGGGTGTACAGACCCGGGAACTCAGCACAGGGATGGTGGGAACCCTTCATAATAGGCACAGCGGGTGTACAGACCCGGGAACTCAGCACAGGGATGGTGGGAACCCCTCATAATGGGCACAGCGGGTGTAGAGACCCGGGAACTCGGCACAGGGATGGTGGGAACCTCTCATAATGGGCACAGCGGGTGTACAGACCCGGGAACTCAGCACAGGGATGGTGGGAACCCCTCATAATGGCAAAGCAGGTGTACAGACCCGGGAACTCAGTACAGGGATGGTGGGAACCCTTCATAATGCCACAGCAGTTGTTCAGACCTTTGGACAGGGAGGGCAGCATTTACTAGAACTGATTGGCTGTATTTTCTTCCTGCAGCCGTTGACTGCTGGTGGAAGGGAGATGAGGAGAAGACCCCTTTTAGATGCTACAAGTGGAGGAAAATACAGCCCAGTTCTAGTAAATGCTGCACCCCCAGCTGCACTAGCATCAGCAGTAACTAGAATACAAAGGGACTAGTGGGCAGCAGCCTGACCTGTAGGCAGTGTTTTCTATGGGTGGTCACCAGCAGAAGAAAGAAACATAAAGAGAGCAGATACACTGATCACCCTGCACAGCACTGATCAGTGATTCCAGCTCCAGCAACAGCATGTGTACCAGGACCGAGCACTCACCTACATTCTCTGCTTCCAATCTGCCGCGCTGTGACCTGTGCAATGTGAGGGAGGGGATGTTCCAGGAAGCTCTGGGGTTATCAGGAGGAAGAGCTGAGTTGAACGCTGGTGTGTGTCATCCCAAAGGAACTTTTTTAATGGGGGCGGGCCGAGTGAGTACAGAGTGCAGTTTGCAGAACAGTCAGAGTCAGAGGTGTGTAATGGGCGGCTTTTTCAAACACTAGTCGTATTTTCCTCCTCTAATGTCTCCCTATACACAGGATGTGCGGCTCCCCAGCTAGGACTTTATCCGTGTGTCTGTCAGTGCCCAGGAAGAGTGTCGGGAGCTGGTGAAAACACTTCCAGGCTGCTGTGTGTATTGTTGGTAGGAGGGGAGCGCAGTTCACTCCCATACAGTGCGGAGCGGCTCCACCAAAAATCTTCTGCTTTCCCCAGTGACTGAGCCACGCCGTCTCTGCACTACTCCCCCCCCCCCTCGTGTTTGTCAGTCTTCTCAGACTGACACCTGGCTCTACACACAAGGGCAAGGCTGTGTCATCTCCATCCCAGAAAGCTGTGTACACAGCAGCCGTAGTTGCGCCCTTGGAGACAGTGAGTCCTAGGCAGCTGCCTTATCCGCCTAGTGGTAGCACCGGCCCTGACCCAAATCCATACCAGGCCCTTTGGGTCTTACATAGATTTTAAGGGGAACTCCACTCCAAAATTTAAAAAGAAATTTGCGTGGGGTCCCCCAAAATCCATACCAGACCCTTATCCAAGTATACAACTTGGAGGACAGGATAGGAGGAGACGAGCAAGTGCCCCCTCCTGAACCGTACCAGGCCCTTGCCCTCAACATGGGGAGGGCGCTTTGGGGTCCCCCCCAAAGCACCTTGTCCCCATGTTGATGGGGACAAGGGCCTCGTCCTGACAACCCTGGCTATTGGTTGTTTGGGCCTGCAGGTGGGGGGCTTATAATGATCTGAAAGCCCCCTTTAACAAGGGGGTCCCCAGATCCTGTCCCCTCTATGTGAATGTGTTTCGGATACATTGTACCCCTACCCATTCCCCAAAAAAGTGTCAAAAAGTAAAAACCACAATAAACAGTTTTTGACAATTCCTTTATTATAAAATTTAAAAAAAAGTGTCCCGCAATGTCCGTCCATCTTCAATCACGTCACCTGACGGACCAGAAAAATAGAAAATAAATTTAAAAATCTCTGCCTCCATGGGAAGCCTTCCGGCAACTGCTGTCTCTTGGCTATGACAGCTCTTTGGCTGTGATGTAATCGAGTGACCCCGCCCCGCGTGGCGTCATGTGACGTCAGAGGGGGCGGAGTCATTCGGTTACATCAGTGGGTCGCTCCGCTCATGCCTATATAACAGCTGTCATAGCCATGTTGTAGCCATAGCAATCGCCATCCCATGGAGGCAGATTTTATTTTTATTTTTTTCGGGTCCGTCAGGCGGCGTGATTGAACATGGATGGACATCGTAGGACTTTTTTTTTTTTTAATAAAGGAATTGTCAAAAACTGTCTATTTGAGTTTTTACTTTTTGACGCTTTCTTTGGTGAATGTACCCATTCACATGGGGGGGGCGGGATCTGGGGGCCCTCTTATTAAAGGGGGCTTCCAGATTCCAATAAGGCCCCCCACCCGCAGACCCCAACAACCAATGGCCAGGGTTGTCTGGATGAGACCCTTGTCCCCAAGGCACCCTCCCCATGTTAAGGGCATGTGGCCTAGTATGGTTCAGGAGGGGGGGGGCACTGGCTCGTCCCCCTATCCTGTCATCCAGGCTGCATGCTCAGATAAGGGCCTGGTATGGACTGGGGGGGGAGCCCACGCCAATTTTTTCCTTGATCTATATTGCCGGGAGCCAGCAATACTAGCGAGCAAGTTTAAATAAATTTTTTTCCTTTGGAAATGTCATTTTGCAGTGGCACTGTTCTACACATCGCACAGATGCGCCACTTTAGCAATGTAGCTCATTATTGTACTGATATGAATGTTATATCTAACAATTCTGCATTTAATTGCTTATAAATTGGAGAAATCCTTTAAGGACCTAATTCCACTGCATAGCTTGGTGTCATCTGCAAATGGTACTTTTAATCCCAAAATCTATATCATATTTAAATATGTTAAAAAGTAAGGGTACCAACACTGAACCTTGGGGTACACCACTAATAACTTAAAGGCTTAGACCGGGGGTCGATCGCAAGCTACCTGTCTCCCACCGGCAGGTGACAGGTAGCTTGCGAAGACATCTCTGCCCTGCTGACCCAGCACTTTCTATAGAGCGGAGCAGGCGCGAGGATTGGCCAATCCCTGCCAGTGAGGCATCCCCCACCCCCTGCATACGATTGGCTGGGGGGGCTGGGAAAACCTCCGGAATAGTTCAGGCAAGTTTGGATCTTGTACGAACGCGCCTGAGCTCTTTCCCTGAGCCCTGCATATAGTGAGCTTTTCCCCATCGCCCGCCTCCTCTCCAATCCATCCAAGGTGCTTGTGGGATGGATGAGAGTGGATGGTTGACGGGGATAAGTGCCAGAACATTCTGCTTCCCTGCACTACTCTGCAGGGCCGATCCTAGATGGGGTGCGAGGGGTGCATTTCACCCAGGCACCACAGAGGTGGGGGCGCTCAAGCGCCAGAGTGCTCTCCTCTCTCCTCCTTGTTGGTATCCAGAGGCCGCTCTCTCCGCCACTCACCGCCGACGTTATTTCCTGCCCAAGCCCGTCCCCCCTCCATCCTCCTGTCAGAGGAGAGTTCGGAGCAGCTGCAGTGACATAGTTAGGGGCCAGGGAGGGGCACGGTTGGGTGGTCCGTGCGGTGCAGTGCATGACATTTCTTCCTCTCACTGTCACGATCTTCTCCACCTGCACACTGTCCTCTCCTCCACAGCTGCCGCCCGGGTGGGGTTTGTACCGAGGGGGGTCTGTACTAATGGAGGGGGGATGGTTTGTGGGGGGGTCTGTACTAATGGAAGGGGGTGGTTTGTGGGGGCCAGGGGGGTCTGTACTAATGAAGGGGGTGGTTTGTGGGGGGGTCTGTACTAATGGAGGGGGGGTGGTTTGTGGGGGGTCTGTACTATTGGGGGGTGGTTTGTGGGGGGTCTCTACTAATGGAGGGGGGTGGTCTTTACTAATGGGGGGTGGTTTGTGAATGGGTCTGTACTAATGGAGGCGGGTGGTTTGTGAAGGGGTCTGTACTAATGGAGGGGTGGTTTGCGGGGGGGTCTGTACTAATGTAGGAGGGTGGTTTGGGGGGGTCTGTACTAATGGAGGGGGGGGTGGTTTGTGGGGGGGTCTTTACTATTGGTGGGGTGGTTTGTGGGGGGGTCTCTACTAATGGAGGGGGGTGGTCTGTACTAATGGGGGGGTTTGTGGGGGGTCTGTACTAATGAGGGGGTGGTTTGTGGGGGGTCTGTACTAATGGAGGGGGGTGGTCTGTACTAATGGGGGGTGGTTTGTGGGGGGGTCTGTACTAATGGAGGGGGGTGGTTTGTGGGGGGGTCTCTACTATTGGGGGGTGGTTTGTGGGGGGCCTGTACTAATGGAAGGGGTGGTTTGTGGGGGCCAGGGGGGTCTGTACTAATGGAGGGGGGATGGTTTGTGGGGGGTCTGTACTAATGGAGGGGGGGTGGTCTGTACTAATGGGGGTGGTTTGTGGGGGGGTCTGTACTAATGGAGGGGGGTGGTTTGTGGGGGGGTCTGTACTAATGGAGGGGGGGGTGGTTTGTGGGGGGTCTGTACTATTGGGGGGTGGTTTGTGGGGGGGTCTCTACTAATGGAGGGGGGTGGTCTGTACTAATGGAGGGGTGGTTTGTGAAGGGGTCTGTACTAATGGAGGGGGATGGTTTGTGAAGGGGTCTGTACTAATGGGGGGTGGTTTGTGGGGGGTCTCTACTAATGGGGGGGTGGTTTGTGGGGGTCTGTACTAATGGGGGGGTGGTTTGTGGGGGGTCTCTACTAATGGAGGGGGGTGGTTTGTCCTGAGGGGGGTCTGTACTAATGGAGGGGGTGGTTTGTCCTGGGGGGGTCTGTACTAATGGAGGCGGGTGGTTTGTCCTGGGGGGTCTGTACTAATGGAGGGGGGTCTGTATTGAGGGAGGGGTTTATACTTAGTAGGGAGTCTATACTTAATACAGATCTGGACTCAGTGGAGTCACTACGGGCAATTCAGAGTGAGCTGACTCCTGATCAGAGGAACCGTTGTTGCTGTATCGCTGCGTCAGGTGAGAGGATCGATCAGCCATTATCTCCTGTAGTATGTCTGCAGTCTCTGACTATCTTCTGTGCTATGTCTGCAGTCTTTGACCATCTCCTGTGCTATGTCTGCAGTCTCTGACTATCTCCTGAGCTATGTCTGCAGTCTCTGACTATCTCCTGAGCTATGTCTGCAGTCTCTGACCGTCTCCTGTACTATGTCTGCAGTCTCTGACCATCTCCTGTATTATATCTGCAGTCTCTGACCATCTCCTTTATTATATCTGCAGTCTCTGACCATCTCCTGTATTATATCTGCAGTCTCTGACCGTCTCCTGTATTATATCTGCAGTCTCTGACCGTCTCCTGTATTATATCTGCAGTCTCTGACCGTCTCCTGTAATATGTCTGCACTCTCTGATCATCTCCTGTATCATATCTGCAGTCTCTGACCGTCTCCTGTAATATGTCTGCACTCTCTGATCATCTCCCGTATTATATCTGCAGTCTCTGACCATCTCCTGTACTATGTCTGCAGTCTCTGATCATCTCCTGTATTATATCTGCAGTCTCTGACCATCTCCTGTACTATGTTTGCAGTCTCTGACCATCTCCTGTAATATATCTGCACTCTCTGACCGTCTCCTGTAATATGTCTGCAGTCTCTGACCGTCTCTTGTATCATATCTGCACTCTCTGACCGTCATCTGTAATATGTCTGCACTCTCTGTCTCCTGTAATATGTCTGCACTCTCTGACCATCTCCTGTAATATGTATGCAGCCTCTGACCATCTCTTGTACTATGTCTGGGGGCTCTTCCTAACAGACTCTCTAACAGAAGCCCTCTCTGTGTGCATCAGAGAGACTCTCCTCCAGGTCTCATTAGTGTACGCTCTTCCTGTATTTTCTTTATTGTTAAAGGATCATGGGAGGATCCCAGGGTAACGATGACTTCTTAGGGGAGTATCTCTGTGTTTGAGTAGTTGCCATAGAAACATGTGTAAAGGGGAGGAGTTTGTAAGGTGACCACGCCCACGTGGGGGCGCCAGAAATATTTCTGCACCCAGGCGTCTGTGACCCTAGGATCGGCCCTGCTACTCTGCATCTGGTAACAACTTCTGCACCCTCCTGATCCCACAGTACTATTCTCTCCTGGTCCCCAATACCATACTCTTCTGAACCCCTAATACCACGCCCTCCTTTTTTAACCACTTCCTTACCGCCCATATTCATATGACGTCCACAGATGGGATCTCCCATCCTGGGTGGACGTCATATGACGTCCTCTGCTTTGAGGGGGGATATCTGAATGATGCCTGCAGCTAGAGGCATCATTCAGATATCCATTTTTTGTGCCGGCGATTCTGCGCACCATAAGAATGATCATAGCGGCGGTTCCGCCGCTTGATCGTTCTTATAGGCGGCGGGAGGGGACATCCCCCCCTCCCGCCGCCATCCGGTGCTTCTCCGGGCTCTCCCGTGCGATCGGGACCCGAAGAGAATCGTCCGGCGTCGTTGGTTGGTCACGTGACGAGCATAGAGATGACTGGTGACCAGATGGTCACCAGTTATCTCTATGATCGTCGGAGGCCCGGGCGCGATGTGATGACGTCACGCCCGGGTCCTCAGATGTAAACAAAGCCGCCATTGCGGCTTGTAAGTATGAGATCGGTGAAAAAAAATTCACCGATCTCATGCTTTCCAGCCTGGAGGAGAGATGTGGGGTCTTATTGACCCCGCATCTCTCCATAAAGAGGACCTGTCACACACATTCCTATTACAAGGGATGTTTACATTCCTTGTAAAAGGAATAAAAGTGATCAAAAAAAAAAACTAAAATACGTGTTAAAAAATAAATAAATAAGTAAAATAAATAATAAAAAAAATATATATATATTAAAACGCCCCTGTCCCCAGTAGCTCGCGATCAGAAGCGAATGCACAGTAAGTCCCGCCCACATATGTAAACGCCGTTCAAACCACATATGTGAGGTATCGCCGCGTGCGTTCGAGCGCGTGCAACAATTCTAGCACTAGACCTCCTCTGTAACTCTAACCTGGTAACCTGTAAAAAAAATTAAAGCGTCGCCTATGGAGATTTTTAAGTACCGAAGTTTGGCGCCATTCTATGAGTGTGCGCAATTTTAAAGCGTGACATGTTAGGTATCTATTTACTCGGCGTAACATCATCTTTCATATTTTACAAAAAAATTGGGCTAACTTTACTGTTTTGTTATTTTTTAATTCACGAAACCAAAAAAAGGTGTTTGAAAAATTATTGCGCAAATACCTTGCAAGAAATAAAGTTGCAATGACCGTCATTTTATTCCCTAGGGTGTCTGCTAAAAAAACATATATAATGTTTGGGGGTTCTGAGTAATTTTCTAGCAAAAGAATGATGATTTGTACATGTAGGAGAGAAGTGCCAGAATAGGCCCGGTATTGATGTGGTAAAAAAAAGCCAGGTGTTGAAGTGGTTAAAGAAAGTTACTGTCTTTAAAAAAAAAAGAAAAATTGCCACAACCCAGTGATCTTTGATCTCCTCCATGTTGTAGATCTAGATGTAGATGTAGCTCTCCACCTCTCAAAGGTTGCCCACCCCTGGCCATTCAGAGTATGAATCATTAATTGCTACACTCTGAATACAGGCTTTTGGCCAGTTTTCTATCAATTTACATAATGTCATAATGGCATACCTCCCAACATGCACGGATTCTGCGGGTTTCTCCCGCACTGACACATCTTTCCCGCAGTCCCGCGAGAGTGTTCAATTTCCCGCACAGCAGGAATCGGAGGAAGAGGAGCTAGTGGATGAAGCACACGGGAGGGAGGTAAGACGCACCACCCCCCCCGCGATCGGCGGCCTCCCGCGGCACCCCCCCCCCTCCCGCTCAACAACTGTGAACAGAGGACCGAAAAAAAACAAAAAAAAACCGTCTCGTGGCAGCACCCGGCCCCCCCCCCCGCTTAACAACAACTTCGGTGTCGGGTACAAACATAACATTCATAACATTGAGGAAGTTGGGAGGTATGCATAATGGGGACTTGAACTAATGATTTTGTGATCTTATGTTTTCTGACATATTTTGGTACCTTTAAAGTCCTTTGGTTGTACTTGTAAAACAAAAAAATATTCACTAGATGGTAGTGTTTAACTGTTTGAGTATTTTTTTGCCATGCGAATTTCTGACCTCTTAACGCATGCCGCATTTGTAATTTTTTTAACAAATCTTCACCACAGGAGAAGAATAATGCTGTTCTAACCACAAGGCAGTAGCTATAACTTAATTTGGTTCAGGTATCACACCATGGTTTGGATCATTATCATTCCAGCTAATGATTATTGTATATATAGGCCATTCAGCTGATGTTAATCAACATTTAAATTTAACAGTATGAATTTACTAAGTGGCATGTTTGTAGGTTGGTTGCTTCCAGGCTCATTTGGCTGTTGTTGCCCTATGCACTCAGTGAATGTTACAGAATCCAGCATTTAACAGGAAAACAAGAACAAATGCAGATATTGGCAAAACTCTTCAGTGAGGGTTAATGTGTTGCTAGAACTGATGGCTAATTCGCTTTTTAAATCAGGTGAATGTTGGCAAGTTATGGTAAATGTACCATTTGGCCCCTTAAAATATGGTGACCAGACATCCCCAGACTGTGGACACTGTCCCCGGACCAAGTCTGTCCCAGTTTTGTCCCTGGCACTGGTCGGTGCGGCGTTGGGGAAGTTTCATCACCGATTTCCCTGTGTGGCTTTCAATGAAGCAGCTGACAGCCGCTTCTCCTCCTCTCCCTCCAATGGCTGTCAGCTGCTTCTTTGAAAGCCACACAGGGAGATCAGTGCTTGTAACTCCCCCCACTGCTGCACTGATCATCCCCGACTGCCTATCAAATGTCCCTAATCTCTGGGCCCTGCCTAGGGTTGCCACCTGTATGGGATTCCCCCAGACAGTACGGGAATTGAATCATGTGTCCAGATTTGAGCTTGCCTTATCCCCGGACACATTATTCACGCTGGGCCGTGGCTTGAAACTGCAGCAGCTCTCAAAGTGCCGACTTAAAGCGGAGGTTCACCGGAATTTTTTTTTTTAAAAGCCAGCTGCTGACTTTTCTATAATCAGGCCTTGTTAATAGTTTGCTAATAGCAATCAGTTGTCAGTAGACATGAGCAGACGTGTGTCACAGGAGCTCCTGCCTTCCAAGGCACATCCAGCGCTCTTCCCCCATACAGGGGCTGCCTAACAAGCTACAGCCCCCGGGACCCGGCCCTATCCCTCCACAGCTGTTCCCAGAGCGGAGCACAGCCGCCATCGGAACCGTCACCGCCGCCAGCCCGGCCACCATTCGCCAGTGACCGGCAACGGCCGGCAGTACAGTCCGTGGCTGAGGCCTAGTTCCGGCCTCCTCCACCTCAGCATCGGCCCTCCTCACCTCCATCCTTTGCGGGCACGCCTGTATCCCCCGCATCGGAGATCCTCCAGTCGGCAGTAGACCCGTAGCCGCAACTACCACCGCCTGTCCTTGTTAGGACAGCGCGCGGCTCCAGCACAACTTCCAGACAAGGCGGTCATCTTGGTACACCCGCTCGGCCTCAGCACTCTCCTTACCCAGCCTAGGCACCAGGGGCCATCTTGGTACACCTGGGCTAGGACCTTAACATTACAACAGAAGTACTGGCAGCAAATACCTGCTAATACAATAACTGTCATCTTGCCCTCATTCTCAGCACCATCATCACCCTCCTCATCTTCATCCTCATCATAATCACCAGCATCCTCATCAGCCGCATCCTCATCATCTGCATCCTCTTTCTCATCATCATCCTCATCATCATCCTCATCCGCATCTGCATCATCATCCTCTTCTCAGCAGCATTACCAGTTGTCCTGGCACACCCGACAACTAGGTAAGTATACCAGGCCCCTCCATTAGCTAGCTGATCCAGGGCAATCCGATCTGCTCTAGAGGGATCAGGAAGGAATTTTTTCCCCCGCTGTAGCACTATTGGCTCGTGCTTGGCTGGGGTTTTTTGCCTTCCTCTGGATCAACGGGGGGGTTAGATAGGTGGGATCATCGCCGTCTTCACCAGGACCATCATCGGCATCACCATCATCACTCATCTTTACCCTATCATCATCATCCTCTTCTCAGGACTAGCATTAGTCGTCTATCAAATCGGATAACCAGGTAAGTATATCAGGCTCCTTCCATTAGCGGGAAGACTCAGGACAGCTTCAACAGCCTCCAGGGATAAGCAAGGAATCATCATCAGTAGGATCATCATCAACATTGGGATCATCATCGGATCATTATCATCAGTTGGATCATTCTCAACATGGGCAACATTAAATACTCAGCTGACACCATCCGAAGCTTAAAGAACTTCACCACTACACTACCGACACCCATCCAAAAAAAACTACAAAAAGAACGAACCCTAAGAATCAGTCAACTATCAACAGGAAAAAACATTAGAGCACCACGGCAACTACAACATCTATCAAGTGCCCAAATCAACACCAGATCGGCGGTCAAACACAGACAGGAAATCCATGATTTCATCACTCAACACAACATAGACTGCCTCTTCATCACGGAAAGCTGGCTAACACCCGACTGCAATACTATCCTAGCAGAACTAGTGCTGGAGAACTACCGCATCCTAAGGGAGCATAGAACAGGACAAAGAGGAGGAGGCCTAGCAGTAATTTACAAGGACCACCTTACGTTCATCAAACCAACTCTACAGAACGCATTACCTTTTATGGAAACGCTCACTTTGCAACTTCAAACGACACCCCAGGACACCGTCCACATACTGCTCTGCTACAGACCACCGGGACCAAAGACATAACTCCTCACACATTTCGATGAATTTTTCTCGACATACACCATGAAAACCAAAAACCTCCTGCTACTCGGGGACTTCAACCTCTGGGCCAACGTCCCCGAAGACCCTATCGCCACCGCCTGCATCGACCAACTAGAAAAACTAGGCTTGCAACAACTGGTAAATACTCCTACACATGTATCAGGTCACACTCTCGACCTAATCTTCAAACAAAATATGGACATCAACACACTGGACAACCAGCCTCTACCATGGACAGGCCACCATGGACACCCGCCAAAAATCAATACAATCAGCAACAACACACTGGACAAGATCACAGAAGAAACTATACTCAGAACTTTTCAAAAACACACTACGGAACAATATGGAAATGCTAAACCAAAACCACTCAACAGAAGAAACACTCAACTCCCTGAACAAAGCTTTGCTACAGACAGCAGACACGGTAGCTCCAAGACGCAGAGCACTCATCCGCAAAAACAACTCGGGCTGGTTCAAGGATGCCCTTACTTTACTAAAACAAGAACGCAGAAGAGCAGAAGGAGCATGGAGAAGAAATTCAACAAAGGAGAACTACACAATCTACAAAGCACTCACCAGGAAATATCATAAAGCAATCTTCAAAGCAAAAAAAGACCATTTCACTAACACCATCGCAAAAGCCCTAAACCGCCCCCGCAAACTCTTTAAACTAGTGGCCCAGACCATGAATCCCACCTGCTTGGAGTCTTCAGCAAACGAAACACAGGAATTCTGCAATGAACTGTCCAATTTTTTTATCAACAAAATCGAGAACATTAGGAAAAGAATTCAGCAGGAAAATTCAAACAACCCCACACGGCCAAAGGAAGAAAAGAACCAGATAAATAATCTGCAACCAAAGAAATTTACTCTGGTCCCAATTACAATCGACACTACTAAAAACATCATCAGGGGGCGTGGCCTAGCGCATGGAGCTGTAAGTCGCACTTCGCGGCTGCTCCCGGTCCTTACGGCTCCCACGGGGATTTCATTACAGACCCAGTACACACATCTACCCTAAACTGCTCCGATGGGTAAGGGGAAGCCCAAAGACCACTCTAAGCCCGTTGGCGACCAGATCCAGGGAGATATCGGCCGTTTTGTGACCCGCTCGTCTGCGGCCTGCATGAACCAACAGCCCTCCAAGATGGCGTCGGCGCCTCCATCCCCAGCCCGCTCTGGACCTGCGGACGCTGCACAGGTACACAGCTTGGGCCGCTCAGCCTCCCTGGCGGACTTAGATCCCCCCCTATACAATCCACAAAGTCCGCACAGCCTTTCTCAAGCATCGCTGTGTTCTGGGGATGGATGGGACATGGAATCCCAGATGCGATCCATGCACGCATACCTGCGCTCCCTGCCAACCAAACATGATTTTGAGCACTGTGTCTCCCGCCTGGAGAAAAGTTACAAGAGGAAGATTGCAGACCTGAAACGGGACTTGGGGACACGCATGGAAGACATAGAAAGCACAACAGAGGGCATTTGCGACACTTTGCAGGCGCATGAGGAGACACTTAACTCCCACACAATCATGCTGCAGCAGCTTATGTATCACCAAGATGACATTGAGAACCGTAACAGGAGGAACAATGTCAGGATACGTGGCATTCCCGAAACGGTCGAACCCAAGGACTTAGCAGGGGCGGTAACCACCATCTTTATTCAGCTTCTTCAGAAACCCAAAGATGCCCATATAGAGCTGGACAGAGTTCACAGGACATCGGGCCCCAGAAGTACTGACTCCTCCTTTGTCAGGGATACGCTTTGCAGAGTACACTTTTACAAGGTCAAAGAGGAGATCATGCGGGCTGCCAGTACACAAGACTCCATCCGTCTGGATGGTGTCCCAGTTATGCTCCTGCCTGATCTCTCCCGCCAGACCCTGGCCATGCGCAGGGCACTTAAACCCATCACATCGGTCCTCCAGGAGAAACAAATAAAATACCAATGGAGATTTCCTTTTCAACTCCGGGTCCACCATGCAGGGAAGACCGCACTGTTCCGAACACTTGGTGACCTCCCTCGATTCCTAAGCACGCTGGAACTACCGCAAATAGCACTACCAGACTGGCCACTCCAACCCACTACCCCAGGATTGCCATTCAAGTCAAAGTGGCAGAAGGTCGGTAAGGACAGGCGCCACAGGGGTTCCCCACATGGACCCCCGGAGGATTGACACTCACATGGCGGACGCCATTGTTGCTTGTGATTCAGTTGCCAGGCCTGCTTCCTATGTCCCCGTGCCTGTTGCGCGCCGACCAACCGTGGACTGTTGGGAGGGATCTCGGGAGCACCTGAACACCTTACGTTCCTTCAATACTTGACCATATGAGAATGGATTGAACTCCCACATTTTTGTTTCCACTCATATAGTTATCTTTTTTTCTTTTGTTTGGGGACCCTTTGTGCTTCCTTTATTTTTGTTTTGATGACTGTTTAGCATGCCATTCTACTCTCCCCTGAGAGGCCACGCCGCAAGCTTGAGCCCGCACCCCTCCTGGGTCACCAACCTACATTGTCACACTGCCTTGATGATATGTCGCAACTCCAACTTCTGTTATGAGCCTCTCTGCACCATTCCTACACTGGCCATGTTAGCTACCCGGTACGGGTGGCAGAGGACACCGCAAGCAGACTGTCTTAAATTGAGATGGCCAGGCCTTTTTACAAAGATGAATGTTGCCTTTTGTTTTGGAGAGGGGTGTTATTCTTTTTATTTTATTTTATTTATTTATTTTTTTTATTTTTTATTTTTTTTTCTTACTGGCTCATGATTTATGGCTCATCCTTACCCATATACAGTTGCTTGTGTTCTTAGATGTTGGTTATCTATTGTTGATCTTTGCTACCGCACCCCCGTGGGGCCCGGGTCCGGGAGGCGCTCTATGTGCCTGCCACAGTTACCCCCCACTAGGACCACTAGTGCCGATTAGCGCACTGTGTTTTTTTTTCTTTCTGTTAGTTTGATACAGTTTCCCTCCCCCTTTTTCTTTTCTTCTTCCTCTCTCTTTCCTTCCTACCATATTTCTTGCTTGCTTGCCACTGCCACACAGTGGCCTGATGTCTCTTTACCTTCCCAGCTTGACTCCTACTCCTCACTCTTCTCTCCTCCCCCGGCCTGTCCCCTTCCCTCTCCCACTCCCCCCTGTCTGGTCCGGGCAGATCTCCATGCTGACACAGATGGAGACCAGTATTCCCCCTACCCACCACTATTATGATGTCACTTGATAACATAACTTTGGCCTCCTTTAACTGCAGGGGCCTCAACACCCCTGAGAAAAGAAGCCAGGTGTTATACCACTTCCATAAGTCCAGGACCAAAATACTACTACTGCAGGAAACGCACTTTAGGAGCTCGGCGATTCCGACTCTTAAAAATCCCCACTATCACCGGTGGTTTCATAGCACTAACCCAGAGGCAAAGTCCAAGGGTGTATCCATAGCCTTTCACAAATCATTTCATCCTGAAGTTCTAGACTCCCTTATTGACCCACTAGGACGATTCCTGTTTCTTAAACTAAAGTGTAATTCTTCTATCTTCACAGTGGACAACGTATATGGACCTAATCAGGACCAGGCGTCCTTCCTTTCTAAGGTTATAGGCAAATTGCTCTCATTTGGAGGTCCCTGCTTCATCCTAGGTGGCGACCTCAACGTGTCCCTTTCTCCAGTCCTGGACTCTTCCTCGGGTAAGTCAAATATATCACACACAGCACTCACACAAATAAAGACACTCCTGCACTCTGCGCAATTGGTGGATGTGTGGCGGGTGCAGCACCCGTTTGAAAGAGATTACAGCTGTTTCTCCGTAGCACATGACTCTTACAGTCGCATTGATTATTTTTTAATTTCCCAATCCCTACTCGATACACCACTAAAGGCCTCCCTGGGTAGCATATTGTGGTCAGATCATGCCCCCGTACATCTCAGTCTAGCCCCCCTTCAGACGTCCCGCATGCGGTCATCATGGAGACTAAACGACAATCTACTGAAAGACACTCCATGTGTTGCATCAATAGAACGAGCGATCCAGGACTTTATTGAGGTCCATCGCTCTGATGACACCAATCCACTGACCAAGTGGGAGGCCCTGAAGTGTGTACTAAGAGGTGTATTTATTCAACACGGCTCCCGCCTTAAAAAGGCCAGAACGGCAGATATTTCTCGTCTACTGGCGACGATAAAATCGCTCGAAACACTGCACAAAAGAGACGCCAATCCGGTAACATATGTAGATCTTTCTAATGCCCGTAGAGAACAAACTTAGCCTCTTGGACGCACATTCCCTCATAGCCAGAGATAGAGGCCGCAACCACCACTACGCTTTTGCAAACAAATGCGGACAACACCTTGCCAGGGTTCTGCACCCGCGCCCCCCTCGCACACCGATTCCACACATATGTACACCGGATAATCTGAAAATATGCAACCCCAGAGGCATATCGGAGGCCTTTAAATCTTATTACTCCGACCTCTATAACCTACACCCTCCACCGGTAGTACACACCAAGAATGACACACACCTCGATGATATGAGGAACTATATAATGGAGACTGCCCTACCACAAATTGACCCTGAACAGGCATCTACTTTGAACGAACCTCTGATGTTGGCGGAATTTCTCGTTGCTATCAAGGGTTTAAAATCGGGTAAATGTCCAGGTCCTGATGGCTTCTCCCCTAGGTTTTATAAACAGTTTGGCCAACTGCTTGCCCCGTTACTAGCCTCGGCATTCAATTCAATTGATGACACCCATTTACCCTCCCACAACCTTCTATCAGCTAATATATCAGTTATCCCGAAACCTGGCAAGGATCCCTCCCAATGCGGTAGCTATAGGCCGATATCGCTACCCAATATTGATATCAAGCTGTACGCTAAAGTTCTAGCGACTTGTCTCTCCCCCCTCTTACCTCCTATTATACATAGGGACCAGGTAGGCTTTGTCCCTCGACGTGAGGCCAGGGACAACACTACGAAAACCATCCACCTTATCTCTTACGTACAGAAACACAACCTGAAGGCCTGCATGCTATCGTTCGATGCGGAGAAGGCCTTTGACCGAGTCAACTGGGACTTCTTACGCCTCTCTCTTGAACAGATAGGTCTTGGACCTGCGTTCGTGTCCAAAATAATGGCACTATACTCTAATCCCTCCGCCTCAGTCTTGGTCGGTGGCTCTCCCTCCGCACCGTTTCGGATATCGAATGGCACTAGGCAAGGGTGCCCCCTATCCCCGCTGCTTTTCGTTCTAGTGATAGAACACCTAGCCCATGCAATAAGACGCAACACCTCCATTGTAGGGATACAGACGCCCTCTTCAGAGTACAAGCTATCTCTATACGCTGACGATCTTCTGGTCTATATGCAGCAACCACACACATCCTTGCCCTCGTTGATGCTGGAATTCAGTAGGCTTGGAAAATTCAGTGATTTTAAACTTAATATAGCTAAAACGGAAGCCCTTAACGTTTCCCTCCCCGCAAATACTCTAGCCCGCGTGCAAGCCAACTTCCCTTTCCAATGGAGTACTAGAAGCATATCTTATTTAGGGATACAGGTCCCTTCTGACTTATCGGAGCTATATGCCCTAAATTACTTACTCCTATTGACCCGGTTACGTAGAGACTTAGAGAACTGGAACACTTCACCTTTACCGTGGTTCGGCCGCATAAACACCCTGAAAATGGACACCTTACCCAAACTACTTTATATATTCCAGACGGTACCCATTGCAGTCCCCAAACGCTTCTTCACCTCATTGCGCTCCATGTCCATACGATTTGTATGGCACCGAGGTATGTCCCGCATTAAACATACTTTACTCACGTACCCCAAAACCCAAGGGGGCGCGGGTCTCCCCGACTTCGAGTTATACTACAGAGCGGCGCTTCTGGCCAGGCTCATCGAATGGTTTCCCCGTCCCTTCACCAAAGCGTCCACCATGGTAGAACAGGATCTATCCCCGCATGACCTCCGAGCTCTACTCTGGGGACATGGACAGCACGTACATATGTTCTCATCTTCCCCATTAACGTCTGCTGCCCTACACTTATGGTATAGAAAAGGTGTGCAGTCACTCCTGTCCTCTGAACCGTCCCCTCTCACACCCTTATTTGACCACCCAGCTGTGCCCCAAGGCGAAGGTTCCCATACGATAGGCCCTTACTCCCGCGCGGAGTGGCCTGTTGCGGGCTCGTTTGTAGATTCCATCTCCGGCAAGCCGGTACTACCAGAGGACCGGGGCAATTGGCTCACGGCCCTTCAGATCGCCTCTTTCTGTTCTACCCTCTTCTCCACTTCTCAAGTCCATAGACCCCTCACGGAATTTGAACAGCTGTGCTCTCTTTCTGAACCTCCACGACATGCGCTCTCCACCATGTACACCATGCAACATACGTTGACACATAAACAACCCCCTTTTTACACCAGGAGGTGGTCCATGGATCTGGGAAAGGAACTCACCGCTTCTGAATGGCAGAAATCGTATTATTTTACGCACAAGACTTCAACTTCCTGTTATACACAGGAGAAGAACTTCAAGATCCTTGCGAGATGGTACAGGGACCCTCAATCCCTGCACAAAATTTTCCCATCAGTGCCCCCCACTTGCTGGAGGTGTGGATCGGCGGATGGCAGCTACTTACATATATGGTTGGAGTGTCAATCTGTCCAACCTCTTTGGACACAGGTCTTCTCAATTTACAGTAACCTATATGATGAACCTCTACAACCGACACCTGAAATTGCTCTATTGTCCGTGCTCCCGGGCCCAATATCCTCACAGAGACGCTCTTTGCTACGTTTCTTCTTGTCAGCCGCAAGACAAATTATCCCCATATTCTGGAAAACCACCACCAGGCCCCCCTTAACTTTATGGGTCTCCACAGTTAACGACATAATGCGGATGGAGGAGATGTTGGCCCTGGAGCACGACAATTTTGAGAAATATAAGCTCCAATGGCTCATATGGATAGAATACTCGTCCTCGGACTCCCTGAAGACTTTACTATCACCCTAGGGAGCAGGTTAAGTTGCGATTTGCACCTATTGATCAGATGTGCTGCGCTGGGGTCTGCCCGGCCCCCCCCTTACCTACCCCCCCTGTTCTCTTCTTTCTCCCCCTCTTTACCTTTTCTACCTTATTTATCCAGAATTAGATGTCGTGTTTTTCACGGATATAAATTCCGATGGGTGCTAATATAGTTACTATTGCATAACTTGTTTGAAAATGGGAAATTAATACCCTTTATTGAGCTGATAATTTTATGATGTGAGATTATACCTTATGCACGCCTGCACCCTCTGTTGACATCTGAAAGTTATCTGTACAACTTATATTGCTTAATATTTAAATCTAATAAACATATATTTGACTCTAAAAACATCATCAGAAGCCTCCGAGATAGCACTTCACCGAACTACATCATTCCAGCAAAACTGCTGAAAGAATGTACCGACATCTTGGCACCCCTCATAACACACTTCATCAACCAATCGTTCAAAGAAGGTATTGTGCCGACTTCCCTTAAACAAGGAATAATCAAACCCCTCCTAATGAAACCTAACCTTGACCCGAATGACCCAAATTTTAGAAGACCAGTAACAAGCCTGAACACCATCTCCAAGATCATCGAGAAAGTTGTAACACAACAGCTACAACTTCATTTGGATACCCACAAACTCCTGGATCCACTTCAATCGTGGTTCCACCCAGGCCATGGGACGGAAACAGCACTTCTTAAAATATGGGACAACGCACTAGAAGCAGCAGATGACTGTTGTGGAGATTTTTATGGAAATGTATTAATGTATGTTGTCAGATGTCCCCCCAGTGTCAGTTTTGCTGTAATGCGCTCATCTGAGCGTATTTGCACATACAGACGTTGGTGGAAGATCGGTGGCGGGAATAACTTCCTGTGGAAACAGCGATGTTTGCTCCATTTAGAGATGTTGTTTTGCGCCCCGTTGGGGGAACTGGCCAGCCCCTGGCAGGGGGCGTTGAATGACTCCGAGTGCACAGATCTGTGTCCACAGGAACAGTAGCATAACTATGAAATAATTGTGGTCCATTTGAGGCATAATTGTCATGTAGTTTCCGTCATTGGTAGCAGTGTATGTCACTGCTAGTCTATTTGAATAAATATTGTATCTGGTTGGAAGGATGTCCTTGTATGGTAGGGACATCCTGTGATGTCCCCGCCCATGGGGGGGAGGTGATTGCTTGCTGCAGCCAATCACCTCCTGTCTGAGATCTTTTGAGTTTAATAAAAGCCTATGATTAGGCGTCGGCTAGTCAGTCTATGCTGGGAAGCCGAGATGAGAAGATAAGCTGTGTTGGTGCTGCCTTTCTTGGATGAATGATGGAATGAACGGTGAGTGGATCTTAGCAAACTTAGCTAAAGATAGCATTATTGCAAAAAGATGAATCTAAAGTGTGTGCTTATTTAGCACAGGAATTATGGGCTGTGTGCTCTGTAAACAGCAGCCTAGAAATTCCACAACAATGACAGAGAATCGTGCCTCCTGGTGCTGCTGGACCTCAGTGCAGCCTTTGATACAGTAGATCACAAAATTCTACTTACGCACCTCACCGAAGTAGCAGGAGTCGCAGACGAGGACCTACCATGGTTCACATCCTTTTTGGAAAACAGATCCCAGACAGTGAAACTGGGAGCCTTCACATCGGCACCACGCATAAATACATGCAGAGTCCCTCAAGGATCACCCCTGTCACCGGTACTCTTCAACATCTACCTCCAGCCACTCCTCAAAATCATCAGTGAACAGGACCTACGTTATCACTCCTATGCAGACGACACTCAACTTTACTTTCGCATCAACAACAAAAAAGATCAATATTACAGACTTGAAAAATGCCTTACATTAATCAACAATTGGATGACAGAGAGCTCCCTCAAGCTTAATGCATCCAAAACAGAACTGTTCATTTTCCACGCTAACCGAATGGAAAACGCCAGGACCACATGGACGCCACCCACCATCCTTGGACAAAACATAACCCCAAGCACCAAAGTTAAAAGCCTGGGAGTCACCTTTAACTCAGATATGACTATGGACGCACAAATAGGATCAGTAGTCAGTGGATCGCACCACCTTCTCCACCTGCTACGAAGACTTATCCCCTTCATCCCAGAAAAAGACAGAGCAGTAGTAGTCGGAACCATCATCAATTCCCGACTTGACTACGCTAACTCCCTCTACCTAGGACTACCCAAATACCAGATTGCACGTCTACAAGTCATCCAAAACACAGCAGCCAGACTGGTAACAGGGAAAAAACCCTGGGAATCAATCACATGATCCCTGAGAAGCCTCCACTGGCTATCCGTAAAGGATCGGGTCATATTCAAGACCCTTTGCCTCACCCACAAATGTGCACAAGGAAAAGCACCTCAATATCTATGCGAAAAAATAAAACACTACACCACTACTCGCGACCTTCGATCAACCAACCAAAACCTCCTCCACATCCCCAAGACGCGCTACAAAGCCAAGGGAGAACGAAGGTTTGCTGTCCTAGGACCAAGGCTATGGAATGCGCTACCCACAAATATCCGCATGGAAGAAAACCATCGGGCCTTCCGGAAAAAAACTAAAGACCCATCTCTACTAACGATCTCAACGACACTGGATGCCAAGCGCCTTGAGGCGATTTAGTTCGCAATTGCATCGCTATACAAGTTCTCACTCACTCACCTTTAAAAAATGGACACTTACCTGTCCAGGTCGCCCGCGACGTCGGCAGCCGAAGTCGAGCTACTGCTCGGCTCTCGGCTTCCCCCGCCGCCATCCTCGGTGAGGGAATCGGGAAGTGAAGCGCTGCGGCTTCACTGCCCGGTTCCCTACTGCGCATGCACGAGTCGCGCTGCGCCATCCTCACTGGTCCCCGCTGTGTTCTGGGAACCGTGTGTTTCCCAGAACACAACAGGGGGGGGGGTGACGCGAAGGGGTGGGACTCCCGCGGGAGTCTATACCCGGAAGTGATGCAAATACCTGTTTTATACAGGTACCTACACCCCCTCCCCCCTGAAAGGTGCCAAGTGTGACACCGGAGGGGGGAGGGTTCCGAAAAGCGGAGGTTCACTTTTGGGTGAACCTCCGCTTTAACAGTATACTGAACTTTTCAGACGCTCCCTTGCTAACCCCTCCCATATAGGGAGTGTGAGCAGGGAAAGTCCAATTGCTTCAGCCGTGGGGCACTGTGTGGATAGATACTGTATTCTAATATGCCCCTCCTGCTGGGCGAGGGCTGGGGCTAGGATGAGCCAGGCGATTCCATTGTACAGTGTATTTGCAGTGGCTATGCACAGGTCTCATGATGTGTGTGGGGAGGATGATGCTGCTGGCTCTAAGGACACTGAGTGCAGGAGTGAAGAAAGTATAATCTCAGGCATGCAACAGGGAAGGTAAGGGTGAAGGAAGCAACATGCCCATGCATTGTACTCTGCAATAAACTCATGGCACTGTGTACAATATACTAGTGAGCTGCCACTTACTCCTAATATTATGTAGCGGGTGTCAAATTTAGTGGGGTGTATCTGGGCCATAGATGGCCCAGATACATTGATTTTAGGGATTTATGGACACTTTGGAGTGTGGGAGGTATGAATGGTGTCATGTTCCCTGCGGTCCCTAGGTGGCGCTGTCACCTGGGACCGGGGTAGAACTGCCATTTTAGAGCCGTGCCCTTTTTGTCCTCTCGCAGCGGTGGTAAGGCGGGCAGGGAACCCGCTGTGCCTGCTGGGAGAGGATATAAAAGGGGGCGGACATCTTGCGCACAAGGTCCATTCCCCAGGCACCTTCGGCCTGGGGGCTGCTGTGGTTCGTCTGTGCCCAGGCGCCCTTGGCCTGGGCGCGTGGAGTCGAGTTCCATCCCAGGCACCTTCAGCCTGGGGTGAGGTACTTTACAGGGAGGCCTGGGGCCCAGTACCTTCAAGGGCGAAGCATTCCTAAGGTGCCCCCGGTATTGGGTGTCTGAATCCTGGGCGTAAGGGACCGGAGACGTGACCTCCCCGAAGAGCCAGCGCAGCATTTGCTGGTGCCGGTGGAGGCCTCTGGTGACCATCCGGATGGATGTCTTCCTCTGACAGGGGTCGTTTGTTCTAAAGAAGGTACTTCATGTTCTCATGGTCTGTGGCAGAGACCCATCTTCATCAGGTCAGTGGCAGGCCTCATCCAAGGCCTGTGGCAGGGGCCTCAACGTTCACCCAGGTCTGTGGCAGGGACCAAATTCACAGTCGGTGGCAGCGACTGTGCGCCAAGCCTGTTTGCACTAAACGGAACAGGAGAAACGTACTCATTAGTTGTGCCTGGACCTACTCTTCCCTACACCTTGTCTGTTCTTTTAAAGTTCAACCAGCCTACCTATTGATCAAAGCAAATAAAACAGAGTTGGACTTTTCATGGTGTGGAACTCGTGTTACTGGAAGCTAAGTGTCCCTGTCAGTGACAGTGGCAATCATTCTCCACAGGAGAAGCTGAGGCTCCGGCCTAAAACGCAGACCCGAAGGTAAATGGTTTAGCTCATATCTCTGCATACTACATCAGCGAGCCGAGCTGGTGGTGTGCATCTTCCTCCCTTCTTCCAGATACCCCTAGATGAGTAAAACCAGCCACAGAGAGAGGGGAGAAGGTGGGGGAAGACCGCTATACGTGGGGCTCGTCCGGGATTTGTGTTTATGCAATGGAGCCGAAGCTATCGGAGTTTGAACTTTGCTGCCCAGAAGAGTTCCGAGTAGGCCGGCCATATTGGCCACTGCGCCAGCAGGCACACCCTCCCTGCACAGTTCGTGGGCGTGACATGGAGAAAGCCCGCGAACTGGTGTGCCAGAGGAGAGGAGTCCGGCCATGTGGAGAGGTACACGTGGGGACTTTGGCGCCAGTTATGCAGTGCGCGATGGAGCAGCAATCAGTCACTATGTTCAGCAATGCCTCGTGGGTTCCAGTCTCAAATACTACGAGAATTACTTAAACTGCTGCTCCGATTACAGATACAGGGATTCGGCTCAAGCCCCGGGGACGATTCGCCTTGTACACCTGCAAGGATGTTGAGGCCCTGGGTATGATTTGTCCAGGATGTTCGGGACTGGTGGTACAGTTAAAGCCATTCGGGCGCTGCGAGGCCTGTGGGGAGTTCACGTTTGAGGTGGAGCAATCCATAGAAAGACCTTGAGTCTTCCACCTCAGCCCTACATCAGGCGCCGCCACTCAAGAAGGAGAAATCAATGCTTGGACAGCCATCCCTCCACGCACTGTAGAGACCTCTGTGGAGGTCGCGAACAAAGGGATGGAGGATGCTAAATCCGGAGATGCTGCTTCAGTCACCACAGTTTCCCTACTCCCAGCGCCAACCGGGAAGGTCGGTCTTGTGAGAGCCTCCAGCGGCCGAGATGGAGGACAACCCCTGCGCTTGCCTAGCCCGGATGGATCCGGTAGGAAGAGTCCTGGACATCCCTTCACAAGTTTGGGCCGAGGTAAGCCAGGGAACGGGACTTGGTGTTGGGACGGAGGTGTCGGGGAATCACGGCCCCTTGAGCCCGTGGGTGGGAGTGATTCGGTGTCCACTACTAACTACCTGCCCGCGGAGGAGTGTGACACCTCCGACCTGGAGTCGGTCTCTGATGTGGGAGACAACGTCGTCATAGACTAAATGTTTGCTGAGAAGGGCTGGGACAAGATGCCTCTCTCCTCATCCCGTAAAGCCAGGGATCCACCTATGTCCACAGGGGATAGTACACCCCGGGTGGAGGCACCAACGCCTGAGGAGAGACCCCGTCCCCTGCCTGTCCTTCGGTCCCCGGTGCCTCCTGCTCCTACCACCGGGGACAAGAGACTGTCGCTGCGGGTGCCTATGCCCAACTTGGAGGTGGTCAAGGCACCTCGCCATCCGGATTTGATTGTCCTGCCGGGCGAGGGAGACCACTCTACCATGCCTCCCTTGTCTAGGCTACAGCGTTCGTTCTGCCAGAAAGTTGCCAACGAGTATGGGTGGGAGTACCCATACTTATCTAAGGAGCTGCTTTATGAAGTGGAAGTTTGCAGGGACCGTTGGTACAATGATTTCGTGTGGACACACATCAAAGTCCCACACGCACGCAGGTACCTCACTTGTTCCCCAAAAGCATCTCAAAGATTTAAGGACTGTAAAGCAGGGTGCATGTTAGGTCGGCACATCCATGCTGACAAAGTGTTGATTCGACGGAAAGAAGGGGAGGATGTTGAATATCACATGGAGACTGTGGATAAACATTTTGAACCCCTTGTCTTGCCGCATCCCAGATTCTACCTTTAGGAGAAAAGACTCCTTGCTTAGTGCCTTGCAAGTTTGCTGAACTTTCTGGGGTTTGTTTCTTTCCCGGGAAACCCAGGAACTGTACCCGAGTTTAACGGGTGTTGTGCTCTTTGGAGGAGTGGAGAACTGTTGCTGTTGTTTTCTCTTTTTCTTCCCTCCCGCAAAGCAATCATGGACTTTGGGGTAGTCAGGGCCAAAGTACAGAAGGAAAAAAGTTGTCCAAGGATTCAACAACTGTCTTTACCGTGGCACTGTCACCAGGTGGCAGTGTTGCACAACGTTATTCACTTTGCACCACACACACTTCATGGAAGGAAAGGATTTCTCTTTGGAGAGGTTTTTTCGTTCCAACACACACATATGTGTCAGGAAGTTTTGTGTTAACTTTCTTTTATCCCCTCTGCAGAAGAACATCTGTCAAGACCGCTGAGGATGGGGCGGGTCTTAGTTAGTAATGTGGGAGGGGAGAAAGTGTCAATGGTGTTAGTGTGATATGTATGCTGTTATGTGTTGTTTCCCTTTTCTTTTCCCTTCCATGTCAGGTTCAGGCACAACTACCAGTTTTTCAAATTTAATTTTTTCGCATTTTTTTTAAACAGTCTCTGGATGGAGGTTATATTGGCTCCCTTTGGGGCATGACTTGATCCAGACACTGGGGACCAGTGTCAAATTGCTGGGGGGAGAGTGTAGCGGGTGTCAAATTTAGTGGGGTGTATCTGGGCCATAGATGGCTTAGATACATTGATTTTAGGGATTTATGGACACTTGAGTGTGGGAGGTATGAATGGTGTCATGTTCCCTGCGGTCCCTAGGTGGCGCTGTCACCTGGGACCGGGGTTTAACTGCCATTCTAGAGCCGTGCCCTTTTTGTCCTCTCGCAGCGGTGGTACGGCGGGGTGGGGAACCCGCTGTGCCTGCTGGGAGAGGATATAAAAGGGGGCGGACATCTTGCACACAAGGTCCATGTGGCAGGCGCAGCACTATGAAGTGCCTTTATGCGCTGTGGCATTAGAAGAATTTGATTTCTCTGATCTTTTAGTCCAAACAAGACTATCTGTTACTTTATAATTCCTCTAGCGCCGTTCTATGGAAGCAGTAGGTTTAAAGAGCACACCAAAGCTTTAAGATAACTTCTTTATTCACTTCAGCTTTTCTTCTTATATAACACTGACAATTTAGCAGCAGGAAGTCCATGTACAAACACGTGTTGAATAAAGTATAACAAATGTCGGTTCAACTGTTCAATCTTGTAATTCTACATAAAATGGTAGATATATTTCTCTCTTCAGTATCTGTACTTTCACTTTAAAATACTTTAGACACTTTATGATCTATCTGGGACTTGCTCTATAATGCTGTTTGCTCTGATGTTTGCTCTGAAACTTGGTTTGAAACCTGGTTTGATTCCTGGTTTGATTGGTTTGAACGTTTGTTTGAAACCTGGTTTGAATCTGGTTTGAATCTGGTTTGTCTGGTTTGGTTGTTTGTTTGATTGTTTGCAAACCTGGTTTGGTGGAACTACAAGTGAACACATAACCAGTTTCAGTATACAGTTCTAATTACATTATTAACAATAGGAACTTATATAACTGTATTAAATACCTATTTTGGCCACTTGCTTCCATAAAACTGGACTCTGGATGGATCTGAACTGTTCATCTCCACACTCTGATGTAAAATGAAATTCTAGAAATGTGCTATGAGATTTCCTAGACAGAACATGGGTGTAATGCTGGCTGTGATTGGCCAAAGACTCTTGCTCAGTGAGATTGGTTGTGATTGGCTAAAACTCCTGATGAGTCACAAAAGCTTAACTCTATGCTTTCTGGTTGCAATTCTGCTGTCATTAAGCTTACCTTTCTGCATATAGAAATGACTCTTAAAGGTATATTTTTTCTTTTCTTCTGTGAACACAATATACAACTGTTATATGACATCCATATATAAAGTCACAGTAAATAACTCTGCTGTTATTTCTCACAAATGAGCATATGCACTGTATTAACATTATTAGCAGGTCTAGCTATATATGCATGTAAGCCACATTAGCAACCTAGGACAGGTCTTAGCTGGCCAGCTACACTCCCACCAAATTACCTATAATTCTATGTTCTCTATAGTAGGATTTGAACATGAATTTGGGGAATTTTCCATCAGGTTCTCAACTTCCAAGTGTCTTTTATCACTCTCAAGTAGAACAACTAACTTCTGTATAGGACGTTCCAACCTGAGTGGAATAGTGAGACGTTTTCCCTTTTTGTCAAGTTTTGAGTCTCCTATTTGTAACAACGCTCTTCTTACTAGTCTGTCTTTATCCTTTTGAACTTCTAGAACTTTGGCCAATTTCCATTGACTTCTAGGTAAATCTTCTTCTTTCACTAATACTATGTCACCAACTTGTACATTTCTTCTGGGTGTTTGCCATTTACTTCTTAACGTAAGATTGGCTAAGTACTCTTTCTTCCATTTATTACAAAACTGTTCTGATAGATATTGGACTCTTCGCCATCTCTTTCTGGCATATAAATCCTCTTTGGTAAACTTGCCAGGTGGTGGTTGTATGTAATCAGACTTAAGGTGAAGTAGATGGTTGGGAGTTAAAGGTTCCAAACTTGTTGGATCATTGATGTTGTCAACTGCAAGTGGACGACTGTTAACAATAGACATTACTTCATAGAATAGGGTGCTAAGTGAAGCATCATCTATTCTTCCGGAGCTCTTTCTCAACACTGAACTTAACACATTTCTTACAGTTCTGATTTGTCTTTCCCAAACTCCTCCTGTGTGGCTTGCATGTGGAGCATTCATATGAAAATCACATTGATTCTTTGACAAATACTCAGTTACCTTTTCTTTATCGATCTCTTTTAGAGCTTTCTTCAATTCATTCTTTGCTCCAACAAAATTAGATCCTTGGTCAGATCTAAGCTCTCTGACAGTACCTCTAATGGCTATGAAACATCTCAAGGCATTAATGAATGCGTCAGTTGACATATCTTCTAACATTTCCAGATGAATTGCTCTGGAGCTTAGACATGTAAATATTAGTCCATATCTCTTGTACTCTTTGCGGTTTTGCTTGGTGATGAATGGGCCAAAACAATCCATTCCACTATAAAGAAATGGTGATGATGGGTTTACACGATCTGCCGGTAAATCTGCCATTCTTTGTTCTACGTGCCTTTCTACAGGTTACGCATTTACTTATATACTTTGCTATAACTTTGCTTCCTTTTACTATCCAGTAACCACCTTCTCTCAAACAGTTCTGGGTAAAGCTTCTTCCTTGATGCAAGGATTTGTTGTGGTAGTGATCGATAATCAATCTTGTGAAGGTAGAATTTTTGGGTAAAATTGCTGGATGCTTCACTCTGCTGGATAACGATGCATTTTCCAGTCTCCCTCCCACCTTCAGTATACCATCCTGTAGAACAAGATTAAGCTTGTACAATGGGTGGTTGTTGGGAAGCCTTTTAGGTTCTTGACCAAGTCTCTTCAACTCTTCACTATAGAATCTCTGTTGAATGAGTCTTATGACCGTTTCTTCAGCCTTCATTCTTTCCGCTACATTCAATGATTCCTTCTTTCTGATTCCCTTTGCCAAACGTTGAATTCGAGCTACTATGTTTATGACTGTATTTCATTTTGAACATCTGGCTAGTCTTTCAAGTATGTCATCTTGACACTTGGCAGCAGTGCTCAATGTTTGTACAACTTTTACTTCTGGATCACCCATAGACAATTCTGTGTAACCTTCACTGGGTATGATTTCCTTTTCCCAAAGGAACTCTGGACCGGTGAACCAGTTTGAATTTTTCAATTCTGTTACATTCAGGCCTCTTGAAGCATGATCTGCTGGGTTAGATTCAAGGATCTTGATTACTTCCGCTGAACTTACAGCTGGTAACTCTTGGACAGATATTCAATGACACAATCCTGTCACCTGTCTTGAGTTTGCAATCTGCTGTTTTCCTCCAACAACGCCCCATCCTAGATCAGTTTGAACAGCGTAGGGTTCACTCTTTCCTCCTGTGATTACCCTTCGTGGTACCAAAGCTTCGGGACAATCATAACCTATCAACAGTCCAACACCAAACTCCTTCAGCGGGGACATTTCATGAGATACGACAGATAGGTGCTCCCATTTATTGGCTGTTTCACAGGTAGGTATGCGATCTCGATCTAGAGGTATATCGTCTTTTGTATAAGCTGGAGGTAGATCCAATGTGAGGTTTGAATGAAGTCCTCTAACTCTCAATCCTTTGACCCTTTGACTGTTCACTAATGTGTCTCTCCCCGTCATTGTGGTGAGTTTGAGCTTCACTGGTTCTGTAGCCACTTGTAATTTCTTGCAGATTTCTTGATCAATGAAGGTGACATCGCTTTGGGCATCCAGTAGTGCATTGGCATATACCTTCTTATTCTTCCTTTTAGGATTTGAAATGCACACTGGTACAACCATTGATGTGCCGATGCTTTCCCTCACTCGGCAAGAGAATACCGATGCTTTCTTTTCTTCCTCAGCATCTTTAGGTATTGAGGATTTATCCTTCTTTGGACGTTCTTCATGTAGTGGTGTAGGATGGCGTCCTTTGCACACGCTGCATGTGGCCCTTTTCTTACACTCCTTAGTAATATGGCCTTTCCTTAGGCACCCAAAACACAGTTGGTTAAAAAGTACAAACTTTTTCTTTTCATTTGGGGATTTCTCCTTCAATTGTTGGCACTTGTGTATAGAGTGGTTCTCTCCACAGAACATACACTTAAAAGTAGTCTGAGGATTTGTCGGTTCTGTCTCTCTACTGATCCCAGTAGTAACTTTGAACTTGCTCTCGTAGGTATCTATACCTTTCTCTGTTGTGTCGGTTGCAAAGCTAGTTGCTCTTGCACGTCTTATATCTCTCGCCGGCCTTTCTTCTACGGACTTTAAGGCGTAAGATCCTGTTACTGGATTACATACTATTCGTGCTTCCTTATTAACTCAGAGAACTTTTCGAAACTTGCGAAGCCCTTACTTAGATCTAACTGTTCAGTCACATAGCGATTCCATCTAGAAGCCACTTCTTCAGATAGCTTAGCTAGCATCCTGTGGTTTTCTAGATAGTCGTTCAGTACTTCTAGTCCTCGTACATGTGGGATGGCATTGCTGCATGCTTGCAGGAAGTCACCATACTCTTGGAGTTTGAAATGTTCTTTAGGACCTAGTTTAGGCCAGTTATTCAATTTCTCCCTAAAGGCTCTTTGTACTAAGAAAGGATGACCATATCTTGCGTTTAACTTTTCCCAAGCTTGCTTGTAGGCTTCTTCATCTGTTCTATAGAAGTTACCTTCAAGAACTTTCTTTGCATCTCCACCAACATATTTCTGAAGGTAGAATAACTTGTCAACTGGCCTGGAGCAATGATGCTCAATGATCATTTCAAAACTTGCCTTCCACTCTATGAACTTCAGTATGTCTCCTGAAAATACAGTAGGTTCTGGAACGGGAAGTCTTGCTGGGACTGTTCTCTGTTGTCTTGCTGGGACAATAGTCGCAACATTCTCCTGATTATTGCAGTGACATCTAGGAACAGAATTATCCTGTTTTATTTTTTCACTTAGTTCTGAATTGGGTGAGCCTTTCTTTTCGTCTTTCTGAGCAGGGATGGAAGGGCAATGACTTTTTGCTTCATTACATACTGGAGATTTCCTTCCATTCTGCTGGGCGTATGAAAGGAAGTAGGAGTCTGCATCTTCACTTAGTACAGATTTGGACTCATGATTACTATTCATGTCCTCTTCGTGTACTCTTAGTCTGGCTTCTATAATCTTGACTTCCTTCAGCCTTTCCATTTCTGCTACTCGTAGACGCTGCACCTCGATTGCAGATTCCATCTCAATTTCTGCTCTCTTGACAGCAAGTTGTTTGACAAGTTCTTTTCTTTTGGCTATGTGACAGCAGGAAGGTAAAGTCACCTGGTTGCATCCAGGGGGGTAGATATATTTCGCCCAGATTCAGGCTTTACGCCGATTTATACAACTAGGTGGAGAGTTGTATAAGGCTAGTGGGCTCATGGATGACTCATACCTCTAAGGAGAGGGCTGGGCGTCGTGCAGACAGGGAGTTGATGAGATCAGCTGAACCTTGTCAGCTCATTTAGGCCTCTATAAGAAATCCCAGCTTCATTAGATGTTAGCTCATGCCTGGAAGCAGACCTGTGTGGACTGTCTAGGGAGAGTGAACCCCTGTGCGGTGAGAGAAAGCCTGTGTGGCTATATTTTGGCTTGGACATTTAAAACCAGGGACTAGGACAGCACTAGGCTGATCCCAGTCGTTAGTTAGGAAACCTGTAAGTTTAGTCAGAGGTCAAGTTGACCAGGATTTATTTTGTTTATGTTTTTTTTGCCTTGCTGTGTTTTTGTCACTGTAAATAGAAAATAAACCGCACCTTTTTGATTTTGAAAACCACAACCTCTGTCTGCTGGGCCTGTTTTTGGGTGGGGAGCCCATCCCGGGGGTCACACATACCCGCTGCCGAGCTAGCCCCCTCACAGTTGGTGGAGAACCAGTGGCAGTTTTTTTTTAAGCCAGCATGGAGGAGATACTGAAACAGCTGGCTCTAGCAAATGCCAATCAACAGCAGACAAATGCAGGTTTGCAAAGGAGCCTTGCAGCCCAGCAGCAAGCTCATCAACAGAGCCTTGCAACTTTACAACAGAGTCTGGAGGCTCAGCAACAAGCCCAACAGCAATCTGAGGCCCGCTTCATAGACCTGTTGCAGAAGCAAGAGCAGAGACTACAACAACAGATGGAAGCAGTAATGCAGCAACGTCCGCAGACCAGTGAGGAAAGCCGTCCCACTAATACCGCGTCCTTTGGGGTGAGTCGTTTATTGACAAAAATGACTGGAGAGGATGATCCAGAGGTATTTTTGACCACATTTGAAAGGACCGCTGAAAGAGAAAAGTGGCCTGAGGAGCAGTGGGCTGGACTAGTGGCTCCTCTGTTAACTGGTGAATCGCAGAAAGCTTACTATGACCTAGAGCCTAACCAAGCAAAAGACTATGTGATGCTAAAAACTGAAATATTGGCAAGGCTGGGTGTCACCCTGGCTGTCCGGGCTCAGCGTGTGCATAACTGGACTTTCCAGCTTGGAAAACCCCCCAGGTCTCAAATGTATGATCTCATTCACCTGAGCAGAAAGTGGCTACAGCCAGAGACTTTGTCCGCACCAAAGATTGTGGAACGTGTTGTAATGGATCGGTTTTTGAGAGCTCTTCCTACTGCCATCCAAAAGTGGGTAAGCCATGGAGACCCAGAGACGGCCGATGGTCTTGTGGATCGTGTGGAGAAATACTTGGCTACAGAGAACCTGACGGCCTCTTCCAGAGACACTCGGACTTTCCACCCCAAGACCAGACCATCCCCAGGGGCGGATAAGAGGATTCCAAGGGGTGAGGGTGGAGAGAGTGAGAGGGTGGGAGCTCTACCCCAAGTTTGGCGAGAACAGCCTGGGAAATCAGCGGCTCAAGAGGCCGCAAGAAGGATCGTTTGCTACCGCTGCCGGCAAGCGGGACATATTGCAGCAAATTGCCCGGTTTTGGAGGAACCCATGCAGTGTGACTTTCTGACGGGCAGACGTCAGTCGCTGTGTGCGACAGTCGCATGCACTGCCATTCGGGGAACTGAGAAACATTTATGCAAAATGTGTATTAATGGTAGAAATGTTGTGGTATTGCTGGATTCAGGTAGCCTTGTGACCCTGATAAAGGCTGAGTTAGTTAAAACAGAGGTCTCTGGGAATAGCAAGGTAGCCGTTATTTGTGTGCATGGGGACACCCGAGAGTATCCAGTGACTACAGTGTGTTTCGAGACCCCCAAAGGTACCCTCTCTCATCCAGTGGGCTTAGTATCTCAGTTACCGCATGACGCCATTGTGGGAAGGGATTTTCCGAAGTTCTGGGAACTGTGGGATGATCCTGAGCCCCCCACTGGTGCCCCTATGTACCAGGAATGTGATAGCCAGAACTCCCCTGAGAGTGGTGAGGACTCTCCGGAATTTCCCTTGTCAGTATTGGCAGGGGAGACTCAAGAAACTGGAGAGGAGCCCACCTCCTCAGACGAAAACCTACCGTCTGTGGAGTTTTCTGATCTTGAGGTTCACAGGGAAAACTTTGCCACAGAACAGTTGAAAGACCCCGCCCTAATAAAGGCACGGGAAAACGTAGTGAAAATAGATGGCGAGTTAGTGAACCCAGATAATACCGGCACTTACCCATACTTCAGCGTAGAGAAGGACCTACTGTATCGGGTGGCAAAAAGGGCAGAAGAAACCGTTGAGCAGCTTGTGGTGCCCAAACCTTACAGGAAGTTGGTGTTGGAGTTGGCCCATGGGCACATTCTTGGAGGTCATCTGGGGACAGAGAAAACCCGAGAGAGGGTATTACAGAGATTCTATTGGCCTGGGGTGATGAAGGACATAGAAAATTATTGTTCCTCCTGCCCTGTGTGTCAGAGGTCGGCCCCGATGCCACATTTCCGTAGCCCGCTGGTCCCTCTACCCATCATTGAGGTCCCGTTTGAGAGAATCGCAATGGATTTGGTAGGTCCTATAATCAAGTCCGCTAGGGGGCACCAGTACATATTGGTTATAATGGACTATGCCACCCGTTATCCAGAAGCGATCCCTCTCAGAAATACCTCGGCCAAAACCATAGCCAAAGAGCTATCTCTTGTTTTTAGCCGGGTGGGTATTTGTAAAGAACTGCTTACGGACCAAGGTACACCCTTTATGTCCCGGGTTATGAAAGAGCTGTGTAAATTGTTCAAAGTGACGCAATTGCGTACATCTGTGTATCACCCCCAAACCGATGGGCTGGTTGAAAGATTCAACAAAACCCTAAAACAAATGTTGAAGAAAGTGGTGGATAGAGATGGAAGGGATTGGGACTGTCTACTTCCTTATTTGATGTTTGCTATTAGGGAGGTGCCCCAATCCTCTACGGGATTCTCCCCCTTTGAGTTACTGTATGGGAGACACCCAAGAGGGCTGTTGGATATTGCCAAGGAAACTTGGGAAAGTGAGAGTTCTCCCCACAGGAGTGTGATTGAGCATGTCGCCCTGATGCAAGATCGAATTGCACAGGTAATGCCCATCGTGAAGGAACATTTGGCCCAAGCGCAGTTTGCACAGCAGAGAGTGTACAACCGTGGAGCCAAGACCCGTACCTTTTCCCCGGGGGATAGGATATTGGTACTTGTCCCTACGGTTGAAAGTAAATTCCTTGCCAAATGGCAAGGCCCCTACGAGATAATGGAAAAAGTGAGCGAAGTGAATTACAAGGTCAGACAACCAGGAAGGCGAAAGCCCGAACAGATCTATCACGTTAATCTGTTGAAAGCCTGGAGGGATAGAGAGTCCCTAGTCGCAGACACTTGGTCACCAGCTCAAACTGGTTGCGTGATTCCTGAGGTTGGAATCGCAGCCACCTTGTCACAACCCCAACAACAGGAGGTTAAGGAGTTTGTGCTTCGCAACAAGGAGGTATTCTCTGAGCTGCCGGGACAAACATCTGGGGTAGAGCATGACATTATTACCCCGCCCGGTGAAAGGGTGAAGTTAAAACCCTATCGGATCCCAGAGGCCCGACGGGAGGCAATACGGGAGGAAGTACAGAAAATGCTGAACTTAGGGGTGATAGAGGAGTCCCAAAGTGATTGGTCTAGTCCCATTGTGTTGGTGCCTAAACCGGATGGGAGCTGGCGATTTTGTAACGATTTTCGTCAGTTGAACAAAGTTACAAAATTTGACACCTACCCCATGCCACGTATAGATGAGTTGATCGACCGGCTGGGAACAGCCCGATACATGACGACTCTTGACCTCACAAAAGGGTATTGGCAAATCCCCCTGGCCAAGTCGGCCAAAGAGAAAACCGCATTTGTAACCCCAGACGGGGCGTTCCAATATAAAAGAATGCCGTTCGGGTTACAGAATGCGCCGGCCACATTCCAGCGGAAAATGGACCAGATGCTGAGGCCCCATCGGAAGTATGCTGCGGCTTACCTGGATGACATAATTGTCCATAGCACAGATTGGGCCTCACATCTGCCAAAAGTGCAAGCAGTCCTGGACTCTGTTCGGGAAGCAGGGTTTACGGCTAACCCCAAGAAGTGTACCATTGGGCAGGAGGAGGCCAAATATCTTGGGTACACCATTGGGAGGGGAGTAATAAAACCCCAACTCAACAAAGTCGAGGCCATCCAGAGTTGGCCACGTCCCAACAGCAAGAAGCAGGTACGAGCCTTTCTGGGAATCGCTGGGTATTATCGGCGATTCATTCCCCACTTTGCTTCTAAGGCTGTGCCCCTAACCAACCTGACGAAGGGGAAAGGGTCGGTCATGATTAAATGGACCCCCGAGGCTGAGGCAGCATTCCAGTTCTTGAAACAAGCCTTATGTAGCCAGCCAGTGTTGTACTCACCCGACTTCTCTAGAGACTTTGTCGTACAAAGTGATGCGTCAGATGTGGGGTTAGGAGCAGTATTGTCCCAGGTCTGGAACGGGGAAGAGCACCCAGTCATTTACCTCAGCAGGAAGTTGAAGTCCCATGAGGTAAATTACGCCACCGTTGAAAAGGAGTGTTTAGCGGTGAAGTGGGCTCTAGATTCCCTTCGGTACTACCTGCTAGGTAGGCACTTTGACATGGTTACGGATCACGCTCCGTTAAAGTGGATGGCTCAAAACAAGGAAACAAATAGAAGAGTGAATAGGTGGTTCCTGGCCCTCCAGGAATTCAACTTCACAGTAAAGCATCGCCCTGGCGTTCAAATGGGGAATGTGGATGCTTTGTCTCGAGTACATGAATGCCTGATTGCTGGTGTTCCAACCCCGAGGTTAAAACAAGAGGGGGGGGTATGTGACAGCAGGAAGGTAAAGTCACCTGGTTGCATCCAGGGGGGTAGATATATTTCGCCCAGATTCAGGCTTTACGCCGATTTATACAACTAGGTGGAGAGTTGTATAAGGCTAGTGGGCTCATGGATGACTCATACCTCTAAGGAGAGGGCTGGGCGTCGTGCAGACAGGGAGTTGATGAGATCAGCTGAACCTTGTCAGCTCATTTAGGCCTCTATAAGAAATCCCAGCTTCATTAGATGTTAGCTCATGCCTGGAAGCAGACCTGTGTGGACTGTCTAGGGAGAGTGAACCCCTGTGCGGTGAGAGAAAGCCTGTGTGGCTATATTTTGGCTTGGACATTTAAAACCAGGGACTAGGACAGCACTAGGCTGATCCCAGTCGTTAGTTAGGAAACCTGTAAGTTTAGTCAGAGGTCAAGTTGACCAGGATTTATTTTGTTTATGTTTTTTTTGCCTTGCTGTGTTTTTGTCACTGTAAATAGAAAATAAACCGCACCTTTTTGATTTTGAAAACCACAACCTCTGTCTGCTGGGCCTGTTTTTGGGTGGGGAGCCCATCCCGGGGGTCACACATACCCGCTGCCGAGCTAGCCCCCTCACAGCTATTAAAGTGCTTGAGGACTCTGATATGTTACTGGCACTTCTGCTAGTGGAAGAAGTCCTACTTGTGATTGTGGTTCCTCCTAAGGACCTAGCATAGTCTCTCATAAAAAGCTCATTCATTCTCTTTCTTGCCTTAACTTCATCATAGTTAGCTTCAGATGATAGTTCTCTCATGAGCTTTACTAAACCTTTAGTGACTTCAGTACATGTGTCCATGTTCCTTACAATATCCTGGGGAGGTGTTGTAGAAGACCGCAGGTTGACATATGCTGCCATAAGCTCTGCTTCAGATTCTTCTATCGTCTCTATCATATCACTCAAGTTTCCTTTTATACTTTCTTGCCTTAGCTTTCTACGAACATCTTTAATGTAGGATTTCCACTTATCATACATTCTGGTGAACTTTTTTCCTTTCAATACTGCTTCTTGCTCCAAATTTTTCAGCATCTTTAGGGTCGGTTTTCTGATACGTTCTGAACGTCTGATGCCTCGTACACACGGCCGAGAATCTCATCGTTAAAAACATGTCGTTTTTTTCGACGAGATCCTTGGACAAGGAACTTGTCCCGGCCGAGTGTACACACGCTCATTTCAAAGAACCCGCGGTTCTTTGAATGGAGCGTACGCGGTGACGTCATCGAATACGACGAGCATGCGCTCGTCACATTCGATGCCGTCGCCGCCATCTTGGTTCACCCTACCTATGCCTAGGAAGCTACCGCGCATGCGTCGAAGTCATTTCGAGCATGCGCGGGCTTCCCGGCGAACAGGTAAGTGTACACACACACAATTTTCTCGTCGAGAAACAGGCTGACGAGAATCTCGAAGAGAAAATAGAGAGCAGGTTCTCTATTTTCTCGTCGAGATTCTTGTCGCTTTTCTTGACGAGAAACCATACACACGAACGAATTTCTCGGCAAGAAATCTCTGCCAGCAAGTTTCTTGCTGGTTTTTGCCGAGAAACTCGGTCGCGTGTACGAGGCTTCAGTTCATCTGTTTGGGATATATTTGTTTGGGGCAAGGCTAATTGTCAAGGTCACCTGTGGCCAGGTGACAGATGCACACCGTAGGGGGACAGGAGTGCACCGCAAGGTAGTGAACCCTATGGCTGACTGCTGCGGATAGGAAACTGGGTGGTTGTGGAAAGCGGGACCAGAGGAGCACAACCGGGATCCTAACAGAAGCTAGAGCCAAGATTCCCCAGGGCACGGAGTCTAAGACCCAGCAGGTCTTCTCCAGGGCCTCTAGTGGTGAGGATGTTATGCTGCAGGCTGGGACCAGGTCGCGGCCCCTGGAGTTTCCTAGCTCACGCCCCGTAGGATAAGGGGAAAAGAGGGGAAGCAGCAGCACAGGATAAGAGAGAACCGAATAACAAGCCGAAGGTCAGGGGCCACAAGCAGACAAGGATAACGAAGGAACGAGCCGAAGGTCAAGGGTCACGAGCAGACAGGGATAGTCGGGGACAAGCCAATAACGTAACAGAGAGACAGACGTAGCACACGGCAGGCAGGAACCCAAACACACAATGCCTAACAAACACGTTGATCAGCAAAGCAGGCTTGCAGTGCACAGGTTAATATAGTGTTCTGTGATAGGGCCTGGGGTGGAGTCAGGCTGGGAGGAGATTATAAAGGAAGCCAGGTGAAAGGGTTCAGGCCTCTAAGATGAACACATGGGAAGGAAGGTAAGCTGACAGACAAACACTACTGCATATCCATGACACTAATGCTGCATCAGACTCTTCTACCTCAGACAGGTTCACTTGCTCTTCACCTTCTATCTTATCTATCTTTGTATCCTCAAACAGTGGCATAGAAATACTAGGCTTACACTGGACCTAAAACTAAATGTAGTGACACATTTACAGTCACAAATGTCACTGATTGCAGTGATCAGTAAATAAATGGTCACTGCAATCAGTGACACTGTGACTGGGGGCTGGGGGGGGGGCTGGGGGGGGCGATTTATGTGCCTATGTGTGCTGGTGTTAGTGTAGTGTTTGTGCACTAACCTTGATGTCTTCTCTTGTACGGCGCTCGGTATATGTGAGCGCCGCACAGGAGATGACATCACTTCCTCCTGCTTCCTTTGTCTGTGTGTACATTCGACAGACAGAGGGGGCATTTCCATTCGCCGGGAGCGATCGCGGGGGGGTGGCCAGAATCGAACGGCCGTCCCCTCATGTCGGATCGCTCCCCAACGAATTCCGACCGCTCACTGTACAGAAGGGGGGTCCGATCGGACCCCCCAACTGTACAAAGGCAATCACGTATGCTCTACGTGATTGTGCCTGTCGGTGCCATTGCGCACACCAAAGCTTTAGGATAACTTCTTTATTCACTTCAGCTTTTCTTCTTATATAACACTGACAATTTAGCAGCAGGAAGTCCATGTACAAACATGTGTTGAATAAAGTATAACAAATGTCAGTTCAACTGTTCAATCTTGTAATTCTACATAAAATGGTAGATATATTTCTCTCTTCAGTATCTGTACTTTCACTTTAAAATACTTTAGACACTTTATGATCTATCTGGGACTTGCTCTATAATGCTGTTTGCTCTGAAACTTGGTTTGAAACCTGGTTTGATTCCTGGTTTGATTGGTTTGAATGTTTGTTTGAAACCTGGCTTGAATCTGGTTTGAATCTGGTTTGTCTGGTTTTGTTGTTTGTTTGATTGTTTGCAAACCTGGTTTGGTGGAACTACAAGTATACACATAACTAGTTTCAGTATACAGTTCTAATTACAATATTAACAATAGGAACTTATATAACTGTATTAAATACCTATTTTGGCCACTTGCTTCCATAAAACTGGACTCTGGATGGATCTGAACTGTTCATCTCCACACTCTGATGTAAAATGAAATTCTAGAAATGTGCTATGAGATTTCCTAGACAGAACATGGGTGTAATGCTGGCTGTGATTGGCCAAAGACTCTTGCTCAGTGAGATTGGTTGTGATTGGCTAAAACTCCCTGATGAGTCACAAAAGCTTAACTCTATGCTTTCTGGTTGCAATTCTGCTGTCATTAAGCTTACCTTTCTGCATATAGAAATGACTCTTAAAGGTATATTTTTTCTTTTCTTCTGTGAACACAATATACAACTGTTATATGACATCCACATATAAAGTCACAGTAAATAACTCTGCTGTTATTTCTCACAAATGAGCATATGCACTATATTAACATTATTAGCAGGTCTAGCTATATATGCATGTAAGCCACATTAGCAACCTAGGACAGGTCTTAGCTGGCCAGCTACAGTCCATTCCCCAGGCACCTTCGGCCTGGGGGCTGCTGCGGTTCGTCTGTGCCCAGGCGCCCTTGGCCTGGGCGCGTGGAGTCGAGTTCCATCCCAGGCACCTTCAGCCTGGGGTGAGGTACTTTACAGGGAGGCCTGGGGCCCAGTACCTTCGACTGGGTCCCGCGAAGACGAAGCATTCCTAAGGTGCCCCCGGTATTGGGTGCCTGAATCCTGGGCGTAAGGGACCGGAGACGTGACCTCCCCGAAGAGCCAGCGCAGCATTTGCTGGTGCCGGTGAAGGCCTCTGGTGACCGTCCGGATGGCTGTCTTCCTCTGACAGGGGTCGTTTGTTCTTAAGAAGGTACTTCATGTTTTCATGGTCTGTGGCAGAGACCCATCTTCATCAGGTCAGTGGCAGGCCTCATCCAAGGCCTGTGGCAGGGGCCTCAACGTTCACAAAGGTCTGTGGCAGGGACCAAATTCACAGTCGGTGGCAGCGACTGTGCGCCAAGCCTGTTTGCCCTAAACTGAATAGGAGAAACGTATTCATTAGTTGTGCCTGGACCTACTTTTCCCTACACCTTGTCTGTTCTTTTAAAGTTCAACCAGCCTACCCATTGATCAAAGCAAATAAAACAGAGTTGGACTTTTCATGGTGTGGAACTCGTGTTACTGGAAGCTAAGTGTCCCTGTCAGTGACAGTGGCAATCATTCTCCACAGGAGAAGCTGAGGCTCCGGCCTAAAACGCAGACCCGAAGGTAAACGGTTTAGCTCATATCTCTGCATACTACATCAGAGAGCCGAGCTGGTGGTGTACATCTTCCTCCCTTCTCCCAGATACCCCTAGACGAGTAAAACCAGCCACAGAGAGAGGGGAGAAGGTGGGGGAAGACCGCTACAATTATAAATACTTCAGGTTGCTGCTCACATCCAAATGTATTCCCACAATCCACAACTAAATATATAAAGATTACTGGTGTTGCACTACCCTTAACCCAGGTGCAAAAACATATTTTAAATAAATTGTATAAAAAAGTGATAATTGAATACACAATCCCAGTGCAGTAAATCTATAAATACCAAAAAAATATACTTCAAAATATTACCACACCACATATGTTGAAATATTATAAATGAATTGCATACAAAATGGTAATTGAATTCACAATACCAATGCTGTAAATCTACCGATTAGAATATACCAATAAAATGTGCTCCAACATGTGGAATACATATACCATTGTTGTAAATTACATAAAGAACACCCAAAAGAACACCCAAAAGAATTAAATCCACAATCTCAGTGCAGTGAATCAATAATAGTGATGAGCCGAACACCCCCGGGTTCGGTTCGCACCAGAACCCGCGAACGGACCGAAAGTTCGTACGAACATTAGAACCCTATTAAATACAATGGATGCGAACGTTCGAATTCTAAAGTGCTAATTATAACAACTATTATGCATGTTATTGTCCTAAAAAGGGTTTGGGAACCCGGGTTCTGCACCAGGGGACATGTATCAATGCAAAAAGAAGTTTTAAAAACGGTCGTTTTTCGGGAGCAGTCATTTTAATGATGCATAAAGTGAAAAAAAAAAAGTCAAATATTCCTTTAAATATCGTACCTGGGGGGTGTCTAAAGTATGCCTGTGAAGTGCCACGTGTTTCCCGTGTTTAGAACTGTCCCTGCACAAAATGACACTTCTAAAGGAAAAAAAAGCCATTTAAAACTGCTTGCGGCTTTAATGTAATGTCTGGTCCCGGTAATATGGATGAAAATCTTTAAGAAAAATGGCATAGCTACCCCATGACCCCCCCCCCTACCCCAGCCCATTACCAGCCCCTTTGGGTCTTGTATGGATATTAAGGGGAACCCCGCACATAAAATAAAAAAGGCCCTATATACTCTGAACAGCCGTATACAGGCGGTGCATACAAGACAGGGACTGTAGGTTTGTTCTTATGTAGAATCTGTTTGTAATTTTGAACAGGTACATTGTTGAAGTGTAGCTCCAGCCCAAAAATCTATTTTTAAACTTTTTGGAAAACATAGGTAAGGGTTATCACCCCTGTAACATTTGTTTTGCTGTCTGTGCCCCTGTTCAGAACATTTCACCTCACTTTCCGTCCCAATGACAACTGTTTTTGAAATGTGGTGTTTTTCTTGAAACAAGGATTGCTGATAAAGCATCAGTACAGAGGAGACACCTTTCTCCCATATTTATTCTTACAGGAGAGAATTTTCCTTCCTAGGGGTAGATTTCCTCTCACTTCCTGTTGTCTTCTTGCGTTTGCAAGTAGGAGTCGTTTGTAAGTTGGATGTTTGAAAGTAGGGACCTGCCGTATATACTCTGCAGAAATAGGCCCCTTAGTTGTTGGTGTTGGCACAACACTGTAAGCACTCAGGCCTCGTACACACGGCCGAGATTCTCGTTGAGAAAAACATGTCGTTTTTTTCGACGAGATTCTTGGACAAGAAACTTGTCCCGGCCGAGTGTACACACGCTCGTTTCAAAGAATCCGCGGTTCTTTGAAAGGAGTGTACGCGGTGACGTCATCGACTACGTCGAGCATGCGCTCGTCACATTCGATGCCGTCGCCGCCATCTTGTTACACCCTACGTATGCCTAGGAAGCTACCGCGCATGCATCAAATTCATTTCGAACATGCGCGGGCTTCCGGGCGGACAGGTAAGTGTACACACACTCACTTTTCTCGTCGAGAAACACGCCGAGGAGAATCTCGACGAGAAAATAGAGAGCAGGTTCTCTATTTTCTCGTCGAGGTTTCTTGTCGGTTTTCTCGACGAGAAACACGCTAGCAGCGTACACACGACCGATTTACACGGCAAGACCTCTCTGCCAGCAAGTTTCTTGCTGGTTCTTGCCGAGAAAATCGGTCGTGTGTACGAGGCCTCACAGTTACTCTTGGTTGGTGCTGGAACGCCCTGCTGTCAACTATTATATCAGGAATTTTAATTACATATAATTGTTGAACAGTGGTAGTAAAAATTGGGGCTTTGATGGTGGTGCTGGTGCCACAACACTGTAAGCCCTGACAGTTACTCTTGGTGGGTGCAGCAATGGGCCCTGCTGTGAATTATTAGATCAAGAATTGTAATTGCATGCCCCTGTTGAACAGGGGCTGAAAAATTGGGCCTTTCGTGGTGGTGGTGGTGGTGTTGCCACAACACTGTAAGCCCTCAGAGTTACTCTTGGTGGGTGCAGGAATGGGCCCTGCTGTGAATTATTAGATCAAGAATTGTAATTACATGCCCTTTTTGAACAGGGGCTGAAAAATTGGGCCTTTCGTGGTGGTGGTGGTGGTGGCGTTGCCACAACACTGTAAGCCCTCAGACTTACTCTTGGTGGGTGCAGGAATGGGCCCTGCTGTGAATTATTAGATCAAGAATTGTAATTACATGCCCCTTTTGAACAGGGGCTGAAAAATTGGGCCTTTCGTGGTGGTGGTGGTGGTGGCGTTGCCACAACACTGTAAGCCCTCAGAGTTACTCTTGGTGGGTGCAGCAATGGGCCCTGCTGTGAATTATTAGATCAAGAATTGTAATTACATGCCCCTTTTGAACAGGGGCTGAAAAATTGGGCCTTTCGTGGTGGTGGTGGTGGTGGCGTTGCCACAACACTGTAAGCCCTCAGAGTTACTCTTGGTGGGTGCAGCAATGGGCCCTGCTGTGAATTATTACATCAAGAATTGTAATTGCATGCCCCTGTTGAACAGGGGCTGAAAAATTGGGCCTTAGGCACTGGTGGCACAACACTACAACCCCTCACAGATACTGTACTTGGAGCACAGCAATGAGCCCTGTTGCAAAGTATTGCTTCAAAAATTGTAATGACACGCCCCTGTTAAACAGGGGCTGAAAAATTGGGCCTTAGGCACTGGTGGCACAACACTACAACCCCTCACAGATACTGTACTTGGAGCACAGCAATGAGCCCTGTTGCAAAGTATTGCTTCAAAAATTGTAATGACACGCCCCTGTTAAACAGGGGCTGAAAAATTGGGCCTTAGGCACTGGTGCCACAACACTCCAACCCCTCACAGATACTGTACTTGGAGCACAGCAATGAGCCCTATGGCAAATTATTGCTAAAAAAATTGTAAGTACACGCCCCTGTAAAACAGGGGCTGAAAAATTGGGCCTTAGCCACTGGTGGCGGCACCCATAAACAAAAATGATCTTCCAAGCTATCATCATCAATCGTATCATTGAGGACTCGGAGGAGGAGGATAGCCAGTCAACATAACAGCACAGGCACTCAGCATCAGCATCAGTCTTGAAGGGATGTGACATGTTAAAATCAATTAGTCTGTTATATCAGCATCAGGTGTGTGGTAGCTGGTGGTGATCCAAGACTGGTTCATCTTGATGAAAGTCAGTCGATCAACCGAGTCGGTGGACAGGCGCACCCTGTGATCCGTGACAAATCCTCCAGCAGCACTGAATGTGCGTTCCGAAAGAACGCTGGATGCAGGACAGGCCAGTAGCTCAATTGCATACTGTGCAAGCTCTGGCCAGTGATCCATCCTCAAGACCCAGTAAGCCAGAGGATTTTCGGTGGGGAAGGTGTCCAAGTCTGACCTTGCCCCTAGATATTCCTGCACCATGTTTATCAGACGCTGGCGATGGTTGCTGGAACCGATCATACTTTGGGGCTGCGGACTAAAGAATTGTCTGAACGCATCGGTCAGACGGCCACCTTCCCCACCGCTCCTTCTTTGACTGGCCGAAGCCTCAGCAACTCGTTGTCCAGGACCAGGAGTTTGTAACCTCCCAGTCTCTGGGAACGCGTTGCACAGACCTTTCTGCAAGGCCTCCCGGAGTTGTCTCATCCTCTGCTCCCTCTGCGACGGTAACATAAGGTCCGCAACCTTACCCTTGTACCGTGGATCAAGGAGAGTGGCCAGCCAGTAATGGTCCCTCTCCTTGATCCGAAGAATACGAGGATCCTTCCGCAGACTTTGCAGGATCAGGGAGGCCATGCAGCGTAGGTTTGCTGAGGCATTCGCTCCGGAGTCCTCTGGGTCACTAAGGACGACATGATCCGCAGTCACCTCATCCCAGCCACGTACAAGTCCACTGGTTTCTTGGGACTGTAAATCATCCCTAAAAGACTGCTGCTGATGATGCTGAGTGCCAGCCTCCACCTCCATGCTGACACAATCCTCCTCCTCCTCCTCCTCCTCCTCCTCCTCCTCTTCCTGTGCGATGGGTGGGACAGAAGGAACACTGTCTGGGTAAAGGGGGCCTTGAGAGGCAAGGAAGTCCTCCTCTTCCTGCCTCTGTTCTGCCTCAAGTGCCCTGTCCATTATTCCACGCAGCGTGTGCTCCAACAGGTGGACAAGAGGTACAGTGTCACTGATGCATGCACTGTCACTGCTCACCATCCTCGTGGCCTCCTCAAATGGTGCCAGGACAGTGCATGCATCCCTGATCATGCCCCACTGGCGTGGAGAAAAAAAACCAAGCTCCCCTGACCCTGTCCTGGTGCCGTAGTCGCACAGGTACTCATTGATGGCCCTCTGCTGCGTGTGCAGCCGCTGCAGCATGGCCAACGTTGAGTTCCACCTGGTGGGCATGTCACATATAAGGCGGTTCTTGGGCAGGTTCAACTCCTTTTGCAGCTCAGCCAGGCGAGCACTGGCATTATAAGATCTGCGGAAATGCACACAGACTTTCCTGGCCTGCCTCAGGACATCCTGTAAGCCCGGGTACCTGCCCAAGAACCGCTGCACCACCAGGTTAAGGACGTGAGCCACACAGGGCACATGGGTCAGTTGTCCCTGTCGAAGGGCGGAGAGGAGGTTGGTGCCATTGTCGCAAACCACCATTCCTGGCTTAAGCTGGCGTGGCGTCAACCACCTCTCGGCCTGGCCCTGCAGAGCAGACAGGACCTCTGCCCCAGTGTGGCTTCTGTCCCCCAAACACACCAGCGCAAGCACGGCATGGCATCTTTTTGCCTGCGTACTTGCGTAGCCCCGTGAACGGCTACGGAGCACCGCTGGTTCATAGGACAAACCACAGGAAGAGGCCATGGAGGAAGAAGAAGAGGAGGGGGTGGAGGAGAGAGGTGTGTCACAACCAGTAGTAGCATTTTGGAGGCGTGGCGGTGGGACAACCTCCAACACTACTGCACCTTGTCCTGCATCCTTCCCAGCTGCCAAAAGAGTGACCCAATGGGCCGTGAAAGAACGTTAACGTCCCTGTCCATGCCTGCTGGACCATGAGTCAGCGGTAATATGCACCTTACCGCTGACCGCCCTGTCCAGCGAGGCCAAGACATTGCCTTCCACATGCCGGTAGAGAGCCGGAATAGCCTTCCGTGAGAAAAAGTGGCGTTTGGGAACCTGCCACTGAGGAACCGCACATTGCACAAACTCACGGAAGGGGGCCGAGTCTACCAACTGAAAAGGCAGCAGTTGAAGCGCTAGCAATTTAGCCAAGCTAGCATTCAACCGCTGGGCATGTGGATGGCTGGGAGTGAACTTCTTTCGACGGTCCAGCAGCTGGGGCAGGGAAATTTGCCTGCTAGAATCGGACGTCGGTGTACTGCTAGCAGAGTGGCCGCAAGTACTTGGCTGTGACACACCTAATTCTACACCTTCATTCCTCTCAGTGCATGTTTCAGAGAGGACTGAAGTTATAGTGGGGTTGGAGATCCCAGCTGATGCGGTGCAAGGAGAGGTCCGCTTTGTTCTTTGGTGTGGGTCTTTGAGGTAGGCTTGCCAACGAGCTGCATGGCAGGTCAACATATGTCTGGTCAGGCATGTGGTACCCAAGCGGCTGATGTTTTGGCCACGCGATATACGCTTGAGACATATGTTGCAAACAGCAGCTGTGCGATCTGATGCACTAGCCTCAAAAAAGGCCCACACCAAGGAACTTTTTGAATGACGGGCAGAGGCAGCGCCCTGCACAGGCGGAGCTCTGCGGTGTGATTCCGTCGGTGTACTGCCCTTACGCTGGCCACCAAAGGGCATCCTGCCTCGTTGGAGATGTGCCTCCTCCTCCTCCTCCTCTCTCCTATTAGGCACCCACGTGGAGTCAGTGACCTCATCATCCCCTCCCTCCTCATCACTGGAGCCAATCTGGCAGTATGCTGCAGCTGCTGGAACATGACTGCCAGATTGGTGTCCTTCTTGAGCATCCCCTCTGTCTGCTCTCACCCTACTGCCTTCCTGTAGCTGGGTTTCATCATCAGACCCTTCGAAACGCTGGGCATCCTCCTGGAGCATGTACCCAACACTGTGCTCAAACAGTTCGGGGGACTCCTCAGGAGGAGGACATGGTGGGTCTAGGGAAGGAGTGACTGATGATGAGTCTGACATTGATACCAGGGAAGAGGACGCTTTGGCAGCTGCTTTGCCAGTACCCTGAGCCTGGGTGAGAGAGGATGAGGAGGAGGAGGAGGGCTTGGTCATCCACTCTACCAAGTCTTCGGCATGATGTGGCTCAACATGTCCAGCTGCCGAAAAGAAGGACAAGCGTGTCCCATGGCCATGTGCTGATGACAATGCACCGCGTCCACGACCAGCACTGTTGCCCCCAGACACAGAGCCTGCTTACCCTCTTTTATTGCCTCCTGACTGTCTGCCTCTCCTTGTTTGCCTTCCAGACATTCTAATAGATGGCCTGCAGGGAGATGGGAAAAAAGCAATAAGGGCTACCTTCAGGTGTCCTTCTCTGTCCCTTTACTTAAGGATTTCTAAATATGGTTGAGGATGATTGCTTTTGCACAGAATAGCACAACGACAATTTCCCTGACTGTCCAAAAAACAAGGATTTCAAAGATGGTTGATGAGGAATGCTTTAGCACACTATAGCACAAGGAGAATTCCCCTCACTTTCCTTCTTTGTCCCTAGAAACAAGGACTCGCACAGTGAAAGAAACTGACACTCTCCCTACCTAGAGTTTTCTGTCCCCCCTAGAAAAAATGTTTTTTTTAAGCACACTATAGCACAAGGAGAATTCACTCACTGTCCTTCCCTGTCCCTAGAAACAAGGACTTGCACAGTGAAAGAAACTGACACTCTCCCTACCTAGAGTTTTCTGTCCCTAGAAAAAAAAATTTTTTAAGCACACTATAGCACAAGGAGAATTCACTCACTGTCCTTCCCTGTCCCTAGAAACAAGGACTTGCACAGTGAAAGAAACTGACACTCTCCCTACCTAGAGTTTTCTGTCCCTAGAAAAAATGTTTTTTTTAAGCACACTATAGCACAAGGAGAATTCACTCACTGTCCTTCCCTGTCCCTAGAAACAAGGACTTGCACAGTGAAAGAAACTGACACTCTCCCTACCTAGAGTTTTCTGTCCCTAGAAAAAATGTTTTTTTTAAGCACACTATAGCACAAGGAGAATTCACTCACTGTCCTTCCCTGTCCCTAGAAACAAGGACTTGCACAGTGAAAGAAACTGACACTCTCCCTACCTAGAGTTTTCTGTCCCTAGAAAAAATGTTTTTTTTAAGCACACTATAGCACAAGGAGAATTCACTCACTGTCCTTCCCTGTCCCTAGAAACAAGGACTTGCACAGTGAAAGAAACTGACACTCTCCCTACCTAGAGTTTTCTGTCCCTAGAAAAAATGTTTTTTTTAAGCACACTATAGCACAAGGAGAATTCACTCACTGTCCTTCCCTGTCCCTAGAAACAAGGACTTGCACAGTGAAAGAAACTGACACTCTCCCTACCTAGAGTTTTCTGTCCCTAGAAAAAATGTTTTTTTTAAGCACACTATAGCACAAGGAGAATTCACTCACTGTCCTTCCCTGTCCCTAGAAACAAGGACTTGCACAGTGAAAGAAACTGACACTCTCCCTACCTAGAGTTTTCTGTCCCTAGAAAAAATGTTTTTTTTAAGCACACTATAGCACAAGGAGAATTCACTCACTGTCCTTCCCTGTCCCTAGAAACAAGGACTTGCACAGTGAAAGAAACTGACACTCTCCCTACCTAGAGTTTTCTGTCCCTAGAAAAAATGTTTTTTTTAAGCACACTATAGCACAAGGAGAATTCACTCACTGTCCTTCCCTGTCCCTAGAAACAAGGACTTGCACAGTGAAAGAAACTGACACTCTCCCTACCTAGAGTTTTCTGTCCCTAGAAAAAATGTTTTTTTTAAGCACACTATAGCACAAGGAGAATTCACTCACTGTCCTTCCCTGTCCCTAGAAACAAGGACTTGCACAGTGAAAGAAACTGACACTCTCCCTACCTAGAGTTTTCTGTCCCTAGAAAAAAAAAAATTTTTAAGCACACTATAGCACAAGGAGAATTCACTCACTGTCCTTCCCTGTCCCTAGAAACAAGGACTTGCACAGTGAAAGAAACTGACACTCTCCCTACCTAGAGTTTTCTGTCCCTAGAAAAAATGTTTTTTTTAAGCACACTATAGCACAAGGAGAATTCACTCACTGTCCTTCCCTGTCCCTAGAAACAAGGACTTGCACAGTGAAAGAAACTGACACTCTCCCTACCTAGAGTTTTCTGTCCCTAGAAAAAATGTTTTTTTTAAGCACACTATAGCACAAGGAGAATTCACTCACTGTCCTTCCCTGTCCCTAGAAACAAGGACTTGCACAGTGAAAGAAACTGACACTCTCCCTACCTAGAGTTTTCTGTCCCTAGAAAAAATGTTTTTTTTAAGCACACTATAGCACAAGGAGAATTCACTCACTGTCCTTCCCTGTCCCTAGAAACAAGGACTTGCACAGTGAAAGAAACTGACACTCTCCCTACCTAGAGTTTTCTGTCCCTAGAAAAAATGTTTTTTTTAAGCACACTATAGCACAAGGAGAATTCACTCACTGTCCTTCCCTGTCCCTAGAAACAAGGACTTGCACAGTGAAAGAAACTGACACTCTCCCTACCTAGAGTTTTCTGTCCCTAGAAAAAATGTTTTTTTAAAGCACACTATAGCACAAGAAGAATTCACTCACTGTCCTTCCCTGTCCCTAGAAACAAGGACTTGCACAGTGAAAGAAACTGACGCTCTCCCTACCTAGAGTTTTCTGTCCCTAGAAAAAATGTTTTTTTAAAGCACACTATAGCACAAGCACAAAACACACTGACACTCTCCCTACCTATCCTTCTCTTTCCCTAAACTAAAGGAATCCAGGTTAAGCAAGAAAGAAATAAATGTCACTGTCCCTGCCTATGCTGCTCTTTCCCTGCTCCGGAACACACTACACTAGGCCGCCGTGCTGGCGGCCTTTTATAGTGTGGGGCGTGTACTAAACACCCTCAGCAATAATTGGCCACAGGCATCCTGCCTGTGGCCAATCATTGCTCTCCTCGCTGCCGGCGCTGTGATTGGCCAAGCATGCGGGGTCACAGTGCATGCTTGGCCAATCACAGCGCCTGGATGACACTGCGATGGCGTAGTGCATTGTGGGCCGTTCGCGTCACTCGAATTTGGCGCGAACGGCCCAAATCGTTCGATCTTCGTCGAACGATCGAACAGCCGATGTTCGAGTCGAACGTATGTTCGACTCGAACACGAAGCTCATCCCTAATCAATAATAAGCAAGCTGCATTCTACAAATAAAAATGTGTGCAACCACATATTTGTAGCATATACTTTACATATTATTGATGGTTCTCTGCACTGAGATTGTGCATTTAATTATTTTGGATGTTCTTTATGTAATTTACAACATTGGTATATGAATTGAACATGTTCATTTATATTTCAACATATGTGGTAATATTTTGGAGTATATTTTTATTGGTATTTATAAATTTGCAGCATCGGGGTTGTGGATTCAATTACTACTTTTTTATATAATCTATTTAAAATATCTGTTTCTACACATGGTTAAAGGGCAGCACAACACCATTAATCTTTATAAACTCAACCGAATTTATGGTTTCTTAGACCTTTGGATAAATATTTGCATAATCAATTATGCATTGTGCAAAAAGTGAAAACAGCTGGTAGGAATGGCTGGTTATCCAGCTAAAGACGGACTTAGGGCTGCACATAGGTGTTAGAGCACCCCATAAACATTAGAGCACCCTATGGATGCTAGAGTGACCAATAGATGTCAGAGCACCCAATAGACAAAGCAAAGGTTAGAGTGTTCCATGGACATTAGAGGAACTCACGGAAATTAGGAGTGCCCTATAGATGTTAGAGCACCCCAGGGATGCTAGAGTGGTGACCCATAGACAAAGCAACCCATGGAGGTTGGAGCACCCCATGGATTTTACAGTAACCCAATAGACAGATTACCCCATGGACATCAGCATGGAAGAAAACCATCGGGCCTTCAGGAAAAAACTCAAGACCCACCTCTTCTGATGGATCAGGACGTCACTGGATGCAAAGCACCTTGAGGCGATTTAGTTCGCATTTGTAGCGCTATACAAGTTATTCACTCACTTTATTCACTCACTCATGGATGCTAGAGCACTCTGTAGACGCACCCCATGGAGGTTAGAATGTCCCATAGGCAGAGTACCCCATGGATATTAGGGTGACCCATGAAGTTTAGAGTGCCCCAATAAACTGAATAATCCATGGATATTAGAGCGACCCAAGGAAGTTGGAGCACCATGTAGGGTTGCCACCTATCTCTGGGATTCACCCGAACAGTCCAGGTTTTGACATATGTGTCTGGGTTTCAGTCCTCCTGAAACCCAGATACATTATTTAGATTTAACTGTGGCTTCCCAAGCAACAGAGATAGTCACACACAAATCTTTTGCCATCTGTTAACTCAGTTTGGCCACACCCACTGTTCGCCTTGGCGCGTGTGGTGCACCACATTACTATAAGGTGTTTAACCACTTGCCTACTGGGCACTTTTACCCCCTTCCTGCCCAGGCCATATTTCAGCTTTCAGCGCTGTCACATTTTGATGACAATTGCGCGGTCGTGCGACGCTGTACCCAAACTAAATTTGCGCCCTTTTTTTGACAAATAGAGCTTTCTTTTGGTGTTATTTGATCACCTCTGCGGTTTTTATTTTAAACAAAAGAAGAGCGACAAGTTTGAAAAAAAACACAATATTTTTTACTTTTTGCTATAATAAATATCCATTTTGTTTTTCCTCAGTTTAGGCCGATATGTATTCTTCTACATATGTTTGGTAAAAAAAAAAATCACAATAAGCGTATATTGATTGGTTTGCGCAAAAGTTATAGCGTCTACAAAATAGGGGATAGATTTATAGCATTTTTATTATTTATTTATTTTTTACTAGTAATAGCGGCGATCAGCGATTTTTATCGTGACTGCGATATTGCGGCGGACATATCGGACACTTTTGACACATTTTTGGGACCATTCACATTTATACAGCGATCTGTGCTATAAAAATGCATTGATTACTGTATAAACATGACTGTCAGGGAAGGGGTTAACACTAGGGGGCGAGGAAGGGGTTAAATGTGTTCCCTATTAGTGATTCTTACTGTGGGGGGAGGGGACTGACTGGGGGAGGTGACCGATGGTTGTCCCTATGTACAAGGGACACAACATCAGTTTCCTCTCCCTGACAGGACGTGGATCTGTGTGTTTACACACACAGATCCACGGTCCTGCTCGGTTACTGAGCAATCGCGGGTGCCCGGCGGGCCATCGCGGCCGCCGGGCATGCGCATCGGGTCCCCAGTGATGCGGCGGGCGCACGCGCCCCCTAGTGGCTTTTAAAGGCGCGACGTCATATGACGTCCGCCCAGAATAACAGGGTCTTCTTGCCGCCGTCATTTGATGGCGGCCGGGTGACAAGTGGTTAAGGTCTTTTTCAATCCTATAGTGTATACTACATACAAAATTGCAGTGTGTCACCCTAGCCCTGCCCCCTCCTCCGGGGTCCCCCTCTGTGCTCCCCTGGTCCCTCTCTGTGCTCCACTGGTCCCTTTTGCGCTCCTCCGAGTTCCCCTCTGTGCCTCACCGGTCCCTCCTCCGTGCTCCTCCGGGTCCCCCCTCTATGTTCCTCCAGCTCCCTCCTCTGTTTTCCTCCGGTCCCCCTCTGTGCTCCTCCAACTCCCAGATCCCCCTCTGTGCTCCTCCGGCTCCCTGATCCCACTCTTTTCTCCTCCGGCTCCCCCTCTTTTCTCCTCCGACTCCCCCTCTGTGCCCCTCCGGGTCCCCCTCTGTGCCCCTCCGGGTCCCCCACGGAAGGAGCCGGCAAATATGTAATTGAGTAACTGAGCATCGTAAGCTTGTACATAAATTGTAAAAATAATAAAAAAAAATAAAAAATGTAATTGTAAAAAAATAAAAATAAAAAAAAACGACTGACACTGTCCACTTCTCTACTGACACCATCCACTGCCCTACTGATACAACTTACTGCCAACCTCCTCCCTCCAAAGAAGAATTGTGAAAAAAATTTAAAAAACAATAATAAGAAAATTAAATTGTAAAAATATATATATATATATATATATATATATATATATATATTTGTAGAAATGTATAAATAAAATAAAAAATTAAAACTACTGACACTGTCCACTGCTCTACTGACACCGTCCAGTCATAACCGTTCACAGCCCCTCCCCCCAACCAAAGCACTTTGAAAACAATATTTGAAAAAAAGTATTGTAAAAAGTAATAAAAAATAAAATATTAAAAATAAAAAAACTACTGACACCATCCACTGCTCTATGCTCTATTGACACCATCCACTGCCCTCACAAAATGTTTTAAAAAAAATATGTAGCACCCTCTACCTTAGGTATGTGCTAAGTGTAAGGGTTTTTGTGTAAGCTGCCAGTGCAGGTAAATTTAAGTAGGCCTATGCTGCGAGCTAGGCCTGTTTATTTTTGATTTGATTTAAGTAGGCCTATGCTGCGAGCTAGGCCTGTTTGTTTTTGATTTGTGGCAGGGTAGTGGTTTAGTGTAGCAGTGGGTGACTGACATGTACTTTTGCTCTTGGGCGCCCCCCCCCCCATTGTTTCAAGGGAGAATGTTCTGGAAAAGGGGCAGGGAAGAGAGCTGGAGTGACATGGGGTACATGTGAGGAGCACACATGTATTCTGACTGTTAAATTTAGGGTCAGCCATCTTGCTCTTTTGAGAAGTGTGACGCAGTTACTATATTCTTCAAAGTACTCATTTATCTTCTGTCCCTTTCCCCAACCAAGTTAATCCCCTAAAAAAACAACAAGAACAAGCAAGAGACTGTTCATCGACTGAAGGAGTGTGTCTAATGGATGTCTGGCAGCGGGGTGGAATGTGTGGATGCTGTAACTCGTAGCAACCCATCGCTACAAATACAATTGTAAAAAATAATAAAAATAAAATAATAAACAAAAAATTTTTTACACTGTCTATTGCTCTACTGACACCATCCTGCACATGCTACCGACCACTAGACATGTGCATTCGTTATCGTCCGAATGCATTTTAGTCTGAATTTCTGGGATTTTCGGGTTCGTTTTAACATAACGATAACGAACGCAAAAAATCCGAAATCTGAAAAATCCAAAATAAAAAATGCTTTATTTTCGTATTGTTGCGACAACAGTTCAATATAGATACATAGATTCAACATGACGGTGACAATAACGATCTGTGTCTATCGAACCTGCAGTCGAATGTGCCTTAACCTAACTCTATTAGTCCAAGAGTATTCGACATAGAGAGAAAAGATTAGATATTATAGACAAGATTCAACGAAACGACATTCAGACATACAGGCTATAGAAAAATTCTAATGTTGTTTGACTAGTAATAATAATTAATAATTATAATTATTTCTAGTCAAACAACATTAGAATTCTACTATAGCTTGTGGGTGGAGCATTTGACCGGAAATGTATGATCGCGGCACCGTACAGTTTAGCTGCTTCGTCGAATCTTCCTAGAACACCCAACAGACACCATTAGCCTTCAATTGACAGATTTGACCTTAATTAATTTGGATTTTCATACGAATGCATCTTTAACAAAACAAAATAAATAAAAGCTAATGTCGGGAGTCACTAAATAAATTTATTTTTCGTACGAAACTGAAATTCCGAAACAAAATATTTCAGTGTGCACATGTCTACCCACCACCAAATACTCCACGCTCTTCTTCTGCACATACTACCCACTGCCATATACTCTGCACTCCTCTCCCTTAGCTGATCATTATATTAGTGTCACTGTTGATGTCAGTGTCAGTTAAGCCAGCTTCTCCGGTCCCCCTGTGCTCCCCCGGCTCCATGATCCCTCTCTGTGCTCCTCCGGTCCCCCTCTGTGCTCCTTAGGCTCATCCTGGATCTGTCAGGATGGAGAGCAGAGGAAGGAGCCGGTAAATATGTAATTCAGTAACTGAGCATCGTAAGCTGTTTATTTTGCTTTTGTTTATGAAAGGAGAGGAGCCTCTGCCTCCCGTCCATTCATCTTCAGTGCAGCTGAGGCTGCTGAGAAAGGGACCGGGGAATCTGTGTCCTTAGTCCCTTTCTTTGTCTCAAAGGGGAGATGTCAGGGGTCTGTTTAGAAAAATATTTGAAAAAAATTAAATAAAATTGTAAAAAATGATAAAAAGTTAAATAATAATAATAATTTAAAAAAAACACTACTGACACCATCCACTGCCCGCACAAAATGTTTGTAAAAAATGAATTTGTAAGAAATAATAAAAAATAAAATAATAAACCAAAAAAATGTACACTGTCTATTGCTCTACTGACACCATCCTGCACATGCTACCTACCACCATTTACTGCACACTCTTCTCCTGCACATTCTACCCACTGCACTCCTCTCCCCATAGGCGTGCACACAGGGTGTGCCGGGTGTGCCCAGGCACACCCTAATCACCCCATGCGCATAAGTGTTATCGCTCTGTCTAGCAACAGGAACATGGAAAAAATCTCCCTCTTACTGGTTCTGCCATAAGAGAAGTGTTTATGCTCTTCTCTTTCACTGTGCCAGCAGGGAGATCAATGTGCCGGGGTCATATATATGTAGATACACACAAATGCATTTGTGTTAGAGCTTACGGGTGCAAACCCTAATGCATTAGGCTGTGCACACCTATGCCTCTCCCTTAGCTGATCATTATATTAGTGTCACTGTTGATGTCAGTGTCTGTTAGTCACTTAAGCCAGCCATAGATGATTAGAATCTTGCCTGATTTGAACCATCTCTGGGTGCAGCCCTGAACTCTGCACATAGTACACCCCTGAACTCTGAACTCCTCTGTGCTTTTTTGGTAAGAATAAAATACAAAATATGCATTGAAAAGTTTTTTCTCTATCTTCTCAACATTTGGTAGTCATGTCCCAAATTTTTTTAAGAAGTATCTTTTATTTATCTCATGGTCGAAATGTGAGAAATAACATTGATATATATATATATTGTGAGGGGGTTAGCTCGGCAGCGGGTGTGTGTGACCCCCGGGATGGACTCCCCACACAAAACAGGCCCAGCAAACGGAGGTTGTGGTTTTCAAAATCAAAAAGGTGCGGTTTATTTTCTATTTACAGTGACAAAACACAGCAAAGCAAAAGAAACAAACAAAATAAATCCTGGTCAAGTTGACCTCTGACTAAACATACAGGTTTCCTAACTAACAACTGGGATCAGCCTAGTGCTGTCCTAGTCCCTAAGTCCCTAGTTTTAAATGTCCAAGCAAATAGCCACACAGGCTTTGCCTCACCGCACAGGGGTTCACTCTCCCTAGACAGTCCACACAGGTCTGGTTCCAGGCATGAGCTAACATCTAATGAAGCTGGGAGTTCTTATAGAGGCCTAAACGAGCTGACAAGGTTCAGCTGGTCTCCTCATCTCTGTCTGCACAACGCCCCACACTCTCCCTAGAGGTATGAGTCATCCATGAGCCCACTAGCCTTATACAACTCTCCACCTAGTTGTATAAGTCGGCGTAAAGCCTGAATCTGGGCGAAATATATCTACCCCCCTGGATGCAACCAGGTGACTTTACCTTCCTGCTGTCACATACCCCCCCTCTTGTTTTAACCTCGGGGTTGGAACACCAGCAATCAGGCATTCATGTACTCGAGACAAAGCATCCACATTCCCCATTTGAACGCCAGGGCGATGCTTTACTGTGAAGTTGAATTCCTGGAGGGCCAGGAACCACCTATTCACTCTTCTATTTGTTTCCTTGTTTTGAGCCATCCACTTTAACGGAGCGTGATCCGTAACCATGTCAAAGTGCCTACCTAGCAGGTAGTACCGAAGGGAATCTAGAGCCCACTTCACCGCTAAACACTCCTTTTCAACGGTGGCGTAATTTACCTCATGGGACTTCAACTTCCTGCTGAGGTAAATGACTGGGTGCTCTTCCCCGTTCCAGACCTGGGACAATACTGCTCCTAACCCCACATCTGACGCATCACTTTGTACGACAAAGTCTTTAGAGAAGTCGGGTGAGTACAACACTGGCTGGCTACATAAGGCTTGTTTCAAGAATTGGAATGCTGCCTCAGCCTCGGGGGTCCATTTAATCATGACGGACCCTTTCCCCTTCGTCAGGTTGGTTAGGGGCACAGCCTTAGAAGCAAAGTGGGGAATGAATCGCCGATAATACCCAGCGATTCCCAGAAAGGCTCGTACCTGCTTCTTGCTGTTGGGACGTGGCCAACTCTGGATGGCCTCGACTTTGTTGAGTTGGGGTTTTATTACTCCCCTCCCAATGGTGTACCCAAGATATTTGGCCTCCTCCTGCCCAATGGTACACTTCTTGGGGTTAGCCGTAAACCCCGCTTCCCGAACAGAGTCCAGGACTGCTTGCACTTTTGGCAGATGTGAGGCCCAATCTGTGCTATGGACAATTACGTCATCCAGGTAAGCCGCAGCATACTTCCGATGGGGCCTCAGCATCTGGTCCATTTTCCGCTGGAATGTGGCCGGCGCATTCTGTAACCCGAACGGCATTCTTTTATATTGGAACGCCCCGTCTGGGGTTACAAATGCGGTTTTCTCTTTGGCTGACTTGGCCAGGGGGATTTGCCAATACCCTTTTGTGAGGTCAAGAGTCGTCATGTATCGGGCTGTTCCCAGCCGGTCGATCAACTCATCTATACGTGGCATGGGGTAGGTGTCAAATTTTGTAACTTTGTTCAACTGACGAAAATCGTTACAAAATCGCCAGCTCCCATCCGGTTTAGGCACCAACACAATGGGACTAGACCAATCACTTTGGGACTCCTCTATCACCCCTAAGTTCAGCATTTTCTGTACTTCCTCTCGTATTGCCTCTCGTCGGGCCTCTGGGATCCGATAGGGTTTTAACTTCACCCTTTCACCGGGCGGGGTAATAATGTCATGCTCTACCCCAGATGTTTGTCCCGGCAGCTCAGAGAATACCTCCTTGTTGCGAAGCACAAACTCCTTAACCTCCTGTTGTTGGGGTTGTGACAAGGTGGCTGCGATTCCAACCTCAGGAATCACGCAACCAGTTTGAGCTGGTGACCAAGTGTCTGCGACTAGGGACTCTCTATCCCTCCAGGCTTTCAACAGATTAACGTGATAGATCTGTTCGGGCTTTCGCCTTCCTGGTTGTCTGACCTTGTAATTCACTTCGCTCACTTTTTCCATTATCTCGTAGGGGCCTTGCCATTTGGCAAGGAATTTACTTTCAACCGTAGGGACAAGTACCAGTATCCTATCCCCCGGGGAAAAGGTACGGGTCTTGGCTCCACGGTTGTACACTCTCTGCTGTGCTAACTGCGCTTGGGCCAAATGTTCCTTCACGATGGGCATTACCTGTGCAATTCGGTCTTGCATCAGGGCGACATGCTCAATCACACTCCTGTGGGGAGAACTCTCACTTTCCCAAGTTTCCTTGGCAATATCCAACAGCCCTCTTGGGTGTCTCCCATACAGTAACTCAAAGGGGGAGAATCCCGTAGAGGATTGGGGCACCTCCCTAATAGCAAACATCAGATAAGGAAGTAGACAGTCCCAATCCTTTCCATCTCTATCCACCACTTTCTTCAACATTTGTTTTAGGGTTTTGTTGAATCTTTCAACCAGCCCATCGGTTTGGGGGTGATACACAGATGTACGTTATTGCGTCACTTTGAACAATTTACACAGCTCCTTCATAACCCGGGACATAAAGGGTGTACCTTGGTCCGTAAGCAGTTCTTTACAAATACCCACCCGGCTAAACACAAGAGATAGCTCTTTGGCTATGGTTTTGGCCGAGGTATTTCGGAGAGGGATCGCTTCTGGATAACGGGTGGCATAGTCCATTATAACTAATATGTACTGGTGCCCCCTAGCGGACTTGATTATAGGACCTACCAAATCCATGGCGATCCTCTCAAACCGGATCCTCAATGATGGGTAGAGGGACCAGCGGGCTACGGAAATGTGGCATCGGGGCCGACCTCTGACACACAGGGCAGGAGGAACAATAATTTTCTATGTCCTTCATCACCCCCGGCCAATAGAATCTCTGTAATACCCTCTCTCGGGTTTTCTCTGTCCCCAGATGACCTCCAAGAATGTGCCCATGGGCCAACTCCAACACCAACTTCCTGTAAGGTTTGGGCACCACAAGCTGCTCAACGGTTTCTTCTGCCCTTTTTGCCACCCGATACAGTAGGTCCTTCTCTACGCTGAAGTATGGGTAAGTGCAGGTATTATCTGGGTTTACTAACTCGCCATCTATTTTCACTACGTTTTCCCGTGCCTTTATTAGGGCGGGGTCTTTCAACTGTTCTGTGGCAAAGTTTTCCCTGTGAACCTCAAGATCAGAAAACTCCACAGAAGGTAGGTTTTCGTCTGAGGAGGTGGGCTCCTCTCCAGTTTCTTGAGTCTCCCCTGCCAATACTGACAAGGGAAATTCCGGAGAGTCCTCACCACTCTCAGGGGAGTTCTGGCTATCACATTCCTGGTACATAGGGGCACCAGTGGGGGGCTCAGGATCATCCCACAGTTCCCAGAACTTCGGAAAATCCCTTCCCACAATCGCGTCATGCGGTAACTGAGATACTAAGCCCACTGGATGAGAGAGGGTACCTTTGGGGGTCTCGAAACACACTGTAGTCACTGGATACTCTCGGGTGTCCCCATGCACACAAATAACAGCTACCTTGCTATTCCCAGAGACCTCTGTTTTAACTAATTCAGCCTTTATCAGGGTCACAAGGCTACCTGAATCCAGCAATACCACAACATTTCTACCATTAATACACATTTTGCATAAATGTTTCTCAGTTCCCCGAATGGCAGTGCATGCGACTGTCGCACACAGCGACTGACGTCTGCCCGTCAGAAAGTCACACTGCATGGGTTCCTCCAAAACCGGGCAATTTGCTGCAATATGTCCCGCTTGCCGGCAGCGGTAGCAAATGATCCTTCTTGCCGCCTCTTGAGCCGCTGATTTCCCAGGCTGTTCTCGCCAAACTTGGGGTAGAGCTCCCACCCTCTCACTCTCTCCACCCTCACCCCTTGGAATCCTCTTATCCGCCCCTGGGGATGGTCTGGTCTTAGGGTGGAAAGTCCGAGTGTCTCTGGAAGAGGCCGTCAGGTTCTCTGTAGCCAAGTATTTCTCCACACGATCCACAAGACCATCGGCCGTCTCTGGGTCTCCATGGCTTACCCACTTTTGGATGGCAGTAGGAAGAGCTCTCAAAAACCGATCCATTACAACACGTTCCACAATCTTTGGTGCGGACAAAGTCTCTGGCTGTAGCCACTTTCTGCTCAGGTGAATGAGATCATACATTTGAGACCTGGGGGGTTTTCCAAGCTGGAAAGTCCAGTTATGCACACGCTGAGCCCGGACAGCCTGGGTGACACCCAGCCTTGCCAATATTTCAGCTTTTAGCATCACATAGTCTTTTGCTTGGTTAGGCTCTAGGTCATAGTAAGCTTTCTGCGATTCACCAGTTAACAGAGGAGCCACCAGTCCAGCCCACTGCTCCTCAGGCCACTTTTCTCTTTCAGCGGTCCTTTCAAATGTGGTCAAAAATACCTCTGGATCATCCTCTCCAGTCATTTTTGTCAATAAACGACTCACCCCAAAGGACGCGGTATTAGTGGGACGGCTTTCCTCACTGGTCTGCGGACGTTGCTGCATTACTGCTTCCATCTGTTGTTGTAGTCTCTGCTCTTGCTTCTGCAACAGGTCTATGAAGCGGGCCTCAGATTGCTGCTGGGCTCGTTGCTGAGCCTCCAGACTCTGTTGCAAAGTTGCGTTTGTCTGCTGCTGGGCTGCAAGGCTCTGTTGTTGAGCTGCAAGGCTCTTTTGCAAACCTGCATTTGTCTGCTGTTGATTGGCATTTGCTAGAGCCAGCTGTTTCAGTATCTCCTCCATGCTGGCCTAAAAAAACTGCCACTGGTTCTCCACCAACTGTGAGGGGGTTAGCTCGGCAGCGGGTGTGTGTGACCCCCGGGATGGGCTCCCCACACAAAACAGGCCCAGCAAACGGAGGTTGTGGTTTTCAAAATCAAAAAGGTGCGGTTTATTTTCTATTTACAGTGACAAAACACAGCAAAGCAAAAGAAACAAACAAAATAAATCCTGGTCAAGTTGACCTCTGACTAAACATACAGGTTTCCTAACTAACAACTGGGATCAGCCTAGTGCTGTCCTAGTCCCTAAGTCCCTAGTTTTAAATGTCCAAGCAAATAGCCACACAGGCTTTGCCTCACCGCACAGGGGTTCACTCTCCTTAGACAGTCCACACAGGTCTGGTTCCAGGCATGAGCTAACATCTAATGAAGCTGGGAGTTCTTATAGAGGCCTAAACGAGCTGACAAGGTTCAGCTGGTCTCCTCATCTCTGTCTGCACAACGCCCCACACTCTCCCTAGAGGTATGAGTCATCCATGAGCCCACTAGCCTTATACAACTCTCCACCTAGTTGTATAAGTCGGCGTAAAGCCTGAATCTGGGCGAAATATATCTACCCCCCTGGATGCAACCAGGTGACTTTACCTTCCTGCTGTCACAATATGTATATATATATCATACAATCATTCCATAAACACATACACTGCATATATAATTTGAGAAAAATATGCTTATAAAACGGAAAATTTATTACCAAATACTTACCGTAATTTTCCTTTCCTGATGGACTCCATGGCAGCCTACGTGTGGGTTAACCCCGCCTCCTCTCCAATGCTATAGGACCCCATACCCATAAAAGTAAGCTCACCTCTCAGCACTGTGTTCCATAACTAGCCGACTCTTGGACACTTACTTTCTTTTATTAATATTTTCTTTCAGGGTGGGAACTCCGTCTGCCATGGAGTCCATCAGGAAAGGAAAATTACGGTAAGTATTTGGTAATAAATTTTCAGTTTTCCTGACTGACTCCATGGCAGCCTACGTGTGGGAAATAACTAGCCAGACCACACGGGTGGGTATGCTGAACAAAAAAGCTTTAATTTGTCCTGTCAACCGACAGGATTCTTAACACAAAATTAACAGACGACAATGATGCCGGTTCAATGCAGTAATGGGCCATAAATGTATTGATAGAGGCCCACGAGGCCGCTTTACAAATGACATCTGGAGCCACATGTTGGGCTGCCGCCCAGGAAGCTGCCATCCCGCTCGTGGAGTGTGCCGTCACCGCCTGTGGAGGAGCCAAGCCCTTAGCCCTGTATGCTTGCTGGATTGTTTAGACGATCCATGATGCAATTGTTCTGGTTGATGCTTTCTTCCCTCTGTTGTTTCCAGAATGTAGAACAAACAGATGATCAGATCGTCTGAAGGAAGAAGTAATTTGTAGATACTCCTTTAGGATTTCACCCATATCCAGGGGATGAGTTTCACTGGAATCTGGAGTCTTAAATGTAGGTAGAAAAATTTCTCGATTTTCGTGAAATACCGAAGACACCTTTGGATTTGAACCCAACATGGGTATAAGGACTACTCGATCCGGATTTTTTTTTAGAAAAGGTTCTTCATGACCTAGAGACCCGATCTCAGAGACCCTCTTAGCCGAGGTGATGGCTACTAAGAAGGTTACTTTTGCTGAAAAGTCCTTAATGGAGAACGAGGAGGGCCCCGACATACTGAGTCCAGTCAGAGAATCTAGAACGAGTGGAAGATCCCACTTGGCAAATCTTGGTTTTCTTTGGGGCTTAATTCTTGATGCCCCCCAAAAGAATTGTCTGACTAAGGGATGGACTGCCCATGAGACTCCAGAGAAGGCCGACAAGGCCGAAACTTGTACTCTAAAGCCCTGTACACACAATCAGATATCCTATGGATTTTCGTCTGATGGATTTGTCCATCAGAAATCCGATGAAACTGTTTTCCATCAGTCTTGCCTACACACCATCAGTCAAAAAACCGACCGTTCCAAACGTCGTGACGTAAAACACTCCGATGAGCTGAGAAAAATGAGATTCAATGCTACTGAGCATGTGTCGACTTGATTCTGAGCATGCTTGGGTTTTTTATCTGATGGATTTCCCCACAGACGATCGGAAATTGCCATCGGTTTTTTATCCATCAGATAATTTTAAAACATGTTCTATTTTTTAAAACCGATGGAAAAAAGACTGATGGGTCCCATACACGATCGGTTTGTCTGATGAAAACAATCCATCGGACAGTTTTCATCAGTCAAACTGATCGTGTGTACAGGGCTTTAGAGAGCTAACAGATAAGGGTAAGTCTAGGCCTGTTTGCAGAAAACTAAGAACATCCTGAACTCCTGGATTTTTGAAGGAGGGGAAACCAAGGCCTGATTGGCCAGTAAGGAGCCACTACTGTTATTTCGGCTGATTCCGCTTGAAGTCTCCTCAGGAACTTGAGGATTATCGGGATCGGGGGAAAAGCGTATGCCCGCCTGAACCTCCATCTGTCAGTCAGGGCATCCGTTCCGACTGCCTGGCTGCAATGGCCCAGAGAATAGAACTTCACAGTTTTGTGATTGTAGGGGCAAGCGAATAGGTCCACTTCGGGATTGACTCCCAGAGACAGAATCCAGTTGAAGGACTGTACATGGAGGGACCACTCGTTGTTGTCTAGACGAGTTCGAGAGAGGAAGTTTGCCTGGGAGTTCTGGACTCCCGGAATGAAAACTGCCGAAATATTGGCCAGGTTTTTCTGGGCCCATGTTATTATAGGCTCGACCTCTAGAAGGAGAGTAGAACTCCGAGTCCCCCCTTGCCTCTTCACATACGACACTGCTGTTGTGTTGTATATCCTTAACAATACCGACTCTCCTTTCAGGAACTGGGAGAAAAATTGGAGGGTGCACCAGGCCGCCCTGAGCTCCAGGACGTTTGAGCCTGGGTTGTGAAGATAGGCATCCCATCTGCCCTGAGCTAAGTTCTGACCACAGAGAGCCCCCCAGCCTGAGCCGCTGGCGTCGGTCGTGACTGTAACCCAGGAGATGGGGGCAATGGAGTGACAATTTTGCAAATTATTGAGTTGGAGCCACCAGAAGAGGCTGTTTCTCATTTTTGCGGATATGTGGATGAGTTGACTCTTGTCCCCTGACTTCCACTGCCGGAGGAACCCTGACTGAAAAGGGCGTAACCTCCATAGAGCCCATTTGACCATGGGGGACGTGGAGACCATTGTGCCGATAATTCTTAGGCATTGTGATGCTTTCAGATGAGGAGCATCCAGAGCACGAGAAATCCTCTTCCGAATCACCGGAATCTTCTCTGCCGGGAGGGAGATGGTGTTCTCCACTGTGTTGAACAGAGCCCCTAAGTAAATTAAGTTTTGGGCTGGATCCAGGTGGCTTTTTTCCAAGTTTAGAAGCCATCCAAAACTGGAAAGGGTTGAGATCACTTGTTCTCTGTGCACCATAAGCCGTTCTCTGTTTTGAGACAGAACTAGGAGATCGTCTAAATAATGGTAAAGACGCACACCTTTTAGCCTGATGAGGGCCACTACGGCCAAGAGGACCTTGGTGAAAACTCGAGGAGAAGATGTCAAACCGAACGGTAGGCAGATGAATTGAAGATGTTCTTGCCCGATATGGAACCGGAGGTACTTTAAAAAGTCCTTTGCCACTGGTACATGGAAATAGGCATCTTTCAGGTCTATCGAAATTATCCAGTCGCCTGGTTGAATGGCTTGCTGGATTGTTGACAGAGTTTCCATTTTGAATTTTCTGTGCCTTATGAACCTGTTCAGGTACGTCAGATCTATTACCGGGCGCCAGGCACGGCTTTTCTTTTGGACTAGGAAAAGGGGGGAGTATACTCCTTGGAATTGTTCTTCCTCTGGGACACGTACTACTGCTCCCTGGGTTTTCAGCAGGTCTACGTAGGACAGTAAGGCCTGTTTCTGTTCTTCCATACTTGGAAGTAGGGTTGAGATAAATCTGGGGGGAGGAATGCTGGAGAAGGACCATGCGTGACCTGACGACACTGTCATGACGACCCAGAAGTCTGAGATTGAGGCCACCCACACGTGCCGGAAGAGGAGCAGGCGTGCCCCTACCCGACCCGCCTGGGCGGGCAAAATCTCAAAAGGATTTAGCCTGATCGCGACCACTGGACGCTTGGTTGTTTGCTGGCTTGTGGAAGGACGCTTGGCCTCTGCTCCAGTTTCTTCTGAAGTCCCGGCCAGGTCTAGAGGAGCGTGCTTCTTTTGAGCACTCCGGACTGCGTCTTCTGAACTGGGGCCTTCTTCAATTCTGTGGACGCCTGTCCTGTGGAAGAAAGCCAGATTTTCCGCCTGTGGCCTTTGCTATGGCGTCATCTAGTTTATTACCAAACAGGGATGATCCTTCGAAGGGAATCTTGCACCATGTTTGCTTAGAAGACGGGTCAGCCTGCCAAGGGCGTAGCCATAGGGCACGTTTAGCTGTAACTGAGGATAGCATAATCCTGGACAGTAGACGGATCAGATCAACTGATGCTTCACCCAAGAAGGCCACTGCTAGTTTTAGCTCTGCTGCTGCTGAGTTATTTGCCAGATCTTCTGAAACACCTTTGAGAAATGAATCTACATTCTTAGTCCATGCCTCCATAGCCTTAGATATGGCTGCCAAGGCTAGAGCGGGTTTACAAGCTGTCCTAGCAAGACCGTAAATTATTTTAAGGTCCTGATCAATTCTTCTGTCAAGACTGTCCTTAAAGGAGACTGTGTCTTCAAGAGGGAGCATGACGTGTTTAGCCAGACGCATTACCGCTCCGTCCACAGGAGGAATATTCTCCAGGTATTTCACCTCTTCTGACTTGAATGGATACATTCTGGAGGCCTTATTTGTCATCGAGGACTTCCTGTCCACTTTGCTCCACTCTTCATCAAAAATGCCCTTTAGTTCGGCTAAAAGCAGAAAGCTTGGGCGCTCTTTCCCCAGACGCTTGAAAAACTTTTTCTGTTTAGCTGGGGGAGTAGAAGGGTCTTCCCACATAAGGGCCTCTTTGACCGCTTTAATGAGCGGAGTAACTTGAGAGAAATCAAATTCCACACTCTCTTCATCACTCTCTAATTCTCCTTCCGAAGGAAGAGGCGAGGATGCGTAGGGCTGGGAAGGACCTGGAACTTCACGGACCACATCAGCCGGGGAGCCAGATCGAATAGTGCTGGACTGGCTTTGTGCGTGGGAAGCATCCATCTCCTTAAGAGAACGTTGCACCACCTGTTTTACTAGAGACTCGATCCGTTGGTCTTCTGTCTCTTTTTCCCCAACCGCATGGGCATAGCAATGGCTGCATAATGATTTGCCCTCTGGGACTCGTGAGCCGCATCCCCAGCAGGCTCTCCGATCAGAATAACTGTCCTGGCGGTGGGAGCAGTGTCTGGAGGAGGAATGGGAACTTCTCCTCTGGTGGTGAGATGCAGACGGGGAATCACGTCTGTGTTTTGATTTTGATGAATGCTGCGGCATGGCAAGGTCTGAGTCGAGATGAAGATCTGTGGAAGGGCTAAAAAAGGAAAAAAGGGGGATTGGGGAAAAAAGCCGTCAAGCAACAATACTTGTGACTGAACCCCACGCCCTCCCCTCTCCTGCACATACCTTGTGCGTGAGGGCTGGCCACATGTAAGCGGTGAATTGTCCATAACTTCTGGACTAAGGAGTCACAATAGAGACAGGTCGACCAAAAAAAACTACAGTATTTATACAAAAAAATAAATTGGTAACTTGCCCTTTAAGGAAAGTGCACTATATAATGATAAGCGATATATGTTGAAAAGACACATTATGTACATATACACCTATATGTATAACCAAAGACTATGATTGGAACAGACAAAAAACAAATCCGCACTGCCTTTAAGTCTTTTAAATAGTGCACTGACCTGATTGAGAGACAAGAGCCTCAGCAGGGAGATCAAAGTAGCCTCTGCTCGCCTGTCAGGGGAGATCCCAAAATGACACAGGCGAGCCTAGCTTTTAAATTCCCCGCCCGTGCTCTATGGTTAAACTCAGACACCAATGCAGTGATAGAAGAATACCGAGTTTACTTCTACTGGCAATAAAATCAACAGTTATCACAAATCACAGGAATATATCTGCAGAGCCCTGCAGCAATAAACACACTATAACCAGTCAGATATGGCGCACACGCACCACGTGTAACAGTACTTCACTATGTGCCCCATGGCGCAGTAACTAAATAAACTATCTAGATGGCCAGGCCTGACTATATAACTCAGTCTCTAGGGGGGTAAAATTCTTTGCATGCAAGTCTTTAAACGGTGGTGCACATTTCAGGAACACATTTGTAATCCAGGGGGGGGGGGGGGGGGGGTAAAAATGCCAACACAGTACACTCCACTAGAGATCCGTTTGACCCAGTTTTGCTATGGGTCTCCAGTGGGGAAACAGAACTGAAATAGGAATTGGTGGGCCACGGCAGTCTGTAGGCCTAACAATGGTATACAGTATTTGTGGATTGAGCATGTGCTCGCTCACCCCTCCGGACGCGATCCCAGTCCGGGAACTTCCACCTGCTGTGTCTCCACACACAGCCTCTGCAGCGGTCGGGTCTCCAGCTCAGCAGCAGTTGAAGAAAACCGAGTCAGATGCCACCCAGGCTTGAGATGGGGTGGAAGGCTCTTTGGTGACTGCGCAAGGCCCCAGGCTTCAGGCCTTGCACAGCAGCAGGTCCGCACAGGAGGATCTCTCCACTGAAGTCTCGTGTCCCAAAAGAGGCCGAGCCTAGCCTCGCCTCCTCCTTATAAAGCTCCCCCCATGAGTCTCTGCAGTGACAACATTGCACCCTGGGTGCCCAACGGGGTTCTGGGTAACGTAGTCTCTCTCCTCTGCTTTCACTTCCAGTAAAGTCTCTTCTCTACTCCCTCCCGACTCACCTCTCACCCAGAAAGTCCTGTCTCTCTGTATTAAAGGGGAATACCCCGCTACACACTCCCCCCACTTAAACTCTTTGGTCCCCAAAGACATCTAACATTTTTAGATCTGCAAAACGTTTTAGCTTCAATGCGGTCGCATAGGATTGACAGAGGAGCCTCCCACCAATCATCATGTGATGGGGAGCTGTCCTGTCCACAGGTCGCTTCAGTGGGGCCGACCTGTCTAACTGTGCCAAGAAGTGAGCTGGGGTTGCCCTCCACCAAATGAACCGTGGAGGGATCCGGATTCTCTGCACTCCTCCTGGCAGTGACCACAGAATCTTCTGCGCTCTTCCCCATTTGTGGGTAGGTCAACTTTTTGGGAGGCCTTATGACTCTTCGAGCCCTTTGCCCTCTTGGAGTTTCTGGCTCTGGCGCCACAGGTTCTTCTTCCGTAGCAGGCTCGGGCAACACGGCGGGCTCTGGAATATCTGCTTCAGGAGCCGAGGGATACATAGAGTCTCTAGAGTCCCCTTCAGAGTGGGTATCACAGGCATCTTCCCAGTAATCTGGTGAAGGACTAGATGGGATGAACTCAGTGGCTTCTGGATTCAGTTGTCCATCTATAGTGTCTTCAGTGGTTGGAAGATCTATAGCAGAAGTTCCTGGAGTTGGGGAAGGCCACAGCCATTCAAGTTCTCTTCCTTCATCTCCACTAAGTTCAGAGGCCTCTCCATCTTCAGCCCGAGAGGTCTGGGACCGAGTGTTTGGCCTGGGGGTATCCAAAATAGAGACTGGTTCAGGGGAGTCCCCCACTGGAGGTATCCTGACTGCTTCAGCAAGTGGGAGCAGGTGGTTTCGATGCCACGTCTTCAGTGGTCCTACCTTCCCTTCTGGCTTCAACTTGTAGACAGGTAGGCCCGGCAGCTTCCTACAAATGACATAGGGTTCAGATCTCCATCTGTCTGCAAGTTTGTGTTTTCCAGGGACCCCCAGATTGTGTAGCAGTACTCGGTCCCCGGGCTGCAGGTCTTGCACCCTGACCTTCAAGGCGAAGTTTCTTTTGTTCCGAGCTCCCCTTTGATCTGAGGCCGCTTGAGCTTGTTCATAGGCTACTTTCAGGCTGTGTCTGAGCCTGTCCACATATCCTTTGTGGGATGTGGCTGAGGAATGGTCTAAAGAGGTGCCAAAGGCCAGTTCCACAGGTAACTTTGCTTCTCTCCTAAACATGAGTCGATATGGGGAGTAGCCTGTAGCATCACTAGTGGTGCAGTTGTAAGCGTGTACTATAGCTGCTATGTGTTTGCTCCAATGTTGTTTCTTCTCACTATGCAGAGTTCCCAACATATTGAGCAGGGTTTGATTAAACCTCTCCGGCTGAGCATCTCCCTGTGGGTGGTAAGGTGTGGTTCGGGTTTTCTTGATTCCTAACGAATCCAGGTGTTTCCGGATCAGCCGACTCTCAAAGTCCCTTCCTGATCTGAATGGAGTCGCTGTGGCAGCCCATAATGGACAAAATACTTCTCCATAAGTACCTTGGCTACTGTGGAAGCCTTCTGGTCTTTGGTTGGGAAAGCTTGGGCATACCGGGTGAAATGATCGGTTATCACCAGAACATTTCCTAGTCCACTCAGGTAGGGTTCGAGGCAGAGAAAATCAATGCATACCAGATCCATTGGGCCTTGACTTTGTAGATGGCCCATTGGGGCAGCTTGATGGGGTAAAGTCTTCCTCTGGATGCAGCGTGCACATGAATGGCAGTACTCTTCCACTTCTGCCCTCATGCAGGGCCAATAGAACTGACTTCTGATGAGTTGAAAGGTCATTTCCGCCCCTAGGTGACCGTGATTGTCATGTAGGGCAATCAGAACAGTCTCTCAATGTTTTTCCGGAAGGAACAATTGCCATTTATCTTCCAGGTCATCAGAGGGGCCCCTTCGGTAGACCACTCCCTGATGCACCTGCAACCTGTCCCACTCTTTCCTCAACAGGCGAGCTTCCTTTGAGGAGTGCGCAGGAGTCTATTTGGATCGTGATTCTCCAGGGCTTCCAGAACCAATTTCCCCATGGGGTCTTCTAATTGGTCGCATCTCAGTTCCTTCTTGGACAGTTTTGGCAGATGGTCTTCCTCCAGTTGGGTTACTCCACAGTATTGTTTGGGGACTCCTACCATGGTAACCTCTATCTCTTCCGCCCTTGAGCCTCCTCTGGCTTGTAATTCAGCCCCTTGACAAAGTGCCCGCACCCCGTCAGGTGACACTTGAGTCCAGTCTTCTGTGTCACTGGTGTGGCCATGAGATCTCCTGGACAGAGCGTCTGCGTCTCGATTTCCAGCCCCTGGCCTGTACTTTAGGCTAAAATTGAATCCAGACAGTGCAGCCAGCCATCTGTGTCCAGTGGCGTCCAGCTTTGCCGTGGTGAAAAGGTAGGTGAGGGGGTTGTTGTCGGTCTTCACAGTGAACTCCGCCCCATACAGGTAGTCTTTGAGCTTGTCTACTACCGCCCACTTAAGGGCCAGGAACTCCAGCTTGTGAGTGGGGTAGTTCTTCTCAGAGGGGGTCAGGCTCCTGCTCACATAGGCAACAGGCCGCAGTTGTCCTTCGTGTTCTTGGTAAAGTACTCCTCCCAGACCGTCATGACTAGCATCTACATGTAGTTCATAGGGTTTGGTTGGGTCTGCGTAAGCCAAGACTGGGGCAGTGGTTAGGCTCTTCTTCAATGCCTGGAAGGCCTCTTCACACTTTTGGTTCCACTGGTCTCTGACTGACTCTCCCGGCTTCCTGGGCCCTAAGTCGTCCTCTTGGTCTTGAGTAGTTCATTCAGTGGTCTGGCAATTCGGGCGATTCCTTCCACAAACCTCCTGTAATAGGAGCAGAACCCCAAGAAGGATCTGAGTTCTGTTACTGTGGTGGGTCGTGGCCAGGAGGTAACTGCCTCCAATTTCTCAGGGTCTGTGGCCACCCCTTCTTCAGACACTATGTGTCCCAGATAGTTCACAGAAGACTGGTAGAACCGACACTTCTCAGGCGAAAGCTTGAGTCCCTCCTCACTGAGTCTTCTCAACACTTTTTCCAGCCTCTCTTCGTGTTCTTCCAAGGTTCTCCCAAAGACAATGACATCGTCCAGGTATACAAGGACTTCAATAAGGTTCATGCCCCTACAGTCTTCTCCATGAGACGTTGGAAGGTAGCAGGAGCTCCAGACAGTCCCTGAGGCATTCGATCAAACTCAAAGAACCCCACTGGGGTTATGAAGGCTGTCTTTTCCCTGTCTTACGGATGCATAGGGATCTGGTAGTATCCACTCTTGAGATCCATAACGCTGAACTACTTGGCTCCAGACAGACTCTGTAAAGCATCCTCTATCCTCGGAGTGGTGTACTGGTCAGGGATGGTTCTCCTGTTGAGAGTCCTGTAGTCAATACATAGCCTCAGCGACCCATTCTTCTTCCGGACCACCACTATCGGGGAGGCATAGGGGCTTCTAGACTCCCGGATCACACCAGTCCTCTTGAGTTCTGCGAGTTGCTCCCTTAGATCCTCCAGATCTGCTAGTGGGACCCGCCTGACTCTCTCTCTGAAGGGCCTGTCTTCTTGGAGGCGGATTCGATGGGTGGCACTCCTTGCACACCCCACATCGAACTCATCTTTGGAGAATATCTTCTCCCATCTGGTCAACTGGGCCTTGGCTCTCTCCTTCCAAGCCCGGGGTAGATTCGGGTTCTCCATAGAGAGCTTCTCCCAAACATCTCCTCCTTCACCCGTCCTCTTGACTTCTGACAGGGCAACCGGGGCAGCAGGGCTCACCTGGCCCAGCAGCATTCTGGCGGGGATCTCCATGGGGCCACCTGTAGTGTTCCTGACACTCACCGGGACTCTACAATGGGCCTTCTTCAGGGCCTTCAGCGGAACCACTTCTGGGATCACTTCCAAACCCGAGTGTTCTTCCCTTGGGTCGGGCTCCAGCATGACAAAGGGTCCAGGTTGTTCCCAAGTAAGCTTCACAGTGGCTCTGAGACAGGTTACTTCGCCGGGCTGCAACACTACCCCTTTTCTTCCAAGTCTCCACACCTTCCCTATCTCCTCTTCAGGGGTCTTCTGCTCTAGGACCAGCCGTTGGTAGGCCGTCTTCAGCATGGGATGGATCTTGGTGGCTGCTTGCTCCTTGTCTTTCACTAGAGGGGTCAGGAGTCTTCGGACCAGGTCCGTGTTTGTCCCTATTATAAGGGAACTCTTGTTGGCTCCAGGCGGCCGAGGGCACACAACTGCCAGGGTGTCAAACACTTCGGCCTTCCCAGCCACGGATGGGTCAAAGGTCATCTTGATGGGCAAATAGCCATCATAGGGGAAGCTCTGGGTTCCGATTCCCCATATTTCCAGTTCCTCTATCTTCTGGATGGGCAGATGACTCAAGTGCTTATCGTAGAAATCCCGGTATAATAGGGTCACTTGTGCCCCAGTATCCAAGATGGCTCTGGTGTAGACTCCCTCCACTTGAATGGGCACTATAGGAGATGGGCCTACCAGCTTCTCCGGATATGGCCTGGCAGGGGTCGCCTTCTTCTGGTCCTTTCCCTTCGGACTCTCTCTCGTCCAACTCCCTTTGGACTTTAGTCTTTCTTGAGCCTGGTATGCATTGATTTCCCTCCTTTTAATGGGTGTACAGACCCGCTGAGGGATGTTGTGCTTCTTCGGAGGGGTTTCTCCCGCCGGCTTGTGATTCTTTACTTTCCTTTTCTTGGGACTGGCACATGTTTTTGCGATATGGCCAATCCCTCCGCAGTTAGAACAGATCGCATCCCGCCAATCTTGAATGGAAGCTGGCACTGAGGTATCTGGGAACAACTCCTTCTTCGGCCCCCCTCCTTTTGGGGTCCTTGAGTCCTTTGTCATTAAAGAGGTCAGTATCTCCAATACCTGAGCCATCTGTGACTTCAGGGTATCCACTTCCGAGTCTCTTTCAGGGGTCATGGCTGATCTGACCATTACAGGTATAGAAGATGTGTGTGTCTTAAACGCTTGCCTATCTTTCTGTAGAGCCTCCTCATCTCTGATGATTTTTACCAGCTCAAGGTAGGTCAGTGGCATACCTCCTCCAGACGTTTTCAGGTGAAGCCAGACTGGATCCGAGCGCAACGCTCCCTTCAGGACTTGCTTCATTCTTGCCGCATCTGTATCTTCGGGCATCATTCCCTTCTTTAATACAATCTTGCACAGCAACCTGTTCAGTCTTCTAACGTACTCTGACAATTTCTCTCCCGGTTGCTGGAAAGTGTGTTCGAATTGGTATACTAATTCTGTCACCTTTTCCAACGGACCGAACTCTTCTTGCAACATAGCTAAGCAGTCTTGAGCCGTGCAGTCTGTATTTCCAAACCGGAAACTTTTCACCGCTTCTGCTGCTGCGCCTTTAAGGCTTTCTATCACTCGTTGCCTCTTCTGCGCTTCAGGCACCTCCCATGCCTCCACTGCTTGTAATGCCTGTTCCACCCAAGTATCGAAGTCTTCCTCCCCTGCAGGGACAGGGAGCTTCCCTGAAAATATTCCTAGCTTCCGGTAACTAGCCTCTATGTGTACCGTGGTGGTGTTCTGACACTTTGCGAGCAGATCCCCTAAGGCATTTAAAAGTTCTGGTCCTATGACAGTAATGGGTGTCACTGGAGGTGTCATCCCTTTCTCTTTTTGTGGTACATGGGATGTCCCTGGAGGTGACCCCGGTGGAAATGGTGGGGGTGACTTCTTCTGCGCTTTCATTGCGTGCGCCAAACCATAAGTTTTGTTATCTGGCGTCTGCATACTTTGGCCTTTAAAGTTCTCTGGTATTTCCCCCACCATTCTATCAGCGCATACTGAAATGAGATGTCTGGTTCTGATTTTATGTCCATCACCCACGGTACAAGATCTGGGGATAGCGGCATTACAAGTCGCTCCACTGTCTCTATTGACCATTCCTCTCCTGGGAGGCTGATGACCACCGACTTGTCTGGCTCTGTCTCGGCTGCTTCGCACCATACTTTAACCTCTAGCGGGTCCATGACGGTACTTTTGGCGTGTTCACCTGCTGTATCAGGGTCCCGGACGAGAACCCCCACGTGAAGCGATACCTTCAGTTAAGAGGGCCGCAGATTTGGTTTGGGCCCTGAAGACAGCTCCGCTAACCCCCGGCAATTTACTCGACCCCCTTCTGGCACAGTTAGTCTAGGGTAATATATATATATATATATATATATATATATATATATATATATATATCTTATGCTCTATGATTAGATTCAGACACCAATGCAGTGATAGAAGAATAACAAGTTTACTTCTACTGGCAATAAAATCAACAGTTATACCAAATCACAGGAATATATTTGCAGAGCCCTGCAGCAATAAACACACTATAAAGCCTCATAAACACGGCCGAGAATCTCGTCGTAAAAAACACGTCGTTTTTTTCGACGAGATCCTTGGACAAGAAACTTGTCCCGGCCGAGTGTACACACGCTCATTTCAAAGAACCCGCGGTTCTTTGAATGGAGCGAACGCGGTGACGTAATTGAATACGACGAGCATGCGCTCGTCACATTCGATGCCGTCGCCGCCATCTTTGTACACCCTATCCTATGCCTAGGAAGCTACCGCGCATGCGTCAAAGTCATTTCGAGCATGCGCGGGCTTCCCGGAGGACAGGTAAGTGTACACACACACAATTTTCTCGTCGAGAAACAGGCTGACGAGAATCTCGATGAGAAAATAGAGAGCAGGTTCTCTATTTTCTCGTCGAGATTCTAGTCGGTTTTCTTGACGAGAAACCATACACACGAACGAATTTCTCGGCAAGAAATCTCTGCCAGCAAGGTTCTTGCCGAGAAACTTGGTCGTGTGTACGAGGCTTCACAGTCAGATATGGCGCACACACGCCACGTGTAACAGTACTACACTATGCGCCCTATGGCGCAGCAACTAAATAAACTATCTAGATGGCCAGGCCTGACCATATAACTCAGTCTCTAGGGGGGGTAAAATTCTTCGCATGCAAGTCTTTAAAACGGTGGTGCACATTTCAGGAACACATTTGTAATCCAAGGGGGGTAAAAATGCCAACACAGTACACTCCACTAGAGATCCGTTTGACTCAGTTCTGCTATGGATCTCCAGTGGGGAAAAAGAACTGAAATAGGAACTGGTGGGCCACGGCAGTCTGTAGGCCTAACAATGGTATACAGTATTTGTGGATTGAGCATGTGCTCGCTCACCCCTCCGGACGCGATCCCAGTCCGGGAACTTCCACCTGCTGTGTCTCCACACACCGCCTCTGCAGCGGTCGGGTCTCCGGCTCAGCAGCGGTTGAAGAAACCGAGTCAGATGCCACCCAGGCTCGAGATGGGGTGGAATGCTCTTTGGTAACTGCGCAAGGCCCCAGGCTTCAGGCCTTGCACAGCAGCAGGTCCGCACAGGAGGATCTCTCCACTGAAGTCTCGTGTCCCAAAGAGGCCGAGCCTAGCCTCGCCTCCTTCTTATAAAGCTCCACCCATGAGTCTCTGCGGTGACAACATTGCACCCTGGGTGCCAAACGGGGTTCTGGGTAACGTAGTCTCTCTCCTCTGCTTTCACTTCCAGTAAAGTCTCTTCTCTACTCCCTCCCGACTCACCTCTCACCCGGAAAGTCCTGTCTCTCTGTATTAAAGGGGAATACCCCGCTACATATGTTTTTTGCAACTTGCACTATTTATGTGTAACACTTTTTTAGTATCATCAGTACACCAAAGTTTTATGTTGCATAATAAGTGTTTATTATATATATTTGGCACTTTGCAATTTTCAGATTGTGCAATACTTTCTTACTGTCAGTACACTTTAGTGTGCTCTCCGTTCTTGTTTTTTATATATATTCAACCGCTCAGCACTATCTCCTATATACTATCCATCTGGGTTGAGTCTGCTTGAGAAGCCGAGCAGTGAAGTGATTACGTTTGTGCCTGGACCTCTCCCACACCTTATTCTGTCCTGTCTTCTTGCTCCAACCTTTACTTATTGTTACGTTGGAGTTGCAGCTGGTGTAGACATTCAAGTCACTGGGGGGGGGGGGGGGGGGGGGAACAAGGACTTATCTCTGTCAATTATAGAGGTGAGAACCATTCTCTGGAGGATTTTAGGTTTCTGGCTGTGGAGACCCACCAACAACACCGCTCAACCTCTTTACACAGGAGGGTACGGGCTTGTGGCATGGTGTGTCCTCTCTACCTGCGGGGAGCCAAAGGCAGGTGAAGGGGGTGAGTGCGCTACATAGAGATACAATTGTCCTAGGAATTTTCTTTTCTCTTTTAAATACCTTAATATTGCAGACTTCCGGGTTTTCCCTCCCGCGGGAGTAGGCGTCTCCCCGGCGCCGCAGTGTTCTCTGGGAGCTCTCCGCAATCTATACTGGGAGCACAGTGTCGTGCTTCCCAAGATACAATGTGGAACACCGTCCTTCGAAATCCCGCAAGATTTTTTTAGCAAGAAGTGATGCGTGACGCCGCGTTGTTTCTATTGCTGTGAATGCCATCACAACGGGGCGTGAACTTTCAATGACGCCACCCGTTGTGATGGCAACCAGGAAGTTCGCGGCGCTGGTCGTAGGGTTGCCACCTCATCCCTTTAAACCCGAATACATATGAATTACTCAGGTTCTGAGGCAAATTTAATGCAGATAAGGCACTAAGTGAGTTTAATTACCACCTTAATCAGCCACAGAACCTGTGTAATTCATGTGAGTTCGGGTTTAAAGGGATAAGGTGGCAACCGTAGCTGGTCGCCGTAAACACTGCTCATGTGCGGGAAAGAGCGGTGAATGCCGGGAGATTAGCATTTACCGCTTCCAGGAAGTCAGTGCTTGTGAGCTTCACAATGCCCACAAGCAAAATGGAAACTCCCTATATCGATTTTTATAAGTTAATCAGTTAATCTTTTCAACGAAAACGGACAGGGGAGGTTTGAAGTCACCCAAAAAGTGAGTATTAAGTTGTGATGTAAAAAACCATTGCATGCACCAAAAAGAAAAAAAAAAAAAAACGATCGGCCGCGGAACCCCCGCTTTAAGGAAAATGAAAACACAGTCACATCTAGGACACAGATGTCACTCCATCTTCCTGTGATAATCCAGACATAAAATACGGGTGACGTCACTCTGCCAGGAACTAAAATGGACAACTGCAGCAAAGTTTATGGAAGTCACGTGGTTTGTGCTCCACCCACATTCCCCTTTATTCAAGCCTGGGAAGCTCTCACGGTCCCAGTGTAAATACGTCTAGAGAGTTACCTACTTTGACTAGAGTGACAGTCGGGGAGCGGACACCGCCTCCCCGTACACTACGTGTACGCACAGTGAATACTTTTAGCAGCAAGAGGGAGAGAGGTAGAGAACCGGGGAGCGTCTGCTTCTCCCCAACACGGGACCCCGACATGGCGGCACCGCTAGCCCAGTTCGATGAGGATTGGCAGGATTTCTATGAGTTCCGTCCTCCGTCCAGCTCTGGGGAGGCCAAGAACAGCCTGGACAAGGTGAACTCCAACCCTGCCAGTAGCAAGCCATGCAACCAGGGAGGCCTGAGTACCCTGGAGGACCTGGCGGAGTTGGACAACAGCTTCACTGTGGACATCATGGGAGGCTTTAAGTCCATGGAGGACCTTGTCAATGACTTCGATGAGAAGCTCACTGTTTGTTTCCGCAACTACAGCACCGACACCGGGAACATCGCCCCCGTCAGGCCCATCACTGAGGAGGGCATCATGAAGGATGACGAGTGAGTGTGTTCTGCCTGTCATGTTCTATTATTGATTGCACAGTCCAGGTAGTCTGGCTGTGTCTCAGCACTGTGCACTTGAACTTCACACCAGTGCGTTGTGGCAGCGCAAAATTACGTGCTTTCCCACAATGCACAAACACACGATACCGCTTTTGTAAACGTACGGCGGTGCTATTTATTCTTGCGCTACATCTTACAAATGCGCGCAGTGCCATGCGTTTTGGTGCAGTGCAATTTTTAAACCGGGCTGGTCGAAATGTGCAATAAAACGCATGCGCTTGGTCGCACCCCTGTTATGTGCAGTGCATTATGCTCTGTTCACACAGCACACCTGCCAGTTTTTGATTTGCATGCCTTTTATTTTTATTTTTTTTACTTCGGCGAATATGTGCAGGGACTCAACCAGTACCCCCCAAGGAGGGGAGCACGTCGCAGCAGATGGTGGGTGTGGCCAAACTGCACTAACAGTAGGGCATTGTTAATGCGGAGTACCACCAAAAAGTGAAACTTCCACTTGTATGCTCACGTGACCTCCCGGCTGACAGAGGGGGCTGACAGCTGTAGCCATTAGATCAGGGGAGGAGAGCGGCAGGAGGTCACGTGATTCGAGCGTATATCTGTTAACCCCTTGGTGCCGAGCCTATTCACCGCAGTTTGTCGCCATTCCACGAGAGTGCGCAAAAAGAAACTCTCCTGTCCCACAATCCAGCAACGTGGCCACCCAAACCCTCCATTCTCTCCCCCACCTGTCCACGGCGCTGGCAATAACTACTGTGGGCATCCGGCTGTGACAGCTTGCAGCTTCACAGCCGGGTGCGCATGTCTCGCTGTGCTGTCCTGCATAGCCGGGCAATCTTCTGGGACCTGTGATGTGTTCCAGAAGATTGCAGGGGGGAAGGGCCGCCTAGGCGGCCCAAGCAGAAGTGGGAGCTCGTCAGTAATCGTGATGCATCGCGGAATCGAATCGTTGACCAGATAATCGTAATCTAATCGTGAGACCAGTGAAGATGCGCACCTCTAGAGAACAGGATACCTTTTCATACAAGTATATGGTACAGCAGGCACGTATCAGGAATATGAAATGTTGGGTTTACAGTGGGGAAAATTAATTGTTTGCTCCCCTGTAGATTTTGTAAGTTTGCCCACTTACAAAGAAATGAAGGGTCTATACTTTTTTATCATAGGTGGATTTTAAATTGAGAGAAAATATCAACCACAAATCCAGAAAAAATGCATGCTACAAATGGTATAAATTGAGTTGCAGTTCAGTGAGTAAAATAAGTATTTGATCCCCAAGCAAAACATGACTTAGTACTTGGTGGAGAAACCCCTGATGGCAAGCACAGAGGTAAGACTTTTCTTGTACACCAGGTTTGCACACAACTCAGGAGGGATTTTGGTCCTCTCTTCTTTACAGATCTTCTTTATATCCTTAAGGTTTCTTGGCTGTCGCTTGGTAACTCCGCCCAGTCCATAATTTTTCTAAAGGATTAAGGACTGGAGACTGGCTAGGCCACTTCATGACCTTAATGTGCTTCTTCTTGAGCCACTCCTTTGTTGCCTTGACTGTATATTTTGGGTCATTGTCATGCTGGAAGACCCATCTACGACCCATTTTTAGTGTTCTGGCTGAGGGAAGAAGGTTCTCATCCAAGATTTTACAATACATGACCCTGTCCATTGGCCCCTCAATGCGGCAAAGGTGGCCTGTACCTTTAGCAGAGAAATGGCTCCAAAGCATAATGTTTCCACCTCTGTGCTTGACTGCAGAAATGGTGTTCTGAGGGTCATAGTCAGCATTTTTCTACCTCAAAACACAGCGAGTCAAATTGATGCCAAAGAGCTCAATTTTGGTTTCTGAAGTTCGCCAATGAACATATATAAATGATTCAGAGAAGGATTGGGAGAAAGTGCTGTGGTCAGATAAGACCAAAATTGAGCTCTTTGGCATTAACTTGATTCGCCGTGTTTGGAGGAAGAAAAATTCTGACTATGACCCTAAGAACACCATCCCTACAGTCAAGCACAGAGGTGGAAACATTATGCTTTTGGGGCTGTTTCTGTACTAAAGGTACAGGCCAACTTTTCCACATTGAGGGGCCAATGGACAGGGCCATGTATTGTAAAATCTTGGCTAAGAACCTTCTTCCCTCAGCCAGAACACTGAAGATGAGTCGTGGATGGGTCTTCCAGCATGACAATGACCCAAAAAATACTGCCAAGGCAACAAAGGTGTGGTTCAAGAAGAAGCACATTAAGGTTATGCAGTCGCCTAGCCAGTCTCCAGACCTTAATCCTATAGAAAATGTATGGAGGGAGCTGAAACTTCCAGTTGCCAAGCAACCTCAAGGATTTAGAGAAGATCTGTAAAGAAGAGTGGACCAAAATCCCTCCTGAGATGTGTGCAAACCTGGTAACCAACTACAAGAAACGTCTTGCCTCTGTGCTTGCCAACAAGGGTTTCTCCAGTTTCTCCAGTTGGGGATGCAACTTTTTTTAGAGTGTGTGTTTTTTTTTTTTTTTCCCCCCTGATTGTCTTTCAGGACAGCCACCTGAGACCTTGGCTCCTCCCCTCTGTAGGAAACACGCGCCAGCCTTCTATAAATTTCCTCCTCCCCTGCTGGCTCCTCAGTTATTTGTGTTTCCTCCAGAGGGGAGACACCACAGGAACCAAGCCAGGAGAGCCAAGGGAGGCTCAGGCAAAGCATGTCCTGAAAGGGAGCAGAGGTGCCTTGGACAGACCAGGTCACTAACCTGGTGAAGATTGCCGCCCCCACATCCCTGAGTGCAGGTAGAGGTCGGGGAGGTTCGGTTTCAGCACCAAGCGCGGTGGGGAGAAGTGCACAGCCAGCCGTCCCATACCCCAGCAGCGTGTGGAATCACTGCAGTGTAAACCACGCCGGGTATTGGGACCGCACGGAGCCGATGGCGGGTGACGTCATGTCCGGCAGACGGGGCATGCAGTTACGGGTTTGCGGGTTCCGGCCGCAAATTATAAAAACGGAGCCAGGCAGAGGCTGGAGGGAGCCATACATGCTGTGGAGACAGCAGAGGCTCAGCTGGGACACGGAAAGATGTCGGAGGCAGAAGGAAGGGACAAGACTGCTCCAGCAGAGACCAGCTCCAGCCATACAAAGGTAAGGGGAACCTAGGGTGGAACTCCCCTGGCCTGAACCCACCACGTCCCCGTCCCCCCCCAGGTTACAAGGAAAAAAGGGGGGGTAGGTAAGGTCCCTCCGGTGTCAGAGGGTGGTTCATGGGGCCCCTGGTGAGGCAAGCCCACATGAAAGCACTGCGCACCTGCCAATGGCAGGGGGAAGATTACTGGTATTAACACTGGGGGTTTTTTCTTTGTCTTTTCAGAAAACAGACAAAAACAGGCCTCCTCATAGCTCAAAGAGGAAGTGCCCTTCTTGCAAGGTCACACTTAGAGATTCATGGGGGAAAGCAATATGTAAGGATTGTATTATCAAGCTAGTACAGGAGCATTCCACAGAGCAGATTGAGCTAGCGTCATCTGTTAAAGAGTTATCCAACACCTTTTGAATCCTTTAAAGCCTTCTTTGCGGGATTTCAGATCGCGCAGCTTCAGTCGTCTTCTCCTCCAGTGCAGACAGCGTTAACAATACCACAAGTAATACCTTCCACCAGTACAGGCCCTTCAGTAACCCCTAGAGAGGAGGCAGAAGAGGAACCTGACAGCGCAGTGTCTGATTCCCAAGAATCAGAGGATGAAGCTCTGGAAGGGGATTCCAGGAAGCCATCCCGATACAAACTCTCATTAGAGGATGTAGATCATCTCTTGGGAGCCATTTATTCCACACTAGGTATACAAACGGAGAAGACTATATCCCTGCATGACCAGATGTATGCGGGATTAGGGGAACAGGAAAAGAAGAATTTTCCAGTTCACGAGGTGTTCGTAGAGGCAATTAAAAAAGAATGGCAGGAACCGGAAAGAAAACCATTTTTCTCTAAAGCCTTGAAAAGACTTTCCTTTCTCAGATGACCCATCATCAATATGGAACAATATCCCAAAGTTAGATGCTGACTTCTCACAGGTTTCAAGGCATATGGATTTAGCATTCGAAGATATGGGCGTTTTATCTGAGGCAATGGATAAAAGGATGGACTCTGTTAAAGTCATGGGACTCCACATTGGGAAGTTTAAAGCCAGCAATGGCAGTCACGGTGGTGGCCAGGAACGTAGAGTTCTGGCTGAACCAGATCCAGGCACACATTGAGGAAGGAACTGCGAAAGAGCAAATCCTATCCTCTTTTCCCACACTGCTACGAGGCATAGCGTATATCGCAGATGCCTCAGCAGAACTGGTACGGATGGCAGCAAGATCATCCGCACTAGCCAACTCTACAAGAAGGGCCCTATGGTTAAAGACATGGCAGGGGAACTGCGCGTCTAAAGCCAAACTATGCGGGATCCCGTTTACAGGGGACTTGCTATTTGGGCCAGGGTTGGTGCTAGATCGTACAGTGGATAAAAAGAAGGCATTTCTGCTGAAACGCAAAGCAACCTGGAATCAGTCACAACAGAATAAAAAGAGACAAAAAGGGGATACAAGATCCCGATCTACAGCACCCAAGGCGGATAACCAAAAAAGACCATGGGTTCAGAGAGGGAAAGGCAGAGGAGGGGCGATTTTTTTTTTTTTTTTTTTTTTTTTTTTGTCGTCCTGAGCAAACCCGCAAAAAAAAAAAGACGATTTAGTCACAGTAGGAGGAAGACTGAAGGCCTTCCTTCTGCAATGGGGAAAAAAATAACCTCCAATTACTTTATTTTGAGAATAAATAAGAGATGGATATCACCTGGATTTCTTAAAAGCACCCCCAAACAGCCTTTACATAACAACTTCCAAAAAACAAAGGAAAAGCCAAAGGTTTAATGAGAGCCATAAAGGATCTCAAAAAACGGAGTAATCAGAGGTTCCAAAGGAAGAAAGAGGACAAGGCTTTTACTCCCACATGTTCGGAGTACAAAATCCCACGGGGAAGGTCAGACCAAGCCTCAACCTCAAAACCTTAAATGTATCCATAACCTACAAAAGATTTAGGATGGATTCAATATACTCAGTGAAGGCTTTATTGTCCCCCAAACTGTTTTATGGTTTCCCTAGATTTAAAGGACGCATATCTACACGTCCCAATACACCAAAATTGTCAAATTCCTAAGGTTAGCAATAGAAACAAAAAAGAAAACCATGGACCTTCAATTCCGAGCTTTACCCTTCGGCCTTTCCTCTTCGCCCAGAATTTTTACAAAAATTCTGGCGGAAGCTTTGGCACCCTTGCGAGTCCAAGGCATATCAATCATCGCCTATCTGGACGATCTTCTCCTTTTCGCAGAATCTCCAGGAAGATTACTAAAAAAACCTCAAACACACAGACGTTCCTAAAAAATCTAGGTTGGCTAATAAATATAGAAAAATCCAACCTACAACCCACTCAACAGATAACATACTTGGGATATGTAATAGATTCGGTCCAACAAAGTATTCCTACCCAAGGAGAAAATCGAAAAAATCCAAAAAGAATTGAGCACAATACAGGCAAACCTACCATGTACCATCATAAAGCTAATGTCAACGCTAGGGTTACTAACTTCTGCGATCCCAGCAGTACAATGGGCAGCCCATTTTCGGCCACTGCAGATGTTTCTATTAAAAATATGGGATCCCAAGCAGGAGTCCTGGGACACTCAGGTTCCAATACCAGCAAAAGTAAAAAGAACCCTGTGGTGGTGGAGGACGGTAGAAAATGTAAACGAAGGACGGCTGTGGACCCTTCCCATTTCCCAAATTCTAACCACAGACGCAAGCGGCGTAGGGTAGGGAGCACATCTAGGCTCCCTGATAACACAAGGGACGTGGGAAAAGGAAGAGAGGATGAGATCATCCAACTGGAAGGAATTGAAGGCAGTATGGTTTGTGCTCCAATTCTTCCAGGAAGAGTTGAAAGGACATCACTTGCAGATCAGGTCCAACAATGCATCAGTCGTCGCCTACATAAACAAACAGGGAGGAACAAGAAGTGGAACCCTGTGGACTTTAGCAGAGGAAATCTTGAAATGGGGAGAGAAAAAAAAACATACTCTCCCTATCAGCAGTCCACTTAAAAGGATATTTAAACAAAGTGGCAGATTTCCTCAGCAGGAAGCAAGTAAGAGAAGGCGACTGGGCACTAAAACAAGAGGTGTTCAAACAGATTACTCAAAAATGGGGAATACCTCAGGTAGACTTATTTGCCTCAAGAGAAAACAGAAAAGTCAGAGCATTCTTCTCTCTGAAAAGAGAGGACGGAGCGCTTGGGGTAGATGCGTTAGCACAGAGGTGGACATTCAAAACATGTTATGCATTTCCCCCACCAGTACCAATACCAGCGGCAATAAGAAAATTCCGCACAGAGAGCACAACATTGATTCTCATAGCACCTCACTGGCCAGGAGACCGTGGTTCCCTATGCTAAAAGCACTCGCTATAGAGCCCCCCTGGTTACTTCCAGTCCAGGAAGATCTGCTCTCCCAGGGCCCAATATACTGCCCCCAAGTAAAAAGATGGAACTTGGCCGCCTGGTATCTGAGGAGCAGCTGCTGAAATCAAAAGGGTTCTCAAGCCGTTTAATAGCGACTCTGCTAAAAAGCAGGAAAGTGGAGACATGTAACATCTACCAGAGAGTATGGAAGTGCTTTAACAGATGGTCCACAGAGAACACCTTCAACACACAAAGCTCAGTGGCAGTATTAGAATTTCTACAGAGTGGCATAAAGGACTAAGCCTTAGTACATTAAAGAGTCAAGTGTTAGCACTTTCAGTTTTTCAGGAAAAAAAGATTGGCATCCAATCCATGGATAACTAGACTCTTTAGATCCCTGAGCAGACAAAAACCTATACAAATACAGTCTTTCCAAAGTGGGACCTGTCATTAGTGCTGCAAACTATGACAGTAGACCCCTTTGAACCACTAGAAAATTGCAACCTGAAGATGCTGACACTTAAAGCAGTCTTCCTGGTAGCAATTACTACAGCCAAAAGGGTCTGTGAGATAGAGGCCCTATCGATCAGACCCCCCCTTTTGTCAGATTTTCCCAGACCGCATAATTTTTAAAATGGATCTGGGATTTCTACCTAAAATATTCTTGAGATTTCACAGAGACCAAGAAATTGTTTTACCTTTTAATTTTGTCCCAATCCTTCTAAAGAACAAGAAGTAAAGTTCCATAGTCTAGATGTCAGGAGATGTCTTGCGTTATTTAGAGGTAACAAAAACACTGAGGAAGACGGATTCCTTATTTATTTTATATTCTGGAGCTAAGAAAGGGCACAATGCCTCAAGACGCACCATAGCTAGATGGCTAAGAGAAGCCATTGAGCAGGCTTACAAGTTAAGAGGCATACAGATTCCAGAGGGTATTAGGGCACACTCCACAAGATCAATGGCAGCGTCGCAGGCAGAAAGTATTGGTATTGGTAAGAGCAGTGGCGGCTGGTGCTCAACATTTTTGGGGGGGCGCAAACAAACGTAAAAAAAAAAAATCAATTGCCGCCACTGTGCCCATTAAACGCAGCCACTGTGCCCAAACGCCACCAGTTTGCCCCCTCATATACAGCCAGTGTGCCCCCATATATACAGCCAGTGTGCCCCCAAATGCAGCCAGTTCCCCCCCCCCCCCCCCCCAGCCCTGAACTTGCCTTCCTCGGTCTGCGCCGTCCTCGATGTGTTCTCCCACCCTCGATGTCGCTTCAGCCAATCGGGTTACCGGTAACCAGATCCGGTGAACCTGATTGGCTGAACCGCCTGTGACTGTTCTCCAAGGAACGCACCCCCGTGCGTACCTTGGAGTTTTTGGAAGCAGATTACAGTGTGCGAGCTGTATTCGGAAAGTCTATCAGAGCCAGTGGCTCTGATAGACACTTCCAAGTCACACCCACTGCCGGCCACCGCTCTAATTCATATGGCCGGCGCTCACCAGGAGGCCGGCCATATGAATAGTGGGCAGCGCGGCAGCGGCGACAATACATAGGTTCATGCAATGCATGAATCTGTGTATTGTCATTCAGTGGCGGTGCAGGAGCGAGAGGGGGCGGCGCTCCGGTGCCCTCTATGGACGCACCGCCACTGGGTAAGAGTGGTGGTATTTGATCACCGCCTGCGGTTTTTTACTTTTGCGCTATAAACAAGAGTGACAATTTTTATTTTTTTTGCCATAATGCATATCCCAAAATATATATATATATATATATATATATATATAATAAAAAAAAAAAAAAATTATTCATCGGTTTAGGCCGATATATATATTCTACATTATTTTTGGTAAAAAAATCACAATAGGCATATATTGGTTTGCGCAAAAGTTATTGCGTCTACAAACTATGGGATAGATTTTGGGATTTTTTTTTTTCTTATTGTTTTTACTGGTAATGTCGGTGATCTGCGACTTTTAGCGGGATTGCGGCAGACAAATCTGACCCCAAATTACACTTTTTGGGGACCAGTGACATCAAAAAATGAAACTGTCAGGGAAGGAGTTAACTGTGTTCTGTAGGTGTGTTCTAACTGTAGGGTTGATGGGCTGGCTGCCTGGGACATGACAGATCACTGTTGCTGATGACTGGGAACAGTAGATCTATCATGTTATCTGTCAGAGAAAGGGGGATCCGCCCTGTTTACAAAGGCAGATCCCCATTCTGCCTCTGTACTAGGTGATCGTGGGTCGCTGGCAGACATCGAATCCGCCTGACCCGCGGGCATACTCCCGCAGCAGGTGTGAGAGCACACCACCCGCAACTGCGCCTGCGTGAGCCAACGGACAATGACGGCGATTCGCGCAGGGAAGCCAACCTGCCGCAGTGGTCCTTAAGTGGTTAAACTGAGAAAATGTAACATTTTAATAAAAAAAAAGTTAATTTTGTAATAGCAACAGTATGTCTGAAAAGTCAAGACAGGGCAACAAAAAGCTGCCAATGTAAGTGGTACTAACAAAGGAGCTGGAAGATCATGATTGGGTATAAAAAGGCAACTTGGAGAATCACGAGTGTCTCCAGAAGAAAAAAAGATGGGCGGAGGTTCACCAAACTATTTCAGAATAATGTTCCTCAACATAAAACTGCAAAGATCTTTTTAATATATCATCATTTTACATTACATAATATCAAACGATTACTAGATTCTAGGGCTGGATAACGGCGCAGGCGCACTGAGCGCGGAGGCTCTTTGAATGGCAGTCTGCCGGACACTGGCGGAATTCGCGCATGCGCGGGGATCGTGCCGTTCCCCGCGCATGTGCGGGAGTGACGTCATCGCCGCTCCGGCCAATCACAGCGCCGGAGCGGCGATACCCGGAAGTTACTCCGGGTATCATGGATGCGACGGAGGACGTGTCCGAGGACCGCTGCGGGGGCTTCGATCTAAGGTAAGTGAGTGATAATGAGCTAATATGCTAGTCATACTAGCTCATTATGACTTTGCCTTGCAGGTTCTGGAAAAAAAAAAAAAAAAGTTTTGCGGTATACAACCGCTTTAATATAATTAAAAAAAAAATCGAATCGTAAATCGAGTTTTTTATAAAAAAATCGCAGATATTTTTTTTTGGGGGGAAATCGCCCAGCCCTACTAGATTCTGGAGAAAGCTCTATGTGCAAGGCCAAATCGCAATGTTGGATGCCGGTGATCTTTGGGCCCTCAGACGGCACTGCATTAAAAATGGGCATGATTCTATACACATCAATGCATGGACTCAGGAAAACTTATAAAAATAAACACAGTTCACAGTGCCATCCAAAAATGCAAGCTAAAGCTCTATCGTGCAAAAGTCATATCAGAACATGATCCAGAAACGCCTTAGTCTTCTCTGGGCCAGAGCTCATTTAAAGTGGAAAACTGTTCTTTGTTCAGATATATTGCAATTTTTCAATTTTCTAAAAAAAAAAATTGCCAACAATCGGTACCCGCGTTCTCCGGACTAAAGAGGAGAGGCACTTTCCGGCTTGTTATCAGAACTCCGTTCAAAAGCCTACATCTCTGATGGTATGGGGGGCGGGGGGGCATTTAGTGGGTATGGAATGGGAAGCTTGCACATCAGGAGAGGCATCATCAGTGCTGAAAGATATAAATCCAGGTTTTAGAGCAGCATTTGCTCAGGCAATAATGGGCCAACATTTATCTCTGAAAACTCCAGCAACTGGTCTCGGTTCCCAAATGTTTACAGGGTGTGTTAAAAAATAAAGGGCACTGTGGTAAATATGGGCCTGTCTTGGCTTGTTTTGGAATTGGAGTTGTACTTTTCCAGATTTTTGAGATGTGTTGCAGCCATCAATTTCAAAATTACCCTTTTTGTTTTGTTTTTTTACTAAAAATTTTAAATTTTCTTATTTTAAACATTTGATGTTTTTCTTTTTATTGTGAAAAAAGTAAGAGTTTATGAGATTTGCAAATATTTGCATTCTGTTTTTATACACTCTCTTTTTTTTTTTTTTTCTTTTCTAAATGTAGCAACTTTGGAGTTGGGGGTTGTAAATTTTGAGTAGCCTGCATATCGGCATTTACAGGTGTGTGTGTGTTGTTTTTTTTTTTTTCTTTCCCATTTCAGAATCTGGAACGCTTTGAATGACAACTATGGCAATGTAATGCCTGTGGATTGGAAATCCTCTCATACGAGAGCATTGCACTTACCAACACTAAACCTTGCAGAGAAAGCTGTAAGTATGCAAATTGATGGTGGCAAAAGCTCAACAATATACCAAGCTTCTTTCTTTCTTTCTTTCTTTCTTTCTTTCTTTCTTTCTTTCTTTCTTTCTTTCTTTCTTTCTTTCTTTCTTTCTTTCTTTCTTTCTTTCTTTCTTTCTTTCTTTCTTTCTTTCTTTCTTTCTTTCTTTCTTTCTTTCTTTCTTTCTTTCTTTCTTTCTTTCTTTCTTTCTTTCTTTCTTTCTTTCTTTCTTTCTTTCTTTCTTTCTTTCTTTCTTTCTTTCTTTCTTTCTTTCTTTCTTTCTTTCTTTCTTTCTTTCTTTCTTTCTTTCTTTCTTTCTTTCTTTCTTTCTTTCTTTCTTTCTTTCTTTCTTTCTTTCTCTGTTGCCGCATGCACATAAGTGTGAAGAGGCCATAAAAGCTCATTTCTTAAAGTGGAACTAAACTCCCAGAAATACTCTCCTCCACTTCAGGGATGCAATCCCTCGCCGGCTGCTGCCATCTTCTCCCTGGATACATCACGGTGTCAGGTTTTCAGCCTCTTGACTGGCTGGTCAGGGGATGGCAAGTGCATGGAGGTCTGTCATTCTGGCACAGCCGGATTATGCCAGGCATGCACGCTGAGCTGTGCATAGACAGCTCAGTGGGCATTCAGTAGAAGACTGCGAGCAGGCACGTAGGTGTGTTCTTACTGCATATTTCTCCTGCAATAAAGGGCTGCCTTCTTGCAGTTTTTATCAGTGAAAGTTCAGTCAAACACCAACTATACTTTAACCACTTAAGCCCCGGACCAATATGCAGCTTAAAGACCTGGCCACTTTTTGCGATTCGGCACTGTGTCATTTTAACTGACAATTGCGCAGTCGTGCGACGTAGCTCCCAAACAAAATTGGCGTCCTTTTTTTCCCACAAATAGAGCTTTCTTTTGGTGGTATTTATTCACCTCTGCGGTTTTTATTTTTTGCACTATAAACAAAAATAGAGCATCAATTTAGATTTTTTGCACTATAAACAAAAATAGAGCATCAATTTTGAAAAAAATTCAATATTTTTTTGCTATAATATCCCCAAAAAATTCTATAAAAAAACATTTATTTTCCTCAGTTTAGGCCGATACGTATTCTTCTACATATTTTTGGTAAAAAAAACCGCAATAAGCGTTTATTGATTGGTTTTGCGCAAAAGTTATAGCGTTTACAAAATAGGGGGTAGTTTTATGGCATTTTCTTTTTTTTTTTTTTTTTTTTTTTTTTTTGTGACTGCGACATTATGGCGGACACATCGGACACTTTTGACACTATTTTGGGACCATTGTCATTTTTACAGCGACCAGTGCTATAAAAATGCACTGGTTACTGTAAAAATGACACTGGCAGTGAAGGGGCTAACCAGGAGGGGGCGCTGTAGGGGTTAAGTGTGCCCTGATTTGTGTTTCTTACTGTGGGGGGCGTGGCTTAGGGTGTGACATCACTGATCGTCGTTCCCTATTACAGGGAACAGACGATCAGTGACAGGCTCACTAGGAAGCACGGGGAGAGGTTTGTTTACACTTCTCCTTGTTCTTTCTCTCTGTGACCCGATCGCGGGACACAAGCGGCGATCGGGTCCGGTCAATAGCAAATTGATATCCGGGAAGTGGTTGCGTTATCCTGACTGGACGTCATATGACATCCAGCAGGATAACAGCTGCCGCGCCCGTGGGGGCACACATTGCGGCGATCAGTGGTGGTGTTTCAGTCTGACACACCGATCTCGGTAAAGAGCCTCTGGCGGAGGCTCTTTACCACGTGATCAGCCGTGTCCGATCACGGCTGATCACGATGTAAACAGGAAAAGCCGCTGACAGACGCGAGTAGAGGAGAGCCAATCAGCTTCTCTCCTGACGGGGGGTCTGTGCTGATAGTTTATCAGCGCAGCCCCCCCCCTCGGATCCCCCCGCCCCGGACCACCAGGGATGGGCATCCACACTGGACCACCACGTATGCCCCCCCCTAGACCACCAGGAAAATGCAAATCTGTGCCAAGGCAGTTGCCAACCAGTGCCCACCCAAAATCCCTGCCAGTGCCACCAGGGATTAGCATCAGTGCCGCATGTCAGTGCCATTTATCAGTGCCGCCTATCAATGCCCATCAGTGCTGCATATCAGTGCCACCTCATTGGCGCCGCCTCATCGGTACCGCCTTATCATTGAAGTAGAAAACGTATTATTTACAGAATTTTATAACAGAGAAAACTTTTTTTTTTTTTTTTTCTTTTGTATAGCAAAAAATAACCTCAGAGGTGATCAAATACCACCAAAAGCAAGCTCTATTTGTGGGAATAGAATGATAAAAATTCTGTTTGGGTACAATGTAGCATGACCGTGCGATTGTTATTTAAACAGCGACAGTGCAGAAAGTAAAAAATTGGCTTGGGCAGGAAGAGGGTGTAAGTGCATGGTATTGAAGTGCTTAAATATGCATCAATACTTTTTACTTTATGTAAATATATAAAGACTGTTAGAATTTTGAAACCTCACATTAAAGGTTTCAGAATGGTTTTTTTTTTTTTTTTTTTTTCCTTTTATGTGCTGTTTGAAGTTATAGAGCGGGTTCACACGGGCGCCTCGGGATCAGACTTCAAGTCGCCCAAAGTCGCACTGTTTTTAAAACTAATGGAAGTGAATGGAGGAGTGTTAATGTACACAACTGCAGTCGCTCCGACTTCAAAAAAGGTTCCTGTACGACTTCTTCAATCCGACTTCTAGGCAACATGTACCCATTGATTTCAATGGACGTCGCCTCCAAGTCGGATCCCCGTTCATAGAGAGGCAACTTTACAGGAAGCCCCTCTGTGAACCGGCTCTAAGGAAAACCCCTCCCACGGAGCTGGTATTTGGCATGAATCATTTCGTATATATCCAAAGACATACAGTTAAGAGCCGGTTCACACACAGGCAACACGACTTTGAGCGCGACTTTGCGAGGCAACTTGGACACGACTTGAGCCTGAACCACAGCGCGACCTGGAGCGACTTGAAGTCGCCTCCAGGACAGGCTTCCCCCTGTGTTTGGTATGAATCATGAGGGGGAACTCCACGCCAAATTTTAAATAAAAAAAGGCATGGGTTCCCCTCCAAGAGCATACCAGGCCCTTAGGTCTGGTATGTATTTTAAGGGGAACCCCCTACGCCGAAAAAAATGGCGTGGGGGTCCCCCCAAAATCCATACCAGACCCTTATCCGAGCACGCATCCCGGCCGGTCAGGAAAGGGGGTGGGGACGAGCGAGCGCCCCCCCCCCGAACCGTACCAGGCCGCATGCCCTCAACATGGAGGGGTGGATGCTTTGGGGCAGGGGGGCACCCTGCCCCCATGTTGATGGGGCCAAGGGCCTCTTCCCGACAACCCTGGCCGTTGGTTGTCGGGGTCTGCGGGCGAGGGGCTTATCGGAATCCGGGAGCCCCCTTTAATAAGGGGGCCCCCAGATCCCGGCCCCCCCACCCTATGTGAATGAGTATGGGGTACATCGTACCCCTACCCATTCACCTGGGGGGAAAAGTGTCAATAAAAAAACACACTAGACAGCTTTTTAAAGTAATTTTATTAGGCAGCTTCTGGGGTCATCTACCGACTCTCCGGTGCCTTCTCCTCTTCTTCTCCCGCTCTCCGGTGCTTTCTGCCTTCTGCCGGTCCCTCCGCTATCTTCCAGCTCTTTTGCTAGGAGGGGACCGGTCTTCATCATCGTCTTCTTCCCTCTTCTCTCCTGGAGATGTTGACACGACGAGGTCTCCCGCTGTAATGCAGTGTGCGCGGCACGCAATAATTTATATAGGCATGGGGCGTGGTCACCGAGTGATGTGACCCCGCCCCCTTATGCGAGGTCTCCCGCTGTAATGCAGTGTGCGCGGCACGCAATAATTTATATAGGCATGGGGCGTGGTCACCGAGTGATGTGACCCCGCCCCCTTATGACGTCACAGTCCCATAATGCCCCGGGCTGTGACGTCATAGGGGGACGAGGTGACCACGCCCCATGCCTATATAAATTATTGCGTGCCGCGCACACTGCATTACAGCGGGAGACCTCGTCGTGTCAACCTCTCCACGAGAGAAGAGGGAAGAATACGACGATGAAGACCGGGCCCCCGCTAGCAAAAGAGCTGGAAGAAGCTAGCAGAGGGGCCAGCAGAAAGCATCGGAGAGTCGGAAGAAGACCCCCCGGAGCTGCCTAAATAAATTACTTTAAAAAGCTGTCTAGTGTGTTTGTTTGTTTTTTATTGACACTTTTCCCCCAGGTGAATGGGTAGGGGTACGATGTACCCCATACTCATTCACATAGAGTGGGGGGCTGGGATCTGGGGGCCCCCTTATTAAAGGGGCTCCCGGATTCCGATAAGCCCGCCTGCAGACCCCGACAACCAACGGGCAGGGTTGTCGGGAAGAGGCCCCTGCCCCAAAGCACCAACCCATCCATGTTGAGGGCATGCGGCCTGGTACGGTTCGGGGGGGCGGGGCTCGCTCATCCCCACCCCCTTTCCTGACCGGCCGGGCTGCGTGCTCGGATAATGGTCTGGTATGGATTTTGGGGGGACCCCCACGCCATTTTTTTTCGGCGTAGGGGGTTCCCCGTAAAGTCCATAACAGACCTAAGGGCCTGGTATGCTCTTGGAGGGGAACCCATGCCGGTATTTTATTTAAAATTTGGCGTGGAGTTCCCCCTCATGATTCATACCAAACACAGGGGGCAGCCTGTCCTGGAGGCGACTTCAAGTCGCTCCAGGTCGCGCTGTGGTTCAGGCTCAAGTCGTGTCCAAGTTGCCTTGCAAAGTCGCGCTCAAAGTCGTGTTGCCCCTGTGTGAACCGGCTCTTAACTGTATGTCTTTGGATATATACGAAAAGGATTTGATATACACTCACTGGCCACTTTTATTAGGTACACCTGTTAAATTGCTTGGTAACACAAATTGCTGATTAGCCAATCACATGGCAGCAACTCAATGCATTTAGGCATCTAGATGTGGTGAAGACAACTTGCTGAAGTTCAAACCAAGCAACAAAATGGGGAGGCAAGGGGTTTTAAGTGTCTTTGAACATGACATGGTTGTTGGTGCCAGATGGTGCTGGTCTGAGTATTTCAAAAACTGCTGGGATTGGGATTTTCACACACAACCATCTCTAGGGATTACAGAGCATGGTCCAAAAAAGAGAAAATATTCAGTGAGCAGCAGTTGTGTGGAGGAAAAAATGCGTTGGTGATGTCAGAAGAGAATGGGCAGACTGGTTCGAAATTATAGAAAGCCAACAGTAACTAAAAAAAAAAAAAAAAAAAACTTGTTGCAACCAAGGTATGCAGAATACCATCTCTGAACGCGCAATACATCGAACCTTGAAGCAGTTTTGGTGCCACTCCTGTCAGCTAAGAGCAGGATACTAAGGCTTCAATTCACTCACCAAAATTGGACAATAGCTGAATGGAAAAATGTTGCCTGGTCTGATGCATTTCGATTTCAGCTGCGACATTCAGATGGTAGGGTCAGAATTTGGCATCAAAGCAGAGATCCATCCTGCCTTGTATCAACGGTTCAGGGTGGTGGTGGTGTATTGGTGTGGGGGATATTTTCTTGGCACACTTTGGGCCCCTTAGTACCAACTGAGCTTTGTTTAAATGCCATGGCCAACCAGTATTGTTGCTGACCATGTACATCCCTTTATGACTACAGTGTACCCATTATCTGATGACTACTTTCAGCAGGATAATGCACCATATCACAAAGCTCATATCATCTCATACTGTTTTTTTGTGAACGGGACAATGAGTTCACTGTACTCCAAATGGCCTTCACGGTCACCAGATCTCAATCCAATAGAGCACCTTTGGGATGTAGTAAACGGGAGATTCGCATCATGGATGTGCAGGCGACAAATTTGCAGCAACTGTCAATATGGACCAAATCTCTGCTGAATGTTTCCAACACCTTGTTGAATCTATGCCATGAAGAATTAAGGCAGTTCTGAAGGCAAAAGGGGGTGTATATTTCAGACTTAAAGCGGAGGTCCGCCCAGATTTATTTATTTTTTTAAAAGTCAGCAGCTACTAAGGACACTTGCCTGTCCTACTCGCCCCCGATTTGTCGGTCCCCCGACATCGATCGCTGCTGGCAGGTCCCGGCTCCTCCATCCTGACTAAGGGAAACAGGCAGTGAAGCCTTGCGGCTTCACTGCCCATTTCCTACTGCGCATGTGCCACTCGCACGGCGCTTTGTAAATGGGCGGCTTGCCTCCTGGGATACACACAGTTCCCAGAAGGCAGCACGCCCCATTCACAAGAAGAGGAAACGGAAGTTCTCAATCCGAGGATAAGGAAGAGGCACATTGGAGGCAGATTAGGGGACTTCCGCATAGCAACGGGCATTTCAGGTGAGTATAATTTTTTTTTTATTTTTTTAATGAATTTTAGTGTAAAAAAATTTTCAGGGTGGACCTCCGCTTTTAAAGCGGTTGTTCAGTTCATATATTGAAAAATTATAAGTCAGCAGCTACAAAAACTGGTAATAAGCAGACATTTACCTGTCCCTGGATCCCGCTCTGTCCTCGCCTGGCTGCTTTCTTCAATGGGCTTCGGTACCCAGTGCTGACATACCAAGGCCCCTTTCACACGGAGGGTCCGTTCAGGTCCGCCTGTCAGATTTTTAGGCGGACCTGGACGGACGCTCCATGTAGCCCTATGGAGCCATGGATGTCAGCGGTGACATGTCCGCTGACATCCGCTCCGCCAAAGTGTGACGGAGGAAAACCCTATTTTTCCTTCCGTCGGCGGATCGGATGAACACGGACAGACGGTCCGTGTTCATCCGATCTCCCCATAGGGGAGAGCGGCTCTCTGACAGGGCGGTCCCTGCACAGTGTGCGGGAACCGCCCAGTCATCCGCCGGCTCAGCGGGGATCAACTGAGCGATCCCTGCTGAGCAAGCTGAGCTTCACGGGGCGGATCATGACTGATCCGTCCCGTGTGAAAGAGCCCTAACTGTGGACAGCCAGCTGTGACTACTTGCGGCTTCACAGCCGGCTGCTCACAGTGCATGATTGGTCCCGCAGCTCTCTGGGACCTGTAATGTGTCCCAGAAGGCTGTAGGGAAAGAAGGGGGGGGGGGGGAATTTTGCTCAGATTGCTGCGGCGATCTGACCGGAAGCAATGGACCAGGTATCCCCCTCCCAAACCCGAAAAAAAAAATTCTCTAATGTGAAGGGGGGGGGGGGGGGGTTCCTGTAGTTGAGAAGAGCAGAACTTCTCCTTTTGGGTAAAGTTCGGCTTTATACTACTGGTTATACTGTATTTATAGTACTGGATAAGTCACCCATAAATACTCATTGCTCATAAACAGGTAAGCTGGTCACTTGACCTCCGGAAGGTTTTACCCCCTTCCTTGCCAGAGCATTTTTTGCTATTTGGCTAATTTAACTGGCAATTGTGTTGTCATGCAACGCTGTATCCAAATGAAATGTGTGTTTTTTCTTTTGGTGGTATTTGATCACCACTGGGATTATAAATTAAGAAAAGATGGAACATTTTGAAAAAATATTTTCTACTTTTGTTATAGAAAATATCCAATAAACTCTCAAATTTTTTGTCCTACAGTTAGGCCAAATTGTAGTCCGCTACATGTCTTTGGTAAGAAAAATCCCAATAAGCGTATATTGATTTGGCTTGCACAAGTTATTGGTGTTGGGGAGCTGCATTTCAGTGATGGTATCATGAATTCACAGATGTACTGCTCTATATTGAAAGAAAAACTGCTACCATCACTCCGTGCCCTTGGTCGACGTGCACTTTTCCAACATGACAATGATCCAAAGCGCACATCTAAGGCCACTGTTGCATTTCTGAAGAACAGGGTGAAAGTGATTCAGTGGCCAAGTATGTCTCCTGATCTGAGCCCAATCGAACACCTATGGGAAATTCTGAAGTGACAAGTTGGCATCACTCTCCATCCAGGCTATAAAAGAGGTCTTGAAGAATAGAATAAGATAGATGTTGCAATATGTCACCAACTTGTTCATTCCATGCCTGTCCTTGCACATCGTGGAGGTTATACAAAATACTAGATGTAGTAGTTTTTGTTGTGGGGTGTATTCATTTTTGCCTCAACTAATTTGAGTAAAACTAAAGATTTTGTAATCCAAATTATATTATTAATCTTACTTTCATGTAATGAGCTAAACAAATGTTCTATAAGACTCAGTTTTCACAAAATTTTAAAAATTGTTCTTTAGTTTATTAAGATTGACTAAAATCTTACTTTTTCAAAAGGGGTGTGTGTGTGTGTGTGTGTGTGTGTGTGTGTGTGTGTGTGTGTTTTCCCTTCTCTGTACTTTATCCTTTTTGGGAACTGGTGCCCAAAACTGAACCGCATATTCCAGATGAGGTCTAAATGATTTGTACAGGGGCAAAATTCTCTTGTTTTCCTAGTTGCTTTTTAAATCTCAGACCCTATATAATTTATAAAAATATTAAAAAGTAATGTTGGGACCCTTAAAAAGTAAGGGTCCCAACACTATGGTGTTAGGCTCTTTGGACACAGCTCATCACATGGTAATCACAGCTCATCACATGGTAACCAGGAAGTGCCGTTTATCAGCTTTTACTCTACTCGCACTGACAGGGCGTGAGGAGAGCCAATTGGCAGCTCTCCTGACGGGGGGGTCTGCGCTGATTATCGGTGCAGACCCACTAGAGCCCACCAGGGATGCCAATCGGTGCCCATCAGTGATGCTTATCAGTGCCATCTATCATTCCCCATCTAACGAGCAGGGCCCTCTGATTCCTCCTGTATTGAATTGTATTGTAATTGTACTGTCTTCCCCGATGTTGTAAAGCCCTGCGCAAACTGTTGGCGCTATATAAGTCCTGTATAATATAATAATCGGTGCAGTCCATCAGCGCCACTTATCAGTTCCCATCAGGGCTGCATATAAGTGCCTCATCAGTGCTGCCTCATCGGTGCTCATCAGTGAAGGAGAAAACGTACTTATTTACAAAAAAATTTAACAAACTTTTTTTTTTTTTTTTTTTTTTTTTAAATGTTCGATTTTTTTATTTGTTTAGCAAAAAATTAAAAACCCAGTGGTGATCAATACCACCAAAATAAAGCTCTATTTGTGGGAACAAAATGTTAAAGCGTAACTTTTGTTGAGAGATCACCCAGTGGGGAATGTTTTTTTTTCTATGTACATTGCAAGGATTATAACAACCTTTGTTGCAGATTCCTACCTTTTTGTTATTCTGAAGTAATCCGTGTGTTTCTCTGTGCCTCCTGTACGGAGTGGGTCTAATGGTAGTGGTTTCATAATTAACTGTCAGGTGTGTAGCTGCTGGGCCTGCATCCCTTTTAGATGTGCTCCTATTGAAATTATCTTTCCAAAACTGACATTTTTGTTGCAGGGGATGCCTGAAATCTGACTTGTATCTTAGGCAGACTTCTGGGAAAATTGGTGAGCCAATCCCACAAGCAGGAAATTATGTTTCTGGGGGTGGTCAGTACACACTCTGTGTACAGAACAACTCCATGTAGCCATATCGCAATCCATTCTCAGAAAATTACAGTGGCTGCTGATTGAAAAGGAAAGGTAGTTTTTAATATTCAATTACAATATGATTAGTGTCGCAATTATATGTGCTATATTATTTTTTCTTTATTTGCTATTTTTTTTACCCAAGAAAGTGGAGTTACCCTTTAAATATTTTGTTTGGGTACAGTGTTGCACGACCACGCAATTGTCATTCAAAATGTGACAGCGCTGAAAGCAGAAAAATGGCCAGGGCAGGAAGAGGGTGAAAGTGCCCCGTTTTTAAAGTGGTTAAAGTAAGCAAAAAATGTTGTATCTATTACCAAATAACCTAATTACTATCCTATTTTTTTATTTTATTTTTTTATTCTAGCAATGCATTATGATGATGATACTGAAACTAAGGGGGAACTTCATTTTACTTCCTGTTTTTTCATCTTGTACTATACTGCAGAGCATGGCTACAAATTTTTTACAATGGCGGGTATCCATGGCTAGATATAGCAAACTTGTTACGACCTTAATAAACCTTTTCCATTTAGGTAGATCTTTACTTTGGATTGTACTGGGAAGGCTTTCCAGTGAGATGGGATTGAGCGGGAGGATGTGTGTGATCGTCACAATTGTTTTGTTTTTATTTTCATGTTTTGTTGCCTGAAATTCATCTTTAACGTGGATGTAAACCCGGTTCTTGAAATTTTAAGCTGGGCTTGTATATCTCTGCAGGATCTCTCTTCAAAGCACGAAGTCCCGTAGCTGTCTCTCTTGTTCCGTAGCTTTATCAGCCTGATAAATTCTCACACGTTCTGCGAGACGGGAGATAGAAGTGTGATTCGGGGGAGGTTGCTATAAATGGATTAGCAGTCCCCTTGCCGGTGTTCTGTCGGAAAATGCCCACCCCCGATGAGTATGCGCAGTAGCAAACATCACTCCAGCTCATATGTTGACCATCTGGTGTGACAGGAACACAGCGCATGCGCAGATCGTCTGAGTTATTTTTCTATGGGAGACACAATTTGACGGGCAGTATTCAAAGCTATACAAACAGCGGAGGGAGAATGTACTTGTCAGATTGTGGCTCGCTGTTGTGAGGCAGGTTTTCCATGTGCTGAAGGGCAGGTTTTGTCTGTGTTGCAGTGCGGCTTTGGTGTGTTTTAACCGCGGGGTTTGGCCGTGTCTAAGGGCGGGTGGCAACACACACACAAAACCCGCCCTTCAGCACACCCACAACCCGCCCCGCAACAGCGAGGCTCAATTTGACAACTACGTTCCCCCGTTGTTTGCATAGCATCAGATAATACCTCCTCAGATCTGCGCATGCGCTGTGTTGACGTCACGCCAGCTGATCAACATATCAACTGGAGTGACGTCTGCTATTGCTCATGCGCAGACCCATCTGGGGCATTTTTCAATGGAGGGCTTTTCTCGATAGAATACTGTCTAAGAACAGAGCTATGCACATTCTTTTCTTCCTTTTTGCCTATGAGGAGAGGGGGTGTGTGCCTTTCCTTAAACCAGCTTTCTTGGCTCTATGCCCATTCCTCTCTGCACGTCAACCAGGAAGAGAAAAACGTTATTACGATCTGCACATTCTAAAGGATTTATACAGCTGAAGACATTGGATATACATGTAAAACTTATGTAGGGAGACTTGTTTCATCTTTGAGTATCATCTGAGGCTATTAACTTCTCTGGGTTTAAATCTACTTTTAAAGGGGTTGTAAAGGTACAATTTTTGTTTCCTAAATAGCTTCCTTTACCTTAGTGCAATCCTCCTTCACTTACCTCATCCTTCGATTTTGCTTGTAAATGTCTTTATTTCTTCTGAGAAATCTTCACTTCCTGTTCTTCTGTCTGTCACTCCTCCACACAGTAATGCGAGGCTTTCTCCCTGGTGAGTGTCGTGCTCGCCCCCTCCCTTGGACTACAGGAGAGTCGGGACGCTCGCTACGTTGCAGATAGAGAAAGGAGCTGTGTGTTAGTGGGCGTCATGACTCTACTGTAGTCCAAGGGAGGGGGCGAGCACGACACTCACCAGGGAGAAAGCCTTGCATTATTGTGTGGAGTTAGACAGAAGAACAGGAAGTGAGGATTTCTCAGAAGAAATAGGATTTTTGTACTCACCGTAAAATCCATTTCTCTGACATCCATGGACTGACACGGCGGCTCTTATATATCCCTGCTTGCAGGAGAAGACCTAGGCAGAATGTTAAATGTTAAAACATTCTAGAACAAACCCTCCCACCTGCATCTAGCAGACCTCAGTTCGTAACAAAGCAGCACAAACTTAAAAGGAAGGGTGGGTGCCGTGTCGGTCCATGGATGTCAGAGAAATGGATTTTACGGTGAGTACAAAATCCTATTTCTCTTACCATCCATGGACTGACACGGTGTCTCTTTACACTTTACACGTGGGTTATGTCCCTGCTTGCAGGAGAAGACCTAGGCAGAATGTGAAATGTTATACATACATTCTAAAAGCCAGAGCTGAACAGCCCCACCCAGGGGGCCGTCCCTCCAGACATAACCCTCCCACTACAGTCAGCAGACTTCAGTTTTTTTCTGCCTAGCAGAAGGAGAAGACGTGGCTCTCTCAGGAGCCAGTCTCCTGACCTATTTTTATTCCTTTTCTGGAATTCTTTTTTATTTTATTTTTGAGAATTTTCTATCAACTGTCGGCTGGGCAACAGGTTGGGTACAAGATATCCTCGTAGTCTTCCCTGTCCGACCATCGAGCGTGCTGATCCTCGCCTTGTGTGCGTGAGACTCAGTTCACGACATGCCCCATGACTCCAGGGGTGGCCGGGTTTGCTTTCATGCTCTCACGGTCCTCTCAAGACTGAACAGTTCCTGACTGACTGTATCTTTCGCGGTGGACCGGGCCGACAGCTACTCAGTACTGCACTGTGATAGTCCTGTCAGAAACACACCAGTGGGTCCCTCAGGGGACGGGTAAGTAGTCTCTCCTGCCTGCAGGTGAGTACAAAAGGCTGTGTGTTTCTCTGTGGGGGATTTTCCCTGTCTCCCCCTGTATTTCATTGTCACTCTCCGTCACCATCGCTGGTGCTGTGCTGTGTGGGGTGCCTGGGGGTCACACTGTTCTTGGAGGGGCTAATGCTGGTCTGCAGATATGCTTGGGGCCTTTTTTTGTGTGTTTTGGGGCCTGAGTGGCGCTGTGTGTGTGCTGTTTTTTTCACTTTTGCTGAGTCATGGCTGCCATCTTGCCGCGGATCGCCTCAGTGAAGTGCGGCGGCCATTTTCTTGTAGCCCGTGCGCTCTTCAGCACTAGTTTTGGCCTCTAGCGCTGCTGTAACAGCACAAATCTCCTCACAATCTCCTCACAGCTCACCAGCGCTGATACAGCGCTGTACAGACAGCGGAACTGAGCGGTCCCTGGTCCGGTTTGGTGAGTCCCCTGGGCGCCCCCTCCTCAGTCAGCACAGCCTGTGGGTGGACTTTTTATCTGAGGAGTCTCAGAGGGGGGCAATATGGAGTCTCTGTCACCAGCTTCCCCTAAATGTCAGTGGACAACAGGCAGTGCTTCAGCACCTGCGGTCCCTAGGGACCAGTTGTGGGCAGTCCTGGAATCATTTCTGACCAGGATGGGAGCTGTGTGCAAGCGCAAGGGAGCAAAAAAGCGCCCTCTCCCCACTTTACTTCATGAGGGCAGTGCGCTGATATGGGCCTAGCCACTACCGCTCAGGACCCTAGTTCTGAATGTATTGGATGGTTTTGAACAGGACATTCCTTATGAGGAAAACTTCAGTTCTGAGTCGGTAAATGACAGGGCGCTTGTTAGTGTACTCATGACTGCGGTGAGGGACACTCTCTAGCTAAAATTCTGCGGATGCAGAACCTCAGGCGGATACAGTCTCCTTTGGTTCTTTTAAGGCCAGGCCTTCTAAAGAGGTTTTTCCATATGTACTTTCTTTGACCAGTTCATTGATAAGGTCTGGGAAAAGCCGCAGAAGAATTTTTTTTATGGTCCCGCGGCGTTTGTCTATCAGATACCCCTTGAAGATGCCCTACTTAAAAAGTGGGCTTCTCCCCCAGGGTCGACCCTCCAGTCGCCCGGTTGAACAAGGCCATCACTCTCCCGATGGAGGGGACTCCTGCATTTGAGGACCCCACTGACAGGAGGTCAGAAGTGGTGAGCAGAGCCATGTTTGCCTTGTTGGGATCCGCCCTACGGCCTGTGGTAGCGGCGACCCTTGTGTCTTAAACACTTACAGGTTGGGCAAAAATGTTGCACCTAGCTGTACAGGAGCATAATCTTCCTCCAGACACAGTTGCTTTGGCCCACCAACTGGTTCAGGGCCTGGTTTATGTGTGCGACGCCACGTTGGACACGACCCCTTTAATATCCAGGGCCTCTGTCTCGGCGGTGGTATTGCGTCGTCTTATCTGGTTGAAGTGCTGGTCTGCTGACCTAGCCTTAGGAAGCTCCTGACGGATCTACCATTTAAAGGTGGTAGACCTTTCGGTGCTGCTCTGGATGACATCGTCATGGATGTCATGGGAGGTAAAAGCACTCTTCTTCCTTAGACTAGCAAGGGTGAGGAGGCCCGCCGCAAACAGGGGCCTTCCTTTCCAGCAAAAGGTTTTTTTTTCGTCAGTCAGAGTCCACGGGTAGGCCCTCTCAGACTGACGGCAGTGCGGCTGGTGGGCACAAGTGCCCCTGGGTGCGTAAGCCGAACATGCGGCTCCCAAGCCCGCCTCCGCGTGAAGTCTTGCCTCCGCCCGACTCTGGGGTGGGGGGACGACTTCGCAGGTCACGAATCGGTGGTCCTCCTGAATCTCCGACTGGTGGGTGTGCGAGGAGGTCACCTCAGGATACAGGATAGTATTCCGATCCTGGCCCCCAGACAGATTCTTTCCCTCAAATCTTCCTCTCCTTCCTACCTGTCGGGCAGCCCTCTTGGGGGCTGTACAGGATTTGATCAGGTCCGGAGTGATTGTGCCGGTTCCGTCACAGGAGAGTTTTCAGGGATTCTACTCGAATCTGTTTGTCGTCCCAAAAATAGGACGTGGTTCGACCTATCCTGGACCTCAAGGCCCTGAATGTCTTCGAGAAGGTGCAGAAATTCCGCATGGAATCTATTCGCACTGTGATCGCTACACTCCACCAAAGGGATTTTCTTCTGGCGTCCTTGGACTTCAAGGACGCCTACTTGCATGTTCCGATCTGCGCAAGTCACCAGAAGTTTCTGCGCTTTGCGATCAGCGAAGTCCACTATCGATTGTGGCTCTTCCTTTCGGCCTAGCCTCGGCACCAAGGGTGTTCACCAAGGTTCTTGCTCCGGTTCTAGCCTTCTGTTACAGCGAGGTATTGCTGTCGTGGGCTATCTGGACGATCTTCTGCTAAGAGCAGAAAGTGGATCAGACTTAGAGGAAAGGTGACTATCGTCAATTAGACCCTCAGGGACTCGGGTGGTTCCTGAACATTCAGGAGTCAGTCCTGGTCCCGACTCAGTGTCTGGAGTATCTAGTTCTGATTCTGGACTCCTTGGAGGCAAAGGTATCCTACCTCTGGAGAAGTTGCTGACACTTCAGTCTGCGGTGCGGGTGCTGACATCCCAAAAATGGTTGTCAATCCGTTTTTTGCATGAGAGTCCCGAGACTCGTGGTGGCCTCCTTCGCGGCCGTTCCGTATGCCCAATCACACACCAGGGCATTGCAGAAGGAGATCTTGTCCACCTGGGACAAATCCCCGTTGTCCTTGGATCTTCAGATCCAGGTGATTCACCTGGTCAGGGCGCCCCTGACATGGTGGTTGAGATCCTCGGCTCTTCGGTCCGGAAAGTCGTTCCCCTCCCATCCAATGGACGGCACTCATGATGGACACCAGCCTGACGGGCTGGGGTGGAGTCTGGGGAATCCTGTCGGCTCAGGCCTTGGACTCCGGACGAGCCCGTTTACCAATCACCGTTCTGGTAATACGGGCCATCGGACTGTGTCTCTCCTCAGGTCAGAGAGAGTACGGGGTCGCTCCATCAGGAGCCAGTCGGACACCGCCACGGCGGTGGCGTATGTAAACCATCAAGGGGGAACTCGGAGCTCAGCTGCGGCTTCCGAGGTAGTCCGTATCCTGAAGTGGGCCGGAAGAAACGTGCCGGCTCTGTAGGCCATTTTACATTCTGGGCATAGACAATGGGCAGGCGGACTATCTGAGTCGCCAATCGCCAGACACCGGACCAAGAAGAGTGGTCCTTGCATATTTCAACTCCTTTACCGACGGTGGGGCACGCCGGATGTGGACCTGATGGCCTTTCGACTCAATCGCAAGGGTCGAGGTTGTGGCCAGATCCAGGGATCCTTGGGCGATGCCTCGGATGCGTTGGTGGCCCCATAGGGTCCTTATCGCCTGATATAAACTCCAGCGATCCTAATTGTTCCGGATTGGCCTCAGCATCACTGATACGCTGATCTGGTACGTCTCGTCGCGGACGTTCCCTGGTGGTTGCCGATGAGGGAGGACCTTCAGTCTCAAGGTCCTATGTTTCATCCGGCTTACAGTCTCTGGCTTTAACGGCAGGGCTGTTAAAAGCCAGGTGCCGAGGGACCGAGGTCTCTCGGACTCGGTCATTTTGACCATGTTAAGGACACGGAAGTCTTCCTCCAGGCAGATCTATCACCGTACCTGGAAAGCTTATATCGCCATGTGCGAAGCGCTGGACTGGCGTCCTCGGACGTATTCCGTCCCCAGAATCCTGCATCCTCTGCAGTGTGGAGTGACCCAAAAGCTTGCTTTGAGTACCATCAAGGATCAGATTTCGGCCTTGGCCGTCTTCTTTCAGCGACCTCTAGCGGGTCATTTTCTTGGTTAGCACCTTGTGTTGGGGGTTCGCCATGTGCTCCCTCCTGTCAAGCCTCCTCTCCCACCGTGGGATCTGAATTTGGTGCTCTTGGTCCTCCAGGAACCTCCTTTTGGGAATATCCGGGATATTCCCCTCTTGTCTTGTCTCAGAAGGTGGTCTTTTTAGTGGCAATCACTTCTGTTTGACGAGTGTCTGAGTTGGCGGCTTTGTCCTGCAAGTCGCCATATTTAGTCATCCATAAGGATAAGGCGGTGTTGCATCCGTGACCTTCCTTTTTTGCCAAAGGTGGTGTCGACCTTTCACCTACATGAGGACATTGCCCTCCCGTCCTTGTGTCCTCACCCATCGCATCCCAGAGAGTTTGCGCTGCACATATTGGAGGTGGTACGAGCCTTACGGGTGTACCTGTCTGCTACTGCTTCTATTCGGAAGTCCGACTCACTATTTGTGACTGTCTCTGGTCCATAACAGGGCCAAGCGGTTTCGTCTGCCATCATTTTTAGGGGAATCAGACAAACCGTCATTCAAGCCTATGCTCTCAAAGGGCGGGCACCTCCCTTTCCGGTTACGGCGCATTCCACCAGGACAATTGGTGCTTCCTGGGTTTCCCGACATCAAGCGTCGATTGTGCAAGGCGGCGACCTGGTCGTCTGTTCATGCCTTTTAAGTTTTATAAGGTTAATGTGGCTGCATCTTCGGATGCTTCCTTCGGCCGCAGGGTGCTGCAGGCCGCTGTTTAAAGTTGCGACTCCTCCGTTGAGGAGCTCTGCCTTATTGGAGTGAAGTTTTGGTTTTTCCATTTATACTGCTCCCATCCCTCTTGACACTGCTTTGGGACATCCCACGTGTAAAGTGTAAAGAGACACCGTGTCAGTCCATGGATGGTAAGAGAAAATAGGATTTTTTGTACTCACCGTAAAATCCTTTTCTTTGACATCCATGGACTGACACGGCACCCACCCTTCCTTTTTAAGTTTGTACTGCTTTGTTACGAACTGAAGTCTGCTGACTGTAGTGGGAGGGTTATGTCCGGAGGGACGGCCCCCTGGGTGGGGCTGTTCAGCTCTGGCTTTTAGAATGTATGTATAACATTTCACATTCTGCCTAGGTCTTCTCCTGCAAGCAGGGACATAACCCACGTGTAAAGTGTAAAGAGACACCGTGTCAGTCCATGGATGTCAGAGAAAAGGATTTTATGGTGAGTACAAAAAATCCTATTTTTTCTCTTATCCATGGACCGACACGGCGGCTCTTTTTACTGAACGTATGGGACGTCCCAAAGCAGTGTCAAGAGGGATGGGAGCAGTATAAATGGAAAAACCAAAAAACTTCACTCCAAGCATGGCAGAGCTCCTCAACGGAGAAGTTACCACTTTAAACAGCGGCCTGCAACACCTTGCGGCCGAAGGAAGCATCCGGAGATGCAGCCACATCAACCCCATAAAACTTAGAAAAGGTATGAACAGACGACCAGGTCGCTGCCTTGCACACTTGTGCAACCGACGCTTGATGTCGGAAAACCCAGGAAGCACCAATTGCCCTGGTGGAATGCGCCGTAACCGGGAAGGGAGGTGCCCACCCCATGAGAGCATAGGCTTGAACGACGGTTTGTCCGATCCACCTAGACAATGGTGGCGGACGAAGCCGCTTGGCCCTGTTTCTGACCAGAGACAGTCAGAGAGTCAGACTTCCGAATAGAAGCAGCAGACAGGCAAACGCGCAAGGCTCGTACCACATTCAAAGTGTGCCTCGCACACTCTCTGGGATGCGATGGTCGAGGACACTAGGACGGGAGGACAATGTCCTCATTTTAGGTGAAAGGTCAAGATCACCCTTGACAAAAGAGAAAGTCGCGGATGCAACACCGCCTTATCCTTATGGATGACTAAATATGGCGACTTGCAGTACAAGGTCGCCAATTCATATACTCGTCTAACAGAAGTGATTGCCACTAAAAGGGCCACCCCCTGAGACAAAGTGAAGAGGGGAATATCCTTGATATTCTTAAAAAGGAGGTTCCTAGAGAACCAAGAGTACCAATTCCGATCCCACGGGGGGAGAGGAGACTTGACAGGAGGGAGCCCATGGCGAACCCCCTGCACAAGGGTGCCAACCAAGGAATGACCCGCTAGTGGTTGCCGAAAGAAGACGGCCAAGGCCGAAATCTGACCCTTAATGATACTCAAAGCGAGCCTTTGGGCCACTCCATGCTGTAGGGAAACGCAGGATTCTAGGGACAGAATACGTCCGAGGATGTCCGTCCAGCTCTTCGCCATGGCGATGTAAGCTTTCCAGGTACAGAGATAGTTCTGAAGGAAGACTTCCGTGTCCTTAATATGGACGAAATGACCGAGTCCGAGAGACCTCGGTCTCTCAACGCCTGGCTTTAAACAGCCATGCCGTTAAAGCCAGAGACTGTAAAGGCAGGATGAAATTATATGACTTTGAGACAGAAAGTCCTCCCTTATTGTCAACCATCAGGGAACGGCCGCTACGAGGCGTACCAGTGAAGCCGAGGTCAATCCGGAGCAATGAGGATCACCAGAATTCTCTCGGTCGCCACCCTGCGCAGCAGGCGAGGGAGCAACTGCAGTGGAGGATAAACGTATATCAGGTGATAATGACCCCATGGGCCACTGACTCCTCTGAGGCATCCGCCCAAGGATCCCTGGATCTGGCCACAAATCTCGACATGTACAAAAAACAAGCACGCAATCACCATAAATTAAAACATCAATCCAACAGAGTAAATTAGTAAAAAAATGAAAAATGTATATATATTGATATATATTAAAATGTGTAGAAAGGAGTTAATATAGAGAACCTTCTATTACAAGGAATCTCCAACCAATGTCCATTTAACGAGAGTGTGTGTGTGTGTGTGAAAGTGTCCACCAAAAAATTGATTATAGATGATCAGCTCCACTAATTTTCGTATGGGTAGGAAAATATCCAAGGGTAGCTCTTATTTCATATAATTCCGATGATAGGGGATAATCATAAAGCCGCTTACCAGATCGATGGGACCTCGGATTACAGAGGTCTCAAAAGCGTGTGCTTCTGCCTGCCGGCACCGAAGGTATCCACCTGCTCCTTATCCCAAGGGATCTCTCCTCGCTCCACCAGCCGATCAGATGTCCAGCACACAGGATCCAAGGTAAGCGAAGATAGAGATTGCTCCAGGTGTACTCCTAGGAGTTTATTCAACTCAGCAGGAAGGGATTGAATGAAAAAGACTTCATGGTGCAGTATTTCAAAGAAATTCCAATTGATTTATTAAAAACATCACTACAAAACCAAGACAAGTCCACATCCAATCCACAATTCATAAAAAAGGTATGTGTGTGTGTGTGTGTGTGTGTGTGTGTGTGTGTGTGTGTGTGTGTGTGTGTGTGTATATGAACAGGAACAAAAAAAACGGAGAACAAACACTGACTGCATCAATGAACAAATACGTGATGACGTTTAGGGATGTATGCTCCACCCGACGCGTTTCCCCAAAAATGGCATCAACTGGGAACGGAGGCTAAAATCTCGACAACTTGCGATTGAGTCGAGAGGCCATCGGGTCCACTTCCGGCGTGCCCCACCATTTTGTGTGGCAAAGGAGTTGAAATACCTCCGGGTGCAAGGACCACTCTCCCTGGTCCAACGTCTGGCGACTCAAATAGTCCGCCAGTTCTATGCCCGGAATGTAAACGGCCGACAGAGCCGGCACGCTTCTTTTAGCCCACTTCAGGGTACGGGGGACCTCAGAAGCCGCAGCTGAGCTCAGAGTCCCCCCTTGATGGTCGACATACGCCACCACCGTGACTTTGTCCGACTGAATCCTAATGGAGCGATCCTGCAATCTCTCAGACCACGAGGAGAGGCACAGTCTGATGGCCGTATTTCCAGAACATTTATCGGCAAACGGGCATCGTCCGGAGTCCAAGCCCTTGGGCCAACAGGACTCCCCAGACTACACCCCAGCCCTTCAATGGACGGTGTTCACTACGGACGCCAGCCTGGACGGGGAGGAACGACTTCCCGGACCGAAGAGCCGGGGACCCAAACCACCATGTCAGGGACGCCCTCACTAGGTGGCTCACCTGGATCAGAAAATCCATAGACAACGAGGAGTTGTCCCAAGGGGACAAGATCTCCTTCTGCAATGCCCTGGTGTGTGATTGGGCATACGGAACGGCCTCGAAAGAGGTCACCATGAGTCCCAGGACTCCTATGCAAAAACGGATTGACGACCATTTTTTGGGACGTCAGCATCCGCACTGCAGACTGAAGTGTCAGTAGCTTCCCCGGAGGTAGGAATACCTTTGCCTCCAAGGAGTCCAGAATCAGACCGAGATACTCCAGATCCCGAGTCGGGACCTGGACTGACTCCTGAATGTTTAGGAGCCACCCCAGTCTCTGAGGGTCTGAACTGACGATAGTCACACTGTCTTCTAATTCTGAGCCATTTCCTGCTCTGAGAAGATCGTCCAGATAGCCCACGACAGCAATGCCTTGCTGTCTCAGCAAGCTAGAACCAGCACCTTGGTGAACACCCTTGGTGCCGAGGCTAGGCCGAAAGGAAGAGCCACAAATTGATAGTGGACTTCACCAAGCGCAGATCGGAACATGCAAGTAGGCGTCCTTGATGTCCAAGGTCACCAGAAAATCCCCTTGACGGAGTGTACTGACCACCGTGTGAATGGATTCCATTCGGAACTTTTGCACCTTCACGAAGGCATTCAGGACCTGGAGGTCCAAGATAGGCCGAACCCCGTCCCCTTTTTGGGACGACAAACGAATTCGAGTAGAATCCCTGAAACCTCTCCTGTGACGGAACCGGCACAATCACTCTGGACCTCAAACCTGAATAGGGCCGCCCGACGGGCAGGAAGGAGAGGAAGATTTGAGGGAAGAATCTGTCTGGTATTAGGAACCGAACCTATCCTGTAATCTGAGGTGATCACCTCGCACACCCACCAGTAGGAGATCCGGGAAGTCCATTGATCCGTGGACCTGCAAAGTCGTCCCCCCTACCCCAGAGTCGGGTGGGGGCAAGACTTCACGCGGAGGCGGGCTAGGGAGCCGGCTTGTTCGGCATACACACCCAGGGGCGTTCGTGTCCACCAGCCGTACCGCTGTCAGTCTGGGAGGGCCTCCCTGTTGACTGACGAAAAAACCCCCTTTTTGCTGGAACGGAAGGACCCTGCTCACGGCGGCCTTCTTACCCTTGCTAGCCTGAGGAAGAACAGTGCTTTTACCTCCCGTGACATCCTTGATGATGTCATCCAGCGCAGCACCAAAAAGCCTACCACCTTTAAATGGTAAATCCTTCAGAGGCTTTTTAGAAGCTAGGTCAGCAGACCAGCATTTCAACCAGATCAGACAACGCAATACCACCGCCAAGACAGAGGCCCTGAGTTATAAGGGTCTGCGTCAAACGTGGCGTCGCCACATAAACCAGGCCCTGCACCATTTGTGGGCCAGAGCAATAGTGTCTGGAGGAAGATTATGCTCCTGTACAGTTTTGGTGCAAAATTATTTTTTTTGCCCATCCTGTAAGTGTTGGAGACACAAGGGTCACCGCTACCACAAGCCGTAGGGCGGACCCCAACAAGGCAAACATGGCTCTACTCACCAGTTCTGACCTGTGAGTGGGGTCCTTAAATGCAGGAGTCCCCTCCACCGGGAGAATGGTGGCCTTGTTCAACCGGGCGACTGTAGGGTCGACCACTGGGGGAGAAGCCCACGTTTTAAGTAGGGCATCTTCAAGGGGTATCTGATAGACAAACGCCGCGGGACCTAAAAGTCTTCCGCGGCTTTTTCCCCAGACCTTCTCAATGAGCTGGTCAAAGAAAGATACATATGGAAAAAACCCTTTGTAGAAGGCCCGGCCCTAAAGAACCAGAGGAGACTGTCCACCTGAGGTTCTGCATCCGCAGCATTTAGCTTGCGAGTGTCCCTCACTGCATCAATGAGTTCACAAAACAAGCGCCCTATCATTTACTGACACAGAACTGGAGTCTTCCTTGCAAGGAATGTCCTGTTCAAAACCATCAAATATATTCAGAGCTAGGTTCCTGAGCGGTAGTGGCTAGGCCCATATCTGAATCAGCGCACACCCCCCCCTTTTTTTCCACAAAAAAATAAAAATAAATAAAAATGAGTGGCTTTTTTGCTCCCTGCGCTCACACACACTGCTTCCTCCTGGTCAGATTAATGATTCCAGGACTACCGACAACTGGTCCCTAAGGACCGCAGGAGCACTGCCAGTTGTCTCTAACAATGTGAAGAAACAGGTGAACCAGACTCCAATATTGCCACCCTCTGAGACCTTATTCACCATTACAGTGAATAATACAGCCCACCCACAGGCCGCGCTGGGGCTGAGGAGGGGATACCTGGAGTACTCACCACCCCTAGGGACCACTCGGTACCACTGTATGAGCCGCGCTCTAGTGCGGATGCAGCCTGAGGTGAAGAATCTGTGAGGATGTGTGTAATTCGCGCCGTTCAGCAGCGCTGCTAGAGGCCGAAAACAAAACTGAAGCGCCGCGGCTACAATAAAATGGCCGCCGGGCACCAGTATAACTGTGTATTGAGCCCCAGCAAAATGGCCGCCAATGGCGCACTTTTTAAAAATAAAAAAAACGCGCCATTGGCGCACAGAAAAAAACACAGCCAGTCCCCCAGAACACTTCCCAAGCAAAATAAGTCATGGAGCGGCCCCCCCAGGGCAGAGTGACCCCCCCCAAGCATCCCCACACAGCACAACAGGGTGCAGAGAGCAGCATAACGGGGGAGACAGGGAGAACCCCCCCCCCCACACACACACAGAAACAGCCAGCATGTACTCACCTTGCAGCAGGAGAGACTACTTACCCGTCCCGCAAGCACCTTGGAGAACACCCCCGGTGCCAATAGAGGGACTCACTGGCTTGTTTCAGACAGACCTATCACAGAGTCGTACTGCGTAGCTGTCCGCCCGGTCAACCGCGAAAGATACAGTAGGTACTGTTCAATCTTGAGAGGACCGTGGGAGCATGAAAGCAACCCGGTCACCCCTGGAGCCATGGGGTTTGTCGTGAACTGAGTCTCACGCACACAAGGCGAGGATCAGCACGCTCGATGGTCGGACAGGGAAGACTACGAGGATACTAGTGTACCCAACCTGTTGCCCAGCCGACAGTTGATTGAAGGTCTCAAAAATAAAATAATAAAATTCCCAAAGGAATAAAGTTTAAAAGTAAAATCTTCCAGGAGACTGGCTCCTGAGAGAGCCACGTCTTCTCCTTCTGCTAGGCAGAAAAAAACTGAGGTCTGCTAGCTGCAGGTGGGAGGGTAATGTCCGGAGGGACCGCCCCCCCTGGCGGGGCTGTTCAGCTCTGGTTTGTTCTAGAATGTTTTAACATTTAACATTCTGCCTAGGTCTTCTCCTGCAAGCAGGGACATATAAGAGCCGCCGTGTCGGTCCATGGATGATAAGAGAAAAGGACATTTAAAAGCAAAATCGAAGGATGAGGTAAGTGAAGGAGGACTGCACTAAGGCAAAGGAAGCTATTTAGGAAAAAAAAACGTACCTTTACAACCCCTTTTTTAAGTTAAACCTTCATTAGAGGAAATATGGGGCTACCATTGGCAGCTTTCTGAAAGTGCTCATTTCTTGGCTGTAGTTCTGAACCTTGACTGTTCTGGAAAGCAAGTGGCAGGGTCAGCTTGGCTGCCAGGCAACTAACAACATTTGCAAAAGCAAATTGGTAAAAAAAATCAGTTCTACACATGTTCTGTGAACAATTAACACATGCAGTTTTGTGTAATGCAAGAAAGCAAACAGATGCAGAACTTTACAATATTATCATACTAGTGGTAAAATGTTTTAACGTTGTATAATACATATATAGTTTCTGCTACTTTTAATGTACCGGTATCTGTTTTTTTTTCTGATACTGGGAAACTCCTACAACAAAATGCCCAGTTTAGTTATCTAAAAAACAGAGGACACTTGAGGCTGTTCTTATCCATGTTGCACTAGATTAGTGTAAATTTTTCTATTTAACCGTAAATGGGTCATCTGTCCCCAGGAAATCTTATCACATTTAGACCTCAAAAAATTCATGTTTTTCAATTTTAAAATCAATTCACTGTAGTATAGATTATTTGGTATTGCGTCTGATTTATCGTGGTTTAATTTCTTTATGAAGTTGCCTTTTTAACCACTTAAGCCCCGGACCAATACGCAGCTTAAAGACTAGAGGTGTTTTTACAATTTGGCAATGCGCTGCTTTAACTAGAAATTGCGCGGACATGCAATGTTGTACCCAAACAATATTTGCATCCTTTTCTTCCCACAAATAGAGCTTTCTTTTAATGGTATTTGATTGCCTCTGCGACTTATTTTTTGCGATATTAACGGAAAGTTTTTCTACTTTTTGTTATAAGAAAAATCGAATAAACTCAATTTTAGTCATACATTTAGGCCAAAATGTATTCAGGCACATGTCTTTAGTAAAACAAGTCAATAAGCGTATATTTATTGGTTTGCGCAAAAGTTATAGCGTTTAAAAACTAGGGTACATTTTCTGGTATTTACACAGCTTTTAATTTATGACTGCCTATCTCATTTCTTGAGGTGCTAAAATGGCAGGGCAGTACAAGACCCCCCCTCCCCAAATGACCCAATTTTTTGAAAGTAGACACCCCAAGGAAATTGCTGAGAGGCATGTTGAGCCCATGGAATTTTTTATTTTTTTTGTCCCAAGTGATTGAATAATGACAAAAAAAAAAAATGTTCAAAAAGTTGTCACTAAATGATATATTGCTCAAACATGCCATGGTTATATGTAGAATTGCACCCCAAAATACATTTTGCTGCTTCTGAGTACGGGGATACCACATGTGTGGGACTTTTTGAGAGCCTAGCCGCGTACAGGACCCCGAAAACCAAGCACCGCCTTCAGGCTTTCTAAGGGTATAAATTTTTGATTTCACTCTTCACTACCTATCACAGTTTTGAAGGCTATAAAATGCCAAAATAGCACAACCCCCCCCCCCTCAAATGACCCCATTTTGGAAAGTAGACACCCCAAGCTATTTGCTGAGAGGCGTGTTGAGCCCATTGAATATTAAATTTTTTTGGTCCCAAGGCATGGTGAGTATTTTGTTGTTGAAAGTGAAGAAAGGAAAATAACGTGTTTTTTTTTTTTTTTTACATTTTCAAAACTTTGTGACAAAAAGCGAAATCTGCAAAATACTCACCATACCTCTCAGCAAATAGCTTGGGGTGTCTACTTTCCAAAATGGGGTCATTTGGGGAGGTTTTGTGCCATCTGGGTATTCCATGGCCTCCGAAACTGTGATAGGCGGTGAGGAGTGAAATCAAAAATTTACACCCTTGGAAAGCCTGAAGTCAGTGCTTGGGTTTTGGGGTCCCGTACACGGCTCCCAAAGTCCCACGCATGTGGTATCCCCATACACGGGAGAAGCAACAGAATGTATTTTGGGGTGTAATTCCACATATGCCCATGGCATGTTTGAGCAATATATCATTTAGTGACAACTTTGTGCAAAAAAATATATATATTTTTCCCGCAACTTGTGTCAAAATATAAAATATTCTCCATGGGCTTGACATGCCTCTCAGCAAATAGCTTGGGGTGTCTACTTTCCAAAATATGGTCATTTTGGGGGGTTTTTGAACTGTCCTTGCATTTTATGCACAACATTAGGAAGCTTATGTCGCACATCATCGACTCACTTGAAGACAAAGCCCTTTCTGACACTTTTTGTTTACATAAAAACTTTTTTTGAAAGAAAATTACGTTGAACCCCCAAATATTATATATATATTTTTTTAAAGCAAAGGCCCTACAGATTAAAATGATGGGTGTTGCATTTTTTTTCCCACACAGTATTTGCGCAGCGATTTTTTTCAAACGCATTTTTTGGGGAAATAATACACTTTTTAAAAAAAAATTATTTTAATGCACTAAAACACACTGGGGGTGATTTACTAACAGTGCGCTGCGCCGGTTCATACCTTAATTGGTGCGCCAGATAAATCCTTAATTGGGCGCATGAGGCGGGAGGGGGGTCCAGAGCGCTGCGGGGCAATGCCGGACGAGACGGAGAGTGGGTGATCCCGGCCTGCACGCGGAGAGTCGGCCAGTCCTTGTGGGGGTCAGTGCTTCCGCCGAGGACAGTAAGGTCAGTGAGCGGCGAGAGACACGACAGTTGTCTCCTTGAACGGCAGTCACGAGAGGTGAGCGGAGGGAGCCTGAGACCGGAGGACGCAGAAGCAGGACGGGAACCTAAGGTGAGCGAGGGGAGGACAGCAGGAAAACCTGCAGTTACCTTAAATATATAACAGCGATGTAGCTGCATACTCGTCCTCAGTCCCTGACACCGCAGTCTCTGGAGTCCCAGCTCAGGCAGACCCCCCCCCTCCACCGTTCCCACTCCATCCTATCTCTGACCAAGGAGGCAATCTACAGGATTACCAACCCCTACCCAGGACACACGGAGATTCCAACAATATGGGGGTGAGTTCTGTGGTCCTTCATTGTTTTCCTTTCCCTGTCGGTGCAATTGACTATTAATTGACATTTAATAGACTGGTAATTATTTGAATATTTTTTGAACATTATTGGAAGATTACTGTAATACTACCTACAAACCACGGACAGTGAATGCGATTATACACGGTGCTTATATACGATGCATTATGGACTATAGCTTTCAATAATGACTTTGATTTGGACTGTGATTCCGATTTTGATCAAGAGGATATAGTTGTGTGTTCTATGGAGGCATTGCACAGATGTTAATACAGACTTTAGCACCGAGCTCTAACAGAACTCGCTTATTACCAAGGAAATTAACTTGAGAGTACCACTCACTTACACATCTTGGACAGTGAAACGTGAATATAGACGGCGCTTTAGGGAGTGCGGATTGCTGCCTTTTTTTTTTTTTTTCTTTCCTCATTAGGACGAGCAAGGTGCATAAAATATATAAGCAGACGAAATAAGGAGGGCACCTTGGGAGTACAGTATTGAAGGCCGTACAGAATCTGTTGCGGGGTAAAATAAGAACACACAGACAAGTAAGTTGAGTATTCTATTAAGAGCTTTCTATAAGATACGAACGGGGCTACTAATTTAGATCAACCTCGTATATCTTTGTACAAATTCCCTTCAATTACCCTCATCCAAACATAGCATAAAACGCGGTATGGACCTACATCAAGGTGAATATAAGGTTAAGTAACCAGAGTAAGTAACCCGAGCTCCCTATAGTAGCCTATTGAGATATCAAATAGGCTACTAACTAAGATCTCTATTGTACAATTCCTTTTCAATCCCATCCAATAAAGTAGGGATAGAGGTAGAGAGAAGGGGGAGAGGGGTAAGTGAAGTAAAACACTCCTACAGTGCTAGCCACTGCTACAATTCAAGTAAGAGCTCAAAGCAAAGAATTACGGAAAATTAAAGGAAGAAAATTTAGGAAAATGGAGAGGTGTAGCTACAAACCTCCCAAAAATGAGTGCTAGCCCAGGAACAATCAAAAAATATATGGTATATGAGGGGGGAAAAGATAGCCCGGGAATAAAAACGGGAACTAAAAGCCAAGCTACGGAGGGCATACAGAAATCGGCCCTTAGGAAACAACAAGAGGAAATGGACCCCCTCTATCCATTAGCGAGGAGATTGAAGAGGAAGAAGGTATGGAAACTAGACAACAAAAAAGGCAAGCACTGACAAAAAAATGACATGGTTGAAATGCTGGCTAGAATGGAAACCAGACTGGAATCTTCAATAAAGGGAGAAATAGCGACGTTGCGTCAAGATATGAAGCATATGCTCAAGAGGGTAGAGGAAACAGAAGATAGACTGGATAACTATGGAGTTGAAATAAAAGTACTGAAGGAACAGATGGAAGGGATGTACCGGGAACAAAGACATATGTTGTATAAAATTGAAGACCAGGAAAATAGGATCAGGAGAAAAAACATTAGGATTAGGGGGTTGCCGGAGACGCAAGGAGAAAGCGAGGACCTACAAGAGCTCATGGACAAAACATTTGGCCATATGCTGGGAATAACAGAGGTGGAATTTTTTTTTTAATTTGAACGGATACACAGGATTAGCAAACCTAATGGGATCGCTGGAGATCTCCCAAGAGATGTGATAGCACAATTTCATAGTTTTCAAGACTAGGAACAAATTGGGGCCTACATGAGAATTAATCAACCAGTTAAATATGGAGACGCAACTTTACAGGTATTCCCAGATTTGGCTACTGAAACATTATCCAGGAGAAGAACGCTTAAACCAGTGCTGGAACAACTCAAAACACAGAATATCCAATATACGTGGGGATTCCCAGCACGTCTAACCGGACGTAAAGATGGTAGATCAGCAACTTTCAGATTCCCGGAAGATACCCTGAATTTCTGCAATAGATTGAACATCCCATTAGTAGATATTCCGGGCTGGTGGGAAGAACAAGAACCCATAGAAAGTCCCGAAGAACAACTACCCGCACACCCATCATGGAATAAGAAACAAGCAGGAACAAAAAAGAAATGAGGAATAGGAAAGGGAAAGGAAGAGAAGGGAAAATAAGGAGAGAAAGGGGAAGATAAGGAAAAGGAGAGGAAAAAAAAAAAAAACTTTGATAGGGAAACTAGATCAATCTTAATCATAAATGTGATCGGGGTATCCTGGACTTGGGCTGGGGGGGAAAGGGGGGGCATCGGGCAACCCCCGACAGGGGAGAGCACCAGCCTGTCGGTCCATATTAGAGCTCAACCCCTTAGGGGATGAATCTGGGGTCAGGGAGGAGGAGTATGTGCCTCGATTCATTGGGCTTCAGGGAAGCCATTTTTTTCCCAATGGGGGGGGGGGAGGGGGTTGGGAAGGGAGGGCGGAAGAGGGTTGGGATGGGGGAAGGGAGGGCGGGGAGAGTTGAGTTGGGGGGCCTCTCTGAAAATCTGTGAAAGAAATATGCCTTCTCCCGAAGTAGTAGGGCCTTTTATTACATTACAATGCCCAAAATCAACTTAATTTCATACAATGTGCGTGGACTGAATGCCCCCATTAAAGCTGCAAACATATTGCGAGAAATGCTCTCAATGAAGGCCGATGTAGTTCTCCTACAGGAGACCCATCTTTTTGCGGGCTCAAATAGTCAAATTATCTCAAAGGATTATCCTCTTTGGTATTATGGGGATTCACCAATAAGTCGAGCCAAAGGAGTCGCTATAGGGTTTGCCAGAGGAACCCGGTTTATATTAGGGGAGAGGAAAGTGGATCCAGAGGGGCGTTACCTGTTTTTAAAGGGGAAATTGAACGGAGCCGAGGTTTCGCTGACACGTTTACGGACCAAACAAAGTCTATTCAATATTTAATAAGGGTTATGGATGAGTACAGTATATGGAATTTTTAAGAAAGGGAGGGCTATTATGGCAGGAGACTTCAATATTGGTCTGGACCCCAAGATGGATAGTACGTCTCATGTAAGGGGGACTGGAATGGCCCTGAGGAATAAGTTAAAAAAGAAAATGCATCAACATCAGTTAGTGGATGTGTGGAGAACACTACACATAAACCAACGGGATTATACATTCCACTCCCCTGTGCATGGGACGTACTCAAGAATTTGATTATTTTCTAGTTGAGCATCAGTTATTGGAGATGGTGGAAGGTACAAATATTGGAATAACAACATTCTCAGATCACGCACCAATAACACTCCAAATAAATATTGGAAAGGTACAAAAGAAGTTTAACAGCTGGAGGCTGAATGAAGAACTTTTACAGGATAAAAAAATAGTTCAGAGAATAAGGTTAGAATTAGAACGTTTTTTTCAGGGAGAATAGTACAGAAGGGGTGTTAGAGGCAATGGTCTGGGAAACCCATAAGGCATACATTAGGGGTATATTAATCAGGGAGGGGGCGGGAAAAAAAGAGAAGAACTAAGGAGAAAAAAATTATATTAACAAAAGAAATTTACGAATTAGAACAGCAACATAAGATATCTGGAAGAAAAGAACTATTACTCAATCTGTGTATTAAGAGAGGAGATGAGAGAGGTAATTGAACTAGAATCTCGCTCGGTCTTTAATCAAATGAAGAAAGAGATATCAATGGGGAAATCAAGTGGGGAAGCACTTGGCAAAAATTCTAAAAGAAAAAATCTCTTGCATAGAGAAAATACAAACAAATACTGGGGAATTAAGATATAAAAAATCGGAAATAGTTAAAACTTTCCATGATTTCTATAGTAAATTGTATTCAATCAATATAAATGATACACATGAAGAGACAAAACAAAAAGGTGAGAAAATCAAAGCCTTCTTGAAGGAGATTGAATTGGATATAATTCCGGAGGACAAAATTAGCCAGCTAGAGGACCCTATCACAGAGGAGGAAATAAAAAAAATCATACATGACTTGCCAAACGGGAAGAGCCCCGGACCAGATGGCCTGACGATATTGTACTACAAAAAATTTATAGATACCCTTACACCAAAACTGTGCTCTTACATGAACAGGATAGGCGCCAAATGGGAGATGCGGAAAGAGGCACTAGAAGCCATAATAACAATAATCCCAAAAGAAGGCAAGGATATCACACTTTGTTCCAGCTATAGAACGATTTCACTTTTGAATATCGGTACTAAAAAAAAATCAAAAATTATCGCTAATAGGATAAAAACAATAATGAAAGAGGTGGTCAATGCGGATCAGGTCGGATTTATCCCAGGAAGGGAGGGGCGGGATAATGGAATTAGAACTTTCCTAGCCATACAGAAAATCAAAGAAAGCGGGACCCCAGGTCTACTCCTTGTCAATAGATGCTGAGAAAGCATTTGACAGGGTAGACTGGGGCTTCATGCAGAGTACACTTGAGGTGGTGGGCGTTGGACCAAGAATGTCCAAGTGGATAGCATCTCTTTATATTAGACCTACGGCGAGAATTAAAATAAATGGGACATTCTCAATGCCATTCGAAATGAAAAACGGCACCCGACAAGGATGCCCCTTGTCACCATTGTTGTTCGTGCTGGTTTTAGAACCTCTGTTAAGGGGGATAAGGCGGAATGTAGATATTAGGGGGATTGAAGTCGGGGAAGAAGATCATAAACTTGCTGCCTACGCGGATGACATCCTATGTTGTATAACTAACCCGAAAATAACCCTACCCAACTTAATGAAAGCTTTTAGTGAATTCGGAAAACTGTCTAATTTCAAAATAAATTTAGCAAAATCTGAAATACTGAGTTTTAACATTCCCAAATCAGAAAGGAATACATACCAAGCAGATTTCACATTTAGCTGGAGAAAATAAATAAATTACCTCGGAATTAAACTAACTACTACTACCGAGTCATTATACAAAGTTAATTTTATTCCATTACTAAACGACATCAAATCAGAATTGAATAGAATTGTTTCGGGCAAATTTCATGGAGTGGTCGTATAAACATTCTTAAAATGGTGATTCTACCTAAGATAGTTTATAAAATACAAATGCTCCCAATCCCACTACCACAGGCATATTTCAAAAAACTACAAACACTATTTTCAACATTTATCTGGCGAAGTAAAAAAAAACACGAATTAAAATGACTTTATTTACACTTCAAAAGGCACAAGGGGGTTTGGGGGCAACTGATTTGAAAAACTACTACAATAAGATTTGTAATTTCACGTATAATAGAATGGGCTAAAAATAATGCTGAAAAAAGATGGGTAAATATGGAATCTATAATTCGTAAAACTTCACTGGGGAGGGTAATTTGGATCCCGGCACAACTTCGCGAATTGGGCACTGACACACACTGTATCACTAGGAACGCTTTAATAATTTGGGATAAGATCCATAAAAAGGAAAAATGGGACTTTAATTCACCCCTATTACCATTAATTGACGCAAAATATTTTATACCAGGACGGAAAAAAATGTTTGGTAAATGTATTATAAAAGATAATGCCCAACTAAAAGATGTAATGGAGCAAAACAATCTCCTCACATACCAGGAATTAAAAAAAAAAAAGTGACCTGATGCTGATTGACGAATGGCGGTATTTCCAGTTAAAACATTTCGTTGAAAAATTACCACAGCCGATTTAGAACAGTAGAAAATCTGCGGCCTTTTGAGAAATTATGTGAAGACGAGCAAAAAGGGCGTTATCTCGAAAATCTATAAGATACTAATTGTTGCAAAAAAAGCCGGGCATGCCGCGATTCGTCAAGAAGTGGGAGGATGAGTTGGGGACACGGGTTAATGACTCGGAGATTAAACAATTAATAAAAAGGGTACACTCAACTTCAGTCAATTCTAGTATAATGGAATTAAATTACAAATGCCTCGCCAGATGGTATTTAACCCCCAATAAGGTACATAAATGCACCTCACTGACATCCCAGCTCTGCTGGCGGGGATGTCAGGAAATGGGGACTATGGGTCACATCTGGTGGACATGTCCTAAAATTAAAAAATATTGGAGTGAGATACGAAATAAGATCACAGAAATAACTAAAATGGCAGTACCCGACGACGCGTGGGTATGCTTATTTCATAGTACTCGAATGCCAGATAAACACTATTTGAGAACATTGCTTCCACAGCTTCTAAATGCCGCGAAGAGCCAAATCCCCCTCTATTGGCAAAATCCGGAACGACCAACACTGAGGGGTTGGTGTAATAAAATAGATGAAATGCACGGCTTGGAATATCTCAGGTTTTGTGATGGGGAGGGTATAGAAGAATTTGAAAAAAAATGGAACGAATGGATAGTCTATAAACATACATTGGGATACGCAGAGATAATGGGGGCATAACGTATAACGTAAAACAAAGAAACTACTAGAGACGGTGAGGAGGGGAAAAATACACATATTGTATAGATAAAGAGCGAACAAGGAATGGAGAGATTACAATTCAGAGAGGCCGGGGAAAGGGGTGGGGAAGGGGAGGGGGTAGGGGGTGTATTAACAAATGGATGTGTAAAAGGTTATAATGTGGTGTTTATATGAATAATTAATAAGGAGATTATAAAAAAAAAAAAAGACAAAGAAATCCACAAATGTGAAACTGAAGTAGAGACGATAGGAACGTATGCAAAATATGACCAAGTCTCTTGCTAATGGTTGAGTCTGAGGTGGGGAAAAAAATAATAATAATAATTGGGCGCATGAACCTGCGGCGCACTGTTATAGTAAATAAAAATGTCGGCGGCGCTTGTATCTCTATTGAAAATGAATGGTTCCCTATGGGAGCCCATTGATTTGAATAGAGGTCGCACAGAAAGTCGGATCAAGACGATCCGACTTGCGGGGCGACTCGTGTGCTGGTTGACACAGGGGCAGCGCGACTTTGCGAGGCAACTTAGACACGACTTGAGCGTGAAGCAGACGCTCAAGTCGTGTCCTGGAGGTGACTTGACTTGAAGTACCTGCCCGAGATTGTTCTCGGCGACAAGGTACTGCAAGCCTCGCGCTCACTGTCCCCTGTTTTTGGTATGAATCATGAAGGGGAACTCCAGGCCAAATTCAAACAAAAAAAACGGCATGGGTTCCCCTCCAGGTGCATACCAGGCCCTTATGTCTGGTATGGATTTTAAGGGGAAACCCCCCTACGCCGAAAAAATGGCGTGGGGGTCCCACCAAAATCCATACCAGACCCTTATCCGAGCACACAGCCCGGCAGGTCAGGAAAAGGGCTAGCGCCCCCCTCCTGAACCGTACCAGGCCGCATGCCCTCAATATGGTGGGTGCTTTGGGGCAGGGGGGCGCCCTGCGCACCCGCACCCCAAAGCACCCTGCCCCATGTTAAGGACAAGGGCCTCTTCCCGAAAACCCTGGCCGTTGGTTGTCGGGATCTGCGGACGGGGGGCTTATCGGAATCCGGGAGCCCCCTTTTTAATAAGGGAACCCCCAGATCCCGGCCCCCCACCCTATGTGAATGAGTATGGGGTACATCATACCCCTACCCATTCACCTGGAGGCAAAAAAAGTCAATAAAAAAACACAACACCGGTTTTTAAAGTAATTTAATTTATTAGGCAGCTCCGGGGGTCTTCTTCCGACTTCGGGGGTCTCTTCTTCTGCTCTCCGGTGTCGTCTCCGCGCTCTCTGGTTCTTCTCCCGCTCTCCAGTGCCTTTTCCACGATCTCCGGTTCTTTCTGCCTTCTGACGGTCGCCCCGCTATCTTCCAGCTCTTTTGCTAGCGGGGTTCCCGGTCTTCATCGTCGTCGTCTTCCCTCTTCTCTCCGCCTGATGTTGCCTCGTCGCTGTCTGCCGCTACATTGCTGTGTGCGCGGAGCGCAACGACATATTGGCAAGGGGTCGGGGAATGATGGGACTGTGACGTCATACGGGGGCGGGGTCACCAGGTGGCATCACCCGGTGACCACGCCCCATGCCAATATAAGTCGTTGCTCCGCGCGCACAGCATTGTAGCGGCAGACAGCGATGAGGCAACATCGGGCGGAGAGAAGAGGGAAGAAGACGACGACGAAGACCGGGACCCCGCTAGCAAAAGAGCTGGAAGAAGATAGCGGGGCGCCTGGCAGAAGGCAGAAAGAACCAGAGATCATGGAGAAGGCACCGGAGAGCGGGAGAAGAACCAGAGAGCGCGGAGACGACACCGAAGAGCAGAAGAAGAGACCCCCGAAGTTGGAAGAAGACCCCCGGAGCTGCCTAATAAATTACTTTAAAAACCGGTGTTGTTTTTTTATTGACTTTTTTTGCCACCAGGTGAATGGGTAGGGGTATGATGTACCCCATACTCATTCACATAGGGTGGGGGGACGGGATCTGGGGGTTCCTTTTATTTAAGGGGGCTACCGTATTCCGATAATCCCCCCCGCCCGCAGACCCGACAACCAACGGCCAGGGTTGTCGGGAAGAGGCCCTTGTCCCCATCAACATGGGGGCAGGGTGCTTTGGGGTGGGGGGGGACGCAGGGCGCCCCCTGCCCCAAAGCACCCAACCCCCCATGTTGAGGGCATGCGGCCTGGTACGGTTCAGGCGGGGGGCGCTCGCTCGCCCCCCCTTTCCTGACCTGCATGCTCGGATAAGGGTCTGGTATGGATTTTTTTTTTTTTGGTGTGGGGGGCGTCCCCTCTGAATCCATACTAGACCCAAGGGCCTGGTATGGACCTGGGGGGACGGGACCCTCATGCTGTTTTTTTTTTTTTATTGCCGGCTCTTTATTTTTTTTACATTTCCTTTAACAACCAGCTATAAACAGGTTAAAACAAAAAAAAAACACAAATCGCCGCAAAATCACGGTACTTGCGTTTTGGATGTGGGTCCATTGAATTCTATTACATGCAAAACGCTGTTTTTTTGCTGGGGGAAAAAAAAGTCCCTGACCCTTTCCAATAACAGAGGCACAAAAATGCATTGATGTGAACATGTTCCATAGGAACCCATGTTAAAAAATTTCCCTGCATTTATGCAAAATGCACCAAAAAACGCATTAGTGTGAATCGAGCCTTACAGACCGTTTTTTAAGACTTCCGTCTGTGGGCATGAGGCCTAAGAAAAAAGAGGGGGGGGGGGGAAGCACTGGACTGCATCAAAAACACGCATGCAGAAAAGCACCTGGAATGCATCCGGAATGCGTTTCGAAGGTGTGAACTGCCCCTTAGGCAGTTGCGTTTTAACCTTATTTTTCAGAAAGCCAAAAAATGCGTTCAGACGCCAAAGATTTCCACGTTTCAGGCGCGGGTACCGGCGTTTAGTCGCGTTTTTGTTTAGAAGCGTTTTTAAAGGTGACCTATTTTTTTACATTGAAAAACTCAAATTATGGCAAATTATAAAAATATATACAAAAAAAATGTAATTGCTTACATTGCATTGTGGACAATCCACAACTTGTGCCAGGTGACATGTCCAGGTGACGTGGCAAGTGGACAATCCACAACTTGTGGCAAGTGACACGCTAAATACAAGTACACTGCTGCGCTCTCAGCTGCTGCTACTCACTCTGGTCTCACAAAATAGCTGAAATGGTTAATAATACTGTTTTTTTGAGCTTAGGGCGGCTCCTTATGATGTTAAAGTGGTTGTAAACCAAATTTTTTAAACAAAGACCTACAGGTAAGCCTAGATTAATGCCGCGTACACACGACCGCTTTTCTCGACGAGAAAAACGGCATTTTTTTTTTCGCCGAGAAAAACGATAGTCTGTGGGCTTTATGTCGTTTTTCTCGTCTAGAAAAACGGCATAAAAAACGACGAGAACATTTAGAACATGTTCTAAATTTTCTCATCGTTTTTTCCAGCATTTTTTTTCTGCGGCGGTTTTCCCATAGGGAAACACTGCCGCGGAGCCCACAGACGGTCGTTTTTCTCGTCAAGAGAAAAAATGACGGGAAAAACGACCGTGTGTAGGCAACCAAGCGGTTCCCTCGTTTTTCCTGTCATTATTCACAGCGGTTTTTTAACCGCCGTGAATAATGATCGTGTGTACGCGGCATTAGACTTACCTGTAGGTGCATGAAATATCTCCTTAACCTACACGGTTAAGGAGATATTTGTATGTAAATGCGGCGACGCTGACGTCACCCCATTCACAAATTCGGCTAGGTCGCAACATTCGACGACGTAGCCGAATTCGACAGCTCACGCGCGCATGCGCAGAGTCACGTCTTCGCCGCTCCGGCCAATCACAGCACCGGAGCGGCGCTGTGATTGGCTGCAGCGGCGATACCCGGAAGTAACATTCCGGCCATCGCCGCAGCGATGGATGCGGCTAGAGGAGGGACACGGACGACTTCGGGGGCCCCGATCTAAGGTAAGTGGTACATAATGAGCTAGTATGCTAGTCATACTAGCTCATTATAGCTTTGTCTTGCAGCTAAGTAAAAAAAAAAAAATTTGTCTACGGGGTTTACAACCACTTTAACTAACTAAACGCTTATATACGCAAATGCGGTAAAACGCGGCATGCAAACGCGACAACGCGCGTTTAGAAACGCCGCTTTCAACCTTAGTTCTGAAGACTTTGCCCCAGCGTCCCGTGTACATGGGGCCTAAAAACGGCTATGCCATTTACAGCTCAAAATCGCCATGGTGGCCATAGACTAACATGGAGAGGCGTTTTTAAGCTGCAAAAAACGCTCAAACAAGCGGCTGGAAAAACGTCCGTGTGCATGTAGCCTTATATTAACCACTTGCTTACTGGCCACTTAAACCCCCTTCCTACCCAGACCAATTTTCCCCCAGTCGTCTTCCAAGTCAGCCCTTGAGAGATGGAGCTCCTCCTCACAATCAGGAAACACATTGCCATTTAATTTTTCCCTCCCTTTAAGAGGCGGTCCCTCAGGTCCCTGGTCAGTCTTAGTGTTTCCTCCGTCCGGAGGAGACATGTTGCCAAAAGGACCTGAGGGGGGGCTCCATCTCCCATGGGCTGACCGGGACAGGTGTCTGCGGGTGCAGCAGTGGGTGTCAGCAGGGCTGACTGTGTGGAGTCTCTGCGGCAGGGGGTCAGTGGACCTTACCGGAGCCGCATCACTGGCGTGGAGGAGGACGGTTCTTTGACCACGGGCAACCCTCCTTAGGCTGTGGGCAGGAGGTGTCCCGGGTTCGAATTTCCTCTGTGCCCAGGTGAGGAGAAAGGCGCCATTGCTGCGTTCCCTTGGCGGCGTCAGGGGGGGCGTGTACCCACGTCTGAACGCCGCTTGACCCGGAAGACGTGGGGCGTCACTTCTGGGTAGGAATGACGCAATCGGCGTGCGCCGGGGAAGCTGGTCCAATCCCCTTAAAGGCGCGGGAAATTCGAACGGTCGGCTGGTGCTAGTAGCGTGGACGCGGCTGCAGACGACAGTATCGAACGCCACAGCAAGCCAGGATGCTGGAAGAGGATGAGATTCCATCGGCCCAGGCTCCAGAAGGCAAAAGCACCAGCAGGATGCAGGTAGGCACCAGTGGGTGACCTTTGTATCCTTTTGTATTGGGACAGCAGCTAGGGTGGTGATGGTGCACTAGCAAGCTGGGGCCAGGGGGTTACTAATGTCACTGGGTGTGTACTTTAGTATTGTTTGGTGCAGTGTGTATTTTTTTCTCACCGCCATGGGTCCCCCTGTTTATCTTTTGGCAGGTGAAACCACCTAAAGAGCCAAAGCCCACTCCCAAGAAGCGGTGTGCAAAGTGTAATACCAAGATGCTCTTGGAAAACATAGAACCGCTATGCAAAACATGCATTGACAAACTGGTTGAAAAACAGTCAGATGCAGTTTATGCGAAGATTTTTGGATCCGTAAGAGATGATATGGCTAACACCTTTTAAGGATCTCAAAAAGTTTATCGCAGAAGTTAAACCTCCAGCAGTTCCTACTGGAGTTTCCTCTCCCATGATCTCACCCAGATCAGAAGTCGCCTCAGGGTCGCACGAGTCGGTGAGAGAGCGAGCGGGCAGCAGCACAGCTAGTGTTATGGCTACCGATAGCTCAGATCCAGAGCAGGAAGATGGGAGAGAAGAAAGAAAGGGACCCAAATACAAGTTATCTCTAGAAGACGTGGATGATTTGCTTGGGGCCATTTACGAAACTTTGGAAATTGAGCAGGAAAAAGAACTGCCTTCCAAACATGACCTGATGTACCAGGGTCTGAGGAAGAAAAAATCCAAAGTATTCCCAGTTCATCCGGTAATGTCAGATACCATGAAAAACGAATGGGCAGACCCAGAAAGGAAACCTTTTTTTGCGGCCAGTCACAAAAAGCGATTTCCTTTTAGTGAAGATCCAAAAGAAGTTTGGAATAAAAATCCCAAATTGGATGCGCCACTTTCTAAGGTCTCAAAAAATTCTTCATTGGCATTTGAAGACATGGGACACCTAAAAGATGGCATGGATAAAAAGGGCGACATTATCCTAAAAAGAGCTTGGGAGACAAGTGTCGCTAGTCTGAAGCCAGCCCTAGCCACCACTTGCGTGGCAAGAAACTTAGAGTTTTGGCTCTCACAGCTGCAAGACCATATTAAAAATGGTACGCCTAGGGAGGAGATTCTGAATACACTTCCAGTTCTCTCCAAAGCGGTTGGTTATATTGCGGATGCATCCGCAGAATCAGTCAAGCTAGCAGCAAGGTCAGGTGGACTAGCAGTTGCAGCAAGACGTGCGATTTGGATGAAGACCTGGACAGGCGATGCGGCATCCAAAACAAGGCTGTGCAATCTCCCATTTACTGGGGATTTGCTTTTTGGTTCCGGCCTGGACGAGGCCTTGGAAAGAACAGCGGACAGGAAGAAAGCCTTTCCGGCTGAAAAACGAAAACCTCCACAAAAGAGGTTTTTTCGTGGGCGAAGAGATCGTCCCCAAGAAGAAAAGAAAGAGTACCCTAAGAAAAACTGGACAGGTCACAAGGGGAAACCAAAGAGTAATGTCCTCTTTGGCTCTTCTAACCAAGCAAACAATGACAACAGAGTGCCAGTAGGGGGAAGACTGGCTACCTTCCTACCTCAATGGCAGAAGGCGACAGCCAATCAGTTTATTTTGGACATTATCGCAAGGGGCTACTCTCTGGAATTCAACTGTCATCCTCCAGAGATTTCTAGTAACGAGACTTCCCAGGGATCCAGAGAAAGCCAAGGCTCTTCCACTGTTGCTAGGGGAGATGGTGGACCAGAAGGTCCTTACTCCAGTCCCAGAGAAGGAAAAAAGAAGGGGGTTTTTACTCTCACATTTTTGTGATCAAAAAACCTTCCGGGAAGTTTCGGTTAATACTAAACTTAAAACCGTTAAACGGTCAAAAACATTCTACAACCAGAAACCTTCATGGCGACCATGGATCTCCGACATGCATATCTCCACATTCCCATCCGACAGGAGTCGCAGAAATATCTGAGGTTAGCAGTGGAGATAGAGGGAAAGGAATATCATTTCCAGAGCAGAGCTCTCCCTTTCGGGTTATCCTCATCCCCAAGGATATTCACCAAAGTGTTAGCAGAAGCTCTGGCCCCTCTAAGGTTAAAAAAGATGACCGTAATACCATACTTGGACGATCTACTATTTGCAGCGCCTTCGAAAGCACAGCTGACAAAAGACCTCACAGAAGCTCAACTGTGGTTAAGGTCACTGGGCTGGATTCTAAACGTAGAAAAGTCCAATCTGTGTCCCACTCAGAACATTCGGTTCCTGGGATATCTGCTCAACTCCATAGAACAGAAGACTTCCCTACCGGAGGAGAAAATCCAAAACCTCATCAAGAGGGTGAGTTTAATACATAACAACCTCCCAATATCTATCAGGGAGCTGATGTCGGTTCTGGGTCTGATGACATCATCGATACCAGCAGTCCAGTGGGCAAAATACCATCTAAGGTCACTTCAAGTATTTCTCTTAAAAAACCAAAGAGAAGATCTGGACATGTCAGTTTTACTCCCGACATCCGTAAAAAGGTCGCTGTGGTGGTGGAGGATCCACACGAACCTAAATCAGGGTCTGGCTTGGTAATTTCCGACCTCACAGAAATTGACCACAGACGCAAGCAGTTGGGGTTGGGGAGCTCACCTAGCAGGGCAACCTGCTCAGGGGAGATGGTCCCCAGGAGAAGCCAAGGCATCTTCGAACTGGAGAGAACTTATGGCGATAGCCAAGGCCATGGAGTTTTTCCAAAACCAACTCAGAAGTCGTCACATTCTGATTCTTTCGGACAATGCCACAGCAGTGGCTTATGTGAACAAGCAAGGGGGCACAAGAAGCCCATCCCTAAGCCACATCTCCAACCAAATTTGCAGGTGGGCAGAAGGGAATCTGCTGTCACTAGGAGCAGTCCATCTAAAAGGGGAAGACAACCAAGTAGCGGACTTCCTCAGCCGCCAGGAGATCTCCCAAGAGGAATGGGTATTACACCCGGAGGTGTTCAGGGAAATTACAGCCCGCTGGGGAATGCCAAACATAGACCTGTTTGCCTCTCGGAAGAATGCTCAGGTGAAACATTTCTTCTCGCTAACTCAGCAAGATCAGCCTCTTGGGATAGACGCTCTACAAAACCCTTGGAATTTCAAGCTATGCTATGCCTTCCCTCCGGTTCATCTGATACCGCGGGTGGTAAAGAAGTTTCTACAGGAACAGACGAAACTGATACTGATCGCACCATACTGGCCCAAGAGAACCTGGTTCTCTCAACTCCTCAGTCTCTCAGCAGCAGAGCCGTGGCTTCTACCTCACAGGGAAGACCTGATGTGTCGGGGACCCCTGACAGGCCTAAAACAAGAGTTTCAAATGGGCGGCCTGGTTACTGAGGAGGACCTCTTGAGATCTAAAGGACTCTCAGATAAGGTGGTGACAACGCTTCTGAGCGTTAGGAAACCAAACACCAGAGCCATCTACAGAAAGACCTGGAGAAAATTTAACAGTTGGTGCACTGAAAATAAAAGACTAAAAATGGATACACCCACCATCCTTGAATTTTTACAACAGGGAGTTGATAAAGGGTTAATGCTCAGTACTTTGAAAGTACAAATTGCAGCGCTATCGGTGTATCTAGAAAGGACACTACAAGAGGACCCTTTGGTCTCTCGTTTTTGCAGGGCATTGGCAAAATACAAAAAGCCCAAGATACAAAAATGTCCCACTTGGGATTTGTCAGTGGTCCTCAGGGGAATCATTAAACCTCCCTTCGAGCCACTACAAGATACATCTTTAAGATTGACTCTTAAAACAGTTTTCCTAGTAGCCATCACAACGGCACGTAGGATAGGGGAAATACAGGCTCTATCAGTTAGAGAACCTTTTTTGAAGATTCACGACGATCGAATCGTCCTTCAAACAGATCCGGGATTTACTCCAAAAGTGACGTCAACTTTTCACAAATCCCAGGATATAGTCTTGCCTTCATTTTGCAGTTCACCCAATAACAGCAAAGAGCAGGAACGAAGTCTTCTTGATGTCAGAAGGTGTCTACTTCAATATTTAGAAGTCACTAATGAATTTAGAACATCAGATGCCCTATTTGTCTTATACGCAGGCCAACTAAAGGGTAAGCAAGCGTCCAAAAAGACAATAGCTAGATGGATCAAGACAGTCATATTAGAGTGCTATAGTGTCATGGAAATTACACCACCTAAAGAACTTAAAGCTCATTCAACAAGGGCTTCAGCAGCCTCATGGGCAGAAAGGGCAGGAGCCACTCCAGAACAAATCTGCAGGGCTGCAACCTGGTCAAGATTCTCGACCTTTGTTCAGCATTAGACTGGATCTGATTTCCAGCCAGGATCAGGCTTTTGGTAGGAAAGTCCTCCAAGCAGTTGTCCCACCCTAGATTTGGTGAGTTCTTGGTTATCCTCTCAAGGGCTGACTTGGAAGACGACTGGGGGAAAAGCAGAGTTAGTTTCTTACCGGTAACTCTGTTTCCAGTAGTCTTCCAAGGCAGCACGATCCCACCCTAAAATGTCTAACCTCGTGGGGTTGTGTTGTGTATTATATCATTTCAGATTCTGGCCTTCGGTTCTCGTGGATGACTGACCAGGGACCTGAGGGACCGCCTCTTAAAGGGAGGGAAAAATGAATGGCAATGTGTTTCCTGATTGTGAGGAGGAGCTCCATCTCTCAAGGGCTGCCTTGGAAGACTACTGGAAACAGAGTTACCGGTAAGAAACTAACTCTGCTTTTCAACTTTCAGCGCTGATGCACTTTTGAATGACAATTGCGCGCTCATACAACACTGTAACCCAATGAAAATGTAATAATTTTTTGCACACAAATAGAGCTTTCTTTTGATGCTATTTGATCACCTCTGCGTTTTTTTTTTTTTTATATAAATACAAAAGACTGACTAAAAAAAAATGTTTTGGATATTTTAACCACTTCAGCACTGGGCCTATTCTGGCACTTCTCTCCTTCATGTAAAAATCATAATTTTATGGCTATAAAATTACTTAGAACCCCCAAACATTTTATATATGTTTTTTTTAGCAGACACCCTAGGGAATAAAATGGCGGTCATTGCAAATTTTTATCTTGCTCGGTATTTGCGCAATAAATTTTCAAACGCCTTTTTTTTTTGGGGAACAAAAAATGGTTTCATGAATTAAAAAATTACAAAACCGTAAAGTTAGCCCAATTTTTTTTGGTATAATGTGAAAGATGTTGTTATGCTGAGTAAATTGATACCTAACATGTCACACTTTTAAAATTGCGCACACTCATAGAATGACACCAAACTTCAGTACTTAAAATGTAAAGCATCGCCTATTGAGATTTTTTTTACACTTTACCATTTTGGCATTACAGAGGAGGTCTAGTGCTAGAATTGTTGCACTCGTTCTAATGCACGCAGCAATACCTCACGTGTGGTTTTAACAGAGTTTACATATGTGGGCGGGACTTGCGTGTGTGTGTTCGCTTCTGAGCGCGAGCTACCGGGGACGGGGGCGTTTTTTTTTTCATTTTATTTATTTTTACACTGTTTTTAACTTTGTTTTTTTTTTTTTTGATCACTTTTATTCCTATTACAAGGAATGTAAACATCCCTTGTAATAGGAATCTATTGTGACAGGTCCTCTTTATGGAGAGATGCGAGGTCAATCGGACCCCACATCTCTCCTCCAGGCTGGAAAGCATGAGATCGGTAAAAATAATTAACCGATCTCATGCTGACAGACGAGATCACGGCTTTGTTTACATACGGGAACCCGGCCTGACGTCATAACGTCGCACTCTGGCCTCTGACGGTCATAGAGATGACTGGTGACCACATGGTCACCAGTCATCTCTATGCTTCCCATCCGGCGCCGGCCAAGTCGTTCTCTGGGCCCCCGATGGCACGGGAGAGCCCGGAGAAGCACCGGATGGCGGTGGGAGGGCACGTCCCCTCCCGCCGCCTAAAAGAAAGATCAAGCGGCGGAACTGCCGCTATGATCGTTTTTTATCGTGCACAGAATCGCCGGCTAAAAAAGAATGGTATCTGAATGATGCAATTGCAGGCATCATTCAGATGTCACCGCACAAAGTCAAGGACGTCATTTGACGGTGGGCGGTAGGGAAGTGGTTAATATTTAGTTCGAAATTTTTTTCTCCTTCATTGATGTACACTGATGAGGCTGCACTGATGGGCACCGATAAGGTAGCAAGGGTGTGCACTGAGGTGGCATTGCTAGTTGGCACTGGTGGGCATTGAGAAGTGGCACTGCTAGGTGGCACTAATTGGCACCAGTGGTGGGCATTGATAGGAGGCACTGGCAGGGGCTACTAATTGTCACAGGTGACGCAGAATTGCCTCTTCCGGCCTGATTTCCCTTGCACATAAGCCGGTGATTGCCTTTTTTTATGCTCACGCTGTCAGCACAAGGAGAAAACAAAAACCATTACTGAGCTTTTGTTTATATCGCATGATCAGCTGTGGTAAGGGGCAGGGATCGGCCCCTTGTTCGGATCTGTCATCACCCGAGTCTGTGACCACAGCGCGAAGGGGAGGACGTCTGTTGACAGGCTCCCGGCAATTGAGGACCGTGCTACATAGTTAGGTTGAAAAAAGACAAAGTCCATCCAGTTCAACCATAAAAAATAAAATAAAAAATATCGTACAATCCCATATACCCAATTCTATACCCACAGTTGATCCAGAGGAAGGCAAAAAACCAAAGCAGAGCATGGTCCAATTTGCTACAGCAGGGGAAAAAATTCCTTCCTGATCCCCCGAAAGGCAATACGATTTACCCTGGATCAACTTTTTAACGTTAAACAAAGGTTTTTATTGCTCAAAGGGTGCATACATGTGAAGTATATTTTGCATATAAACTTGGTAACTGATACATTGAGAGTCATACTTGAGGTAGGTAAGGCAACAGATTCATTATCATTGTCATATGAGCGTGCTCTACAAGAATACATTGCACATCCAAAGACTTCCTAGGAAAACCTATGTCTGAGCATTCATTTCTGACTGATATGGTTTTGTTATGTACAGGTACTCGACTCTTGAAGCCAGCGGTCCCATATCTTGTTATATTTATTGGGGCATCCCCTGTTGATATATATGCATTTCTTGTATGGCAGGGTATTATTCACTTCTATTTTCCATTCTACTATTTTGGGAGGTGTTTGTCTCATCCATTTTTTAGCAATGACTTTCCTGGCTGAAAACAGTGTCTCATGAAGAAATGTTTTAGTATATTTATCTATTGTGTCTGGTAACATTCCCAGAAGGCATTGTTTGGGGTCTAATGCAAGGGGTGAGCCCATCTCGTCGTGTAGAAATGTCACAATTTGTTTCCACAAACCTTGTATCTTAGGGCAGGCCCAGATCAGGTGGAAAAAAGTGCCCGTCTCTTGTCCACACATCAGACATGTTGTAGAATAGGTGCGCTTGTATCTTGCCACTCAGAGCGTACCTCACACCCCTCAATGTAGGACATAAAGTTGCGAAAGTCGATCGGACAGCTTGGGAGACACTGCTTTACAGGACTCCAGCGCCTCGCCCCACTCCTCATCCTCTATTGGCCCAACCTCCCGCTCCCATCTGGGTTTCAGATCGTATGCTAGTTTGGTAGAAATGGGAGTGGAAAGCATATTGTAAAATGCTGAGATCAGTTTGTGCGAATCTGTGCTCCTAATTACTGCCATAATTACATTGGGCGTAGGGTGTGGGACGGAGTCAGGGAATTGCGACTGCGTCGCGTGGCGGAGTTGTAAAAATCTAAAAAACATTCGGTTTTGAAGTGTAAATTCTTCTCTAAGGGAATCAAATGTTTTTAGACGCCCCTTGTCTAGGAGGTGATGGAGGTAAAACACCCCCTGTGTGGACCACGTACCCGTATCCTGTATTTTGGTAAGCTCAGGGAGATTCATATTATGCCATAGCGGTGTGTAGTCGTTGTAGTGTGGAGTACTGAGTTTGGAAGAGGCTAAGTCCCATATTTTCCTGTAGTGATATAACATGGTATGCCTATTTGTCCCCGGCTCCGCCCCTCCCGAGCCCGATGCGATTGCATATATCGGGTCTTTGGTGTGCTGCGCCCACTTTGGACATAAGAGGGTGAGGAATCTCTCACTGTCCGTCTTGTCCAAGTGGAACAGCTGTGACAACTGTGATGCAATGTAGTATAGATTGAAGTCAGGGAGAGCCGTGCCACCTAGATCCGTCGGGTTCTTGAGAGTTTGCCATGCTAATTTGTGTCTATTGGCTCCCCACACAAAGGGCTTGAGTATGGCCTCGAGCGATTTAAAATGTTTCAAAGGTAGGTATACTGGGGTGTGCCACAAAACATATAATATCTTAGGGAGTAAGACCATTTTAATTAAATTTATGCTGCCCCAGATCCCAAGTGGAAGTCGGGACCAAATCCGTACTTTGGTTTTAACCATGGAAAGAAGTGGCTCTATATTGAGGGAAATGTAGTCCATCGGGGACCTAGATATATGAACCCCTAGGTATTTAATGACATCGACTCTTTGTAGTGGCAATCTGGTTTGGGATTCCGGGGGCGGGAAGCTGTCAATAGGCAGAATTTGGGACTTGTCCCAATTGATTTTCAATCCTGAGAATATCCCAAAGCCTTCGATCGTGCGGAGTGCAGTATGTAGAGATGGGCCAGAATCTGCTAAATATAGCAGCATATCATCAGCATACATACTGATTTTTTCAATCAAGGAACCCAGTCTCAGACCCCTAATCCCTGGGTTCGCTCGGATGGATATCGCAAGAGGTTCTGCCGCAAGGGCATACAGCAGCGGGGACAAAGGGCAGCCCTGTCTCGTGCCTCAACTGAGGTCAAACATTCGAGACGGCCACCCGTTGGCCACCACCTTGGCCGTGGGTGCCTGATACAGCAATTGAACCCACTTAATGTAATTGGGACCAAAGCCATATCCCTCCAAGCATCTCCATAGATATTTCCACTCCACCGAGTCGAAAGCCTTCGCCGTATCCAACGTCACTACAACTCGGGATCCGACCTCCTCATGCGTGGCTTGCAGATTTATATATAATTTTTTAAGATTGAACGATGTGTTACGGCCGGGCATGAAACCCGCCTGGTCCGTGTGTATTAGGGACAAGATGACCTGATTTTGATGTCAACCTGTAATAGGGATATGGGGCGGTACGATTCAGGGTATCCTGGGTCTTTTCCCGGTTTGGGAATGAGTACTATGGTAGCCTCCGTCATGGATGGAGGTAGTATGCCAGACTCAAAAAGATGGTTGTACAGCGCTAGTAATTTAGGAACGAGAGTTTCGCTAAATTGGGAATAAAACTCAATGGGAAGTCCCGGGGATTTAGACCTAGCAAAGCTAGCAATTGCCTTTGCGATTTCGTCTGTGGTGAGGGGTGCCTCCAGAAGGTCCATCTGTTCCCTGGTCAGTTGCGGGAAAACGACCCCCTCTAGAAAGAGGGACATCGATTCCGACTCGGAAGGGGCTGTCGTTTTGTACAAGTCAGCAAAGAAGTCTCTAAACATTGAAGTTACCGTGGGAGGGTCCGTAATGCTTTGTCCATCAGGGCCATGTAATGTGATAACCACTGGGGGTCTGTCTTCACTGTGTATCAGGTATGCTAGTAGCTTGCCGGCTTTTTCCCCGTGTTCAAACATTTTTTGTTTAGAGAAAAATAGTTTTTGTCTTGCTTTTTGGAACTGAAGCTGGGCGACTACTCTAGTGTGTAGTTTGAGCTGGTTTGCCTTTGCGGGAGTCGGGGCGGTGGCAAAATCTCGCTCCGAGGATGACAAGTCCGTCATTGCCTTATCAAGGACGGTGGCCGAGTCAGCCTTAATTTTATTGATTCTGGTCGTTAGTGTGGAGCGAGCGAACAACTTAAAGGAGTCCCAAACCGCAGAGGGTGACGCAGAGTCGTCGTCCTCTGTAAAGTATTGTCCATTCATTCGCAAGCGCGTCATCTTCCGGTAGGAGTGAGAGCCAAAACGGGTTTAGACGCCAGGATCTAGGTGGTTTATTAATGGGTATGCTTAAAGTTATCCAGTAGGGACTATGATCCGAAAGTATTCTGGGACCAAATGCGGCCTCAATTAATCGCGGTGTCAGTCTACGAGATATTAGTATAAAGTCTATGCGAGACAGAGAATTATGGGTAGATGAAAAACAAGAGTATGATTTCGTATTTGGGAACATGTGGCGCCATGTGTCTATTAAGTGAAAGGTGGAAATGAGCTTACAAAACTTAGTTTCGTTGGGAGCGATCAGGGTGGGAGGAGTCAGTTGTAGCCTGTCTAGAGTGGGATTTAGCGTAGTATTGAAATCACCCAACCAAACCGCAGAAATGGCAGGGTGTCGGGCCATGAATGACAATCCCTCTTTAATGATTGTAATGTTGAATGGGGGTGGCACATAGTAGGCCAATATTAGGATGGGTTCACCATATAGTTTAGCTAGGAGAAATATGTACCGCCCCTGTGAGTCAGTGGATAGTTCACATAGCTCAAAGTGTACAGATTTAGCTATCAAAATTGACACTCCCCTGGCGTGGGATGTATGGGTAGAATGAAATGTCCACCCAATCCAAGGTCGGCGTAATGCCATCTGAACGCTCCCCTCCACATGTGTCTCCACCAGGACTATCACATCAGCACGTTGTTTCTTAAGGAATGTGAAGACTGCCGCGCGCTTAAGCTTGTCACGCAGGCCCCTCACATTCCACGTAAGAAATTTTAAAGACGCCATCGGGAGAAGGTGTCGGAATCATGCGTCCCAGGCCTATCATGTGATATACCCCTAGTGTAGGCATTCCCTAGGTTCCCTATAGTCAGACATAAATGTAGCGGTTCTGTTACACCCAACATATATGAACACTCACATAAACATATCTCTCGTAACGTTACCTGTTCTCTGAAGTTAGTATGCACAATCAAGTTCAACAAAATGATAAACAAATTAACCCCCACCCCCCCTCCCTGCCCTGCACCGTCCCCAACTGGTGCGGGCGTAATACCCTGGATCAACTTTACCTATAAATGTTAGCACTTAGTTATATTCTGTACATTTAGGAAAGTATCCAGGCCTTTCTTAAAGCAATCTACTGCGCTGGCCAGAACCACCTCTGGAGGGAGTCTGTTCCACATTTTTCACAGCTCTTACTGTGAAGAAAACTTTCCGTATTTGGAGATGATCTTTTTTCCTCTAGATGTAAAGAGTGCCCCCTTGTCTTTTGTGTTGACCGTAAAGTGAATAACTCAACACCAAGTTCACTATATGGACCCCTTATATATTTGTACATGTTAATCCTATCCCCCCTTATTCTCCTCTTAAGAATGAATAAATTCAGTTCCTCTAATCTTTCCTCATAGCTGAGCTCCTCCCATGCCTCTTATCAGTTTGGTTGCCCTTCTCTGTACTTTCTCCAGTTCCCAGATATCCTTTTTGAGAACTGGTGCCCAAAACTGAAATGCATATTCCAGATGAGGTCTTACTAATGATTTGAACAGGGGCAAAATGATATCTCTCGCTCTGGAGTCTATACCTCTCTTAATGCAAGAAAGGACTTTGCTCGCTTTGGAAACCGCAGCTTGGCATTGCATGCCATTATTGAGCTTTATGATCTACCAAAACCCCCAGATCCTTCTCCACTACGGATCCCCCCAGTTGTATGTATGATGCATTCATATTCTTAGCCCCCAAGTGTATAACTTTACATTTATCAACATTAAACCTAATCTGCCACATAGTCGCCCAATTAGACAGAGCATTAAGGTCGGGTTGTAAATTGGCGACCTCATGTAAGGGCGTTATTCCACTGCATAGCTTGGTGTCATCTGCAAAGACAGAAATAAGGACCGTGCTGTGGCTGTCGATTAGCTATAGCGCTGATCTCAAGTGATTAAAGAGGGTCTAAATGGGCTATTGACATGCATCACAATTCAACTTAGGAATGTGCCTTTGCAAAGTTAAACTAAATTAAATCCTTTTTCTTATTTCTTTTTCGTACATCACGGGACACAGAGCGACTTAGTCATTACTAATGGTTATATAGATACCTTCAGGTGCTGGCACTTGGAACTTCCAAAACCGGAAGTACCCTCCCCTATATAAGCCCCTCCCATCCGGGAGCACCTCAGTTTTTTGCCAGTGTCTAAGGTGTTGGCCAAAGAGTAACATGTGTTTTCACTGGGCTTGCGTACAGGTTCTTTTACGGGCCTTAGTAAGCTGTTCCGGATCCCACCAAAAAAGCTTCATAGCTAAACGGTCGGTACCCGGGCCTTGCAGCAGAAGAGCAAGGTTTTGCCTGTAATGCCTCTCTTAGGAGGGCTGGACCCTGGGATCCAGAGCTCTGGTCATACCCTCGACCAAGATGTTTTCTGTGCAGGGTGCTATACAGGTCCAGGGGAGTGGAATCCTTGGGAACCCGGTCCCTGAAGGTTTAATTACAATGCCTGCCGTGATAGGTGAAGTTTGGGCTTCTGTGGACCAAACAGAGTCCTGCGGCGGGGAACAGGTAAGTGGGGGGCCCCCAGGAACTTGGTTCTATTGAGGGACCCCCAAGCCTAATTTGTCTTTCTGTCTGTTACCGAACGGTATTCCCGCTAATATCTGTGTATGCCTGTAACTACTGGAAAATGTAAAATTTTAATAGTAGTCAAGAAAAAAAAAAAAGAGGACCGCGGTACCTGTGTTAAACCACTAGAGGCCGCTGTGGTCCATTTTTTCTTGTCATGTGGATCTTTGGTTTTCTCAAGTCAAAAGATCCAGGCAGTTGGTAAGTTTCTCTGTGGGAATCCACTTCCTCTGCCCTGTTGCTGCGCTCATCCACCGCACAGGCCCTCCGGCAAAAAGGGCCCTGGCTCCTAGTCCCTGCTTGGTTTCGAAAAGGGCGCCAATGGCGCACGGGCGCGTGCACGCGCCTCCTATGAAAAAAAAGGGCGGGGCGGGTGGATGACGCTCGATGCGCGCCGTGGCGCTTCTGCGCATGTGCAGGCGTCCCAGAATGTGTAAAAGACACAGTACAAGTGTCAGCTGGATGCAAGCAGAGCTAGCAACAAAACGGTGGCACACAGAGGCGGTTGATGCAGGCATCCCCATAGAAAGGCACTTTAGTGGACACCAGCTGGTATATAGCAGCAACTGTGTTAGACTATTACCAGCAAAATTGGTGTATGACGACGGGAATACCTCAGCTTTGTGCTTATAGGATATGTCGTCCAGACGCTCTGGAAATAAGTCTTCCAAGAAGCGAAAGGGGTCTCCATCGGGCTCTGAGGATTTTGGGCATGCTGTACTGCGCCAATCTCCCCTGAAATTTCAGAGGTCAGTAGCCGTAGGAAACCCCGCAGGAGTACCTGGTACTGCGGCTGTCCCCAGTCCACCTGCTCCTGTATATATAACAGAGGAGGTTTTATCCTCAACTCTGGGAGGATTGGAAGAGAGATTAACAGCATTGATCGCTGCTTCCCTGTCACAGGGAAAAGCGCGTCCGATCTCCGTCTCCTCCTGCAGAGTGCCTGTTAGTGGAGGAACAGTCCCAGAGATCGACCTACCTGAAGGGGATCAGGTGAGGTTGATTCAGTTATAGAGGAATCAACAGTGGAAGAACCTTTCTCAGCATCTCAGGCTGAAAGATTATGGGTTCAGTCTCTGACTAACATGGTCCGAGCAGCATTTTAAATGCCTCTGGCGGAACCATCAACCACTACTGTTTCCTCGCCTGGGGTCGCTGAAAGCTCCCCAGACTGTCTGTTGCTTCCCAATCCACCCTTTATTGGAAGGGCTTATTTACCAGGATTGGGAGCATCCTGTTAAAATATTTACTCCCCCCAAGAGATTTCCAGTGATCTATCCCATGGAGGATAACTTCATAAAAAAAATGGAGGGTCCGTACAGTGGACACAGCCATCTCTTGTGTAAATAAATCACTGACATGTCCAGTAGATAATGGTCCAATGTTCAAAGACCCAATAGATAAAAAATTGGAGTCTTTACTAAAATCTGCTTTCTCTACAGCAAGCATGGTGACACAACCTGCAGTAGCAGCGATTGGAGTCTGCCAAGCAATGAAAGATCAGTTGAAACAAGTCTTAAGGGACTTACCAGATCAGCAGGCTCTTGCCCTAGCTGACCTACCTAGAGCCTTGTGTTGCGGTGGACGCCATAAAGGATACAATCCAACAGGCCTCCCGCTTTACGCTGTCTGTAGACATATGCGTAGGCTTCTATGGCTCAAAAACTGGTCTGCTGAAGCTCCCTGTAAGAAATTGCTGATTAGCTTCCCATTTCATGGAGAACGCTTATCTGGAGAAGATCTGGACAAATATATCCAGAAAACTTCTGCCGGTAAAAGTACACTCTTGCCGGTTAAGAACAAGGGTAGAAGTCCTTCTTTTAAGAGGCCTACTTCTCCAGTCCCTGGCACATCGGCTGTGAAACAGTTCCGACGGCCTCCGCGGTCAAATCCAGGGGGCAGAAATCAGGGACAATCACAGGGTAACAAGAAACCCTGGGTCAAGAGAGGTACAAAACCTCCCCCCAAGTCATGAAGGGTTGCCCCCACTCAATCGGGTGAGGGGAAGACTTCAGTTGTTCACAGAGACTATGGCGGGACACCATCAGAGACAGATGGGTGATCTCCGCAGTAAGTCTGGGATACAGGCTGGAGTTAAAAGACATTCCTCCTGCCCATTTTATGAGGTCAAACGTGCCAAGCAATCCCCAGAAGAGAGGATCCCTCCTTCTGGCACTAGAACAACTATTGCTCCAAGGGTAATCATGAGGTTCCCTTGGAAGAAAGCGGGTTCGGGTTTTACTCGAACCTTGTCACAGTCCCCAAACCAAATGGGGACGTGAGGCCCATATTAAATATAAAAGGGCTAAACAAGTTCCTACATATCAGGACTTTTTCGGATGGAGTTGATCCGATCGGTGGCCACCGTCCTACAAGGGCAGGAATGGTTAGCCTCGATCGACATAAGGGATGCTTATTTGCATATTCCCATCTGGCCCACCAGAAATTTCTACGCTTTGCAGTAGAAGGGCGCCATTTTCAGTTCAGAGCCTTACCTTTCGGTCTGGCCACAGCACCACGAGTGTTCACAAAAATTCTGGCCCTACGATTGGCCAAACTAGGAACACAAGGTGTAACGATAATGGCATATCTAGACGACTTGTTGCTGATAGACCACTCAGTGAAAAAAACTAGAGGTGGTCGTTCACAAGACAATCAAGTATCTGAAATCTCACGGTTGCATTATCAACCGAGACAAGTCAGCCCTAAAACCAGTCAAAAGTCTGGAATACTTGGGGGCTAAGACTGGATTCAAATCAGAGAAAGATTTTCTTACCTCCAGAGAAGGTGTCGTCTTTGAAAGATTTGACCCACTTAGTGGGTACAAAAAAGAAAACCATCCATATGCCTGTGTATGAGGCTGCTGGGAAAAATGGTGGCTTCATTTGAAGCAGTACCCTACGGTCAATTCCATTCAAGGAACTTGCAGAGGGCCATACTGTCAGCCTGGAACAAAAAAGTTCAGGCTTTAGACTTACCAATGTCCCTGTCCCCTTCCGTTCGCAAGAGCCTCCATTGGTGGTTGGTGCCCCAGAATCTGGAAAAAGGGAAACCCTTCAGTCCGGTTTCTTGGAAGGTGGTCACTACAGATGCCAGCCTCATAGGCTGGGGGGCAGTACTGGAGCAATGGTCTCTCCAGGGCAAGTGGTCAGAAGCAGAGAAGGCCCTGCCCATCAATCTCTTAGAGATACGAGCAGCCCGGTATGCCCTAGTAGCATGGACATCCAAACTCCAAGGGTCCCCTGTCAGAATTCAATCGGACAATGCCACGGCAGTGGCATATATCAATCACCAGGGTGGCACCAGGAGTCGTGCAGCCCAGAGGGAAGCGAATTGCATCCTGGAATGGGCAGAAAGATATGTCCCAGCCATATCCGCGGTTTTCATCCCAGGAGTGGAAAATTGGAGAGCGGACTTTTTAAGTCGCCAGCAATTATGCCCGGGGGAATGGTCTCTTCACCCCGAGGTTTTCCAGGCAATATGCCAGCGGTGGGGAACACCGGATGTAGATCTGCTAGCATCCAGATTCAACGCAAAGGTGGACAGATTTGTGTCTCGCACAAGGGATCCCCTAGCTTGCGGTTCGGATGCCCGAGTGTTCCCTTGGGATCAGTTCAAGCTGATATATGCATTCCCACTGTGATTAATCCGCAGAATCAGGGTAGAAAAGAAACCAGTGATTCTGGTGGCTCCAGCGTGGCCCCGAAGGGTATGGTACGCGGAGATTGTAAAAATGTCAGTGGGAAGTCCTGGGACCCTCCCACATCGTCCGGACCTGCTTTCGCAAGGACCGATATACTACCCTTCCTTACCAGCCCTAGGTTGACGGCCTGGCTATTGAAGCCCACATTCTAAAAAAGAGAGGGCTCTCTAATTCTGTGGTATCTACCATGATCAATGCCAGGAAGCCGGTATCCAGGCAGATCTATTATAGGATCTAGAAGGCGTACATCACGTGGTGTGAGGCCAAGAAATGGCATCCACTTAAGTACGTAATAGGTAGGATTCTGGACTTCCTACAGTGGGCTGTACATAGGAAGCTTGCCTTGAGTACTATCAAGGGTCAGACGGCCTTGTCAATATTTTTTCAAAGGCCCTTGGCTTTGCATTCATTAGTCAAAGCTTTCATACAAGGAGTGATGCGTATTAGCCCTCCGGTTAGTATTCCCATATGTCCATGGGACTTAAACCTGGTTCTGTCGGTTCTACGGAAACAACCATTTGAACCATTGCGGCACGTTTCCTTGGTTCTTCTCACCAGGAAATTGATTTTTCTTAGTAGCCATTTGTTCGGCTAAAAGAGTATCGGAATTAGCCGCCTTGTCCTGTAAGGAGCCATATCTGGTTGGCCATAAGGACAGTAGTATTACGTCCTCATCCAGCCTTTCTTCCTAAGGTGGTATCGAGGTTCCATTTGAACCAAGATGTGGTTCTTCCTTCCTTTTTCCCCAAACCTAGCTCGGTAGAGGAAAAGTTATTGCATTCTTTGGATGTAGTAAGAGCAGTTAAAGCTTATCTAAAAGCCACTGCTCAGATTCGCAGAACGGATACTTTGTTTGTTCTGCCGGAAGGCCCCAGAAAGGGTCAGGCAGCATCAAAAATCTACTTTAGCCAAGTGGATTCGACAGGTCATAATACAAGCCTATGGCTTGAAAAGGAGACCGCCTCCGTTCAAAGTTAGGGCGCACTCCACAAGAGCAGTTGGAACTTCATGGGCAGTGCATCACCAAGCCTCCCTGGCTCAAGTCTGTAAGGCCACAACATGGTCCTTAGTACACACGTTTACTAGATTCTACCAGGTAGACGTTAGAAGTCAGGAGGATGTCGCCTTTGGGCGCAGTGTGTTGCAGGCCGCAAAAGAGCCTCATGCCTGATGGCGCCCAGCTTATGTATAGTGTATCCCTCCCCTCATTTGGCATTGCTTTGGGACGTCCCATTAGTAATGACTAAGTCGCTCTGTGTCCCGTGATGTTCGAAAAAGAAAAAGGGATTTTTATAACAGCTTACCTGTAAAATCCTTTTCTTGGAGTACATCACGGGACACAGAGCTCCCACCCCTCCTTTTTGGGACACTTATTGCTTTGCTACAAAACTGAGGTGCTCCCGGATGGGAGGGGCTTATATAGGGGAGGGTACTTCCGGTTTTGGAAGTTGCCAGTGCCAGCACCTGAAGGTATCTATATAACCATTAGTAATGACTAAGTCGCTCTGTGTCCCGTGATGTACTCCAAGAAAAGGATTTTACAGGTAAGCTGTTATAAAAATCCCTTTTTTTGCTTGGGGATAGAGTGCAGAGGGATTAGAAGTCTAGACGGTTTTTGGGGATGTCTGCACCCCTGATATGGTGAAGACAACTCTCAAATTTGGCCACTTTATCCTTCCAAATGATTCACTTCCTGTCACATAGCCACACAGGAAGTGAGGGTAAATCCCTACCAATGTCTTTCCTTGGGGACACACAGGTCAATTTTAAGTACATTGCACCCCAAATGATTAGCTATTTTGGACTTTGGGGTTTATTTACTAAAGGCAAATCCACTTTGCACTACAAGTGCACTTGCTGGACATGCAAGGAAACAAAAAAACACCATCTTTGCTTTTACCCGATTGGATGTTACAATCACCAGTGCTTCCCCCCAGATTTTCAGCAACTACACTTGTACTGCAGAGTGAATTTGCCTTTACTAAACCCCAAACTACCCAATGATTTGGGGTGTACACAACAAAGTGCTAGAGTGCAATTTGCTTAATGGGGACACTAGTTAGATTGATCTGTGTGTCCCCAAGAAAAGACATTGGTAGGGTTTTACCTTCACTTCCTGTTTAGCTGTGTGACCGGAAGTGAAGCCAATTTTACTAAAAGGGACACAAAGCCCAACCTAAAAAAAAAAAATCAAGCAGGGGTTCTAACACTTGGTTTCCCTCAAAATGCCCACAATTAGAATAGTATTGCCTTGAGCTATTTTTAAGTGCAGTGCTCTAAATCAGTGCATCTCAAGTACCCCCAACAGGCCATGTTTGCAGGTTTTCCTTCATATTGCACATGTGCTTTAAATCAGTCAATGGTTTGGTATTTTGGACAGCAATTCTCAATAAGATAAATTCACAAAACTTGTCCTGTTGGGGGTACTTGAGGACTGAGGCTGAGAACCACTGCAGTAAAAAGGAAAATTGAATACTTACCGCTCCTGTATTTTTGATTTCCTGGTGACTATACATGGCAGCACACAATTCATGCATATGCTACCATGAAGGCACCAGGGTAGACAAATCACACCTGTTTTGTTTTGACATGCCAATAAGCATAGTTAAGCTACAGCTGTCACATTTGTTGCATAGAAAACAAAAAAAACAAACATCAAACTTTGCATCAAATGTTATTGGTCAACAAAACAGGACTTGGAAAACACAAAGGAAAGCAAAAAAATAAAGACATGAAGGTAAATTTGAAACAGTCACATCTTGAGAAAGATTTAGCAAAATAATGCAGCACAAACAATTAAATCAAAGTGAAGAAACGACACACATTAACAACATCAAAAATATTTCAGGGGAACATATCCCCCACACAAAAAAAAACAAACAAAGGTAAAACAAACATCTGTTTTGCAAAGACCTAACAAATAAAATGCATGTGTTACAAACTTGATAAGGACACCGAAATGTACTTTTTGCCGGCCACACACACACACACACACAATCTTGCCTCTTTTCAGGCAAGGGAGAAAATGCTATCTGCAAGCTTTTTATATATATATATATATATATATATATATATATATATATATATATATATATATATATAGTCCATGACACACCCAAAATGCAAGTTCACCCAATGTAGAGACTGAACTTCAAAGTGGGTACACCTGTTAAGGATGTCCTTCAATTACTAACCCAAAAAACACACTCTCTCTGAGCATGCTCAGAAATATCCAGGTGCTGTTCACACACAAAAAGCACCAAAAAAAAAACCTAAGTCCCTGGGCATGCTCAGACCAACACAAATGCAGCTAGCAGAAAATACCACCCCCCCCCCCCCGTCCAAAATTAAGCACATCATCCAGCATGCTACAAAATTAGAGACGGGACAAACACCCCCCGGTCCTGGGGGCAAACAAAGAGCCGAACGGGCAAAAGTTATACAACAAATACCATTGCAGTCTATGGGAACGGACTTGTTAATTTTGCTAGTCCCCACTTGGCTGGCTTTTCTTCTAGTTATTGGCCTTAAAATGGGGGCCCAGGTCCCACCCTAAGGGACATGTATCAATATCACCAATTATTTGGACAACACCAAAAACCAAAACAAGTAGTGCCTTTTAAATATGCCAAATTGCTTAAGGGCCATTTCACACCACATGCAGTGCATTGCGTTTTTTTTATGCATCAGAAATGCATGGAAAGTTGGTTATTTGGTTCTAAATGGCAGTGTTTGTTCCAGTTCCACAAAAAAAGTAGAACATGCTGCATTTTAACTGCACTGGAACGCTGCAAAATGCATAAAAACGCACCGGAACACACCTAAATGCACTGGAACACACTTGTCCTTTTATGGTTAATAAAAAAGAGGGGTGAAAAAAAAGCACTGGACTGCATCAAAAACGTACCAAAATGCACTGGAACGCATCAAAAATGCGCATGCAAAAAAGCACCTGGAACGCATCCGGATTGCGTTTCTATGGTGTGAACTGGCCCTAAGGGCCAGTTCACACCATAGAAACGCAGTCTGGATGCGTTCCAGGTGCTTTTCTGCATGCACGTTTTTGACGCGTTTCAGTGCATTTTGGTACGTTTTTGATGCAGTCCAGTGCTTTTTCCCCCCCCTCTTTTCACTTAGGACAAGTGTGTTGCAGTGCGTCTTTGGTGCTTTTAGGTGCGTTCCGGTATGTTTTTGGTACATTCCATAGTATTTTTGATGTGTTTTACTGTGGTCCAGCATGACCAATTTTTTTTTTTCCTTTCTGAAACGCACTGGAACGGACTGCAGTGGTGTGAACTATGCCATTGGCATTAATGTGATCAACTTTCTTTGCGTTTTTCATGCATCAAAAAAACGCACTGCACTGCATCCGGTGTGAACTGGCCCTAAATATCATACCTGGGTGGTGTCTATAGTATGGCTGTAAAGTAGCGCATGTTTTCCATGTTTAGAACAGTTCGAGAGCAAAATGACATTTCTAAAGTAAAATAATAGTCATTTAAAAGTACTTATGGCTGTAATGAATTGCTGGTTCCCGTCAATACAGATAAGTAATTGAAAGTCTTTGAAAAAAAAATGCGTGGGGGTTCCCCCAAATTCCATTACCAGGCCCTTCAGGTCTGGTATGGATTGTAAGGGGACCCCCCGCCAAACTTAAAAAAAAAAAAAAATATGGCGTGGGGGTCCCCCTAAAAATCCACACCAGACCCTTATCCGAGCACGCAACCTGACAGGCCGCAGGAAAAGAGGGGGGGGTGAGAGAGCGCCCCGCCCCTCCTGAACCGTACCAGGCCACATGCCCTCAACATGGGGAGGATGCTTTTGGGGTCTGGACCCCAAAGCACCATGTCCCCATGTTGATGGGGACAAGGTCCTCATCCCCACAACCCTTGCCCGGTGGTTGTGGGGGTCTGCGGGCGGGGGGCTTATCGGAATCTGGAAGCCCCCTTTAACAAAGGGGACTCCCAGATCCCGGCCCACCCCCTGTGTGAAATGGTAATGGGGTACAAATGTACCCCCTACCATTTCACAAAAATTGTAAAAAATGTTAAAAATGACAATAGCAGGTTTTTGACAATTCCTTTATTAATGTCTTCTCCTTTCTTCCATCTTCTTCTTCCATCTTCTTCTTTTCTCCATTCGGGTTTCTTCCTCCTCTTGTTCTTCATCTTCCTTCGGCGTTCTCGTCCGCATCTTGCTCCGGCTTCTTGTTCCTCTCTTCTTTCTCCGGCCGATCCGCTTCAATTAGAGGTTCCTGCTCTGTGACGCTTCAGTTCATCAGTTCTCCTCTGGGTCCGCTGCCACCCGGTGACCCCGCCCCCCTCTGACGCACATGGATTTCACAGGGACTTTCCCCGTGGTGTCAGAGGGGGCGGGGTCACCGGGTGGCAGCGGACCCAGAGGAGAACTGATGGACTGAAGCGTCACACAGCGAGAACATCGAATTCAAGCGGATCGGCCGGAGAAAGAAGAGGAGAACAAGAAGCCGGAGCAAGATGCGGACGAGAACACCGAAGGAAGATGAAGATGAAGAACAAGATGGAGGAAGAAAAAGGAGATGGAGGAAGAAAAAGAAGATGGAGGAAGAAAAAGAAGATGGAGGAAGATGGAGGAAGAAAAAGGAGATGGAGGAAGAAAAAGGAGATGGAGGAAGAAAAAGGAGATGGAGGAAGAAAAAGGAGATGGAGGAAGAAAAAGGAGATGAAGGAAGAAAAAGGAGATGGAGGAAGAAGGAAGAAGATGGAGGAAGAAGGAAGAAGATGGAGGAAGAAGGAAGAAGATGGAGGAAGAAGGAAGAAGATGGAGGAAGAAGGAAGAAGATGGAGGAAGAAGGAAGAAGATGGAGGAAGAAGGAAGAAGATGGAGGAAGAAGGAAGAAGATGGAGGAAGAAGGAAGAAGATGGAGGAAGAAGGAAGAAGATGGAGGAAGAAGGAAGAAGATGGAGGAAGAAGAAGGAGGAAGAAGGAAGAAGATGGAGGAAGAAGGAAGAAGATGGAGGAAGAAGGAAGAAGATGGAGGAAGAAGGAAGAAGATGGAGGAAGAAGGAAGAAGATGGAGGAAGAAGGAAGAAGATGGAGGAAGAAGGAAGAAGATGGAGGAAGAAGGAAGAAGATGGAGGAAGAAGGAAGAAGATGGAGGAAGAAGGAAGAAGATGGAGGAAGAAGGAAGAAGATGGAGGAAGAAGGAAGAAAGGAGAAAGCACTAATAAAGGAATTGTCAAAAACCGTCTATTGTCATTTTTAAAATGTTTGACCCTTTCTTTGTGAAATGGTAGGGGTACATTTGTACCCCATTACCATTTCACCCAGGGGGGGTTAGGGATCTGGGGGTCCCCTTTGTTAAAGGGTGCTTCCAGATTCTGATTAGCCCCCCCGCCCGCAGACCCCCACAACCACCGGCAAGGGTTGTGGGGATGAGGCCCTTGTCCACATCAACATGGGGACATGGTGCTTTGGGGGGGGGGACCCCAAAGCACCCTCCCCATGTTGAGGGCATGTGGCCTGGTATGTTCAGGAGGGAGGGGGGGCCGCTCTCTTGTCCCCCCCCCCCTCATTTCCTTCGGCCTGTCAGGTTGCGTGCTCGGATAAAGGGTCTGGTGTGAATTTTTAGGGGGACCCCCCACGTCATTTTTTTAAGTTTGGCGCGGGGGTTCCCCTTAAAATCCATACCAGACCTGAAGGGCCTGGTACGGATTTTGAGGGGGGCCCGCACGTCATTTAAAAAAAAAAATTGGCGTTGAGTTCCCCTTAATATCCATAGCAGACCTGAAGGGCCTGGTAATGGAATTTTGGGGGACCCCCACGCATTTTTTATTTTTTTTGTTTTTTTCAAAGACTTCGCAGTTATAATCGTAATTGCCGGCGCAGCGGGCTGGTTCAGAAAAAGTTACTTTCTCATTCTATTTTGGGCATATTTGTTACTTGGGCAGTTGTCACTAAAGTTCCTCACATCACGCCATTATATTGGCACTTCCAGCTTCTTTATATTTTAATTTGAAGATGCCGTGCGCCAGGTCCATAGTAGCGCACTGAGAGCCTCCTCCCGTGCGCCGAGAACACTATAGTAAATAGGGAATAGCGCTGCGTTACGGGTGCTAATGTTTCGTAAATACCAAAACTGCCGTTGCGCCCGCTGATGCGCCGATAATCATGGCGCAAACGGTTCGTAAATCAGCCCCACTATATTGCCCAAATGTTTGATGAAATAAAAGATGATCTTAGGCCGAGTACATGGATACCAAACACGACATGCTTTAAAATTGTGCACAAACATGCAGTGGCGACAAACTACATACATTTTTAAAAGCCTTTACAGGTTACCACATTAGATTTACAGAGGAGATCTACTGCTAAAATTACTGCCCTTGATCTGACCTTCGCAGTGATATCTCCACATGCATGGTGCAATTGCTGTTTACATATGAAGTCAGACTGACGCTTGCGTTCGCCTTTGCGCAAGAGCAGGGGGGGACAGGGGTGTGTTTTTTTTTTTTTTAAACATTTTTATTATCTCAGGGAATGTAAATATCCCCTATGATAGCAATAGGTAGTGACAGGTACTCCTTTTTTTGTTTTTTAAATTGGGGTCTGTTAGACCCTAGATCTTTCCTCTGCCCTTAAAGCATCTGACCACACCAAGATCGGTGTGATAAAATGCTTTCCCAATGGCGCTGTTTATATCCGGGGGGGGGGGGACATTCCCTCCCACTGCTTGTAAAAGCAGTCTAGAAGCTAATTGGCCACTAGGATTGCTTTTAAATGTAAGCCGACCGCTGGCTGAAAAGAATGATACCAAGATGAAACCTGGTATAACCATTCATACCAGTACGTTGCTGGTCCTTGTTGGACATGTATTGTAATCTTCTATTTTTTTTTTTTTCATGCAGCCTGTTGGCTGAACGAAAAAAAAGAGATTGATCATTTGGTATGCCCACCATTAGAATACCTCCCTTCATTCACCCACTTCTAATGATGGGCATACATGCACCATTTTATATATGCGCAAGCCTGGGGGCATCCTCCCGCAAAAAAGTTATGCCGCGTACACACGGTCGGACTTTTCCATGGGCAAGCCTCCGTCGGAATTTCGACCGTATGTACGCGGCATTAGGAGCAAAATCGCTCCTCCGCCCCTGCTGCCCCCATGCTTCGGCATATACAGTATGCCCTTTTTTTTTTTTTTTTAAACTGTGGTGGTGAAATGGCCTCCTACAGCACTGGAGTCACGGCTTTATACATCGTGGGAGCAAACGCTGTTGCTGTCAAGATAAATAAATCCGCGCTGCAGCTGAATGGCGCACCTGAAAACAAAAAATTACATACCTGAAAAGCAAGCATGATAAAACATTGCAGAATAGATTACAGTAAAAAAGAGCAGAACAATAGAGAGAAAATAGAGAGAGAACGAACAATAAAACGACAACTATTTTTTTTTTTTTTTATTTTATATTATTTTTTACACTTTTTTTTTTTTTTTTGTAACTAACAACTATAATGGTTCGGTTCCAGGTTCGGGTCTCTCAAAATGCAATGGCATCTTGGGAGACCCTGTGTAAGTGTGTCCTAGTCTGTGAAATGCTGTACCCTACGCTAAAATGTCACTAGTGTGTGGAAGCGTTCAAAACATTTACCAATGCACAGACCAGGATTGTCAGGACAGAGTGGACAAAAATAACGGGTGTCACGCCTAAATCTGCGCTTGCTACAGACACGACATCTTTTTTGGGGGGCTCGTTGGGTAGGGGTAATCTGGAGGACATACGGAAAATGCCTCTCATGCCGCCGGCTTACTGCATTTGGTTGGGGATGGTGAGGTGCAGAACCGCCTGGATACAGGAGGTCTGTGACTATCTCATCCTGGAATTTGAGGAAGGATAAAGTCCCGCCTGAAGCTCTGTATAGCACTTAACCACTTAACGACCGCCCACTGTAAATATACGTTGGCAGAATGGCACCGACAGGCACAATCACGTACATATACGTGATTGCCTTTGTATAGTTGGGGGGTCCGATCGGACCCCCCTTCTTTACAGTGAGCGGCCGTTATTCGTTTGGGAGCGATCAGGGATGAGGGGACAGCCGTTCGATTCCGGCCACCCCCTCTCGATCGCTCCCAGCGAATCGAATCCTTCCCCTGCCTGTGTAATGTTTACACAGGCAGAGGAAGTGATGTCATCTCTCCTGCGGCGCTCACATATACCGAGCGCCGCACAGGAGAAGATGCAGGTTAGTGCACAAAACACTACACTGACACCAGGACACATAGGCACATAAATCGCCCCCCCAGACACCCCAGATCACCCCCCAGCCCCCAGTCACAGTGTCACTGATTGCAGTGATCAGTAAATAAATGGTCACTGCAATCAGTGACATTTGTGACTGTAAAAGTGTCACTAAGGTTAGTTTTAGGTCCAGTGTAGCCCCCTAACCCCCCCCCAATAAAGGTTTAACCCCCTGATCGCCCCCCAGATAACCCTTTCACCCCCTAGCACCGCCGTCGCTAAGCGATAATTTTTCTGATCGCTGTCTTAGCGTCGGTGATGCAGATCGGTAGCCAGTTATTTTTTTTTTTAGGTTCGCCGCAGGTTTTTATAGCGTCAGGTTAGGGCTGGGCGATTTTCCCCCCAAAAAAATCTGCGTTTTTTTTTTTTTTTTTTTTTTTTATAAAAAACTCGATATTCGATTCGATTTTTTTTTTTTTTATTATATTAATTAAAGTGCATCAACAAACAAAATTGCAAAGGCAAACCCTTTCTCTAACTGCAAAGTCAGTGTGCAACAAACACACAATATATTCCAGCGCTCATGGAACATACATTATTAACTATTGAAAACTCTTGAAACTCTGTGTGTGATTCCTTCTGTCCCAGCCTTGCTGCGATCCTGGCTCTGCATCCTTTTCGGTTGGAGGGCCCTCCACACGCTGGTCTGCCTGTTGTCCATCATTCAAGGTACTGTGCTCACACTGAGATCATGCCACAGGCTTTGTTTTTACTTTTTTAACCCCTCCTTGCTCCACGGATGTCACTGCAAGTTTAACAAGTTTGTCACCACTGGTAACTGGAGAGTTAAGATTCATTTGCCCTCTGCACATTTGGGATTGGATCCCTCTCATTATTGTGATAAATGGACTAATTAAGCTTTTTTATCAATTCTTCAAGAGTTTTCAATAGTTAATAATGTATGTTCCATGAGCGCTGGATTATATTGTGTGCATGTTGTGTATTTTGTACTTCTGGGTACGGATTTTTTCTTGCTGCGCTGGATCCTATTTTTTCCCCCTTTTGGATACTTTGTACTTCCCAAAATATTTGGGATTTTTTTCTTCTTATTATTATTATTATCATCCATTATATTTTTTTCCTTATCCACCAATTTAGCGCTTGTGACCTTTTTGTTGTTTTTTTGCAGTGTGCAACAAAGCTTGTTAAACATCCAAATTATTAATACTGTATTTGGATTTAGCTAATAAAACAACAAAAAATCCTGAGGTTACTCTTAGTTGAATTGAACTGTGCCCGTGTCTCACTGTGCCCGTGTCTCACTGTGCCCGTGTCTCACTGTGCCCATGCTTCAATCACTGTGCCCGTACCTGATGCAGATTTTCATGGTATACGGATTTTACTGCTACACCGGTGGCCATTCCAGTATTCAAAAGCCGCGCCTCCTCCTCGTCTGTGATAGGCGGAACACTCAATTTCCCAGCATTCAGTGTTCCGCCTATCATGGTCATCCTCATAACACAGACGAGGATGAGAGGATGTCCGTGAAAGGGTGAATACTGCCTGCTGTGAAATTGAGTGTTCCGCCTATCACAGACGACGAGGACTCGGGAGGCGCGGCTTTTGAACACTGCAATGGCCGCCGTCTGTCTGCATGACACGCTGATCAGGTAGGCAGAGGGCGGCTGCAGCGAGTAGATGTAATTGGGGTAACGCTGCCCAGTGCCATTCCGGATACGCCCCCTGCAGTCCTGCTACGGAAACTTTGAAGGAAAAAATAAATAAATAAATAAATATTATTTTTTTTTTCAAAAAAAAAATAAAAAATCTAAAAAAATCGATTTTCTTCAAAACTGAATCGATTTGAGCTCAAAACTCGATTCAAGATTAAAATCGATTTTTTTCCCAGCCCTACGTCAGGTACCCCCATATATTACCTAATAAAGGTTTTAACCCCCTAATTGCCCCTAGTTAACCCTTTCACCAGTAATCACCATATAAGTGTTACGGTTGACGCTGGTTAGTTTTTCTTTTTATTGTCAGGGCACCCGCCGTATATAACCCAATAAAGGTTTAACCCCCTGATCGCCCGGCGGGTGATATCAATTAGGTTTTAGCGTCAGAGAGGGTCTGCGTCACACCCCAGGCAGCGTCAGGTTAGTGCCAGTAACGCTAACACCCACGCGTGAAGCATACACCACCCTTAGTGGTATAGTATCTGAACAGATCAATATCTGATCAGATCTATACTAGCGTCCCCAGCAGTTTAGGGTTCCCAAAAACGCAGTGTTAGCGGGATCAGCCCAGATACCTGCTAGCACCTGCGTTTTGCCCCTCCGTCCAGCCCAGGCCACCCAAGTGCAGTATCGATCGATCACTGTCACTTGCAAAACACAACACACATAACTGCAGCGTTCGCAGAGACAGGCCTGATCCCTGCGACTCCAGTGCTGTAGGAGGTGATTTCACCACCACAGTTAAAAAAAAAAAAAAGCATATATGCCGAAGCATTGGGGCAGCAGGGGCGGAGGAGCGATTTTGCTCCTAATGCCGCGTACATACGGTCGAAATTCCGACGGAGGCTTGCCCGTGGAAAAGTCTGACCATGTGTACGCGGCATAACTTTTGCGGGAAGATGCCCCCATGCTTCGGCATATATAAATGGTGCATGTATGCCCATCATTAGAAGTGGGTGGATGAAGGGCGGTATTATAATGGTGGGCATACCCACCGATCAATCCTTTTTTTTTCGTTCAGCCAACAGGCTGCATGAAAAAAAAGATTACAATACATGTCCAACAAGGACCAGCAACGTACTGGTATGTTGCTGGACTTTGAATGTTTATACCAGAATGATGCCTGCGGGTTTAGGTATCATCTTGGTATCATTCTTTTCAGCCAGCGGCCGGCTTTCATGTAAAAGCAATCCTACTGGCTAATTAGCCTCTGGACTGCTTTTATAAGCAGTGGGAGGGAATGTCCCCCCCCCCCGGATATAAAAAGCGCCATTGGGAAATTGGGAAAGCATTTTATCACACCGATCTTGGTGTGGTCAGATGCTTTGAGGGCAGAGGAAAGATCTAGGGTCCAATAGACCCCAGTTTTTTTCAAAAAAAGAGTACCTGTCACTACCTATTGCTATCATAGGGGATATTTACATTCCTTGAGATAACAATAAAAATGATAAAAAAAAAAATATGGATGCAACAGTTTAAAAATAAAATAAAAAAGCAAAATTAATAATAAAAAAAAAAAAAAAAAAAAAAAAAAGCACCCCTGTCCTGCCCTGCTCTTGCCCAATGGCGAACGCAAGCGACGGTCTGGCATCATATGTAAACAGCAATTGCACCATGCATGTGAGGTATCACCGCAAAGGTCAGATCGAGGGCAGTAATTTTAGCAGTAGACCTCCTCTGTAAATCTAACGGCGTAACCTGTAAAGGCTTTTAAAGGCTTTTAAAAATGTATGTAGTTTGTCGCCAATGCGCGTTTGTGCGAAATTTTAAAGCTTGTCGTGTTTGGTGTCTATGTACTCGGCCTAAGATCATCTTTTTTATTTCATCAAACATTTGGGCAATATAGTGTGTTTTAGTGCATTAAAATTAAAAAAAGTGTATTTTTTCCCCAAAAAATGCGTTTGAAAAATCGCTGCGCAAATACTGTGTAGAAAAAAAAATGCAACACCCACCATTTTAATCTGTAGGGCCTTTGCTTTAAAAATATATATATAATGTTTGGGGGTTCAACATAATTTTCTTGCAAAAAAAAATATGTTTTCATGTAAACAAAAAGTGTCAAAAAGGGCTTTGTCTTCAAGTGGTTAGAAGAGTGGATGTAAGCTTCCTAATGTTGTGTATAAAATGCCAGAACAGTTCAAAACCCCCCCAAATGACCCCATTTTGGAAAGTAGACACCCCAAGCTATATACTGAGAGGCATGTCGAGTCCATGGAATAATTTATATGTTGACACAAGTTGCGGAAAAAAGACAATTTATTTATTTTTTTGCACAAAGTTGTCACTAAATGATATATTGCTCAAACATGTCATGTGCACATGTGGAATTACACCCCAAAATACATTCTGTTGCTTCTCCTGAGTACGGGGATACCCACGTGTGTAAATTTGATTTCACTTCTCACTGCCTATCACAGTTTCGGAGGCCATGGAATGCCCAGATGGCACAAACCCCCCCAAATGACCCCATTTTGGAAAGTAGACACCCCAAGCTATTTGCTGAGAGGTATGGTGAGTATTTTGCAGATCTCGCTTTTTGTCACAAAGTTTTGAAAATTGAAAAAAAAAAAAAAAAAAAATGTTCTTTCTTCATTTTCAAAAAGAAATGAGAGCTGTAAAATACTCACCATGCCTCTCAGCAAATAGCTTGGGGTGTCTACTTTCCAAAATGGGGTCATTTGGGGGGGGTTTTGTGCTATTTTGGCATTTTATGGCCTTCGAAACTGTGATAGGTAGTGAGGAGTGAAATCAAAAATTTGTGCCTAGAAATCCTGAAGGCGGTGCTTGGTTTTCGGGGGCCCGTACGCGGCTAGGCTCCCAAAAAGTCCCACACATGTGGTATCCCCGTACTCAGGAGAAGCAGCAAAATGTATTTTGGGGTGTAATTCCACATATAACCATGGCATGTGTGAGCAATATATCATTTAGTGACAACTTTTTGTAATTTTTTATTTGTCATTATTCAATCACTTGGGACAAAAAAAAAAAATATTCAATGGGCTCAACAGGCCTCTCAGCAATTTCCTTGGGGTGTCTACTTTCTAAAATGGGGTCATTTGGGGGGGTTTTGTGCTATTTTGGCATTTTATGGCCTTCGAAAATGTGATAGGTAGTGAGGAGTGAAATCAAAAATTTGCGCCCTTAGAAATCCTGAAGGCGGTGCTTGGTTTTCGGGGGCCCGTACGCGGCTAGGCTCCCAAAAAGTCCCACACATGTGGTATCCCCGTACTCAGGAGAAGCAGCAAAATGTATTTTGGGGTGCAATTCCACATATAACCATGGCATGTGTGAGCAATATATAGTTTAGTGACAACTTTTTGTAATTTTTTATTTGTCATTATTCAATCACTTGAGACAAAAAAAATATATTCAATGGGCTCAACATGCCTCTCAGCAATTTCCTTGGGGTGTCTTCTTTCCAAAATGGGGTCATTTGGGGGTGTTTTGTACTGCCCTGCCATTTTAGCACCTCAAGAAATGAGATAGGCAGTCATAAATTAAAAGCTGTGTAAATTCCAGAAAATGTACCCTAGTTTGTAGACGCTATAACTTTTGCGCAAACCAATAAATATACGCTTATTGACTTTTTTTTTTACTAAAGATATGTGGCTGAATACATTTTGGCCTAAATGTATGACTAAAATTGAGTTTATTCGATTTTTCTTATAACAAAAAGTAGAAAATATCATTTTTTTTTCTAAATTTTCGGTCTTTTTCCATTTATATCGCAAAAAATAAAAATCGCAGAGGCAATCAAATACCATTAAAAGAAAGCTCTATTTGTGGGAAGAAAAGGACGCAAATTTTGTTTCGGTACAACATTGCATGTCTGCACAATTTTACAGTTAAAGCAGCGCAGTGCAAAATTCTGAAAACGGCTCTGGTCCTTTAGCTACAAAATGGTCCGGGGCTTAAGTGGTTAAGCGGTCAGCAAAGCCAATTGAAATAGGGATAGAGACACTTTTTTTGTACCAGCGTCTCGCCTTTTGGGCAATGTGATACGGCGCCAACAACTGGTCGTTGAGGTCCACCCCTCTCATATTTTGGTTATATTCGTGGACACAGAGGGGTTTCTCCACAACACCAGTCGCCGTACGAATTTGAAGTGTCGTGTCTGCGTGAAGGGAGGCAAGAAGGAAAACATTCTTTACTCTTTCGTTCATGGACCGACACAGCTTCTCTATTGACATAGTGGGTATTATCCGTTAATTAGGAGTGACTAGGCAGAAAACTTGTAAAAAGTGTTGCATCACACCTTCTACAGTACCGCCCAGGGGACAGACCCTCTGGGTATATCCCCTCACTCTGCATCTCGCAGACCAGTTTTTTTCCCTGTCTAGCAAGGAGTAGGACATGGCTCCCTTCGGGCCCATTTGGGCCGGGGGAATTTTTTTTTTTTTTTTTCTACATTTTGTTTGTTTTTTGTTTCCTGCGATCTTTGATCAACTGCCGACTGGGTGACAGGCTGGATCCTCGATCCTTGTAGTCCCCCCAGTTTCGGCCATCGAGCTTGTGCCGACCCTAGCTACGCGCTGGGTTTTCCACGACATACCCGTCGCTCTACAGGTGGCCGGTGAGCCGACGCTCCAGGGCCTGCATCGGACTGCTCAGCTTCGGCTGACTTTACGGCCAAGTCGCAGTAGCCTGTCCGGTGAGCTTACGCTCCAAGGCTTGCATCGGACCGCTGAGCTTCGGCTGACCTTACGGCCGAGTCGCAGCAGCCTGTCTGGTGAGCGTCGCACTCCAGGGCATGCACATGATCGTTCCCTAGGGTCCAATCACAGCATGCCTGGCTGACAGTCACCTTCCGTGCGCGTATGATGATCAGCAGGATACACACAGGAAGTCTAAGTAGCTCCCCTGCTTCAGCAGGGTGACTTGGCTGGACATTCCTGGAGAGATCAAGTAAGTGGTTGTGACCCCTTTCTTAACTCTCTCCCTGCCTTCCCTCCTCCCTTGGCTTTGAGCTAAGGTTGCTGGGTGCTGGGGGTCACCTAAGGGGTTCCATCTGGAACAGGGCTGGCTGAAGCTGTCATTTAAAAAATTTCATTTTCTGTGTGTGTGTGTGTGTGTGTGCTTTTCCCCCCTCCATGCTGTCGGCGGCCATTTTGCGGTGGTCCATGCCTGTTTCGGCCTCTAGTGACTGTCCGGCGGCCATTTTCTTGTGGTTTCCCGCCTATGTGTATCTCACCGCTCTGCGCCATTTTCTTGTGGTTCACACCCGCTTTGGCCTCTCGACTGTTCAGCCGGCCATGTTTCCTAAGATTCATGCTGTATGTATATACCGCCACTCGGTGGCCATCTTTTTGTGGTCCACGGCCGCTTTTGCCTCTATATTCGGCTCGGAGGCCATTTTCTTAGAGCCCACAGTGTCTCCATACACAGCCGCTTGGCAGCCATTTTGCGATAGTCTCAGGCCTCTAAGGTGCATTTGCACTGGCAAAAATTCACAAGCAAGCGCTGATAAAGAATCCGACTGACACAGCAGCGATGGGATAGCATCACAGGCGCAGCACACGGCAGCATAGCAGTACCGTTCTAAGGGTAGTGAGTCCTCTGGGAGACCCTGCATCTCTGTATCGGCTAGGGGGGTGGCCTATTGATACCTTGCCTGGAGCCCTGTGGGTATCTGCGCGTGGGTCAGCAGGGCGTCTGAAGCAGACGTTTTTTTTCCCCCTGAAACACCTGATTTGGCAGCTGGTGCCCCTGATGTATCTGTGGACGCTAGGTCTGTTGCCAGGATGGAAGCGGCACACGGGGGGTAGCCCCTGTCCCCTGCAATCTTCCGGGGATAATTCTGATGCAGAACCAGGCCCAGCGGATTCTGATGCATCAGAGACTGCAGACCGTGACCGATCGGACAGTGAGACTGCTCCAAGTGCAGGTCAACACGCAAGAAGGCTTTGCTATCTGACCTGTTTACTGCAAACACCACAGTGGTGGTGTATGTAAAGCATCAAGGAGGAACAAGCAGCTCTGCTGCAGCATCGGAGGTCACGCACCTAAGGGGGGCTCCCTTACCAGAGGGAAAGCACGCCAGTCGTATATCTCCTGACTTCTCGATTCAATCGGAAGGTGTTTAGGTTTGTGGCCAGGTCAAGAGACCCATGGGCAAAACACGACAGATGCGTTGATGGCACTGTAGAGTCAGTACCGACTAATCTATGCCTTTCCTCCTTGGAAGCTCCTTCCTCATCTGCTTCACAGACTGGAGGCAGAGAGGATCACAATGGTCCCAATTGCTCTGAATTGGCCTTGGCGTCCTTGGTACACCTATCTAGTGCATCTGGTAGCAGACGCCTTTTGGCATCTACCGTAAGAAGGACTTGCTGTCGCTAGATCCGTACGCCATACTGTTTTCTCTTATCCTCCATGGACTGACACGGTGTCTCTTTACACTTTACACGTGGGTTATGTCCCTGCTTGCAGGAGAAAACCTAGGCAGAATGTGAGATGTTATACATACATTCTAAAAGCCAGAGCTGAACAGCCCCACCCAGGAGGCGGTCCCTCCGGACATAACCCTCCCACTACAGTCAGCAGACTTCAGTTTTTTTCTGCCTAGCAGAAGGAGAAGACGTGGCTCTCTCAGGAGCCAGTCTCCTGACCTATTTTTATTCCTTTTCTGGAATTCTTTTTTATTTAATTTTTTGAGAATTTTCTATCGACTGTCGGCTGGGCAACAGGTTGGGTACAAGATATCCTCGTAGTCTTCCCTGTCCGACCATCGAGCGTGCTGATCCTCGCCTTGTGTGCGTGAGACTCAGTTCACGACAGGCCCCATGACTCCAGGGGTGGCCGGGTTTGCTTTCATGCTCCCACGGTCCTCTCAAGACTGAACAGTTCCTGACTGACTGTATCTTTCGCGGTGGACCGGGCCGACAGCTACTCAGTACTGCACTGTGATAGTCCTGTCAGAAACACACCAGTGGGTCCCTCAGGGGACGGGTAAGTAGTCTCTCCTGCCTGCAGGTGAGTACAAAAGGCTGTGTGTTTCTCTGTGGGGGATTTTCCCTGTCTCCCCCTGTATTTCATTGTCACTCTCTGTCACCATTGCTTGCGCTGTGCTGTGTGGGGTGCCTGGGGGTCACACTGTTCTTGGAGGGGCTAATGCTGGTCTGCAGATATGCTTGGGGCCTTTTTTTGTGTGTTTTAGGGCCTGAGCGCCGAGTGGCGCTGTGTGTGTGCTGTTTTTTTCACTTTTGCTGAGTCATGGCGGCCATCTTGCCGCGGATCGCCTCAGTGAAATGCGGCGGCCATTTTCTTGTAGCCCGCGCGCTCTTCAGCACTAGTTTTGGCCTCTAGCGCTGCTGTAACAGCGCGAATCTCCTCACAATCTCCTCACAGCTCACCAGCGCTGACACAGCGCGGTACAGACAGCGGAACTGAGCGGTCCCTGGTCCGGTTTGGTGAGTCCCCTGGGCGCCCCCTCCTCAGTCAGCACAGCCTGTGGGTGGACTTTTTATCTGAGGAGTCTCAGAGGGGGGCAATATGGAGTCTCTGTCACCAGCTTCCCCTAAATGTCAGTGGACAACAGGCAGTGCTTCAGCACCTGCGGTCCCTAGGGACCAGTTGTGGGCATTCCTGGAATCATTTCTGACCAGGATGGGAGCTGTGTGCAAGCGCAAGGGAGCAAAAAAGCGCCCTCTCCCCACTTTACTTCATGAGGGCAGTGCGCTGATTCAGATATGGGCCTAGCCACTACCGCTCAGGACCCTAGTTCTGAATGTATTGGATGGTTTTGAACAGGACATTCCTTATGAGGAAAACTTCAGTTCTGAGTCAGTAAATGACAGGGCGCTTGTTAGTGTACTCATGACTGCGGTGAGGGACACTCTCAAGCTAAAATGCTGCGGATGCAGAACCTCAGGCGGATGCAGTCTCCTTTTGGTTCTTTTAAGGCCAGGCCTTCTAAAGAGGTTTTTCCATATGTACTTTCTTTGACCAGCTCATTGATAAGGTCTGGGAAAAGCCGCAGAAGAATTTTTTTATGGTCCTGCTGCGTTTGTCTATCAGATACCCCTTGAAGATGCCCTACTTAAAAAGTGGGCTTCTCCCCCAGGGTCGACCCTCCAGTCGCCCGGTTGAACAAGGCCATCACTCTCCCGATGGAGGGGACTCCTGCATTTGAGGACCCCACTGACAGGAGGTCAGAAGTGGTGAGCAGAGCCATGTTTGCCTTGTTGGGATCCGCCCTACGGCCTGTGGTAGCGGCGACCCTTGTGTCTTAAACACTTACAGGTTGGGCAAAAATGTTGCACCTAGCTGTACAGGAGCATAATCTTCCTCCAGACACAGTTGCTCTGGCCCACCAACTGGTTCAGGGCCTTGTTTATGTGTGCAACGCCACGTTGGACGCGGCCCCTTTAATATCCAGGGCCTCTGTCTCGGCGGTGGTATTGCGTCGTCTTATCTGGTTGAAGTGCTGGTCTGCTGACCTAGCCTTAGGAAGCTCCTGACGGATCTACCATTTAAAGGTGGTAGACCTTTCGGTGCTGCTCTGGATGACATCGTCATGGATATCATGGGGGGTAAAAGCACTCTTCTTCCTTAGACTAGCAAGGGTGAGGAGGCCCGCCGCAAACAGGGGCCTTCCTTTCCAGCAAAACGGGGTTTTTTCGCCAGTCAGAGTCCACGGGTAGGCCCTCTCAGACTGACGGCAGTGCGGCTGGTGGGCACAAGTGCCCCTGGGTGCGTAAGCCGAACAAGAGGCTCCCAAGCCCGCCTCCGCGTGAAGTCTTGCCTCCGCCCGACTCTGGGGTGGGGGGACGACTTCGCAGGTCACGAATGGGTGGTCCTCCCGAATCTCCGACTGGTGGGTGTGCGAGGTGGTCACCTCAGGATACAGGATAGTATTCCGATCCTGGCCCCCAGACAGATTCTTTCCCTCAAATCTTCCTCTCCTTCCTACCTGTCGGACAGCCCTCTTGGGGGCTGTACAGGATTTGATCAGGTCCGGAGTGATTGTGCCGGTTCTTCACAGGAGAGTTTTCAGGGATGCTACTCGAATCTGTCGTCCCAAAAATAGGACGTGGTTCGACCTATCCTGGACCTCAAGGCCCTGAATGCCTTCGAGAAGGTGCAGAAATTCTGCATGGAATCCATTCGCACGGTGATCGCTACACTCCACCAAAGGGATTTTCTTCTGGCGTCCTGGGACTTCAAGGACGCCTACTTGCATGTTCCGATCTGCGCAAGTCACCAGAAGTTTCTGCGCTTTGCGATCAGCGAAGTCCACTATCGATTGTGGCTCTTCCTTTCGGCCTAGCCTCGGCACCAAGGGTGTTCACCAAGGTGCTTGCTCCGGTTCTAGCCTTCTGTTACAGCGAGGTATTGCTGTCGTGGGCTATCTGGACGATCTTCTGCTAAGAGCAGAAAGTGGATCAGACTTAGAGGAAAGGTGACTATCGTCAATTAGACCCTCAGGGACTCGGGTGGTTCCTGAACATTCAGGAGTCAGTCCTGGTCCCGACTCAGTGTCTGGAGTATCTAGTTCTGATTCTGGACTCCTTGGAGGCAAAAGGTATCCTACCTCTGGAGAAGTTGCTGACACTTCAGTCTGCGGTGCGGGTGCTGACATCCCAAAAATGGTTGTCAATCCGTTTTTTTTTGGCATGAAAGTCCCGGGACTCGTGGTGGCCTCCTTCGCGGCCGTTCCGTATGCCCAATCGCACACCAGGGCATTGCAGAAGGAGATCTTGTCCACCTGGGACAGATCCCTGTTGTCCTTGGATCTTCAGATCCAGGTGATTCACCTGGTCAGGGCGCCCCTGACATGGTGGTTGAGATCCTCGGCTCTTCGGTCCGGAAAGTCGTTCCCCTCCCATCCAATGGACGGTACTCACGACGGACACCAGCCTGACGGGCTGGGGTTGAGTCTGGGGAGTCCTGCCGGCTCAGACCTTGGACTCCGGACGAGCCCGTTTACCAATCACTGTTCTGGAAATACGGGCCATCGGACTGTGTCTCTCCTCAGGTCGGAGAGAGTACGGGGTCGCTCCATCAGGAGCCAGTCGGACACCGCCACGGCGGTGGCGTATGTAAACCATCAAGGGGGAACTCGGAGCTCAGCTGCGGCTTCTGAGTTAGTCCGTATCCTGAAGTGGGCCGGAAGAAACGTTTCGTCTCTGTAGGCCATTTTACATAGACAATGGGCAGGCGGACTATCTGAGTCGCCAATCGCCAGACGCCGGACCGACGGTGGGGCACGCCGGATGTGGACCTGATGGCCTCTCGACTCAATCGCAAGGGTCGAGGTTGTGGCCAGATCCAGGGATCCTTGGGCGATGCCTCGGATGCGTTGGTGGCCCCATAGAGTCCTTATCGCCTGATATAAACTCCGGCGATCCTAATTGTTCCGGATTGGCCTCAGCATCACTGGTACGCTGATCTGGTACGTCTCGTCGCGGACGTTCCCTGGCGGTTGCCGATGAGGGAGGACCTTCAGTCTCAAGGTCCTATGTTTCATCCGGCTCACAGTCTCTGGCTTTAACGGCAGGGCTGTTAAAAGCCAGGTGTTGAGGGACCGAGGTCTCTCGGACTCGGTCATTTTGACCATGTTAAGGACATGTTAGTCTTCCTCCAGGCAGATTTATCACCGTGCCTGGAAAGCTTATATCGCCATATGCGAAGCGTATTCCACCAGGGCAATTGGTGCTTCCTGGGTTTTCCGACATCAAGCGTCGGTTGCACGAGTGTGCAAGGCGGCGACCTGGTCGTCTGTTCATGCCTTTTAAGTTTTTATAAGGTTAATGTGGCTGCATCTTCGGATGCTTCCTTCGGCCGCAGGGTGCTGCTGGCCGCTGTTTAAAGTTGCGACTCCTCCGTTGAGGAGCTCTGCCTTCTTGGAGTGAAGTTTTTGGTTTTTCCATTTATACTGCTCCCATCCCTCTTTACACGTGGGATGTCCCAAAGCAGTGTCAAGTGTAAAGAGACACCGTGTCATTCCATGGATGATAAGAGAAAATAGGGGTTTTTGTACTCACCGTAAAGTCCTTTTCTCTGACATCCATGGACTGACACGGCACCCACCCTTCCTTTTTAAGTTTGTACTGCTTTGTTACGAACTGAAGTCTGCTGACTGTAGTGGGAGGGTTATGTCCGGAGGGACCGCCCCCTGGGTGGGGCTGTTCAGCTCTGGCTTTTAGAATGTATGTATAACATCTCACATTCTGCCTAGGTCTTCTCCTGCAAGCAGGGACATAACCCACGTGTAAAGTGTAAAGAGACACCGTGTCAGTCCATGGATGTCAGAGAAAAGGATTTTACGGTGAGTACAAAAAATCCTATTTTTACAGTCACTGGCTTGAGGGCATGGCTCAAGAGCCAGGTGCTAAGAGACCGGGACCTGTCAGACTCGGTGATCTCTACCATGAGGAGTGCTCGGAAATCATCCCCTAGGAAGATTACCATTGCACTTGGAAGACCTGCATATCCTATTGCGAGGAAATGAGGTGGCATCCGCGTACTTATTGGTTCCAGAGTCCTGCTGTTCAGCAGGGAACAGCCAAAAATGTTTAAGTACAATTAGGGGGCAGGTATCTGCCCTGGCTGGTTTTTTTTCAATGAACCCTGGTGGCTCACTCTCTAGTGAGAACGTTTGTACAATGGGTTTGGCAGGCGGCCCCTCCGGGCCACCCTCCACTACCTCCATGGGGCTTGTGTAGCAGACGTCCTTTCGGCGTCTACCACTATGAGAGGACCTGCTGGCGCAGTGTCCCATATGTCATCCTGCCTGCAGTCGATGGCTTCAAAGGCATGGCCTCTAAGTGTCTCAGAAACCACAGTTTGAGACATCAGGGAGATTCCCTTGTTGACCTTTCCTTAGAAAGTGGTCCTTTTTGGTGGCTGTTGTCATACAAGCCTCCCTATCTGATCTTCCACAAGGATTAAGGGCAAGGCTCCTTATCTGATCTTCCACAAGGATAGGTGGTGCTGCATCCGCAGCCTTCTCTTCCTAGGGCAGTGGTTTTCAACCTTCTAGCGCCGTGACCCCTTGATAAAATTTCCCAAGTTGTGGAGACCCCTAACAATAAAATTATTTTCGTAGCGTGGGTTGTCGGCACCCAAGGCAAGATAAGTAATTTGCGCCCCTAACCCACGGACATTTAGCGCTCCCCGAGTCCCTTCCACTCGTACGGTAATAAAACCCCTTAAGGTACATTTTAGAATGTACCACACTCTCTTTGTTCTCCTTTCTTTCCCTTTTTATCTCTCTATCCTAATATTATTTTTATTTTTTTTCCCCATCCCTCTCTCTAGCCGTCTTTCTTGTTCTTTCTCCTATTCTCTCTCCCTTTTTCTTTATTCCTCCCACTCTTTTAGGTATTCTCTATTTTTATTCCTTCTCTTACTCCTTGGTGTGGAGGTGGGGTGAATGGGATAAGTGGCAGTGCTGGATGGAGTTCTGATCAGCCAACTTAGATGCTCTTGATCAAGGTCATCTGCTGATCTGAGAACTGTAGTGGGGACTTTTAATGGCAACTATAATCACTACTACTGTGTATCCGGCTTAACTGCATCTCCGACTTTGTGGTGTCTCGTAGCAGTGACACCTGTGCCGAAAACAAGAGATAGGGTCTCCTCCAGCCCCTCCCCACGTCACATTCCTCACCAGTCAGTGGGTGAGTGGGCGGCCGTGGGCTCCAGGAACAGCCCTGCTGGGCAGCTGCAAAAAGGCTGGGAGAGTGGTGCGGGCTTCAGGAACAGTCCAGGATTTGGTGACCCCCCTGGCAAATCATCATTCGACCCCCGAGGGGGTCCCGACCCCCAGGTTAAGAACCACTGTCCTAGGGTCTTTCGACCTTCCTCCAAGGAAGACCTGTACTGCCATCCTTGTGTCATCCGTCGAATCCGAAGGTGATGACGTGGCATTCTTTGGACATTGTCCAAACTCTGAGCGAATGCTTGTCTAGCACTGCTCCATTCCGGAGTCCAGGCTCACTGTTTGTTTCAGTGGCTGGTCCCTAGTAGGGCCCAGCAGTTTCGTCTGCCACCATCTCTAGGTGGATCTGACAGATTGTGATCAGGCTTACGCTATGAAGGGTCAGACGCCATGAAGGGTTACATAGTTACACAGGTTGAAAAAAGACACCCAGTTCAACCATAAAAGAAAAAAGAAAAAAAAAAGAAATATCGTACAATCCCATATACCCAATTCTATACCCACAGTTGATCCAGAGGAAGGCAAAAAACCCCAGCAGAGCATGATCCAATTTGCTACAGCAGGGGAAAAAATTCCTTCCTGATCCCCCGAGAGGCAATCGGATATTCCCCGGATCAACTTTACCTATAAATGACAGTACCCAGTTATATTATGTACATTTAAAAAAGAATCCAGGCCCTTCTTAAAGCAATCTACTGAGCTGGCCAGAACCACCTCTGCAGGGAGTCTTTTCCACATTTTCACAGCTCTTACTGTGAAGAAACCTTTCCGTATTTGGAGGTGAAATCTTTTCCTCTAGACACAAAGAGTGCCCCCTTGTCCTTTGAGTTGACCGTAAAGTGAATAACTCATCACCAAGTTCACTATATGGACCCCTTATATATTTGTACATGTTGATCATATCCCCCCTTAATCTCCTCTTCTCAAGAGTGAATAAATTCAGTTCCTCTAATCTTTCCTCATAGCTGAACTCCTCCATGCCTCTTATCAGTTTGGTTGCCCTTCTCTGCACTTTCTCCAGTTCCCCATTATCCTTTTTGAGAACTGGGGCCCAAAACTGAACTGCATATTCCAGATGAGGTCTTACTAATGATTTGAACAGGGGCAAAATGATATCTCTCTCTCTCTCTCTGGAGTCCATACCTCTCTTAATACAAGAAAGGACTTTGTTCGCTTTGGAAACCGCAGCTTGGCATTGCATGCCATTATTGAGCTTATGATCTACCAAAACCCCCAGATCCTTCTCCACTACGGATCCCCCCAGTTGTACTCCCCCTAGTATGTATGATGCATTCATATTCTTAGCCCCCAAGTGCTTAACTTTACATTTATCAACATTAAACCTCATCTGCCACATAGTCGCCCAATTAGACAGAGCATTGAGGTCGGCTTGTAAATTGGCGACATCCTGTAAGGACGTTATTCCACTGCATAGCTTGGTGTCATCTGCAAAGGCAGAAATGTTACTTTTGATCTCAGACCCAATATCATTTATAAACATATTAGGGTCAGGTGCCTCTTTCCCGGCGCAGTCGACCAGGGCAAGAAATGCCTCTTGGTTTACGTCAGACTGTTTTCTGAGCCGGCAGCCTTGTCATGCAAGGCTCCTTTTATCTGATCTTCCACAAGGATAGGTGGTGCTGCGTTCGCAGCCTTCTTCTTCCTAGGGTCGTTCGACCTTCCATCTAGGAAGACATTGTACTGCCATCCTTGTGTCCTCATCCATCAAATCCTAAGGAAACGACGTTGTATTTCTTGGACGCTGTCCAAGCTCTGAGAGCATCAAGCGTCTGTTTTCACCAGGTGTGTAAGGCGGCGACATGCTCGTCCGTTCATACTTTCACTAAACTTTACAAGTTGATGTGTGTGCATCTTCGGATGCTTCTTTCGGCCGCTAGCTATTGCAGACGGCTGTTCAGAGTTCCTCAACAGAGGAGTTGCAACTCTATTTTGTTTTGGGGTGAAGTTGTTTTAATGCTGTTTACCACCCCTTGTTTTTTTTCTCTGACACTGCTTTGGGACGTCTCACTATGTCAATAGAGAAGCTGTGTTGGTCCATGAACGAAAGAGTAAATAGGATTTTTCTACTCACCGTAAAATCCTTTTACTCTGAGTTCATGGACCCACACAGCACCCACCCCTCCTTTTTAAGTGTGTACTGCTTTTTGGCGAACTGATCTGCGAGATGCAGAGTGAGGGGATATACCCAGAGGGTCTGCCCCTTGGGCGGTACTACAGTACAGAAGGTGTGTTGCAACACTTTCTCTTATCATCCATGGACCAACACGGCGGCTCTTAATCACTGAATGAACGTGTGGGTATATGTCCCTGCTTGCAGGAGAAGACCTAGGCAGAATGTTAAATGTTAAAACCTTCTAGAAAAAACCAGAGCTGAACAGCCCCGCCCAGGGGGGCGGTCCCTCCGGACATTGCCCTCCCACCTGCAGCTAGCAGACCTCGGTTTTTTTCAGCCTAGCAGAAGAAGACGTGTCTCTCTCAGGAGCCAGTCTCCTGGAAGATTTTACTTTAATAAAATTCCCAAATGAATAAAATTTTATTTTATTTTTGAGACCTTCAATCAACTGTCGGCTGGGCAACATGTTGGGTACACTAGTATCCTCGTAGTCTTCCCTGTCCGACCATCGAGCGTGCTGATCCTCGCCATTGGCGCGGTGTTTTAAATTAAAAAAGTGCGCCATCGGCGGCCATTTTGCCGCGGCTCAAAGCACAGTTATACAGGCGCCCGGCGGCCATTTTGTTGTAGCCGCGGCGCTTTCAGTTTAGTTTTCGGCCTCTAGCCGCGCTGCTGAACGGCGGGAAATACAACATCTCCTCACAGATTCTTCACTCTCCTCAGGCTTGCGCTACAGCGCGGCTCATACAGCGGTACCGAGCGGTCCCTAGGGGTGGTGAGTACTCCGGGTATCCCCTCCTCAGCCCCAGCATAGCCAGTGGGTGGGCTGTATTATTCACTGTAATGGTGAAATAAGGTCTCAGAGGGTGGCAACATGGAGTCTGGTTCACTTGTTTCTTCACACTTGTTAGAGACAACTGGCAGTGCTCCTGCACCTGCGGTCCTTATGGACCAGTTGTCGGCAGTCCTGGAATCATTCTGACCAGGAGGGAAGCAGTGTGTGAGCGCAAGGGAGCAAATAAGCCCCTCTCCCCACTTTATTTCCACAAAAAAAAACAAAAGGGGGTGTGCGCTGATTCAGATATGGGCCTAGCCACTACCGCTCAGGACCCTAGCTCTGAATATATTTGATGGTTTTGAACAGGACATTCCTTGCGAGGAAAACTCCAGTTCTGAGTCAGTAAATGACAGGGCGCTTGTTAGTGAACTCATTGCTGCGGTGAGGGACACTCGCAAGTTAAATGCTGCGGATGCATGACCTCAGGCGGACAGTCTCCTCTGGTTCCTTAGGGCCGGGCCTTCTAAAAAAGTTTTTTTCCATATGTACCTTTCTTTGACCAGCTCATTAATGAGGTCTGGGGAAAAAGCCGCAGAAGACTTTTATGGTCCCGCGGCGTTTGCCGATCAGATACCCCTTTGAAGATGCCCTACTTAAAACGTGGGCCTCTCCCCGAGTGGTCGACCCTCCAGTCGCCCGGTTGAACAAGGCCACCACTCTCCCGATGGAGGGGACTCCTGCATTTAAGGACCCCACTGACAGGAGGTCAGAAGTGATGAGCAGAGCCATGTTTGCCTTGTGGGGGTCCGCCCTACGGCCTGTGGTAGCGGCGACCCTTGTATCTCAGACACTTAGGGGTTGGGCAAAAAAATTTTTTTGCACCAATCTGTACAGGAGCATAATCTTCCTCCCAGACACTATTGCTCTGGCCCAACAAATGGTGCAGGGCCTGGTTTATGTTGCGACGCCACGTTAGACGCGGCCCCTTATATCTCAGGGCCTCTGTCTTGGCGGTGGTATTGCGTTGTCTGAACTGGTTGAAATGCTGGTCTGCTGACCTAGCTTCTAAAAAGCCTCTGACTGATCTACCATTTAAAGTTGGTAGGATTTTCGGTGCTGCGCTGGATGACATCATCAAGGATGTCACGGGAGGTAAAAGCACTCTTCTTCCTCAGGCTAGCAAGGGTAAGGAGGCCGCTGTATGCAGGGTCCCTCCTTTCCAGCAAAAAAGTTTTTTTTTTCGTCAGTCAACGGGGAGGCCCTCCCAGACTGAGAGCGGTGCGGCTGGTGGACACAAGCGCCCCTGGGTGCGTAAACCAAACAAGCCGGCTCCCCAAGCCTGCCTCCGCGTGAAGTCTTGCCCCCACCTGACTCTGGGGTAGGGGGGGGGGACTTTGCAGGTTCACGGATCGGTGGACCTCCCGGATCTCCTACCGGTGGGTGGGCGAGGTGATCACCTCAGGCTACAGGATAGGTTTCCGTTCCTGGTCCCAGACAGATTCTTCCCTCGAATCTTCCTCTCCTTCCTGCCCGTCGGGCAGCCCTATGGGGCCTATTCAGGATTGCTCAGGTCCGGAGTGATTGTGCCGGTTCCGTCACAGGAGAGGTTTCAGGGATTCTACTCAAATTTGTTTGTTGTCCCAAAAAAACAAAACAAAGAGACGGGGTTCGGCTTATCTTGGACCTCCGGGTCCTGAATGCCTTCGTGAAGGTGCAAAAGTTCCGCATGGAATCCATTCGCACGCTGATCAGTACAATCCGTCAAGGGGATTTTCTGGCGACCTTGGACATCAAGGACGCCTACTTGCATGTTCCGATCTGCGCAAGTCACCAGAAGTTTCTGCGCTTGCGATCGGCGAAGTCCACTAATAATTTGTGGCTCTTCCTTTCGGCCTAGCTTCAGCACAGAGGGTGTTCACCAAGGTGCTTGTGCCGGTTCTAGCTTGCTGAGACAGCGAGGCATTGCTGTCGTGGGCTATCTAGACGTTCTTCTTCTCAGAGCATGAAATGGCTCAGAATTAGACAGTGTGACTATCGTCAGTCAGACCCTCAGGGACTTTGGGTGGCTCCTAAACATTCAGGAGTCAGTCCTGGTCCCGACTCAAGGTCTGGAGTATCTCGGTCTGATTCTGTACTCCTTGGAGGCAAAGGTATTCCTACCTCCGGGGAAGCTACTGATACTTCAGTCTGCAGTGCAGGTGCTGACATCCTAAAAAATGGTCGTCAATCCATTTTTGCATGGGAGTCCTGGGACTCATGGTGACCTTTTTGAGGCCGTTCCGTATGCCCAATCACACACCAGGGCATTGCAGAAGGAGATCTTGTTCCCTTGGGACAAATCCCCGTTGTCTTTGGATTTTCCGATCCAGGTGAGTCACCTGTTTAGGGCGTCCCTGACATGGTGGTTTGGGTCCCCGGCTCTTCAGTCGGGGAAGTCGTTACTCCCCGTCCAATGGACAGTGTTCACTACGAATGCAAGCCTGAAGGGCTGGGGTGTAGTCTGGGGAGTCCTGTTGGCCCAAGGGCTTGGACTCCGGACGAAGCCCGTTTGCCGATCAATGTTCTGGAAATACGGGCCATCAGACTGTGCCTCTCCTCGTGGTCTGAGAGATTGCAGGATCGCTCCATTAGGATCCAGTTGGACAAAGTCACGGCGGTGGCGTATGTCGACCATCAAAGGGGGACTCTGAGCTCAGCTGCGGCTTCCGAGGTCCCCCGTAGTGGGCTAAAAGAAGCGTGCCGGCTCTGTCGGCCGTTTACATTCCGGGCATAGAACTGGCGGACTATTTGAGTCGCCAGACGTTGGACCAGGGAGAGTGGTCCTTGCACCCGGAGGTATTTCAACTCCTTTGCCACACAGACTGTGGGGCACGCCGGAGGTGGACCCGATGGCCTCTCGACTCAATCGCAAGTTGTCGAGGTTTGTGGCCAGATCCAGGGATCCTTGGGCGGATACCTCAGAGGCGTTAGTGGCCCATGGGGTCATTATCACCTGATATACGTTTATCCTCCGCTGCAGTTGCTCCCTCGCCTGCTGCGCAGGGTGGCGACCGAGGGAATTCCGGTGATCCTCATTGCTCCGGATTGGCCTCGGCTTCACTGGTACGCTGATCTGGTACGTCTCGTCGCCACCGTTCCCTGGCGGTTGCCAATAAGGGAGGACTTTCTGTCTCAAAGTCCTATATTTCATCCTGCCTTTACAGTCTGGCTTTAACGGCATGGCTGTTGAAAGCCAGGTGTTGAGAGACCAAGGTCTCTCGGACTCGGTCATTTCGTCCATATTAAGGGCACGGAAGTCTTCCTCCAGAATGATCTATCTCCGTATCTGTACAGCTTACATCGCCATGTGCGAAGAGCTGGACTGACGTCCTCGGACGTATTCCGTCCCTAGAATCCTGCGTTTCCTGCAGCATGGAGTTGCCCAAAGGCTCGCTTTGAGCATCATTAAGGGTCAGATTTCGGCCTTGGCCGTCTTCTTTCGTCGACCACTATCGGGTCATTCCTTGGTTAGCACCCTTGTGCAGGGGGTTCGCCATGTGCTCCCCCGTGGGATCGGAATTGGTACTCTTGATTCTCCAGGAACCTCCTTTTGAGAATATCAGGGATATTCCCCTCTTGACTTTGTCTCAGAAGGTGGCCCTTTTAGTGGCAATCACTTCTGTTAGACGCGTGTCTGAGTTGGCGACCTTGTACTGCAAGTCGCCATATTTAGTCATCAATAAGGATAAGGCGGTGTTGCATCCGCGACTTTCTCTTTTGTCAAGGGTGATCTCGACCTTTCACCTAAATGAGGACACTGTCCTCCCGTCCTTGTGTCCTCACCCATCGCATCCCAGAGAGTGTGCGCGGCACACTTTGAATGTGGTACCTGTCTGCTACTGCTTCTATTCGGAAGTCTGACTCTCTGTTTGACTGTCTCTGATCAGAAACAGGGCCAAGCGGCTTCGTCTGCCATTATTTTCTAGGTGGATCGGACAAACCGTCTTTCAAGCCTATGCTCTCATGGGGTGGGCGCCTCCCTTTCTGGTTACGGTGCATTCCACCAGCGCATCTGGTGCTTCCTGGGTTTTCCGACATCAAGTGTCGGTTGCACAAGTGTGCAAGGCGGCGACCTGGTCGTCTGTTCATACCTTTTGCAAGTTTTATAGGGTTGATGTGGCTGCATCTCCGGATGCTTCCTTCGGCCGCAAGGTGTTGCAGGCCGCTGTTTAAAGTGGTAACTTCTCCGTTGAGGAGCTCTGCCTTGTTTGGAGTGAAGTTTTTTGGTTTTTCCATTTATACTGCTCCCATCCCTCGACACTGCTTTGGGACATCCCACACGTTCAATGATTAAGAGCCGCCGTGTCGGTCCATGGATAAGCGAAAATAGGATTTTTGTACTCCGTAAAATCCGTTTCTCTGACATCCATGGACCGACACGGCACCCACCCTTCCCTTTTAAGCTTGTACTGCTTTGTTACGAACTGAGGTCTGCTAGGTGCAGGTGGGAGGGTAATGTCCAGAGGGACCGCCCCCCTGGGCGGGGCTGTTCAGCTCTGGTTTGTTCTAGAATGTTTTAACATTTAACATTCTGCCTAGGTCTTCTTCTGCAAGCAGGGACATATACCCACACGTTCAGTGATTAAGAGCCGCCGTGTCGGTCCATGGATGTCAGAGAAATGGATTTTACGGTGAGTACAAAAATCCTATTTTTTACAAGTTTTCTGCCTAGTCACTCCTAATTAACGGATAATACCCACTATGTCAATAGAGAAGCTGTGTCGGTCCATGAACTCAGAGAAAAGGATTTTACGGTGAGTAAAAAATCCTATTATCCCTCCACTTCACAGCGAGCAAATTATTACACTTCAAGCCCAAGACGGGAATCTACAAGCCCCTGGGGAAAGCCCCGGCGATTAGGTCGCACGGTGCCACATGCTCCAATCTGATGATCAAACAAGTGACTAAACAGTGGCACGCTCGTGTAATAATTGTCCACATACAAGTGGTACCCCTTTCCGAATAAGGGTGACACTATCTTGCCTGCGCTCCCTATGTAATCTGGGCAGTTCTTCGGCTCTACGTGACTGTCTTTTCCCTCCATAAAGCTCCATACATGGCCTGTTGCCCTGTCACAGAACTTATAGAGCTTGACCCCATATCTGGCACGCTTGCTGGGAAGGTACTGTTTGAAAGACAAGCGGCCAGAAAATTTAATCAGGGACTCATCAACACAGACAACTTGATCGGGAGTAAACAAGGCTGCAAAATGTCCGTTGAAGTGGTTTGAGGGGCCGAATTTTGTAGAGCCGATCAAATTCAGGGTCTCCACGTGGACGACAAAGTTCATTGTCGAAGTGCATGAACCGCAAGATCTGCTCGTATCGTTTTCTGGACATGGAGGCAGAGAACACTGGCATATGGTCAATTGGGCGCGTGGACCAATAGGCGCCCAATGACGAGAATTTATGTGTGCCCATGTTGAGAGAGAGAGAGAGAGAGGCCCAGAAAGTTTTTAAATTCGGAAACCGTAATTGGTTTCCAATCTCTGGCAATGGAAGGCAACTGGGGATTAGCGGCGATGAATTGACCAGCATATAAATTACTCTGGTCCACAATAGATCTATAGAGATCTTCCGTGGAAAACAGCGAATAAAAATGTGGCGTAAAATCAGCTGTTTCCACCTGAATACCGGGTTGGCCAGTGAATGGGGGAAGTACGGGTTCTGCAGAAGTGGTGGGGACCCAATCAGGATAGGCGAATTCTGCAGGATAGGCACAATGGGCCTGCCTTTGTCTTGGTGGCAGCGGGACACTACTTGTGCTTGCCACCTCGCCAGCTTGAACTGCACTTATGGGACTCGCCACGTCACCAAGTGATACTGCAGTGCTGGATGTACGTCCAGGGTGTACTAGGCCGCTGGTGCTTGCCAGTTCATTAGAAGGCATGGCGGCGCTAGTACTACTCTGCTCCATAATACGAGAGCCCTGCGGTTCTTGCTCCTCAACATCAGAAGATCGGGACCTCATCTTCGTCATCAGAGCTATCTGACACGGACCCGCTGTCTTCTACAGGGTTGTATTCTGAGCCGGAATCTGACAGATGCGTGACCTCCTCTTCACTATCTGTCATGCTCAGAATCTCGTAGGCCTCTTTACTAGTGTATCTTCGATTTTCCATTATGGGCTCTAAATTTAGTGGTGCACTAAGGATTCACAGGTAAAAAGGCACCTGACTGTCAGCAAATTTATAAAATGCTACCAAAAAAACTGTTAGCTATCGCAGGGTTAAGACCTGTGTCTACGAGCGCTGCAGTTATGTGTGTTTGTGTTTTGTAAGTGACAGTGATCGATCGATACTGCACTTGGGTGGGCTGGGCTGGGCGGAGGGGCTAAACGCAGGTGCTAGCAGGTATCTGGGCTGATCCCGCTAACACTGCGTTTTTGGGAACCCTAAACCGCTGGGGACGCTAGTATAGATCTGATCAGATACTATACCACTAAGGGAGGTGTATGCTTTGCGCGTGGGTGTTCGCGTTACTGGCACTAACCTGGGGCGACGCAGACCCTAACTGACGCTAAAACCTAATTGATATCACCCTCCGAGCGATCAGAGGTTAAACCTTTATTGGGTTATATACGGCGGGTGCCCTGATGCTATTAAAAGCAAACTAACCAACCACCGTCACCCGTAACACTTATACAGAGATCACTGGTGAAAGGGTTAAACAGGGGCAATCAGGGTTAAAACCTTTATTAGGTAATATATGGCGCTATATAAAAACCTGACGGGTAACCTAAATAGCTAAATAACTAACTGGCTAACCGGTGTCACTAGTGACACTTATGCGGTGATCACTGGTGAAAGGGTTAACTCTAAGGGCATTCGGGGGGTTAAAACCTTTATTGGATAATATATGGGGGTACCTGACGCTATAAAAACCTGGCGGCGGACCTAAAAAAAAAAAAATGGCTACCTAGCGGCACCAGCGACCCTAATACAGCGATCAGAAAAACGATTGCTTAGTGACACTGGCGATAGGTGGTGAAAGGGTTACCTGGGGGCGATCAAGGGGTTAAACCTTTATTGGGGGGGGGGGTTAGGAGGCTACCCTGGACCTAAAAGGGTCCTAAACCTAACTGTCCTGCAACTTTTTACTGTCACAGATGACACTAAATGCAGTGATCAATAAATAAATGATCACTGCAATCAGTGACACTGACTGGGGGCTGAAATGTGTGCCTATGTGTACTTGCATGTCAGTGTAGTGTTGGTGCACTAACCTGATGTCTTCTCTCCTCGGCGCTCTGGACAAAAAGAGCGCCGCATGGAGAGATGACATCACTTCCTCTGCCTGTGTTTACATTACACAGGCAGAGGAAGCATTTCATTCGCCGGGAGCGATCGCGAGGGGGTGGCCAGAAACCAATGGCCGCCCCCTCATCCCGGATCGCTCCTGAAGCGATACCGACCACCTCATGTACCGAAGGTAGTTGCGTACAGGTACATGATTGTGCCTGTCCGTGCCATTCTGCCGACGTATAGGTACATGGGTCAGTCGTTAAGTGGTTAAATAGTAGGGGTGCTGAATTTAATCGGTGCATCGCGATTCGGGTGTCCCCGATGTGGCATAGATGCAGGCGACCCTAATAATCGATGTTTACACCCCATTACATCTACTCGCCGCAGCCGCCGCGAGTAGATGTAATGTAACATTAACAAACTACAAGCCGCCGTCTGCCTTCCTGAACAGCGTGTCATGCAGACAGACGACGGCGGCCATTGCAGTTTTCAAAAGCCGCGCCTCCCGAGTCCTCGTTGCCTGTGATAGGCGGAACACTCAATTTCCCAGCAGGCAGTGTTCCGCCTATCACGGACATCCTCTCATCCTCGTCTGTGTTATGAGGATGAGAGGATGTCCGTGATAGGCGTCACACTGAATGCTGGGAAATTGAGTGTTCCGCCTATCACAGATGACGAGGACTCGGCAGGCGCGGCTTTTGAATACTGTGGAATGGCCGCCGATCAGGTAGGGGCATTGAAGCAAGGACACAGTGAGAGCATTGGGCACAGTTGGAGGCATTGGGCACAGTGAGGGCACAGTGAGAGGCATTGGGCACAGTGAAGCATGTTTAGTAGATTTTAAATCAACCGCAATATAAACCAAATCTACAAAAGGAAAATATTTTATATGCAAAATTAAAGGCTAAGTTCACCTTTTCGGGCAAAATTTCAATTTTCATAATAAGGAAAAGTGTTTTTTTTTTTATGTAATTTCTGATCTCTGATCATCTCCTGTAGCATGTCCGCAGTCTGATCATCTCCTGTAGCATGTCTGCAGTCTCTGATCATCTCCTTTAGTATTTTGGGGGGAGAGCCTGGAGCTCCTTTAAGTTGTCTGCTGTGTTTAGACTTTGCTACATGCAGGAACTGTTGTTTCTTTATCGTACACCACGGGACACAGAGCTAGTCATTACATAATGGGTTAAGGGTCACCAGCGGTGATTGGACACTGGCACAACCAATCGAAGACAGTTCCCCTCCATATAACCCCTCCCATCAGGGAAGTACCTCAGTTTTTTCGCCAGTGTCGAAAGGTGTTGGCCAAAGAGACCCTCTGGGGGTAAAAGAGCTATGCTTTCGGATCCATCCAAGACGCCTACAAATGAGCTGAATCTGGATGGGATCCGGGCCTCATCCATGAGGCGTCGCCTGTAATGTCTCTCTTCGGAGGACTGGGCTCTAAGATCCAGCACTTTCGCTATTTCGCTATAAAGTCCTGGTAAGAGTCTTGTACAAGGCCCAGGGGAGAGGTATCCTTTAAATAGGAACCCATATCCCTGAAGGTTGGCACACATAGCCCACCGTGAAGGGTGAAGTTTGGTATCTGTCTGAAATCTTTCAGCAGAAAAACCTGCGGCGTGGATAAGGTGAGATTAGAAGGTCCATAACTAGGTTGGGACCTTTTTCAAAAAGTGGATGTCTTCTTTTTTTCCACCACTGGGGGGAGTAAAGAGCTGAATATACTCACCTCACTCTGTTCAGTGTCGGCTTCGGCGAAGTACACTGCTCGTCACCTCCGCTGCTGAGCTTGCTGGGGCACCCCGATCCTCCTTTCGGTGGCCGACCAGACACCTGCAGATGCAGGTAAGTGGGAACAAGGGCTGATGAGAGTCCTCTCTCACTATGGCCACCGCCATAGCGCTAAGGGCCGCGCGCGCGCGGGAGCGCGCTTTATCGGAGGGGGGGGGGGGGCGAAGGCGTGCGCGGGCACGTGGCGCGCGCAGGCACAGAAACGGCGCCAATTTTAAAAGACTGTCAGTGTGAGAAGCACTGCAGCAGCAAGCAAGCTCGTTAGTTCTCTTATTCCTGGCAGAGAAACACAGCAGCTATACAGGGACGTAAGACTCCATGTGGTTGGATTGGGTACTTCCTAGAAGACATCCATGTTATGCATAGTTATGTGTTAAAAGTTGCATACTTAATGTATTTGCTAAACTGAACACGGTAGTATATGCATTTAGGTACCTTGTATTTTGTCTAAACGGTAAGCCTTCCAGGGGAAGTAATACGGACAAAAAGAGATAAGAAAGCACCACCGCCTGAGAGGAGGCTCTAACTGTGCTGACTCGGTACCTTTCTCTCCTGTGTTGCTAAATGCACCTGTTCAGGATGAGCCATTACCTCTGTCAGGTATGGCGGCTTCCCCAGTGGAGCCTGGGCCTGTATATGTCACTGAGGACACTTTATCAGCTGCCCTAAATAATCTGGAGGAAAAAATTGCTACCTTAATCGCTAAGTCCTCTAAAAAGGAACAATAAGCGAAGCAGGTCTCTTCCAGTATTGGACCTCCCTTCAGAAGTACCTGAGGGAGGAGGATGAGGAGGAGGAGGCTACATCAGCAGAGGATGAGGAGCCAGATTTTAAGGTCACAGGTACAATGCTATAGCAGTGCATTTAAGTTAACCTCTGCGGAGGTAACGGAATTACCTGTCTCCTCCCTAGGGTCATTAAGATCCCTGCAAGGTGCATGCTCCTTCCCGGTTCATCCGTTACTAGAGGATCTAATATACGCAAACTGGCAACATCCAGATAAGCGTTTCTCACCTCCAAAAAGGTTTAACATTCTTTATCCTATGGGGGAAAAAAATTTTTTTTAAGAAATGGAGCCTGCCTGCGGTAGTTGCGGCTATTTCTTGTGTAAATAAAAACCTGACATGTCCGGTGGATAATGTACAAGGGTTTAAAAGATCCTTCTGAGAGGAAGTTGAAATCCTCCTTCCTTTTGGCCGGCTCAATTACCCAACCTGCAGTAGCAGCCGTCGGTATGGGTCAGGTCATCAGCCAACAGGTAAAGCAGGGGCTGAAGGAACTGCCTTCAGAGCAGGCTAGAAATTGAGAAAAATTTGCCTAAAAGCCTTATGCTTCACAGTGGATGCCATGAGAGATTCTATCATACAGGCATCACGCCTTACACTCCAGCTGGTACAGATGCGCAGAGTACTTTGGCTTAAGCATTGGTCAGCGGAGACCCCATGCAAAAAGCTGTTGGCAAGTTCCCGTTCCATGGCGAACGCCTATTTGGGGAAGATTTAGAAAAATATATACAGAAGATCAAGTGGTAAAACGACTTTTACCTGAGAGAAAGAAAAACAAGAGATCTTGTTTTAAACGCTCTCTCCCCAGCTCCCGGGAAATCTGACTCCAACCAGTGGCGGCGGCCTGTTTTAGCCGCCCACAAAAGCCAAGGGGCAAGCTCAGAAGAACAAGAAGCCGTGGGGTGCAAGAGCTATTAAGCAAGCCCCCAAAGCCTCTCAGTGAAGGGGCGCCCCCGCTCGGCCGAGTGGGAGGAAGGCTTTGTCAGTTCTGAGCAACTTGGTGGTCAGAAATCCAGGACAATTGGGTAGTATCCACAATATCCTCAGGGTACAAACTGGAATTTCGAGAGATCCCATCTTCTCAATTCCGAGGTTCAAGACTCTCCAAGGATCCACAAAAAAGAGAATCCTTCTTCAAAGGTTTGAATCACTTAATGGCTCAAGGGGTAGTTACAGACGTACCCCAAAAAGAGCGAGGTTCAGGTTTTTACTCAAACCTCTTTGTGATTCCAAAGCCAAATGGAGATGTCAGACCCATCCTGGATCTAAAATCCCTAAATCGGTTCCTGAACGATCGCCATTTTCGAATGGAAACGATCCGATCCGTGGCCGCCACTTTAAAGGGCGGAAAATTCATGGCGTCCATAGATATCAAGGACGCACATTTACACATACCCATCCTCCCCGCTCACCAAAGATTCCTAAGGTTTGCGGTAGAAGATCGCCACTTTCAATTTGTGGCTCTGCCGTTTGGTGTAGCCACCGCGCCCATAGTATTCACAAAGGTGCTAGCTCCTCTGTTAGTAACCTAAGAACACGGGGCATTGCGGTAACAGCCTATCTGGACGATCTACTAGTAATAGATCAGTCAAAGGACGGATTGGGTCACGCTGTACACACTACAGTAGGATACCTGGAGCATTTAGGATGGATTATAAATTTACAAAAATCCTCTCTCCAGGCCCAAAGAAGGATAGGGTACCTGGGCATGATCATAGATACAGCCCAAAACGAGGTATACCTGCCAGAACCGAAGATACAGTCTCTGAAAGACCTGATCCACAAGGTCAAAGCAAACAAGAGGCCGTCTATTCGCCTTTGCATGAGACTATTGGGAAAGATGGTAGCCTCCTTCGAGGCGGTCCCTTACGCCCAGTTTCATTCGAGACTACTTCAAGGCAATATTTTAGCTTCCTGGAACAGGAAGAGCCAAGCTCTGGATATTCCCATGCGCCTGTCCTCACAAGTACGCCACAACTTCGATTGGTGGCTAGAAGCCAGGAATTTACGGAAGGGAAAGTCCTTCCTCCCAGTGGCCTGGAAGGTGGTATCTAGGAATACCAGCCTATCGGACTGGGGTGCAGTATTCGAGGAGGCTTCTACCCAGGGAACCTGGGCCAAGACTCAGGGGATCCTGCCCATCAATGTTCTAGAGATCCGGGCGGTATATCTAGCCCTCAAAACCTGGACATACAGGTTACAGGGCTACCCAGTTCGGGTTCAATCCGACAATGCTACTGCAGTAGCTTACATCAATCACCAAGGAGGCACCCGCAGTCGGGCAGCCCAAAGAGAGGTGAACCGGATCCTGGCATGGGCAGAAGAGCATGTACCTTGCCTTTCTGCAATCTTCATTCCAGGGATGGAAAATTGGCAAGCAGACTACCTGAGTCGTCAGCAGCTGCTACCAGGGAGTGGTCTCTTCACCCCGAGATCTTTCAGGCCATATGTCTGAGATGGGGAAACCCAGATGTAGACCTGCTAGCTGCCAGGTTCAACAAGAAATTGGACAACTTTGTGTCCAGAACGAGGGATCCTCTAGCCTACGGGACAGACGCTCTAATAATACAGACGCTCTAATAACTCCATGGAATCAGTTCTCACTGATCTAGGCATTCCCTCCGATCCCTCTTCTACAAAGACTGCTTCGCAGGATCAAGGAGGAGGGAATACCAGTAATCCTAGTGGCCCCAAACTGGCCCAGGAGGCCTTGGTATGCCGAGATTGTAAAAACGGCGATAGGAAGGCCCTGGAAGTTTCCACTCCGACACGACCTGCTGTCACAGGGTCCAGTATTCCACCCTTCCTTACAAAGGCTAAAGTTGACGGCCTGGCTGCTGAGACCCACATTTTTAAAAAGAGAGGGGTCTCTGGTCCGGCTCTTTCTACGCTCATTAATGCTAGAAAGCCAGCCTCCAGACTCATCTATCAGAGAGTCTGGAGAGCATACGTTTCCTGGTGTGAATCCAGAAGTTGGAATCCTCAGAAATATGAAATAAGCAGGATTCTTGCTTTTTGCCAGTTAGGAGTGGATATGAATTTAGCCCTTAGCACCATCAAAGGGCAAATATCGGCTCTATCAGTCTTCTTTCAGAGACCATTGGCATCTCACTCCCTAGTTCGGACATTCATTAAGGGGGTACTGAGGATAAATCCTCCAGTTAGGACTCCCTTGTGTCCATGGGATTTGAATTTGGTATTGTCAGTGTTGCAAAAGCAACCTTTTGAACCTATTCGCCATATTCCTTTAATTATATTAAGTAGGAAGTTGGCTTTTCTGATTGCTATAGCTTCTGCTAGGAGAGTATCAGAGCTAGCAGCTCTTTCTTGTAAAGAGCCTTGTCTAATTTGTCACAAGGACAAAATCGTACTACGACCCCATCCGGCTTTTCTACCTAAGGTGGTGTCGGCTTTTCACTTGAATCAAGACATTGTTCTGCCTTCCTTTTTTCCAAACCCGCGGACGGCGGGGGAAAAATTATTACACTCTCTAGATCTAGGGAGAGCGGTAAAGGTGTATCTGCAAGCAACCGCTCAGATACGTAAAACAGATGTTTTGTTTATTTTACCAGATGGGCCCAAGAAGGGCCAAGCGGTATCAAGATCCACCATTTCCAGGTGGATTAGACAAGTAATTATTCAAGCTTATGGTTTAAAGAACAGGACTCCTCCTTTTCCTGTTAAGGCGCACTCTACCAGGGCGATAGGTGCTTCATGGGCAGTGCACCACCAGGCTTCGATGGCGCAGATCTGTAAAGCTGCAACTTGGTCTTCAGTCCATACATTTTCCAAATTCTATCAAATAGATGTGAAAGGACATGAGGATTCCGCCTTTGGGCGAAGTGTGCTGCAGGCAGCAGTATAGGGCTTCTGGTCCGCAAGCGGCCTGTTTTGATCTGTGTCTCCCCCCCTTCATATGAGCATTGCTCTGGGACGTCCCATTATGTAATGACTAGCTCTGTGTCCCGTGGTGTACGATAAAGAAAATAGGATTTTTATAACAGCTTACCTGTAAAATCCTTTTCTTGGAGTACACCACGGGACACAGAGGTCCCCCCCTTCTTATGGGAACCTTACTGCTTTGCTACAAAACTGAGGTACTTCCCTGATGGGAGGGGTTATATGGAGGGGAACTGTCTTCCATTGGTTGTGCCAGTGTCCAATCACCGCTGGTGACCCTTAACCCATTATGTAATGACTAGCTCTGTGTCCCGTGGTGTACTCCAAGAAAAGGATTTTACAGGTAAGCTGTTATAAAAATCCTATTTTTTTTTTTTTTTTTTTTTTTTTTTTTAAGAACGGAATAAAAAAAAAATGGAGTACTTCATTATTTTTTTTGATGAAAACCATGCGCACTTGTGCTGTAATCGTGATGCATCGCGGAATGGAATCGTTGACATGATCATCTTAATCGAATCGTGAGGCCAGTGAAGATGCGCACCCCTATTAAATAGCATGGGCAAATTGTGAAATCACTGATGGCTTGTAAGTAATCAACATATTGTTGACTAGTCAGTGTTCCTTGTTTCTGTCTCTGGTTGACTGAAACAAAAAAAAAATTCTGCCACTGGGCAGTTACAGTATATGTGTTCTCACACATTTTTGTGCATCTAGCACATCCCACTACATTCTTAAAGCGGAGTTCCACCCAAAAGTGGAACTTACAATTTAAAGCGGCAGAAAACACGTCAATTTTTTATTTATCTTTTTCTAACCTGTAAGGCAAAATGCATAATGAGCGAGTATGCATCGCATACTCGCTCATTATGAAATACTTACCTTAGAAAGAGGCGTCTGTATCTCACCCAGTCCACGTCGAGGGAGCTGACATTTTGCCTCGGCGTGTCTTCCGGATATTGCGACTGTAAGTGGCCGGAGCCGCAATGTCGCATGCGCGCGGGAGACTTCTTTCCAGCAAGGTCCGGCGTACCAAGGTACCCAGCTCCCACTTCCTGCTCTTGTCACCTGGCCACCTAGGTGACTCCTTCTCTTTCCCCTAGGCATCCCCTCCTCTCCCACTCCCTCTCCTCTGCAATCTTCTGGGAAACGTCACAGGTACCAGAAGATTGCCTGCCCACTAAGAGTGTGCAGCGCGACTCACGCATGCGCAGTGTACACCCGGCTGTGAAGCTGCAAGCTGTCACAGCCGGGTGCCCACACTTGCAATGCCGGCGCCGCGGAGAGGCTTTGGGCGGCCGCATCGCTGGACCGTGGGACAGGTGAGTGTCTGTTTATTAAGACACTTTTTGTAGCTCCTGACTTTTAATAAACTTACAAACGAGTGGAACTCAGCTTTATTATAAAATCCAAATAGGAGAATGAGAGTGGCCGCAGCAGGTATGTAGACCCGAAACACAAACGGTTATAGAATTTTCTCTTCTTTGTCATTTGTGGCAATCCATATAATACTGTTCAAAATGTCATCTTTTTTTTTTTTTTCCAGACAAATGACAATCTAAATATTGACCTATCTGATGACGACGAGTTAAGGGAACAATTAGACATGCATTCAATCATTGTATCATGCATAAATGAAGAGCCACTCTTCACTGCTGAGCAGGTAAAGTAATGCTCTCCCTTTTTTTTCCTTTTAGTCATCACAGTGAGGCTGAATCGCACACTCGTGTAGTGACCAGGGTTTCTCTTTCGTCCATGGATGGACACAGCTTCCTTATATTCTTGACAGTAGGATTATGTTCCCGTCTATTAGGAGAGGACTAGGCAGACATGTTGGCATTTAAAAACATGTAATTAAGCAAAGCTGAACAGTACCGCCCAGGGGGCGGTCCCTCTCTTTGCATAACCCCCTCACCCTGCACACCGCAGCTCAGTTTTTTTATGCCTAGTATAGGAGACCCAGGGGCCCATGGTCCTGGAGAACTTTTATTTTAATTAAAAAATATATATTTTTACTTTTTGATCCTGAGCTCTACTATCAACTGCTGGCTGGTTGACAGGCTGGATAATATAGATCCTTGTAGTCTCCCCAGTTCGGCCATCGAGCGTGAGCAGACCTCTAGCTACGTGCTGGGTCGGTCACAACATACCCTGTTTGCTCCAGGGGTGTCCGGCGAGCTATATGCTCCGGGGCTCACATATGACCGGGCTACTGCTGTCCGAGTCACAGTGGGCCGCGGCCGACAGCCACTCTGTACTGCTCGGTGATGGGTCTGTGATGGGTCTGTCAGGAATGCGTCCAGCAGTCCCTGTCTTGGCAGGATGGAACACCATGGCATTTCTGGGGTGGTCGATTAGGGGGTCTCTCGCCCTCTCTCCCCATCCATCCCTCCTCCTCATGCATTTGCTGGGCCTGCTGCGTATCTAACCGGGGGTCCCTGAGGGGGGCTCCGGGTCCTGGTTGGGGGCTGCACGGTGTGTCCGGGTCCGCTCTGGTGTGGGTGGTCTGCCATGTGGGGGGCCTCTGCTCGGAGGCCCAGTGTTTTCGCTGCCTTTTTTCAATTTACCTCACGATCAGTGCCATTTTGGATGCGCCGGCGCCATTTTCCTGTAGCCGCGCTGTTCCTAATGCTGATGCAGCTGGTGGCCATTTTCTTGTAGCCGCGCTGTTTCTACTGCAATACAGCGGGTGGCCATTTTCTTGTAGCTCACGCTCTTCTTTTTTCCTGAGGCAGCCGGCGGCCATTTTTTTGTGGATCTAACATTGGTTTTGGCCTCTAGCGCTGGATTTGTCAGTGAGGAGAATTTTGAACGGCGCGAATGGCACAGATCACCTCAGGCACACACTGTGCAGGAGATGGAGTGGACTGCAGTGCTGAGCAGTACCTGGGTCAGGGCGGTGAGTCCTCTGGGAAACCCCTCGGTCTGTAGCAGCTAGGAGGGTGGGCCTTTTCTTGTACCTTGACTTTAGTCCCTGAGTGGCTGTCAGGTTAGCGGGTCAGCATGTTGTCAGAAGCTGGCGCTTCTTTGCCAGACATTCCTGTGGTAGCAACCGGCTGGGGTATCTACTGAGGTGTCGGTCCCTTTTGGGTCCCACAAGCCGACCCGCACTTCTAAGGTGTTTCCTTGCGTAACTTATTTTGTTACGTTTGTAGACAAAGAATGGGAACGACTTTTCAGTCCCAAAACGCATGGCGGCCCGTTACCCTTTTGAGGAGAGCCTTGGGAAAAAATGTGCATCTCCCCCGGTCGTGGACCCCCCCGGTATCCAGGTTAAACAAGGTAACCACGATTTCGGTAGAGGGGACCCCTGCATTTATGGATCCTGCAGATAGGAGGTCCGAAGCGGTTGCCCGGTCCATGTTCACCATGCTGGGGTCCGCATTACGGCCAGTATTTGCTGCGGCCCTGGTGTCACAGACTCTTACAGAATGGGCAGAATTATTGCACCGTTAGTTGGAGAAGCAACAGGCTCCCTCAGTCTGCGTAGAACTGGCCGACCAGTTGGTGCATGGCCTTAAATATGTCTGCGATGCAGCCCTGGATACAGCTCCCCTGATTTCCAGAGCCTCTGTATCTGCTGTGGTACTGCGTCGCCTGATTTGGCTAAAATGCTGGTCCGCGGACCAGACTTCCAAGAAGGCTCTGGCGGATTTGCCCTTCAAGGGAGAGAGGCTATTTGGAGCCTCGCTGGACGACATTATTAAAAATGTCACTGGGGGTAAGAATATGCTCCTCCCACAATCCAGAAAAGGTAAGGAGCCACGCCGTAGGCCAGGGCCCTTCTTTTCCGCTCAGAAGCGTTTTTTCCAAAACGTCTTTCAGGACAGCACCCGAGAGATCATGGCTCCTCCTACAGGAAACACCTCATCAATTAACCACTTAAGCCCCGCACCATTTGGTAGCTAGAGGACCAGAGGTGATTTCAGAATTTTGCACTGCGCTGCTTTAACTGTAAATTGTGCGGACATGCAATGTTGTACCCAAACGAAATTTGCGTCCTTTTCTTCCCACAAATAGAGCTTTCTTTTAATGGTATTTGATTGCCTCTGCGATTTTTATTTTTTGCGATATAAACGGAAAAAGACCGAAAATTTTGAAAAAAAATGATATTTTCTACTTTTTGTTATAAGAAAAATCGAATAAACTCAATTTTAGTCATACATTTAGGCCAAAATGTATTCAGCCACATGTCTTTAGTAAAAAAAATGTCAATAAGCGTATATTTATTGGTTTGCGCAAAAGTTATAGCATTTACAAACTAGGGTACATTTTCTGGAATTTACACAGCTTTAAATTTATGACTGCCTATCTCATTTCTTGAGGTGCTAAAATGGCAGGGCAGTACAAAACCCCCAAAAATGACCCCATTTTGGAAAGTAGACACCCCAAGGAAATTGCTGAGAGGCGTGTTGAGCCCATTGAATATTTTTTTTTTTGTCCCAAGTGATTAAATAATGACAAAAAAAAATAAAAATTACAAAAAGTTGTCACTAAATTATATATTGCTCACACATGCCATGGTTATATGTGGAATTGTACCCTAAAATACATTCTGCTGCTTCTCCTGAGTACGGGGATACCACATGTGTGGGACTTTTTGGGAGCCTAGCCGCGTACGGGGCCCCAAAAACCAAGCACCGCCTTCAAGGTTTCTAAGGGCATAAATTTTTGATTTCACTCCTCACTACCTATCACTACCTATCACAGTTTTGAAGGCCATAAAATGCCAAGATGGCACAAAACCCCCCCAAATGACCCCATTTTGGAAAGTAGACACCCCAAGCTATTTGCTGAGAGGCATGTTGAGCCCATTGAATATTTTTTTTTTTTGTCCCAAGTGATTGAATAATGACAAAAAGAAAAAAAAAAAAAAAAAAAAAAAAAAATTTTACAAAAAGTTGTCACTAAATGATATATTGCTCAAACATGCCATGGTTATATGTGGAATTGCACCCCAAAATACATTTTGCTGCTATCTCAGGGAATGTAAATATCCCCTATGATAGCAATAAGTAGTGACAGGTACTCTTTTTTTTGAAAAAAATTGGGGGGTTAGACCCTAGATCTTTCCTCTGCCCTCAAAGCATCTGACCACACCAAGATCGGTGTGATAAAATGCTTTCCCAATTTCCCAATGGCGCGGTTTATATCCGGCGGGGGGGACATTCCCTCCCACTGCTTGTAAAAGCAGTCTAGAGGCTAATTATCTGCTAGAATTGCTTTTACATGAAAGCCGGCCACTGGCTGAAAAGAATGATACCAAGATGATACCTAAACCCGCAGGCATCATTCTGGTATAAACATTCAAAGTCCAGCAACATACCAGTACGTTGCTGGTCCTTGTTGGACATGTATTGTAATCTTTTTTTTCATGCAGCCTGTTGGCTGAATGAAAAAAAGAGATTGATCGGTGGGTATGCCCACCATTAGAATACCTCCCTTCATCCACCCACTTCTAATGATGGGCATATATGCCGAAGCATGGGGGCATCCTCCCGCAAAAAAGTTATGCCGCGTACACACGGTCTGACTTTTCCACGGGCAAGCCTCCGTCGGAATTTCGACCGTATATACGCGGCATTAGGAGCAAAATCGCTCCTCCGCCCCTGCTGCCCCCATGCTTCGGCATATATGCTCTTTTTTTTAACTGGTGGTGAAATCACCTCCTACAGCGTTGGAGTCACGGCTTTATGTATCGTGGGAGCAAACGCTGTTGCTGTCAAGATAAATAGATCCACGCTGCAACTGAATGGCGTACCTGAAAACAAAAAATTACATACCTGAAAAGCAAGCATAATAAAACATTGCAGAATAGAATACAGTAAAAAAGAGCAGAACAGTAGAGAGAAAATAGAGAGAGAGAACGACAACTATTTTTGTTTTTTTTATTTTATATTTTTTTTGTTTTGTTTTTTACGTTTTTTTTTTTTTTTTTTCTTTTTTACACTTTTTTTTGTAACTTTAACAACTGTAATGGTTCGGGTCCTAGTCTGTGAAATGCTGTACCCTACGCTAAAACTTCACTTTTGAGTGGTAGCGATCAAAACATTCACCAAGGCAAAGACCAGGTTTGTCAGGACAGAGTGGACAAAAAACACGGGTGTCAGGCCTAAATCCGCGCTTGCTACAGACACGACATCTTTTTTGGGGGGTTCGTTGGGTAGGGGTACTCGGGAGGGCATACGGATAATGCCTCTCATGCAGCCGGCTTACTGCATTTGGTTGGGAATGGTGAGGTGCAGAACCGCCTGGATACAGGAGTTCTGTGACTATCTCATTCTGGAATTTTAGAAGAGATAACGTCCCGCCTGAAGCTCTGTATAGCGCACATAAGCGTTCAGCAAAGCCAATTGGAATAAGGATAGAGACACTTTTTTGTACCAGAGTCTCGCCTTACGGTCAATTAGATACGGCGCCATCAACTGGTCGTTGAGGTCCACCCCTCCCATATTTTTGTTATATTCGTGGACACAGAGGGGTTTCTCCACAACACCAGTCACCGTACGAATTTGGACTGTCGTGTCTGCATGAAGGGAGGTAAGAAGGAAAACATTCTTATTGTCCCTCCACTTCATAGCGAGCGAGTTATTACACTTCAAGCAGGCTCTCTCCCCCAGCCTAAGACGGGCATCTACAAGCCGCTGGGGAAAGCCCCGGCGATTAGGTCGCACGGTGCCACATGCTCCAATCTGATGATCAAACAAGTGACTAAACAGTGGCACGCTCGTGTAATAATTGTCCACATACAAGTGGTACCCCTTTCCGAATAAGGGTGACACCAATTTCCACACTATCTTGCCAGCGCTCCCTATGTAATCCGGGCAGTTGACCGGCTCAACCTGACTATCCTTTTTCCCTCATAAACCATAAAGCTCCATACATAGCCTGTTGCCCTGTCACAGAACTTATAGAGCTTGACCCCGTATCTGGCACGCTTGCTGGGAAGGTACTGCTTGAAAGCCAAGCGGCCAGAAAATTTAATCAGGGACTCATCAACGCAGACAACTTGATCGGGAATAAACAAGGCTGCAAAACGTTCGTTGAAGTGGTTTATGAGGGGCCGAATTTTATAGAGCCGGTCGTACTCGGGGTCCCCACGTGGACGACAAAGTTCATTGTCGTTTAAGTGCATGAACCGAAAAATCTGCTTGTATCGTGTCCTGGGCATGGAGGCAGAGAACACGGGCATGTGGTCAATTGGGTGCGTGGACCAATAAGCACGCAATGACGGGAATTTATGTGTGCCCATGTTGAGGGAAAGGCCCAGAAAGATCTTAAATTCGGAAACCGTAATTGGTTTCCAATCTTTGGCAATTTTAGGCAACTGGGGGTTAGCGGCGATGAATTGACCAGCATACAAATTACTCTGGTCCACAATAGATCTATAGAGATCTTCCGTGAAAAACAGCGAATAAAAATCGATTGGCATAAAATCAGCTGTTTCCACCTGAATACCGGGTTGGGCAGTGAATGGGGGAAGTACGGGTTCTGCAGAAGTGGTGGGGACCCAATCAGGATAGGCGAATTCTGCAGGAAGGGCACTATGGGCACGACGGGCCTGCCTTTGTCTTCTTGGTGGCAGCGGGACACTACTTGTGCTTGCCAGCTTGAACTGCACTTATGGGACTCGCCACGTCACCACGTGATACTGCAGTGCTGGATGTACGCCCAGGCTGTACTAGGCCGCTGGTGCTTGCCAATTCACCAGAAGGAATAGCGGCGCTAGTACTACTCTGCTCCATGATACGAGAGCCCTGCGGTTCTTGCTCCTCAACAACCTCAGAAGATCGGGATCGGGTACGCCTGACCTTAGCAGGGACCTCAACTTCGTCGTCAGAGCTATCTGACGTGGGGCCGCTGACGTCACTCTTCTACGGGAAGATATTCTGAGCCTGAATCTGACAGATGCGTGACCTCCTCTTCACTATCTGTCATGCTCAGAATCTCGTAGGCCTCTTTACTAGTGTACCTTCGTCTTGCCATTTTGGGCTCTAAATTTAGGGGTACACTAGTAAGATTCACAGGTAAAAAAAGCACCTGACTGTCACCAAATGTATCAAACGCTACCAAAAAAACTGTTAGCGATCGCAGGGATCAGGACTGTCTCTGTGAACGCTGCAGTTATGTGTTTTGTGTTTGGTAAGTGACAGTGATCGATTGATACTGCACTTGGGTGGGCTGGGCTGGGCTGGGCGGAGGGGCTAAACGCAGGTACTAGCAGGTATCTGGGCTGATCCCGCTAACACTGCGTTTTTGGGAACCCTAAACCGCTGGGGACGCTAGTATAGATCTGATCAGATACTATACCACTAAGGGAGGTGTATGCTTTGCGCGTGGGTGTTAGCGTTACTGGCACTAACCTAAAGCTGCCTGGGGCGACGCAGACCCTCTCTGGCGCTAAAACCTAATTGATATCACCCGCCGGGCGATCAGGGGGTTAAACCTTTATTGGGTTCTATACGGCGGGTGCCCTGATGCTATAAAAAGCAAACTAACCAACCAGCGTCACCTGTAACCTTTTATATGGTGATCACTGGTGAAAGGGTTAACTAGGGGCAATCAGGGGGTTAAAACCTTTATTAGGTTAAATATGGGGGTACCCGATGCTATATAAAAACCTGACGGGTTACCTAAATAACTAACTGGGTAACCAGTGTCACCAGTGACGCTTATACGGTGATCACTGGTGAAAGGGTTAACTCTAGGGGCAATCAGGGGGTTAAAATAATATATGGGGGTACCTGACGCTAATAAAAACCTGCGGCGAACCTAAAAATAATTAACTGGCTATCTAGGATACCAGCGACAAAAAAAAAGCGATCGGAAAAATGATCGCTTAGTGACGCTGGCGTTAGGGGGTGAAAGGGTTACCTGGGGGGCGATCAAGGGGTTAAACCTTTATTAGGGGGGGTTAGGGGGCTACCTTGGACCTAAAGGGGCCTAATCCTAACTGCCCTGCAACTTTTTACAGTCACAAATGACACTGATTGCAGTGATCAGTAAAAAAAATGATCACTGCAAACGGTGCACTGTGACTGGGGGTACTGGGGGTGATCTGGGGGTGACTGGGGGGTGATTTGTGTGCCTACGTGTACTGGTGTCAGTGGGCTGTTGGTGCACTTACTGTGAGATGTCTTCACTCCTCGCGCCGGATCGAAAAGACCGACACGAGGAGAGATGACATCACTTCCTCTGCCTGTGTTTACATTACACAGGCAGGGGAAGCTCTCTCATTCCCCGGGAGCGATCGAGAGGGGGTGACCGGAATCGAACGGCCGTCCCCTCATGCCGGATCGCTCCCGAACACTTAACCACCGCTCACTGTACAGAAGGGGGGTCCGATCGGACCCCCCAACTATACAAAGGCGATCACGTAGATCTACGTGATTCTGCCTGTCGGTGCCATTCTGCCGACTTATAATTAGTGGGTGGTCGTTAAGTGGTTAAGTCTTTAATTGGAGGGCTCCACGTTGCTTCCATCAGTTTTTTGTGTTTCCTCCAGCCGGAGGAACACCTCTGGTGGGAGCCATGATCTCTCAGGGCTTACCTGGGAGACGAAGGTTCTCACATAATTTTTTTCTAAAAGGAGTATGATCCTCCCACTTGCCTCCTGTTGGAACGGTCCCGTGGGCTCCTTCTCCCTCTTCCGTGCTTGGGGAGAGCCTGTACGGCTTGGAAATGCGGCCCGTTTTTTTCGTTCAGATGGTGGCGTGCTGGGGGTTCCGCTAGAAGCCGCTTTGCAGTGTTGGTGGACCGGGTAGCCGCCATTTCTCTAGAGGCCGAGGAGAGCCTCGGCCGCGTCCTACACTATGCAGGAAGTGGCAGCATTTCCGGGTCGGCGGGCGTGCGTAATTTCCGGCGCCAGCGCAGGGGGAGAGAGCAGGGTCACCTGGTGCCTTCTTAAAGTTCCGGGTCGGCGCAGCAGCGTTTTTCAATCCGGAACCGGTTGCTGTATTACACGTGTCCGCATGCACTCGGCTATGGAGGATGATGCAGCGGAGAAGGGGGCAAGCCTAGGCACCAGCAAGGCCAAGGTAAGGGACTATGTCCTATTCTACTCTGAGCCGATTCTCCTGTGGGGGGGGTTATTTCACCCATCTCCCTTTTCCCCCACCTTCCACCTCCCTGGGTATGTCTGGGCAGCAGCTAGTGGGTTAGCATTTTGCCTAGCAGGGGGGGATTCAAGGTGGTGGTGGCTTGTTGGGGCACAAGGAAGTGAGATGATTTTTCCTAAGTGCACCTGGGTGTTTGATTGGGCTGTGTAACAGCATTTTTAGCGTGGTTCTTTGTCTTTCTCTTCTGTTTGTGCAGGCTAAAAGTTCTGTCCAACCAGTGAAGAGAAGGTGCCCTGTCTGCAGAGAAAAATTGAGCGAGGCTTGGTCCAAGTCGCTTTGTGCAGATTGCACTGCAAAAGTGGTCAGGGAGGAGTCTCCATCCTTTTGTGGCGATTAGTCTCTACCATTAAGGATGAACTGCGTGCCACCTTTCAAGCTTTTAGGTCAAACCTAGGAGAAGAACCAGGTCCCTCAAGGGATCCCAGGGCTCCGCAGCCTTCTTCAGTACCCCAAGACGGCTCTCAAATCTTATTAGGAGGTCCGTTATCTCAGGACACTGCCCAAGAATCTGCTTCCCTTGCTCCAGATGGAACAGACTCTGAGGAGGAAGAAAATGAAGCAGAGGCCGCTTCTAAGTACAAAATGTCGCTAGAAGAAGTCGCAGGGCTTTTAAAAGTAATCCATGCGACTTTGGGGATTGAAGAGGAAAAGAAGGAGCTCTCCCTACATGACCGCATGTATGCAGGTTTGGCTGATTCAAAAAGCCGTGTTTTTCCAGTCCATTCAATAATCTCGGACATGATTAAAAAAGAGTGGTTGGAACCTGAGAAAAAGCCATTTTTTTTTCCCCGGTCTCAGAAGAGAAGATTTTCATTTGAGGACAACCCGGATTCCATCTGGAACAAGGTTCCAAAACTGGACTCTGCTTTTTCACAGGTCTCAAAATCAACTGACCTTGCTTTTGAGGACATGGGCACGTTAAAGGAGCCCCTGGACAAAAGGATGGATTTGCTTCTTAAAAGGGCCTGGCAGTCAGTGATGAACAATCTAAAACCTGCAATGGCAACATGTGTCGCTAGGAATTTAGAACACTGGATTAACCAGATGAAGGCCCATGTTATGGCGGATTCCCCAAAACAGGAGATTCTGGACTCTTTTACAACACTTTCTGCAGCAGTAGCATATATTGCGGATGCTTCAGCAGAATCCATTCGTATGTCAGCTAGATCAGTGGCGTTGACGAATTCTGCTCGGAGGGCCTTGTAGCTTAAAACTTGGCCCGGAGATGCTGCATCTAAAAACAGGCTGTGTAGCATTTACTATTTGGTTCAGAACTAGAGTCCATTCTTGACCGTACGGCGGACAAAAAGAAGGCATTTCCGGTCAAGAAAAAACAGGTATAGACCCGTAAGCATTTTTTTCGTCCACAAAAAGGACAACGGGAAGGAAATTTGTCAGTGGAGTACAGAAGATTTCGGATGGATTCCATTTTCTCAGTAAGAAGCCTCAGAAGAGTCAAGGATGCTTCATGGCATCAATAGATTTGCGGGACGCATACCTCCACATTCCTATTGCCGCCAGGGGGTGGCACCAGCTTTTTCTGCCCAACTCACCGCCGAAGCTCTAGTAGAATGAGCCCGGATACTTACTGGACTCTCCTGGCCTGTAAGGGAATAGGCGTCTGAGATAGCCATTTTCAACCATCTGGCAATGGTTCTTCTAGAAGCTTGTCTTCCTTTTTTATTTCCGGAAAATAAAATGAATAGTGCGTCTGAACGCCTAAAGTCTTTAGTAGCTTCCAGGTAACAGAAGACTGCTCTTTTAACATCCAGGGTATGGAATTCTTCTTCCTTCTTACCCGACGGATTAGAACAAAACCTAGGAAGTATTATCTCCTGGGACATATTTTGAACTGAAGCAACCTTTGGTAAAAAAATTAGGATCCGTTTTCAGAACAATTCTGTCTGAAAAAATAGAAAAAAATGGCTCCGATTGATAAAGCTTGCAGCTCACTGATTCTTCGAGCTGTTGTAATGGCTACTAGAATTTTTTTTTCAAAGTCATTAGTTTCAGGGAGGTTAAATTAAGAGGTTCGAAAGGTTCCCTGGTCAGGGCTCGTAGAACGACTGATAAGTCTCATGACGGACAGTTTTTGATCACTATCGGTCTAGCCCGAGTGAGGGCTTTAAAGAATCTGATTACTAGGGGTTCTGATGAAATAGATTTCTCAAAATATACCCCCAGTGCGGCAACCTGAACTTTTAGGGTACTGACCACTAGGCCCTTGTCCGCTCCTTCTTGCAGGAATTCCAGGATAGAAGAAATCTGTTTTAATGGTCTGTCGGATGTAGTGCACCAGGAGTTAAAGACTTTCCAGACTTTGTGATATATTGCTCTGGTAACATTCTTTCTGCTAGATAGGAGGGTAGCCACCAACCTATCCGAGAATCCTTTTCTCCTTAAGAGTTGCTCCTCAGAAGCCAAGCTGTGAGTTTTAGCTTTTTTACTTCTTGGTGAAGCAGGGGACCTTGTAACAGTAGGTCTTGTCTCAATGGAAGGTGCCAGTATGGTTTGATCTGCATCTGTAGAAGAGCCAAAAACCACGGCCTTTTGGGCCAGAAGGGAGTGATGAGGATTACTGTTGTATCCTCTAGGACACAAAAAGACATTTTCCCGTGGGACTTTAAAGCAGCAAAGAGGAATCAATGGTAGATAAAATGTAAATTTTATTGGAAAGATTGCAATGACGCATATAGCATAAAAAGATAAATTCATGGACCTTATGAGCTCCGGTATTTAAAAAACCAACAATGGAACACAGAAATAATACAATTCACATACATATAGTGTACATTTAGGATAGTGTGACATTACAAATTTAATGCATTACAATGTACTGTAGAAGAGACCCCGATGCATTTCGACCTCTCTAGGTCTTCCTCAAGGGGATTAAATTGTTCTATAGGACATCAAAAAGAATAATAGAAGATTATATATACAAATTAATCATGTTTCCTGCGTTTTCTGTCATAAAGAGTAATTGGGTAGGCAAATTTTTCAAAGTATTAATTTATTAACCACTTAACGACCGCCCACTGTAAATATACGTCGGCAGAATGGCACCGACAGGCAGAATCACGTACATATACGTGATTGCCTTTGTATAGTTGGGGGGTCTGATCGGACCCCCCTTCTTTACAGTGGGTGGTCGTTTTACCTTCGGGAGCGATCCGGCATGAGGGGACGGCCGTTCGATTCCGGCCACCCCTTCTCGATCGCTCCCGGCGAATGAGAGAGCTTCCCCTGCCTGCCAGGAAGGAGGAAGTGATGTCATCTCTCCTGCGGCGCTCACATATACCGAGCGCCGTACAGGAGAAGATGCAGGTTAGTACACAAAACAGCACACTGACACCAGGACACATAGGCACATAAATCGCCCCCCCAGCCCCCAGTCACAGTGTCACTGATTTCAGTGACCATTTATTTAGTGATCACTGCAATCAGTGACATTTGTGACTGTAAAAGTGTCACCAAAGTTTAGTCTTAGGTCCAGTGTAGCCCCCTAACCCCCCCTAATAAAGGTTTAACCCCCTGATCACCCCCCAGATAACCCTTTCACCCCCTAGCACCGCCGTCACTAAGCAATCATTTTTCTGATCGATGTCTTAGCGTCGGTGATGCTGATCGGTAGCCAGTAATTTTTTTTAGGTTCACCGCAGGTTTTTATAGCGTCGGGTACCCCCATATATTACCTAATGAAGGTTTAACCCCCTTGATCGCCCCCCAGGTAACCCTTTCACCCCCTATCACCACTGTCACTAAGCGATAATTTTTCTGATCGATGTCTTAGCGTCGGCGATGCTGATCGGTAGCCAGTAATTTTTTTTAGGTTCGCTGCAGGTTTTTATAGCGTCAGGTACCCCCATATATTATCTAATAAAGGTTTAACCCCCTGATCGCCCCCCAGGTAACCCTTTCACCCCCTATCACCACTGTCGCTAAGCAATCGTTTTTATGATCGTTGTCTTAGTGTCGGTGATGCCGATAGGTAGCCAGTAATTTTTTTTTAGGTTCGCCGTCAGGTTTTTATATAGCGTCAGGTACCCCCATATATTACCTAATAAAGGTTTTAACCCCCTAATTGCCCCTAGTTAATCCTTTCACCAGTGATCATCATATAAGTTTACGGGTGACGCTGGTTAGTTAGTTTGCTTTTTATAGTGTCAGGGCACCCGCCGTATATAACCCAATAAAGGTTTAACCCCCTGATCGCCCGGCGGGTGATATCAGTTGGGTTTTAGCGTCAGAGAGGGTCTGCGTCACACCCCAGGCAGCGTCAGGTTAGTGCCAGTAGCGCTAACACCCACACGTGAAGCATACACCCCCCTTAGTGGTATAGTATCTGATCAGCTCAATATCTGATCTATACTAGCGTCCCCAGCAGTTTAGGGTTCCCAAAAACGCACTGTTAGTGGGATCAGCCCAGATACCTGCTAGCACCTGCGTTTTGCCCCTCCGTCCAGCCCAGGCCACCGAAGTGCAGTATTGATCGATCACTGTCACTTGCAAAACACAACACACATAACTGCAGCGTTCGCAGAGACAGGCCTGATCCCTGCGACTCCAGTGCTGTAGGAGGTGATTTCACCACCACAGTTAAAAAAAAAAAAAAAAAAGCATATATGCCGAAGCATTGGGGCAGCAGGGGCGGAGGAGCGATTTTGCTCCTAATGCCGCGTACATACGGTCGAAATTCCAACGGAGGCTTGCCCGTGGAAAAGTCTGACCATGTGTACGCGGCATAACTTTTGCGAGAAGATGCCCCCATGCTTCGGCATATATAAATGGTGCATGTATGCCCATCATTAGAAGTGGGTGGATGAAGGGCGGTATTCTAATGGTGGGCATACCCACCGATCAATCTTTTTTTTTCGTTCAGCCAACAGGCTGCATGAAAAAAAAGATTACAATACATGTCCAAGGACCAGCAACGTACTGGTATGTTGCTGGACTTTGAATGTTTATACCAGAATGATGCCTGCGGGTTTAGGTATCATCTTGGTATCATTCTTTTCAGCCAGCGGCCGGCTTTCATGTAAAAGCAATCCTAGTGGCTAATTAGCCTCTGGACTGCTTTTACAAGCAGTGGGAGGGAATGTCCCCCCCCCCGGATATAAAAAGCGCCATTGGGAAATTGGGAAAGCATTTTATCACACCGATCTTGGTGTGGTCAGATGCTTTGAGGGCAGAGGAAAGATCTAGGGTCCAATAGACCCCAGTTTTTTCAAAAAAGAGTACCTGTCATTACCTATTGCTATCATAGGGGATATTTACATTCCCTGAGATAACAATAAAAGTGATAAAAATAAATAAATATGGAAGCAACAGTTTAAAAATAAAATAAAAAAGCAAAATTAATAAAAAAAAATAAAAAAAAAGCACCCCTGTCCTGCCCTGCTCTTGCCCAATGGCGAACGCAAGCGTCGGTCTGGCGTCATATGTAAACAGCAATTGCACCATGCATGTGAGGTATCACCGCGAAGGTCAGATCGAGGGCAGTCATTTTAGCAGTAGACCTCCTCTGTAAATCTAACGGGGTAACCTGTAAATGCTTTTAAAGGCTTTTAAAAATGTATGTAGTTTGTCGCCAATGCGCGTTTGTGCGAAATTTTAAAGCATGTCGTGTTTGGTATCTATGTACTCGGCCTAAGATCATCTTTTTTATTTCATCAAACATTTGGGCAATATAGTGTGTTTTAGTGCATTAAAATTAAAAAAAGTGTATTTTTTCCCAAAAAAATGCGTTTGAAAAATCGCTGCGCAAATACTGTGTAGAAAAAAAAATGCAACACCCACCATTTTATTCTGTAGGGCCTTTGCTTTAAAAATATATATAATGTTTGGGGGTTCAACATAATTTTCTTGCAAAGAAAAATATGTTTTCATGTAAACAAAAAGTGTCAAAAAGGGCTTTGTCTTCAAGTGGTTAGAAGAGTGGATGTAAGCTTCCTAATGTTGTGTATAAAATGCCAGAACAGTTCAAAACCCCCCCAAATGACCCCATTTTGGAAAGTAGACACCCCAAGCTATATACTGAGAGGCATGTCGAGTCCATGGAATATTTTATATGTTGACACAAGTTGCGGAAAAAATACAATTTTTTTTTTTTTGCACAAAGTTGTCACTAAATGATATATTGCTCAAACATGCCATGGGCATATGTGGAATTACACCCCAAAATACATTCTGTTGCTTCTCCTGAGTACGGGGATACCACATGTGTGAGACTTTTTGGGAGCCTAGCCGCGTACGGGACCCCAAAAACCAATCACCGCCTTCAGGCTTTCTAAGGGTGTCAATTTTTGATTTCACTTCTCACTGCCTATCACAGTTTCGGAGGCCATGGAATGCCCAGATGGCACAAAACCCCCCCAAATGACCCCATTTTGGAAAGTAGACACCCCAAGCTATTTGCTGAGAGGTATTGTGAGTATTTTGCAGATCTCGTTTATTGTCACAAAGTTTTGAAAATTGAAAAAAAAAAAATGTTCTTTCTTCATTTTCAAAAACAAATGAGAGCTGTAAAATACTCACCGTGCCTCTCAGCAAACAGCTTGGGGTGTCTACTTTCCAAAATGGGGTCATTTGGGGGGGTTTTGTGCTATTTTGGCATTTTATGGCCTTCAAAACTGTGATAGGTAGTGAGGAGTGAAATCAAAAATTTGCGCCCTTAGAAATCCTGAAGGCGGTGCTTGGTTTCCGGGGTCCCGTACGTGGCTAGGCTCCTAAAAAGTCCCACACATGTGGTATCCCCGTACTCAGGAGAAGCAGCAGAATGTATTTTGGGGTGCAATTCCACATATAACCATGGCATGTGTGAGCAATATATCATTTAGTGACAACTTTTTGTAATTTATTTTATTTTTTTATTTTTTTGTCATTATTCAATCACTTGGGACAAAAAAAAAAAAATATTCAATGGGCTCAACATGCCTCTCAGCAATTTCCTTGGGGTGTCTACTTTCTAAAATGGGGTCATTTGGGGGGGTTTTGTACTGCCCTGTCATTTTAGCACCTCAAGAAATGAGATAGGCAGTCATAAATTAAAAGCTGTGTAAATTCCAGAAAATGTACCCTAGTTTGTAAACGCTATAACTTTTGCGCAAACCGATAAATATACGCTTATTGACATTTTTTTTACTAAAAACATGTGGCTGAATACATTTTGGCCTAAATGTATGACTAAAATTGAGTTTATTCGATTTTTCTTATAACAAAAAGTAGAAAATATCATTTTTTTTAAAAAAAATTCGGTCTTTTTCCGTTTATATCGCAAAAAATAAAAATCGCAGAGGCAATCAAATACCATTAAAAGAAAGCTCTATTTGTGGGAAGAAAAGGACGCAAATTTCGTTTGGGTACAACATTGCATGTCCGCACAATTTACAGTTAAAGCAGCGCAGTGCAAAATTCTGAATTCACCTCTGGTCCTTTAGCTACCAAATGGTTCGGGGCTTAAGTGGTTAAGAAACGCACAGGGGAAACAGATTGCTAAATCGATCATAGTTGATGAAAAATTGCATATTTACCCTGTGTGTCGAATTGAATGGTGAAACCGGAGACTTTCGTATTAAAAGCGTGATTGCGTATGCACTCCCAGGGTTCCCAATAGGGGTCCGTATTGGCCAAGGCGCCCACCTCCCACTCCATGGCGGATCCGCTCCACGGCTCGTCCGACTCAAAAGGGGTCACACGTTTTGGGAGTATCCCAATAGCGGGCAAGAAAGCTGAAAAGGAGGGAAGGCGTAGCAGAGGTGAAAATTCCAACTGTGCGTCAGAGCATCTACCCCCAGAGATGACTCGTTCCTGTTCAGGGAAAAAAAGCGGGATATTTGTGTATTTTCCTGAGTCCCAAAGAGATCCACTCTTGGCTGTCCCCATTTCTTCACTATTAGATTGAAGACATCTGGATTCAATTGCCACTCCGCTTCGTACACCTGGTTCCTGCTGAGGAAATCCGCCATCCTGTTTAGGGTCCCTTTTAGGTGGACCGCGGACAAGGATTGAGTATGGACTCTGCCCAGTTTAGAATGCTCTCTGCTAGGCCTTGAAGTACTCTGTTTCTGGTGCCCACCGCCGTGGCATTGTCCGACAGGATTTGTGTTTGTTGCCCTTGGACTTCTTCTGCAAAGGACAATAAAGGCCATTTCTATCGCCTTTTAGTTCCCTCCAGTTTGAGGATCTCGGTGCTTCCCTTGTGGACCAAGATCCCTGAGCCCATCGACCGCTCATGTGAGCCCCCCAATCCCAGGAGCTGGCATCGGTTGTTAGCCTTACCTGGGTTGGAAAGGACCACAACAGGCCTGCTGAGAATCTTGCCTGGTTCTTCCACCACCAGAGACTCCTCTTTACTTTGGTGGGGATCTTCACCAGTGAATCCAGTGAATTTTGCTGGTGATCCCAGATTTTTAACAAACTTTTGCAGCGGTCTGAAATGGAGCTTTGCCCACTGTACTGCTGGTATGGAAGAGGTCAGGGTTCCTAGTGCTGACATGACCCTCCTGATGGACAGAAGCTGACTGGATTGTAAGAGTGACACCACCTCTATCAGCTTTTTCTGTTTTTCTTCTGGGAGAAAAATCTTTTGCTCCAAAGAGTTGATACGGAAACCCAGGAATAACACCTCCTGAGAGGGAATCAGATTGGACTTTTGGAGGTTTAGTATCCAACCGATAGATTCTAGGTGGGCACGGGCTCTGTCCAAATTCCTCTGAAGTCCATCTCTGGTTTGGGCAAACAGTAGCAGGTCGTCTAGATAAGGAATCACTGAAATCCCTTCTAGACGCAAGGGTGCTAGAGCTTCGGCCATTACCTTCGTGAACACTCCATGGAGACGATGACCGGCCGAACGGGAGAGCTCTGAATTGCAGGTGCACCACCTTCTTCTTTTCTCTCAGAGCTAACCTCATAAAGCCTATTGGAAAACCAGTTACCGGTAAGTCTAACTTGCATTTTTTTCGTCAGTCTGGGCCCGCAGGTAAGCGTTCCCAGGCCGACAAAAGGCTAGCTGAGGGACGAAAGTATCCCTGGGTTCACAAGCCGAACAAACCTGCGAAACAAATCTGCTACTGCATGAAGGTTTGCCCCCACCTGACTATCGGGTGGGGGGTCGCCTTTGTGAGTTTGCAGCTCGGTGGACCTCCCTGCTTTCTGACCAGTGGGTTTGCGAAGTGGTTTCATCAGGTTACAAGATTTTATTTATCTTTTTCTTGTCCACCAAACAGATTCTTTCCCTCTAACCTTCCTCTTCTTCCGGCTCGTTGGAACGCCCTATTTGGGGCAGTGCAGGACCTGCTGAGGCGCAGGGTAATCGTACCTGTGCCGCTGCCGAAAAGGTTTCAGGGATTCTACTCCCAAAGAACGGACGTGTGTGACAGGAGCTCCGGCTATTCCCCAGCAAATGTGAGCCTGACGGTCTATAGCTTCCCCTAGACCCGGCTCTTCCCCTACCAGCTCCCCCAGCTTACCATCGCGCAGCCACCGCCATCCGGGCGTCCCCCTCCTATACCGATAGACTCGCAGGACAGACCACGGCTGCGGCCCTAGCTCCGGCCAGCCCTTAATTTTTCCTCCCCAATTTCTTCTCCAGCGGGCCTGCATGCCCTCTCCCACTACAGAGCTCTCTCAGCCGTCAGCAGACCTCCCCAAAGCCGCAGCGGGAACCCCCAGGCTCTGCAGGAGAGACCGTGGCTCGGGCCTAGCTCCAGCCGCGGAGGCCATATTGGTACACCCAGCCGCGGCTGCAGTACTTCCCCCTACCCCCCACAAGCAGTCATCCAGGGAAACAAAATTACAGGACGCACCTGGCTCTGACTAACTGCAAACAAACCTCCGCCGGGCCACTTATAATCGACAATCCAGGATCCGGCCTGGTAAGTATCATCCATCTTGGTACACCCAAGCGCTCTCACCACCTGTACCCTGACATCCCTTTCCACCTCCCCTCCCCCTCATCACTCTCAACCCTTACCCTCCTCATCTCTGCACCATCATCAGCCAGGTAAGCACACCGGGCCCAACCAACTATAGGCAGTTGATCCAGGGTTCACCGATCACCTCTGGGGATCAGGAAATATTTTTTTCCCCTGCTGTAGCAAATTGGCCAGGCTCGGCTGGGGTTTTTCGCCTTCCTCTGGATCATCGGGGGGAGGGGGGGGGTGGTTAGATCAGTTTGGGTACTATCATCTGTCATCCTCACCATCACGTCAGCATCATCATCGCTATCACTAGCTTATCGTCAGCCGTATCTCCGGGATCATCGCCATCTCGTCATCTTCATCGTCATTTCATCATCGCATTATCCCAGCACCATCAGCTTTTTTTTTTTTCCCCACCATGTGCAACATTAAATACTCAGCTGACACCCTCCACAGTCTAATGATTGCCGCCTCAACACTACCAACTCCCACCCAAAAAATACTACGGAAAGAACAACTTCTAGGAATCAATCGACCACCAAAAACAGAAAGGCACCACTTCAACTACAACACTTATAATGTGCCCTGATCAACACCAGATCGGCAATCAAGCACAGACAGGAAATCCATGACTTCATCACCCAAAACACAGATTGCCTCTTTATCACGGAAAGCTGGCTAACACCCGACTGTAACACCATCATAACAGAATTGGTGCCTGAGAACTACTGCATCCTAACCGAGCATAGAATAGGACAAAGAGGAGGAGGCCTAGCAGTGATCTACAAATCCCACCTCTCTATCGTCAAACCAACTCTACAGAACGCATTGCCTTTCATGGAAACACCCACTCTGCAACTTCAAACACCCGAGGAAACCGTCCACATACTGCTATGCTACAGACCACCGGGACCAAAGACACATCTCCTCACACCTTTCACCAAATTCATCTCGACATAAACCTTGAAAGCCCAAAAATTTCTGCTACTCTGGGACTTCAACCTCTGGGCTAACTCCACCCAAGACCCCATTGCCACCTCCTGTATCAACCAATTGGAAGAACTAGGTCTGCAGCAACTGATGGATGCTCCCACGCATGTTTCGGGGCACATTCTCGACCTCATCTTAAAACAAAATTTGGACATCAACACACTGGATAACATGCCTTTTACCATGGACGGACCACCACGCTATCAAATTTAAAGTTACCACCAACACCATCTTCCAAAAACCGAAACACAACACACTGGACAAGAGCCGAAAAGGTAGGCAGGATATGGACAGCCGCACACCAAAAACCATTGAGGTTGCCTTTAATAGGTAAAATACATGAAGCACTGCAAGTCACAGCAAAAACAAGGGGGTACACTGACGCGTTTCACACTAGGGTCTAGTGCTTAGTCATGGCTCATGACTTGTCACTACACTGGACAAGAGCTCAGAAGAAACTACACTCTGAACTTTTCAAAACCACACTATCGGAAAAAAATAGGAATGCTAAATCAAAACCACTCAACGGAACAAACACTCAACTTCTTAAACAAAGCACTACTACAAACAGCAGATACAGTCGTTCAGAAACGAAGAGCACTCATCCGCAAAACAAACTCCAGCTGGTTTAACAACACTCTCACATTACTGAAGCAAGAACGCAGAAGAGCTGAAGGAGCCTGGAGAAGAAACCCAACAAAGGAAAACCACAAACTACAAAGCACTCACTAAGAAATACCACAAAGCAATCTTCAAAGCAATAAAAGAACACTTCTCAAACACCATCTCTAAAGCTCTAAACCGTCCCTGGGAACTTTTCAAACTAGTCGCTCAGACTATGAACCCCACCTGCCTAGAGCTGCCAGCAAACGACACTTAAGAATTCTGTAATGAACTATCAGATTTTTTTATCGACAAAATCAAAAACATTCGGGAAATAATTCAACAGAAAAAAACAACCAACCTCACTCAGCCAAAGCAAGAGGAAATCAAAACAAATATTCTACAATCGATTAAATTCTCACTGGTCCCTATCACCATCGACACCACCAAAAACATCATCAGAAGACTCCGAGACAGCACATCACCAGATGACATCATCTCTACAAAACTCCTGAAAGAATGCACCGATATCTGGGCACCCACCATAACACATCTTGTAAATCAATCGTTCAAAGAAGGTATTGTTCCGATCTCCCTGAAGCAAGTCATAATTAAACCCCTCCTAAAGAAACCCAAACTACCACAGACCGGTAACAAGCCTTAGGACCATCTCCAAGATTATTGAGAAAGCAGTCGTACAACAGCTACAACTACACCCACAAACTCTTGGACCCACTACAATCAGGCTTCCGACCAGGCCATAGCATAGCACAGAAACGGCACTTCTCAAAATATGGGATGACGCCCTTGAAGCAGCAGCAGATGACGGAGAATCATGTCTCCTGGTGCTGCTGGACCTCAGTGCAGCATTCGACACAGTAGATCACAAAACTCTACTCATTCGTCTTAAAGAAGTAGCCGGAGTCACAGACTCAGATCTACCCTGGTTCTCAAACTTCCTAGAAAATCGTTCCCAGACAGTGAAACTAGGAGCCGTCACCTCGGAAACGCGCACCATTTCTTGCGGATTCCCTCAAGGATCACCCTGTCACCCGTGCTTTTCAACATCTACCTCCGCCCACTCCTCAAAATCATCAGCAAACAGGACCTGTGCTACAACTCCTACGCTGATGACACTCAACTTTACTTTCGCATCACCAAAAAAAAAAGACCAATATCACGGATTAGAAAAATGCCTCGCATTACTGGATGACTGAGAGCTCCCTCAAACTCAATTGATCCAAAACAGAACAACTTCTCTTCCACGCAAATCGAAACACCAAAGATAGGACGTCATGGACACCACCCACAACCCTTGGACAGATCATCACCCCAAGCACCAAAGTCAAAAGCCTCTGAGTAACCTTTGACTCAGATGTCGATGGATGCACAAATAGTGGGATCCGCTGACTACTGATCCTATCTTCTCCTACTGCGCAGACTCATCCCCTTCATCCCGGAAGAGGATACAGCGGTAGTAGTCTGAACAACCATCAATTCTCGACTCGACTATGCAAACTCCCTCTACTTAGGACTACCTAAATACCAGATTTTGCGCCTACAAGTCATCCAGAGAACGGCAGCCAGACTGGTTCCCAGGGTTTTTTTCCCCGTTACCAATCACCCCATCCCTGAGGACCCTCCATTGGCTAACCGTAAACCGTAAAGGATCGGGTCACATTCAAGAACCTCTGCCTCACCCACAAATGCACACAAGTAAAGGCTCCTCAATACTTATGCGAGAAAATAAAACACTACACCCCCAATCGCATTCTCCGATCAACTAACCAAAACCTCCTCCACATCCCCAAGTCCCGCTACAAATCGAAGGGAGAACAAAGATTTGCAGTCCAAGGACCACGGCTATGGAACGCTCTTCCCACAAACATCCGCATGGAAGAAAACCATCGGGCCTTCAGGAAAAAACTTAAGACCCACCTCTTCTGAAGGATAAGGACAACACCGGACAGAAATAAGCGCCTTGAGGTGATTTAGTTCGCATTTGTAGCGCTATACAAGTTACTCAAAGAAGGACGGAGTCCGTCTAATCCTGGATCTCAAGGCCCTCAACTCCTTTGTGAAGGTACGAAGGTTCAGGATGGAATCAGTTCGCTCTGTGGTCGCTGCACTCCATCCGGGGGATTTTCTGGCGTCCTTGGACATCAAGGGCGCATACTTGCATGTCCCCATATTTGTCAGGCATCAGGTTTCTGCGCTTTGCGGTCGGACGACCACTACCAATTTGTGGCTCTCCCTTTTGGCCTGGCATCGGCACCAAGGGTTTTCACCTAGGTGCTCGCCCCAATTCTGGCCTTGCTGAGACGGCGACGAATCGCTATCGTGGGCTACTTGGACGACCTCCTTCTGAGAGCAGCTTCAGACTCAGAATTAGGGGAGGATGTGGCGATTGCCAGTCAGACCCTTCAAGAATTTGGTTGGGTACTGAACCTCCAGACGTCGGTGTTGGTGCCGACTCAACGCCTAGAATACCTGGGCTTGATTCTGGACTCCTCCGAGGCGAGGGTTTTTCTTCCTTTGGGAAAAATTGCAGACTCTTCAGGCGGCGGTGAAGTTGTTTGCATCCCGCAGGTGGTCGTCGCTGCGCTTTTGCATGCGAGTCCTGGGTCTCATGGTAGCCTCCTTCGAGGCGGTACCGTATGCTCAATTCCACACTCGAGTCTTGCAGAAGGAGATCCTGTCCAAGTGGGACGAATCTCCGTTGTCCCTGTATTGTCAAACTAGTCAGGGCTTCCCTGGTATGGTGGCTGAGATCTCTGGCCCTTAAGTCCGGAAAGTCGTACCTTCCCTTTCACTGGACGGTGATCACGACGGACGCCAGCCTGACCAGTTGGGGGGGAGTTTGGGTTGTTCAGTCGACACAAGGTCGCTGGACGCAGGAAGAATCCTGCCTGCCGATCATTGTGCTGGAACTTCGAGCAATCAGGCAGTGCCTCTCCACATGGTCACAGAGGCGTCCAGTCAGGATCCAGTCGGACAACGCCACGGTGGTGGTGTATGTCAACCATCAAGGAGGAACAAGAAGCTCAGCTGCAGCATCGGAGGTCGCTCACATCCTGCGACGGGCAGAACGGAGCGTGCTGTCTTTATCGATCGTATACATTCCGGGCGTAGAAAACTGGCAAGCGGACTACCTGTCACCAGATGCTGGACTAAGGAGAATAGTCGCTACACCCGGATGTGTTTAGACTCCTTTGCCTGAGATGGGGCAAGCCAGATGTGGATCTCCTGGCTTCTCGACTCAATCGGAAGGTATTGAGGTTTGTGGTCAGGTCAAAAGATCCCGGATGGGACAGATGCGTTGGTGGCTCCGCAGAGTGGAGACCGAGGGGATTCCGGTAATTCTAATTGCCCCAGTTTGGCCTCGGCGTCCCTGGTACTCTGACCTAGTACGCCTGGTGGCGGCTGTCCCTTGGCGACTGCCGATGCGAGAGGACCTTCTGTCGCAAGGTCCTATACTACATCCTGCTTTACAGTTGCTGGCTTTAACGGCATGGCTGTTGAAAGTCAGATTCTGAGGGACCGAGGCCTGTTGGATTCAGTAATTTACCACCATGCTGAGGGCACGGAAGTCATCTTCTCGGAAGATCTATCATCGCACGTGGAAGGCCTACATCTCTGTGTGAGGAGATGGGGTGGCGTCCACGGGCATATTCGGTTTCCAGGATCCTGCTGTTTTTACAGCGTGGAGTGGATCAGACACTTGCCTTAAGCACCATTGAGGGTCAGATTTCAGCCTTGGCTGTTTTCTTTCAATGACCCTTGGCCTCTTATTCACTGGTGAGTACGTTTGTGCAAGGGGTCCAACATGTGGCCCCTCCATTTCGACCACCACTACCTCCGTGGGATTTGAATCTGGTGCTCTCTGTACTTCAGAAACCTCCAGTTTGAGAACATCAGAGAGATTCCCCTTTTGACACTCTCTCAGAAAGTTGCCTTTCTGATGGCTATTACATCTGTCAGGAGGGTTTCTGAGTTGGCGGCCTTGTCTTGCAAGTCCCCCTACTTGATCCTCCATAAGGATAAAGCGGTGCTACGCCCGCAGCCTTAGTTTCTTCCGAAGGTGGTTTCGGCTTTTCGGCTTTCCATCTAAATGAGGACATTGTACTTCCATCCTTGTGTCCTCGGCCGTCGCATCCCAAAGAGGTTGCGTTACATTCCTTGGACAAGGTACGTGCTCTTCGGGTGTATCTGTCTGCTACGGCTCAGTTTCGGAGGTCAGACTCACTGTTTGTCGGTGACTGGTCCAAAGAAAGGCCTGGCGGTCTCGTCGGCCACCATTTCTCGGTGGATCAGACAGATCGTGATTCAGGCTTATACCCTGAAAGGGCAGGTGCCTCCCTTTCCTGTCACGGCGCATTCGACCAGGGCAATTGGTGCCTCCTGGGCTTTCAGACATCAAGCGTCTGTCTCACAGGTGTGTAAGGCGGCGACCTGGTTGTCCATTCACACTTTCACTAAGTTTTACAAGGTTGATGTGCTTGCAGATGCTTGCTTCAGCCGCAAAGTTTTGCAGGCGGCTGTTTAAGGTTGCAACTCCGTTGAGCTCTGGTTGTTTTGGGGTGAAGTTTTTTTTGCTGTTCCCACCCCTCATTTTTTTTACACTGCTTGGGGACGTCCCTACTGTCAAGAATTTAAGGAAGCTGTGTCCGTCCATGGACGAAAGAGAAAATAGGATTTTTGTACTCGCCGTAAAATCCTTTTCTCTGAAGTCCATGGACGGACACAGCACCCACCCCTCCTCCTTTTTTATGTTTTTATGCTGCTTTTTGACGAACTGAGCTGCTGAGTGCAGGGTGAGGGGTTATGACCAGAGGGACCGCCCCCTGGGCAGTACGGTTCAGCTTTGCTTAATGACATGTTTTTAAATGCTAACATGTCTGCCTAGTCCTCTCTTAATAGATGGGAACATAACCCTACTGTCAAGAATATAAGGAAGCTGTGTCCGTCCATGGACTTCAGAGAAAAGGATTTTACGGTGAGTACAAAAATCCTATTTTTGCTGCACACTGGTCACCGCAAGGACACACAGAAAATAGTTTTTTACGTGTCCCATTCACTTCTCAGCAGTCCGGAGCTGCAATAAAATGCAGACGTGCTTTTAGGCCAATAAAGTAAAATTTTGGTCTCGTCTGACCAGCGCGCCTTCTTCCACATGTTTGCTGTGTCCCCCACATGACTTCTCACAAACTGCAAACAGGACTTCTTTTGTCTTTCTTTCAACACTAGCTTTTTTTCTTGCCAGATTTGTGGAGTGCATGAGTAATGGTTGTCCTGTGGACAAATTCTCCCACCTGAGCTGTGGATCTCTGCAGCTCCTCCAGAGCTACCATGGGCCTCGAGGGGAGTAAATCACCGGAACCAGATGGCTTACACCCGAGAGTCCTTAAAGAACTCAGTCAGGTTATAGCCAAATTGCTATTCCTAATCTTCATTGACCGCATACTGACAGGATTGGTACCAGCTGATTGGCAAAAAGCCCATGTGGTACCAATATTCAAAAAAGGCAGAGATCTATTTCTGGGAACTATAGACCTGTCAGTCTAATGTTGGTAGTTTGCAAACTATTTGAGGGGATAAGGGACCATATTCAAGAATTTACTGATGAAAACCATATAATTAGTAGTAATCAGCATGGGGTTATGAAAGGTCGTTCTTGCCAAACCAACCTATTAACATTCTACGAGGAAGTGAGCTGCCATCTGGACAAAGGTAGGCTGGTGGATGTGGTATATCTGGATTTTGCAAAAGCATTTGATACAGTCCCCCACAAACGCTTAATCTACAAGCTGAGGTCTGTAGGCATTGACCATAGAGGGGGTATGTACCTGGATAGAAAACTGGCTACAGGGGCATGTCCAAAAGGTTGTGATAAATAATGTATACTCAGAATGGTCTAGAGTCGTTAGTGGGGTACCCCAAGGCTCTGTCCTGGGACCAATTCTGTTTATTTATAAATGATATAGAGGATGGGATAAATAGCTCTATCTCTTTGCTGATGACACAAAAATATGCAGGGCAATAACACAGCAGGATATAGAAACTTTACAAAAGGACCTGAATAAATTAATATAGTGGGCTACTACAAGGCAAATGAAGTTTAACATTGAAAAATGTAAGGTAATGCACTTGGGGAGGGGGTGGGGGGGGGGTATAAATATATAAACGCAAGTTTCTCTTTAGGGGGAGAATCCCTAGAGGATTCCAAAGCCAGCTGAATATTTGCATGCATTAAAAAGGGAATTTACTCCAGAGATGAGATGATTATTCTGCCACTGTATAAAACTGGTTTTGCCGTATCTGGAGTATTCCGTACAGTTCTGGTCACCAATCTTCAGAAAGGATATGCTGGATCTCCAGAGAAGGGCAACTAAATTAATATAGGGACTGGATGACCTTAATTATGAGGAACTACATGCCTTAATTTTATTCTCCCAGGAGAATAGACGAGAGGAGATGTGATATTCAAATATCTCAAAGGTGATTCCAGTGCAAGTATGAAACTTTTTTAGTCCCAGGGAGTGTAAGAGGACACACGATGAGACTGAAAGAGAAGCTGTTTAACCCTAAGCTGCATAGGGGGTTTTTCACTGTCAGGGCGGTAAGGATGAGGAACTCTCTTCCACAATCGGTGGTGTTGGCAGGAAGTATGGATAGTTTTAAAAGACTCTTGTACATGCATCTTAACGAAAACGATTTAAGGTGGTATGGGAAATTATTTTTCTACACACACCTACACAGGTTGAACTGGATGGACTATTGTCTTTATTCAACCTTACCAACTATGTAACTATGTAAATTTTTTTATCCCTGACCTATATGGTGTGTTCCCTGTGCTTCATGAGGTTTGTTGACTAAGGTTCTTTAACAAACCTGAGGGCTTCACAGAACGGCTGTATTTATTCTGAGATTGAATTACACAGGTGGACTCCATTTACTAATTGGGTGACTTTTGTAGGCAACTGGTTTCACTAGACTTTAGTTAGGGGTATTAGAGTAAAGGGGGCTGAATACAAATGCATTCCACACTTTTTTTTCTTTCAAATTATTTATTTGTAAAAAAAAAATGAAAATCATTTTTCTTCTACTTCACAATTATGTGCCATTTTGTGTTGGTCTATCACATAAAATCCCAATAAAATACATTTACATTTTTGGTTGTAACATGACAAAATGTGGAAAATGTCAAGGGGTATGAATACTTTTTCAAAGCACTGCATATCATTGATGTGGAATTTAACTTGCCCCTAACCCCCACCCTCATCCCCACGCTTTTATGCTGGGTTAAATTCAAAATGCACACCTGTCCAGCAGATCCAGTGATAATCATCTGGATCTTCTGTTCCAAGGACCAGTTTACTACGCTGCTTCATGGTTGTTCCCTTTTTTATTTTTTATTTTTTTTTCAATTCTTTATTTTGCAGTCTGGGAAATGAACATAGGGCCGTGAATGTATCACAACAGGAATAAACCTTGTTAAAAAATATAACGGTATATCATGGCTACGCTAGTACAGCAACGGTTGCTGGGTCAGCTATCTCATGGACCATTGGCAACCGCTTACATCAAAGCTTGGTGTAGGATGTTACTCCGAATCGCCCTGCACATTTGCAAAACCTTTTTATATTTTCACAATAGAAAAATAGTAAGAAGTAGGATTGCAGTTTTCACAACCGCACCAGAAAAATTATAACGCAGAAGAAGAAGAAGAATGATGGTCAGACGAATAAAAAAGAGAGGGTGCAAAGAGAAAAAAAAAGGGGGGGGAGGAAAGGGGCAGTGAGGCCAGCCCCCACCACCCCTAATCCCCCTCCAGTGCTCCACTGGGCTGTATGGCTAAAGGTGTCTAATCCCTATAGTGGAAATAGGGAGTCCATATCTTCCAGTACCTTTCCTCCTGTTCGGTCATGGTAAGATTTTCCATCATCTGAATATCTGCTATTCTGGTACGTCAATGGGCAATTGTAGGAGGGCAGGGATTCTTCCACAGAGCTGGAATACACGCTTTGGCTGCTGTGAATAAATGTCGGCGTAAGGAATTATTTTTTAATTTTTGTTAGAGGAGTGTCGTTCAGCAGAAAAGCGGCCGGGTTTTTATTGAGCGAGACCCGAGTCAGCGTTTTAATCATAGATTCAACCTCCGACCAGAAGCTGTTTAGTTTTGGCCATTCCCAGAACATGTGCAAAAGGGTTCCCACAGATTCTCCACAGCGCCAACACATCTCGGAATCTTGGATAGATCCCATGTAATTTCACAGGGGTTCTATACCACTGTGTGAGAAGCTTATGCCCTCCTTCCTGATATCTGCTAGCAAGAGAAACTTTATGCGCAAATAGTATAATTTTGTCTTTCCAGATTGCGAGAAGGTAATATGCAGGTCGCTTTCCCATTGTTGCAAAAAAGTCAAGTCGGCAGTGTCACCTTGGTTTGTCAGGAGAGTGTAGAAGTGCGAAAGAGAGTGAGGAAGCTGGGACCCATCTAAACAGATCTGTTCAAGTGGCGTAAGCTACCTTAGGTTTTGATGTCCCTCGGGTAATGAACGTAGGTACGTACTCCAATTGTGCCCTCCTGAAGAAATCCAAGTCCATTTGAAAGGGGGCCTCCAGTTCTCGTTTGGACATAAGCTTATTGGCAACCACGAAATTTAAACGTCTGAAGACGTTCTGCCGACGTAGCATTGTAAATTTTGGGTCAGTCAGGCCTGGCAGGAATGCATGGGAACCCTACACCGGGGGGGCGAGGGGACTTGGGGATGGAGATAGAGTAGGCAGCGTTTGAAACGGACGATTGGCTACCCGTGAAGTCGCCCGAATTGTAGGGTGTGTAGTAATCACCGTAGCGTAAGTTTGCCTAGGGACCAGCGTAAGCCCGGTCTACCCAGTTTTTGGGGTCGGTCATTACACACCACTCCATTATTCTGGTAAGGTGGGAAGCCTCATAGTATCTTACAGGATCTGGAAAGCCCATTGCCCCCTGCACTTTTGGGAGGGATAGTATAGCTCTCTGAAGCCTCTGAGGCTTTCCGGCCCAAATGAATCTGATGAACCTTGTCCGTAATTCTGGCAAAAAGTTCAGAGGGAGCCTAACTGGCAGTGTTTGAAAGAGGTATTTGAGTCTTGACATCACATTCATTTTTAAAATATTCGAGCATCCAAACCAGGTAAAAGTGTCCCTATCCCAGCGCTGAAGGTCCATTTTAAGCTTACGGAGCAAAGGTGCAAAGTTTGAGTTCGAAAATCCTATTAAGTTTGCGGGGAATATCCGTTTCCATATATCGAATATGGGAGTCTATTCATTTTAAAATTGAACGCTTGACTTAATTGCTGTTGAGCGTGGGCCCGGCAGCTCAATCCCCATGGCTTCTGACTTGACGTAATTGATTTTATAGTTGGAGAGTTTACTAAGCTCTGCCATGAGTGATGGAAGAGACACAGATGGAGATGTAACAAAGATGATTAAATCGTCTGTGTAAGCTGCCAGTTTATGTTCGTGGCCTCTAGTCTCGATACCCTGGATGAGCCATAACAGTTCTCAACAATGATTCCAGAGTGAGTATTAATATTAAACGGGAGAGAGGGCAGCCCTGACGCGTCCCATTGCGTATTTGGACGGTATCTGAGAGGACCTCATTTACCCACTTTCGCATATTCGACCCAAGTCCAATATGTTCTAGCGTGGCATTCAGAAATTTCCAATCCATCCTATCGAATGCCTTCTCCGCATCCGTGGAGAAGAGCACTAATGGTGAATGGGAAAACTGCACATAATGAATTGCGTTCAGAACACTTTGAGTGTTATCTCGCCGTTCCCTACCTGGGACAAACCCTGACTGATCCATGTGCACTTAGGAAGGAATATAGGGAAGTAACCTATTTGCTATAATTTTGGTAAATATTTTTAGGTCTACATTTAATAGCGAAATTGGCCTATAACTTGCACAATACGCCGGATCATTGCTCTCCTTTTGGAAAAACCGTCACATGGGCCAATAAGTTAGTATCAGAAATACTGCAGCCATCTCTCAGGGAGTTGTAGGCTGATACAAAACGTTTGCTAATGGCGCAGCAAACGTCTTGTAATAAGAGTAAAACCATCCGGGCCCAGTGCTTTGCCCGTTTTCGTTGACTTTAGTGCCGCAAGGAATTCGTCCGTTGAAATGGGTGGATCTAGGCCCGTTGCTATATCGTCAGAAAGGGATGGCATACCCGAGGATTCTCAATGTCGGATCCGCTCACGAGTATTTCCACTTGTCGTAGACGATGTTTGTGGTGTCAAGTTATACAAGGCTGTATAGTAATTCCCTAAATGTCTTAGCGATATCGGTCGAGGTGCTAACCATTTTGTCTTTGGCTTTAAGTTGCGATTATATAGGTGCGCGCCCTAGTTGACCTTAGTGCATTTGCCAAGATCCTACTGAGTTTATTGACATACTTGTACAACACCCGCCTGCAGCGTACTAGCTGTGCCTTAGCTTATTCCATAAGCACCGAATTTAACTTGTCCCTCAAGTCCAAGAGTTTATCTTCCACCGGTTGGGCGGGCGAGGTTTTATGAATCCGCTCCAAACTATGGATTTCTCAGAGCAGGGTGTCGATCTGTTCGGACAGTTGCTTTTTATGGTGGGTCCCCAATTTAATGAACAATCCCCGCATTACACATTTGTGGGCATCCCAAAGTGTGAGCGGAGATGTGTGCTCCGTATCGTTGACCATGAAATACGAGGTTAAGTCTGTGAGTAGTTGCGCTTTGTAAGGCAGGTCAGACGGGGGGGGGGATTTATTAAGCCGCCAGTTCCACGCACGTTCGCCCCTGCTCAATTCTAGGGAGCAATGAGTCGGTGCGTCGTCTCATCTAGTGAACGAGCCTATCCCTGCCGAGGCGAGGATAGGCTCTGTGATGGAAAGATATAATCGAGTCTGGTATATGTTTTGTCGAGTACAGAAAAAAAAAGTATAGTCCCATTCTTGGGGATTAAGGTTTCTCCAGCTATCAATTGGTGGTCATGCAGCAGAGTTTTTACTCTTTCTCAGTTTTCGTTGTGACAGACAGGACGCCCCCATCGACACATCAAGAAGTGGGTCCAGAACTAAATTCAAGTCATTCCCCCCCCCCCCCCCCATCAACAGAATACCCTCCTTGTGGTGGTCCAGCAATTCTGTCTGTGGTCTGTGGTGTCTGTCATTCGGTAGGTATAGACACGCTAAGGTGACCTTATGTTCCCAGATGTGTCCCTTAACTGTTAGGAGGCGACCCATTGCATCGGTGATGACCTGGGTCTCCTTCCAGGAGAGTTGGCTAGAAAGTAGAATCGAGACTCCTTTAGACTTGGAGTCCGGAGAGGCACTGTGGGGGGAAAAAACAAAAAAAAACTACTAGAACAGAAAAGGTATTCGACAAATCGGACACCAAAGGTAGGGACTCAAGAAGAGTCTAGAGAGAAAAAGTTCCTGACAGGATGCGATTCACGCATCCTATCAGTGCAAATCAGAAAAATTAACACGCCTCTGGCTACCCTCCTGTAGAGAAGTGTGTATGGTGGGGAAGTATGGAAAAGAAAAAACTGCGCTAAAAGTACCTGCAAGGCAAGCAGCAACACAAAGTGGGATACACACAAAAGCATTGGAAAATAAATAATGGTTGCGCTCTAATTAATGAGTGAGTAGATGGTGAATACCTAACACATAGGCGGATCAATGAATAAAATAATTGAATCTCCACACATAAAAATGTGATCTATAGTCCTGTGAAATTATAAATAAACCTGTGAACAAAAAGGAAATCCAAAATAGTGCAATATAGATGATTCCACAAAAATGAAAAAAAAATGGCAGGAGCAACGCGCGATACGTCCCGTTTGTTAGATTGCACGGGCGTGTGTACTGTAGCCGGCCGGCCAAAGAAAGCAGTCAGTTGGCTGCTGGCCAGAGGACCCCAGTATGTTGCTACTCTCTGCCCCTCATGAAAGAGCAAACACAGCCTGTCAGCCCCTGATGACCTCACTGTCCGGCAAACCGAGCGTTTCTGGGAACCCCTGACCATCATCCTCCAGTTTTGATCACAGGGCTCATCGCCCCATAACTTCCCTAGTTAAACCCTCCCACCTTTTGAGCAACAATAAAAAAAAAAAGGAATGTAGGTGGTGGGCCATAGAGTCAGTGTCCCTGATTGGAAGTATCCCAATAAGGGAGCTCTGGTGACCGTTCACGGATCCAGCCCACCCATTCTCAGCCAGAAAACCTTTCCTCAGGCACTGAAGTACAGCATGTCTGTTTGATACTGTGCAGGTAAAAAAATGTCAGACATCGCCTGTTCTTCACTGGCTGAGGAGATAATGGTGGAAGAGTCCCCACTCGTGAGGATCAGCTCAGGAGTCAAACTAGGAGTTTGGAAGGAAAAACTAGGAAAAGGGAAAGACGAACATACATGCCCCATGGTTAAAACCAAGTACAACTGCGTTGAATGGAGACTGGTCTGGTTAAGGCTCATGATCCTCCAGGCGTCCTCGGTCAGTTGTATGAGGCCTGCGAGACCTGGACCTGCGGTCACATTGCGGACAAGGTTGTGAGGGGCCTTGGAATTCTCCGGGTCTCGGCAGTTCAGTCCAATCTGGGACCTCGATGGCCTGGCATTCCATGAATAGAAAGAGCCGCGGTAGTTGTATGGGTGTGAAAAGGGAGAAGGACCGATTTTTATTCCTCTTCACCAAGAGGGAGAGAGGATATCTCCATGTGTAGGTGGTTCCTGAAGTGCAGATCAGCTCAAGCAGGGGTTTCAGTAGGTCTCTCCTGTAGAGAGTGTGGCGGCATAAATCCTAGAAGAGGTGGATCTGGGCGCCATCGAAATCCAGCGGACCTTTTTGCCAAGCTGCCCTCATTATGGCTTCCTTCACTGTATAAAAGTGAACCCGGCACAGCACATCACGCGGGGCTTCCTGGGAGACCTCTCATCGCTGGGACCCTATGCACGCAATCTATTTCAATCGCAGTCGACGGAGGGTTTCCCAGTAGTAAGTTAAAGATTGCAGCAACAGATGCCCGGAGATCTGTCCCCATCATCACTATGGGAATACCTTTTAGCCGCACATTGTTTCTTCTACTGCGGTTCTCTGCATCCTCCATGTGAAGTTGCATTGTGACTAGGCGCTGCTGGTAGGAGCTGAGCTAGGTCTCCATTGCATCCATGCGGGAGGTGGAAGATGTGTGCTGTTCCTCCAGGGTCTGTACTCTCAGCTCAACAGTTTGAGCTCCAGATCTGAGCTCCTCAATGTCCTCATGCAGGGCGCCTGTCCATTGCCCCAGCATGACTTGAATGTCAGCCTTTGTAGGCAGAGCCTGGAGCAGCTTCCTAATGTCTGCATCCTTTGAGGAAACAGAGCGTGCATGGCTGTGTGAGTCCCGGGAGGTGGCTGGGGGACCTATCTGGGTGAGGATGGGGGATTGTGGAGGTGCCGACGTCTCCCCGGCCGCAGATGGCACCTTCCTTGTGGATGGACCAGGAGTCTGACCGAGCCCCCCCGTCTTGTGGGTTCTGGCGAGTAGGCGCCATCTTGGCTCCGGCTGTCGGCACGGCCTCGCTCCTGACGGAGAGTGAGCGGGTTATGTCTGGGTGTGCTTTCAGACCAGGGACCCTTACCCTTCCGTGACATGGGTGGATCGGGCCCGCGGGCAGGGTGGAATCATTTATCCGCTCCGTCTGCACAGAGCTCAGCTAGCTTGCTGCTTCACGCTGCCATGGTCAAGCCACGCCCCCCGTTGCTCCCTTTTAATTGACATGGCTGTTAAATCCCAGCAACTCTGGCTGCTCCATTTTGCATTAATGCTTGCACACTGTTTTCAGTTGGAGCCTGTGCACTCAAATGGTTACTATCTGGTTCTTGGTTTCTGGGGATTGTCCCAGGTGAACGGAGACGAGCGGTAACAGTGGTGTTCCACCATGACACCAGATGCATTAGTTACCCTAGCTACTTTGTATTATGTCTGACTAACCCTCTACTAGGACTGCATTAAATCTGCTTTCCTAAAGTAAATGCCACGTGTTCTCTGCTGTCGCTGCCATTTTATCAGTCTAATCTTTGTTCCCCTCTAGGCAGGGAGGAACCTTCTGTTTTATTAGTTTGTTACCTGGATGTCGCATTTACTGTTGCATCTCTATCGCAAAGTGTCTGGAGCTCAAGACAGAGAGCTTTTGCAGTGAGAAGGCAATCTTGAAAGCTGTTTTCTTGTACTTCTGCTCCAATCCATATATCAACTCCTTTTGCACTTGGGGGGGGGGGGGGGGGGCAGGGGGGGATTCAGTAGACCATAGGACTGCACCTCTGGATTTCCTGGTAATTTCATCTCTTCTGTGAATTTTAACTTGTTCACCCTAGTAGTTCTTTACCTATCGAAATTACGCCTTTTTTCAAAATTGGTGAAAATCGAACAGACGCAAAAGTGTAAATATCCAGATGGCTCAAGAAAATCGTAAGGTTTTTATTTTTTCCCTTGCAGCTTTAAGAATTTGTAAAATACCCCCAAAACCATATATTTTCTGAAAGCACATGACCTGTAGAATAAAAAGGTGCTACTGATTTTTAAGGCCCTGCAATATTTACGCAAAATGTTTATCAAAACAATATATTTGCAAAAAAATCTAGAACCATTATTAGCAGATAAAAACGCAGCTAATTTCACAAAATTCCTGCTAAATCCCTTCTAAATATAAAAGCTTAACCTGTTTGAAAATTTCTCAAATCCTGAAGGTTTTAATTTTTTCCTTTTTTACAGCTTTCAGAATTTGTGAAAGACCCCCAAAACCATATATTTTCTGAAAGCGTATGATCTCTAGAATAAAAAGGTGCTACGGATTTCCTAGGCCCCGTGTTATTTGTGCAAATGTTTATCAAAACAATATTTTCGCTGAAGAATACACTAAAACCATTCGCAGATAAAAACACAGCTAATTTTACAAAATTCATGCTAAATTTCTACTAAATATAACAGCTTAACCTGTATGGAGTTAATAAATAAATGTTTGAAATTTTTACATTGCGCTTTTTTGCAAACTGGTGAAAATCAAACGCACCCAAAAAGTTCTCTAAAAATCAGGAGGTTTTCATTTTTCACTTACAGCTTTCAGAGTTTGTAAAAGACCCCCCCAAACCATATATATATTTTCTGAGAGCACATGACCAGTAGAATAAAAATAAGGTGCAGAAGTGCACGATTGAGCTGCATTCCTGCCACCCATCAACCACATACCTCAAGCAGCAATAGGCAGCAGATGGGGTTGTTTACATGCTGGGGCTGCAATGCTTTGCGCCCGTGGCAAAGTTGACCTGACTTGTAGCGATGCCGCCTGCCAAATGCTACACATTCAAATTAATAGGCAAATGCCCCGCAACTGCGTGCAATGCATGCAGTTGCGACGCATTTGTCGGCAAAAATGCGGTCACCGCCTGTCAGTAGCCTCGGGCTTCAGAGGCAAGGGTGATTTTTAGATGCATGTCTAAATCTACCCTTGGGGCTCTTTTACACGGGCTGTCCAATCAGGTTTGCCTGTCAGTTTTTCAGGTGGACTTGATCGGACCCTCCAGTCTCCCCTGCTGGGGGGAAAGCCCAATTGGTGGTGATAAAAATCGTGTACTCAGAATGGTATAGAGTGGTTAATGGGGTACCCCAAGGCTCTATCCTAAGACCAATTCTATTTAAGTTCTTTAATAATGATATAGAGGATGGGATAAATTGCTCCATCTCAGTGTTTGCTGACAACACAATAAAAAAATGGAAGGCAATATCGCAGGAGGATTTAGAAACTTTACAAGAGGACCTGAATAAATTAATTGAATGGGCTACTAGATGGCAAATGGAAGTTTAACATTAGTAAATGTAGGGTAATGCACTTGGGGTAAAAATATAAATGCTCATTGAGGGAGGATGGAGAAGGATCTAGGGGTCCTAGTCGAAGCCAGACTTGGCAATAGCATGCAGTGTCAAGCTGCAGCTACCAAAGCTGGCAGAGTAATTAGCATGCATTAAAAGGGGAATTTTACTCCAGAGATGAAACGATAATCCTGCCACTTTATAAAACTCTGGTTCGGCCGCATCTGGAGTATTCCGTCCAGTTGTGGTCGCTATCATCAGGATGTGCTGGAGTGAGTCCAGAGAAGTGCAACGAAATTAATACGTGGACTGGAGGACCTCAATTATGAGGAACGACCACAAGCGCTAAATTTATTCTCACTGGAGAAGAGACGCCTGAGAGGAGATATGATAGCAATATACAAATATTTCAGCGGAGATCCCAGTTCAAGTATGAGACTTTTCAGTCCCAGGGAGTGTAAGAGGTCACGGGGCCACAAGATGAGACTGGAAAAGAAGCGGTTTAACCTTAAGCTGCGTAGGGTTGTTTTTTTTTACTGTCAGGGCGGTAAGGATGTGGAACTCTTTCACAATCGGTGTAGGCAGTAAGTATGGATAGTTTTAACAGACTCTTGGACATGCGTCTTGGCAAAAACAATATACGGGGATATGGGAAATTATTTTCTATGCACACCAACACAGGTTGAACTGGATGGACTATTGTTGGCATGTCATTTTTTTGAGGGGGGTGGGGTACCTAGTTTTGACAGGTACCCACTCCCGTCTAGGCGATCCAAACAAAAGTTCTCCTCTCCCCCTTCTTGCAGTCTTCTGGGACATGTCACAGGTCCCAGAAGCCTGGTGGACCATTCAGGAGGTGCAGTGCGCACCCAGCTGTGCAGCAGAAAGCTGTCACAGCCGGGTGCCCACAGTTGAAATGCCTTCAACTGAGAAGCCATGGCTCGGGTGAGCACATCGCTGGATCGTGGGACCAGGTGAGTATGTGTTTTGTTTTTTGTTTTTATGTAATCTTTATTTAAAAAGATATATTCAAAGGACAAACCGAGAGACAATAGACAAAGTAGAAAGATTTGCAAAATACAGCATTATAGGAGGAGCCCTCCACCATGGACAAACAGTTAGTGGTAAAGTCAATCATGGAAGCATAAGGTGTAACAACCATATCTGGGGGAATAATAATCAACATATGAGCAGCGTGATATGAGTTCAAACAGACATGGATCACCCCATTCGACCCCCGAGGATGCCATCCCACTCCCAAAAATTAGGAGTAGCCTGGGTCCACAGTTAGCAGGCCTAAAGCCTAGGGGCAGTAACCTCAGTGAAAAGTTAAATAAAAACAAAAACTAAAAAGGGGGGTGAAGGGTGGGGCAAGAAACAAAAACAAAAAAACATAAAACCAGGGGAAAAAGTGACACCAACCAAAGTAGTACATAACTTTAAGCTTCTGTAGGTTTGTGGAAGCTCCTCATTCTTTTCAGAAACCGCCTTGCAACCCTCATGTCTCCCCTCCGACCCAGCCCTTTCCGGGGGCGGGGTCGCAGCCGGAGAGGGACCCGAGGCACACAAAACAGGCGGGCTTGCATAGTTTATCCAAGTGGCCCATACGGAATAGAATTTCTCGTACCGATATTTACACTTAGCCATCCAATCCTCAGCAGCCATGATATTATTCACTAAATTTACCCAATCCGCGCGGGAAGGCACCCGAGGTGTCTTCCAGTGAATCGGTATCAGCCGCCGAGCCGCATTAAGCAAATGGGGCAGGATGGATTTGCTATATTGGCCGAGGGGAATGGTGGGAAAGTGCAGCAAGGATTCCAACGGGGAATCGGGTAGCTCCAGATCCAAGATCAATTTGATCTGTGCATGGATATCTAACCAAAAGGGCCTCAGCTTAGGGCACTCCCACCAGATGTGAAGGAACGAGCCTCTGAGGCCACAACCTCTCCAACAATCATCTGAGAGAGAGGGGTAAATCTTAGCAAGTTTGGATGGCACCCTGTACCACCTGGACAGTACCTTGTAACTATTCTCCTGCATCTTAGTATCCACTGTGCTCGAGTGTGTTAAGCTATATAAGTGCTCTAGTTGAGGTTCAGTAAAGGTGCGCCGGAGGTCTCTCTCCCACTCACCAATGAATCCCAGTTTCCCTTCAGTATGCATGGATTGCAGTAAGTCATATAGCACCGAAATGGCATGGGGAACAGCGGAGTTAGACATGCATAAGCGTTCAAAGGGAGAAGCCTAACCCCCTGGGGCAACCCAGCGACAAAATGCTGGAGCTGCCTGTAACGCCACTCATCCATGGGGAAGGGGCCGTATTGGTCCCTTAGAGTGGCCAGTGGCAATAGGCCATGGTCCTGAACAAATCTGCCGCATCTGGACTCACCATCCGCCGCCCACGTCCAAAAGAAGGAAGGGTGTTCCCCTGGAGCGAACCAGGGGAAGCCTCCTAGGGGCGCCAGCGGAGAGACCGGGGGTGCAAGCAGCCCCAATTTATTCAGCCTGTCCCAGGTCGCCAGGGCGTGAGCAGCAAACGGGGGAGACCAGCGCCGAGAGACCTCTATCTTCTCGGGGGAACCCATGGGGCGTGTGACAGGTTGCGGCCCGCTAAAAATTTGTCTAGGGGTACCCATAGTTTATACCGGACATTGTGGTGCCAGTCCAGAATACGCTGCAAGGCTATTGCTTCATAGTACCTGTGGATTACTGGAGCCCCCATTCCTCCCCTATTCTTAGGGCGCTGGATAGTGCGAAGGGCTAACCTGGGGCATTTCCCACCCCAAATATAGTGTATGAACAGTCTATTGAGGGTTGAGAAGAACGTCCTGGGCAAAGTAATCGGCACCATCTGCAGGAAAAACAGGATACGGGGTAGCACATTCATTTTAAGTACACTGACTCGGCCCATCCATGAAAACGCCGCCCTGTCCCAACGTTTCAGATCTATTCTGACAGTGGAAAGCAACGGAGCAAAGTTACAGTCATAAAGCATCGAACATTTCGTGGGCAAATATATCCCCAAGTATTTTAAGGAGGTTGGGCACCAGGTAAATGGAAACGCTGTTTGCAGCCGTGTACGCAAATCCGCGGGGACATTCAATGACAGGATTTCTGACCTATCATAGTTAATTTTAAAGTTAGACAGCAGGCCAAAGTCCCTCAGCTCCGCCAGGATGTTAGGCAGCGATATCAAGGGGTCGGAAACATAGAATAGGACATCGTCTGCGTAAGCCGATCGTTTGTGTTCCGTCGGACCGACTGTGAAACCATTGATATCGTTGTTAAGGCGAATTTTATTAAGCAGTGGTTCGAGGGTCAGAGTGAAAATGAGAGGGGACAATGGGCATCCCTGGCGTGTCCCATTGCCGATCGGGAAGGGCTCGGACAGTAGCCCATTCACCTTCACCCTGGCAGTAGGAGAGCTATAGAGGGAGGATATCCACGCCATCATGCTTGAGCACAGGCCAAGCCTGGCCAGAACTGTTCGCATATAAGTCCAGTCCACCCGGTCAAACGCCTTCTCCGCGTCGGTGGAAAGCAAGAGACAGGGGCGAGACGCCACCCGCGACCCCACCCAATGAATCAGCTGGAGTGCTGTGTTGGAGTTATCCCTGGCCTCCCTGCCCATGATGAACCCTGTCTGGTCCGGGTGGATGACCGTTGGGAGTATCGGCATAAGTCTATTAGCCAAGATTTTTGCCAAAATCTTGACGTCTGTTAATAAGTGAAATAGGCCTATAGCTGCCCGGTAGGGTATGATCTCTACCGTCCTTCGGGAGGACTGCAATGTGTGCCATCAGTGCTTCAGGGGGTATCGCAGTGCCGGACGCCAGGACCGTGAAATAGGTACACATGGGACCAGAGAGCACCTCAGAGTATTTTTTGTAGTAGGTATTCGTGTAACCATCAGGGCCAGGGCTTTTCCCATTGGGTAGGTCTTTCACCACCTTCTGAATTTCAGCAGTAGTGATGGGTGAGTCCAGCTGCTTACATACAGAGGCCTCCAGCTGCGGGAACTTGGCCTCTGTGAGGTATTGATGAATGCGGTCAACCCGTTGGGATTCCGTCGCGCCATGTAAAGTATCAGGGAGATGGTACAAGCGGGCATAAAAGTCCCGAAAGACATTAGCAATTTTTGAGGAGTGGACGACCGGAAGTCCCATCGAGGAGGCAAGCTTGTGGACATGTCCTGAGGCACGTCGGCTTTTAAGGGCCCTAGCCAGTAACCTCCCACATTTATTACTGAATTCATAGAATTTGTGTGCCAAGTGTCGAATGCGCGCCTTAATTTTGGTGTCTAACAGTGTAGCCAACTCCTGTCGCAGGGATTGTAATTTAGACGCCAAGTCCGGGGTTAGCTTCTGTTTATGCAGCAGTTCAGCTGCATGTATTTTGGTCAAGAGGGTCTGCAGTTCCCCTTCCCTGGCCCGTTTCAGTCTCGTTCCCTGAGATATCAGCTCCCCCCGAACCACCGCCTTATGCCCCTCCCATACAGAGCCCATGCTAACTTCCCCCGGTTTGTTCTCTGAGAAATACAGGGAAATGGTATCTGACACTCGCTTCTGGGCAACCGCATCATCTAAGATGCCATCATTTAGACGCCAGCTCCACGTCCGTGCCTCCATTGACAGAGGACGCAGGGAGATGGAGACCGGCGCATGGTCCGAAATAATAATGGACCCAATGGAGGCGTTAGCAAGGGAATCAAGCGAGAACTGGTCCATCACCAGAAGGTCAATGCGGGTATATACTCTGTGTGGCAGAGAAGTAGCTATAATGGGACACGTAACTCCAAGGAGTTGACCTATTGGGGGGAAGTGGTAAGGCACCAAGAGCAAGTCCGCATGAGGACCCGCAAGTAGTTAAAGGTGCTCATCTACCCCTCGACCAGGGGCAGAAAGGTGATACGGCAGCTAGGGGGAAGTCAAAAAAGTGAAACAAAGACGTCTCAGAAGCCAGCAAAAAGCAGTTCAGTCGTTCAGTCTTCTCCCTGCGGGGGACGAGATGGAGGCGCCGAGCCAGGGGGACCTCGCCTGGGTCCGCGGCGACGTCTCCGGCGGGCGGACTGCCACGTTTCAGGGCGTGCGGGAAGAGAGATGTCAGACGGCGACCTCCAGTCCGGGATGTCAACCTGAGGCAGGTCTAGGGATTCCAGGAATCGGGGCAGATCATCCCTGCTCCGTAGTGTGGCCTGTCTGCCATCTTTAGTTGCGGAGAGGCTAAACGGGAAACCCCACCGATAGGGAAGCTGGGCATCCTGTAGAGCCGCCAACAGTGGCTTAAGAGCTCGGCGTTGCATCAATGTGCGTCTGGAGAGATCCGGAAAGAATGTCAGCCTGGCCCCGTCAAAGTCCACAAATCTGACTCCCCTAACCTGATTCATGATGCGTTCTTTAAGCGAGTATTTGTGCAGCTAATGTCTCTGGGTTTATCAGGATCATCAGAGGGGGGCCGCAAGGCTCTGTGGGCCCGGTCGATTTCAAAATGTTCAGGTGCCTGTCGGCCTAGAATTTGCTTAAAGATCCCTTGCAGGGTGGGGATGATATCTCTGGGGCCAGTGGCTTCAGGCAGGCCTCTGATGCGGATGTTAACCCTGCGACTCCTGTTTTCAAAATCATCCATTTGATCTAGCAAGGCCTCAAGCCTGCGATCTTGTTGTTTGCAGTGATCAGAAAGGGCCTGCAGGGTTGGAGCAGTCTCATCCCACTGTGCCTCCAAAGTCTCCACTCTATCACCCAAATGTGCAGTGTCAGCTTGCAGGGCCTCAATGTCCTTTTTTAAAAGCCATCTCCACTCTGCTAGCAAACCTCTCCAAGTCAGCCTTAGTGGGGAGGGAGAGGATGTGGGCACGGATATCTTTCATCCCAGGGATCACCTCCATGTGCAGGCTCTTCCATGCTTTCAGAGCCGGAGAGAGGAGGGCAGGGTTTGCACAGGCAAGTGCGGGGAGCTGATGGGGGAGGCAGCCCTAGCAGCGTGGGCGCCGGACGCCATCTTGGCTGTACCTGCCGTTCTGCTGCGGGTCCCGAAAAAGTTATCCAGTGATCCGGATCGGCCCCGAGGTGTCCGCTGTGAGTGCGGGGATGGTTTGCGCTTTGCAAGCATCCGAGCAGTGGTGTATTTCCCCCACTAGAAGCCGCCGAATGTGCCGATTAGAGCGCGGGTCTCACAGAGCTCAGAGAGCACGTCCTCACTCGTGCATGCCGTAGCCACGCCCCGTATGTGTTTGTTTTATTAAAAGTCAGCAGCTACGCTCTTTGTAGCTGCTGACTTTTAATAAACACAAACGACCTAGAGCTCGCTTTTTTTTTTTTTTTTTTTTTTATTGCAGGACCCACCTGCATTTCCTTCAATTTGCTTAAGTAGTTTTAAAAAAACAAAAAAACATTGTAAATAAACCCCCCCTTTTCGTTTCGTCAGTTCAGTCACGTTTAGGCCGGGTTCGCACTTGTACTACAACCGCTCTGACATTGTGAGGACATGTCGCATGACTTATGGAAATCAATGTTTCCCTATGAGAGCCATCTTAACTGGTCCGACTTTGCACTACTTTACATACAGTTACACAGTAGGCGAGGTTGAAAAAAGACACAAAAAAGACCAACCTATATGTGTGATTTATATGTCATTATTACCTTATATCAGGGTTTGACAAATTTGCTTGGAATCTAGGAGCCAGCTAAAACAGTTAGGAGCCAGATACGTGCCCTGTCCCGCCGAGCTCGCGCGCAGAAGCGAACGCATACGTGAGTAGTGCCGGCATATGAAAGCGGTGTTCAAACCACACGTGAGGTATCGCCGCGATTGGTAGAGCAAGAGCAATAATTCTAGCCGTAGACCTCCTCTGTAACTCAAAACATGCAACCTGTTGAATTTTTTAAATGTCGCCTATGGAGATTTTAAAGGGTAAAAGTTTGTCGCCATTCCACGAGCGGACGCAATTTTGAAGCGTGATATGTTGGGTATCAATTTACTCGGCGTAACATTATCTTTAATAATATAAAAAAAAAAAAAAATGGGCCAACTTTACTGTTGTCTTATTTTTTAATTTAATTTTTTTTTATTTTTTTCCAAAATAGTGCGCTTGTAAGACCGCTGCGCAAATATGGTGTGACAGAGTATTGCAACGACCACCATTTTATTCTCTAGGGTGTTAGAATAAAAAATATATAATGTTTGGGGGTTCTAATTAGAGGGAAGGAGATGGCAGTGAAAACACAGGGGAAGCTTCATTAGTCTTGTTATGCCAACGGCCACCACAAGATGGCGCCAGATTACAGAAGGAAGCATAGGCCTGCAGAAGGCCGCAAAGCCGCGGCCTCAATTACCGGCCGGCGCGGTCCGACGCGATCGCACGGCGGGGGAGGTGGGGGCGCACGGAGACACAGGATGGGGTATCCTGTGTCTCCGTGCGCCCCCACCTCCCCCACCACGCAATCGCGTCGGGCCATGACGGCCGGCCGGTAATTGAGGCCACGGCTTTTTCGGCCTTCTGCAGGCCTATGCTTCCTTCCTCAGGCACCAGGTTGCTATTTCTAGTCGCAATTGCGACCTGGCGCCCGGATTTCGTAGAGCCCTGGCTTATATGTTGTGGTCGTTCAGGTGCTTATCTAATAGTCTCTTGAAACCATCGATGCCCACCGCCTGTGGAAGAGAATTTCCCATCCTTGCCACTCTTACAGTAAAGAACCCCTGTAGTTTAAAAGTAGTTTGCTTTGGTCCGACTTTGATCCTACTTCAGCCCATTGAATATCATTGAAGTCGGCTCATCATCTTAACTGATCCGACTTTGGCATGCGACTTGTGCTCTGAGGATCTTGAAGGGGGAACTCCATGGCAAATAAAAAAAAAACTGCATGGGGTTCTCCCTCCAAGAGTATACCAGGCCCTTGGGTCTGGTATGTATTTTAAGGGGAACCCCTACGCCAAAAAAGGCATGGGGTCCCCCCTCAAAATCCATACCAGACCCTTATCCGAGCAAGCAGCCTGGCAGCTCAGGAAAGGGGGTGGGGACGAGCAAGCACCCCCCCCCTGAACCATACCAGGCCACATGCCCTTAACATAAGTGGGTTGGGTGCTTTGGGGCAGGGGGAGCCCTGCACCCTCCACCCCAATGCACCTTGTCCCCATGTTGATGAGGACAAGGGCCTCTTCCAGACAACCCTGGCCGGTGGTTGTCAGGGTCTGCGGGCAGGGGGCTTATCAGAATCTGGAAGCCCCCTTTTTAATGAGGGGGTCCCCATATCCCGGCCCCCCTCCCTATGTGAATAAGTATGGGGTACATTGTACCCCTACCCATTCACCTAAAAAAGTGTCAAAAATATAAAAAAAAAACAGTACATGGGTTTTTGACAAAATGTATTCAGCTCCGGCGTCTCTTCCGATTTTCTCCTCCTTTCTCCGTCTTCTGGCGATGTCTTCTTCCACTGTCGGTTCTCCTCCCCTGATGTCTTCTAGCCCTCTCCGGTTCTTCTCTGCTGTCTTCTGCCTCTGCCGGTTCTCCTCTCCCTCTGTTCTACCTCCGATGTTGACATAACGCTCTCTCCCGCTCGAATGCTGGTTCCGCCTTGTGCCACCACTTATATTGGCATGGGGCGGGGCCACCAGGTGATGCCATGCGGAGGCCCCACCTCTTATGACGTCACCACCCGGGGCATGAGGGGGTGGTGAAGTCATAAGGCGGACCCAGCATTCAAGCCGAAGGGAGAGCGCGGAGTCAAAATAGGAGGGAGAACAGAGGGAGAAGAGACCTGGCAGAAGGCAGAGGAGAACTGGAGAGGGCTAGAAGACCTTAGCGGAAGAGAACCGGCAGAGGAAGAAGACATCGCCAGAAGACGGAGAAGAAATTGGAAGAAACGCCAGAGCTGATTTAATATATTTTGTTAAACTGTGTACTGTTTGACAGTAGGAGATGCTGCCACGGTAAAATTGGTAGTTTGGGGGACACAGGGTATGCACATTTGCTTGGTGCAAGACTGCAGAGCATAGATGTGGACTAGAGAAAACTGCTTTCTCTTATTGTCCATGGACTGACACAGCTCTCATACTGATTACATGTGGGTATATGTCCCTGCTTGCAGGAGAAGACCTAGGCAGAATGTTAGATGTTAATACATTCTAGAACAAACCAGAGCTGAACAGCCCCGCCCAGGAGGGCGGTCCTTCCGGACATTACCCTCCCACCTACAGCTAACAGCCTCCGTTTTTTTCTGCCTAGCAGAAGAAGACGTGGCTCTCTCAGGAGCCAGTCTCCTGGAATATTTTACTTTTAAACTTTATTCCTTTGGGAATTTTATTATTTTATTTTTGAGACCTTCAATCAACTGTCGGCTGGGCAACAGGTTGGGTACACTAGTATCCTCGTAGTCTTCCCTGTCCGACCATCGAGCATGCTGATACTCGCCTTGTGTGCGTGAGACTCAGTTCACGACATACCCCATGGCTCCAGGGGTGGCCGGGTTGGTTTCATGCTCCCGCGGTCCTCTCAAGATTGAACAGTACCTACTGTATCTTTCGCGGTGGACCGGGCCGACAGCTACACAGTACTACTCTGTGATGGGTCTGTCTGAAACAAGCCAGTGGGTCCCTCTGGGGACGGGTAAGTAGTCTCTCCTGCTGCAAGGTGAGTACATGCTGGCTGTGTTTCTGTGTGTGGGGGGTTCTCCCTGTCTCCCCCATGTTATGCTGCTCTCTGCACCCTGTTCTGGTGCTGTGCTGTGTGGGGATGCTTGGGGGGTCACTCTGCCCTGGGGGGGGCGCTCATGGCTGTTGGTGAACTTTGGGAAGTGTTCTGGGGGAGTGTGTGAGGTCTTTTTGCGTGCGCCATTGGCGCTGTGTTTTAAATTTAAAAAGTGCGCTCGGCGGCCATCTTGCCGCAGCTCAATGTGCAGTTATACAGATGCCCGGCGGCCATTTTCTTGTAGCCGCGGCGCATTCACTTTCATTTTCGGCCTCTAGCGGCGCTGCTGAACGTCGCAAAATACCTGTCTCCTCACAGATTCTTCACTCTCCTCAGGCTTCACTCGCACTGCAGCGCGGCTCATACAGCGGAACCGAGCGGTCCCTAAGGGTGGTGAGTCCTCCGGGTATCCCCTCCTCAGCCTCAGCACAGCCAGTGGGTGGACTGTATTATTCACTGTAATAGTGAATAAGGTCTCAGAGGGTGGCAATATGGAGTCTGGTTCACCTGCTTCTCCACACTTGTCAGAGGCAACTGGCAGTGCTCCTGCACCTGCGGTCCCTATGGACCAGTTGTCGGCAGTCCTGGAATCATTCCTTGTCAAGCTGGAAGCGGTGTGCGAACGCACGGGGGCTGTAAAGCACCCCCTCCCCACACAATCTCCACATGGGGAGTTCTCTGACTCAGATATGGGCCTACTACTGCTGCTGAGGACCCTAGATCTGAGGATTTTGATGTCTTTGGACAGGACCTTCCTTGTGAGGAAGACCCCTGTCTTGAACCACCAACTGACAGGGTGCTTGTGAGTCAACTCATTGATGCTGTGAGGGACACTCTCAAGCTGAATGTTGAGGCAGAGGAACCTCAGGTGGAAGCTATATCCTTTGGTTCCTTTAAAGCCGTTTCTTCAAAAAAGGTTTTTCCATATGTGCCTTTTATTTAATACATTCATTGACCAAGTTTGGGATAAGCCGCAGAAGACTTTGATGGTCCCGCGGCGCATAGCCTTAAGGTACCCCTTTGAGGAGGACCTGGTTAAGAAGTGGGCTCACCCCCCAGTGGTCGACCCCCCGGTTGCCCGTTTGAATAAGGCTACCACACTCCCGATGGAAGGGACTCCTGCATTTAAGGATCCCGCTGACAGGAGGTCAGAAGTGGCGTGTAGAACTGTTCACCTTATTGGGGGCCGCCTTACGCCCTATAGTGGTGGCGACTCTTGTGTCTCAGACACTCACAGGCTGGGCAAGGATATTGCACCAGACAGTGCAGGAGCATAATCTCCCTCCTGAAACCATTGCCCTGGCTCACCAACTTGCGCAGGGTTTAGTCTTCGTGTGCGATGCCACTGTGGATGCGACCCCTTTAATAACGGGGGCCTCTATCTCTGCTGTGGTGATGCGTCACCTTATCTGGCTGAAATGCTGGTCGGCCGATCTACCTTCCAAAAAGCTCCTGGCTGACTTGCCCTTTAAGGGCGGTAGACTGTTTGGGACTGCTCTGGATGACATTATTAAAAATGTCACAGGAGGTACAGTAGGTGCCGCCGATATTGTATTTCTATCGCGCTCCCATCGCCGAGATTCTCGGCGACAGGAGTGCCGAGATCTCGGCAGCAGGGTGGCGACACGTGTCGCGCTTGCTGCAATAGCGAGGAGACGCGACACTGTATTGAGCGGGGATCCGATGCGGATTCCCGCCAATACCAGGCACTGCGTTTGGTATGAATCCTGAGCGGGAACTCCACGCCAATTTTTAAAGAAAAAAACGGCGTGGGTTCCCCCTCCAGGAGCATACCAGGCCCTTGGGTCTGGTCTGGATTTGAAGGGGAACCCTACGCCGAAAAAACGGCGTGGGGGTCCCCCTCAAGATCCAAACCAGACCCTTATCCGAGCACGCAACCTGGCAGGCCGCAGGGGAAGAGGGGGGACGAGAGCGGCCCCCCCTCCCTCCTGAACCGTACCAGGCCACATGCCCTCAACATGGGGGGTTTGGTGCTCTGGGGCAGGGGGGCGACCTGCGGCCCCCCCACCCCAGAGCACCCTGCCCCCATGTTGATGAGGACAGGGCCTCTTCCCGACAACCCTGGCCGTTAGTTGTCGGGGTCTGCGGGCGGGGGGCTTATCGGAATCCGGGAGCGCCCTTTAATAAGGGGGCCCCCAGATCCCGGCCCCCCCACCCTATGTGAATGAGTATGGGGTACATCGTACCCCTACCCATTCACCTGGTGGAAAATAAATGGAAATAAAAACACAACACAGTTTTTAAAAGTATTTTATTGCACCGCTCCGGAGGTCTTCTTCCGACTTCGGGGGTCTCCGGTGTCGTTGCCGCGTTCTCCGGTTCTTTCTTCTGCCGGGCCTCCGCTAACTTCTTTTTAGCTCTTTTGCTAGCGGAGGCCCGGTCTTCTCCGTCGTCTCGTCCGGCTCTCCGTTGGCCTTCTGCCGGCCCCTCCACTAACTTCTTGGTAGCTCTTTTGCTAGTGGAGGAGCCGGTCTTCTCCGTCGTCGGCGTCTTCTTCCCTCTTCTCCTCCTTGATGTTGACTCGTTGCTTCCTCTCGCAGTAATGATAATTCTTCGGTCCGCAGAGATTAATATAGGCTTCTCATGACGTCAGTCACATGGTCCCATGACGTCACAGTCACATGCTCCTGGGCACATGTGCACATGTGCCCAGGAGCTTGTGACTGTGACGTCATGGGACCATGTGACTGTGACGTCATGAGAAGCCTATATTAATCTCTGCGGACCGAAGAATTATTACTGCGAGAGGAAACGACGCGTCAACATTGAGGAGGAGAAGAGGGAAGAAGACGGCGACGACGGAGAAGACCGGCTCCTCCACTAGCAAAAGAGCTACCAAGAAGTTAGTGGAGGGGTCGGCAGAAGGACAACGGAGAGCCAGACGAGACGACGGAGAAGACCGGGCCTCCGCTAGCAAAAGAGCTAAAAAGAAGTTAGCGTAGGCCCGGCAGAAGAAAGAACCGGAGAACGCGGCAACGACACCGGAGACCCCCGAAGTCGGAAGAAGACCTCCGGAGCGGTGCAATAAAATACTTTTAAAAACTGTGTTGTGTTTTTATTTCCATTTATTTTTCACCAGGTGAATGGGTAGGGGTACGATGTACCCCATACTCATTCACATAGGGTGGGGGGGCCGGGATCTGGGGGCCCCCTTATTAAAGGGCGCTCCCGGATTCCGATAAGCCCCCCGCCCGCAGACCCCGACAACCAACGGCCAGGGTTGTCGGAAAGAGGCCCTGTCCTCATCAACATGGGGGCAGGGTGCTCTGGGGTGGGGGGGCCGCAGGTCGCCCCCCTGCCCCAGAGCACCAAACCCCCCATGTTGAGGGCATGTGGCCTGGTACGGTTCAGGAGGGAGGGGGGGCCGCTCTCGTCCCCCCCCCCTCTTCCCCTGCGGCCTGCCAGGTTGCGTGCTCGGATAAGGGTCTGGTTTGGATCTTGAGGGGGACCCCTACGCCGTTTTTTCGGCGTAGGGTTCCCCTTCAAATCCAGACCAGACCCAAGGGCCTGGTATGCTCCTGGAGGGGGAACACACGCCGTTTTTTTCTTTAAAAATTTGCGTGGAGTTCCCGCTCAGGATTCATACCAAACGCAGTGCCTGGTATTGGCGGGAATCCGCGCCGGATCCCCGCCTATCGGCAATGCGTGTCGCTCATCGTGAAAGGAACATTTTTTCCTTTCCCGTTGAGGAGACAGCTCGGCGCTGGCTCTCGCGACGGAGCTCATAGGGTGTCAATATCGCCGCTAGAAGCAGCGAGATTGACACAAAATCGGCGGCACCTACTGTAAGAGCACCTTCCTTCCCCAGTCTATTAAGGGAAAGGAGTGTAAAAATGGGGAGGATATACTGCGCTGAGATAAGTATTAAAACAAAAAGAACAAAAACAGCCGCCAACACTGCTGTAGACAAAGCAATAAGAAAATGTGGGTGTAAGTGTAGCGCTAATTTTGTTGGTCCATGTACACTGTTAGACTATACATAGGAGTGACTAAGAACGTGATAAAGTGTGCACTAGATCAAAACCAGTGCAAACCCAAACTATATAAAGAATGAATCATATAATTATACATAAACCAAAATCATTACAGTGATAATGTAATAAATATTAATTGTGACAACTAAAATATTTAAAAGTGAGTCCAAAAGGAACGTTCATCAGCTTGAAAGTGAAGTGAAGATCAATCCAAAAAGATAGTGTTCATTTAGGATAAAACTTGTATTTCAAATAAGGAATGCTGTGAGAACCGCCACCAAGAGTGAGTTGAAGGAGGCTTACCGGAAATCTCAGACTAGAAAAGGCATACGCCAACCGAGTCGAGAAAAGCTTTGGGGGTTAACAAACCCAATGTCGATAATCTGGAGTCTGAGGGACTTTGTTATTCCACTTCAGTCAAACAGGACATCTAGTATGTTGATCTCATATTCGTAGGTGTATACAAAGGCAGCGATGCTGCTTTAAGGAGATCAGGACTTAGGAAACATGTGGCGCAGGCTTAGCTGACTCCATGTGGACTGTCCAGTGGTAAGCCTCCTTTAACTCACTCTTGGTGGCGGTTCTCACAGCATTCCTTATTTGAAATACAAGTTTTATCCTAAATGAACACTCTTTATCTTTTTGGATCTATCTTCACTTCACTTTCAAGCTGATGAACGTTCCTTTTGGACTCACTTTTTTAAATATTTTAGTTGTCACAATTAATATTTATCACATCACTGTAATGATTTTGGTTTATGTATAATTATATGATTCATTCATTCTTTATATAGTTTGGGTTTGCACTGGTTTTGATCTAGTGCACACTTTATCACGTTCTTAGTCAGTCCTATGTATAGTCTAACAGTGTACATAGACCAACAAAATTAGCGCTACACTTACACCCATATTAAGGGAAAGGAGCCCCACCGCAGGCCGGGCCCTTCCTTTCCGGCGAAGAAGTTTTTTCGTCAGATTCCACTGGTAAGCCCGCCCAGACTGAAAAGAATGCGGCTGGGGGACAAAGAAGTCCCTGGGTGCGTAAGCCTACCAAGCAAGCTCCCAAGTCCACCACCGCATGAAGTCTTGCCCCTGCCCGACTCTGGGGTGGGGGGGACGTCTTCGCAGGTTCTCGGTGCGGTGGACCTCCCGGATCTCCGACCGGTGGGTGTGCGAGTTGGTCACCTCGGGATACAGGATAGGGTTCTGCTCGTGGCCCCCAGACAGGTTTTTTCCCTCGAACCTCCCTCTCCTTCCGGGCGGCCCTCTTGGGGGCCGTACAGGATTTGCTCGGGTGCGGAGTAATTGTGCTGGTTCCGTCACAAGAGGTTTCAGGGGTTTTACTCAAACCTGTTTGTTGTCCCGAAGGATGGGGTTCGGCCAATCCTGGATCTCAAGGCCCTGAATGCCTATGTGAGGGTATTGAAATTCCGGATGGAATCCATTCGCACGGTGATCGCGACACTCCACCAAGGGGATTTTTTGGCGTCCTTGGATATCAAGGACGCTTACTTGCATGTCCCAATCTGTGCAAGTCACCAGAGGTTTCTGCGCTTTGCCATAGGCGAAGTCCACTATCAGTTCGTGGCTCTTCCTTTTGGCCTAGCATCGGCACCACGGGTTTTCACCAAAGTGCTTGCCCTGGTTCTAGCTTTGCTGAGACAGCGAGGAATTGTTATCGTGGGCTATCTAGACGATCTCCTTCTCAGAGCAGAAAATGGCTCAGAATTGGAGGAAAATGTGACAATATTCAGTCAGACCCTCCGGGACTTCGGATGGATTCTGAACACGCAGAAGTCGGCTCTAGGCCCGACTCAGCACTTGGAGTATCTGGGTCTGATCCTGGACACTTCGGCAGCGAAGGTGTTTCTACCCTCAGAGAAGTTACTGACACTTCAGTCGGCAGTGCAGGTTCTGACGTCCCGAAAATGGTCGTCAATTCTATTCTGCATGAGATTCCTGGGACTAATGGTGGCCTCTTTCGAGGCGGTTCCGTATGCTCAATCGCACACTCGGGCATTGCAGAAGGGAATTCTGTCTGTTTGGGACAAATCCCCATTGTCATTGGATCTTCAGATCCAGGTGAGTCACTCTGTCAAGGCGTCCCTGACGTGGTGGCTGAGATCCCCGGCTCTTCGGGCCGGGAAGTCGTTCCTCCCTATCCATTGGACGGTGATCACGATGGATGCCAGCCTGACGGGCTGGGGAGGAGTGTGGGGAGTCCTGTCAGCTCAAGGGCTCTGGACTCCAGACGAATATAGTCTCCCAATCAACGTCCTGGAATTGCGGGCGATCAGACTGTGTCTCTCCACATGGTCAAAGAGGCTACAGGGCCGCTCGATCAGAATCCAGTCGGACAACGCCACGGCCGTGGCGTATGTCAACCATCAGGGGGGCACTCGGAGCTCGGCTGCGGCGTCCGAGGTCGCCCACATCCTAAGGTGGGCGGAAAGAGGCGTGCCGGCGCTGTCGGCCGTCTACATTCCGGGCGTAGAAAACTGGCAGGCGGACTATCTGAGCCGCCAGTCCCTGGACCAGGGGGAGTGGTCCTTGCATCCGGAGGTGTTTCAACTCCTTTGTCGGCGGTGGGGCACTCCGGATGTGGACCTGATGGCGTCTCGACTCAATCGCAAGGTGTCAAGGTTTGTGGCCAGGTCCAGGGACCCCTGGGCGGATGCCTCGGACGCGTTAGTGGCCCCGTGGGGTCAGTATCGCTTGATGTATGTCTACCCTCCGCTGCAGTTGCTTCCTCGTCTGCTGCGCAGGGTGGCGGCCGAGGGCTTTTCGGTGATCCTCATTGCTCCGGATTGGCCTCTGCGTCACTGGTACGCCGGCCTGGTACGTCTCATCGCGGACGTCCCTTGGCACCTACCCTTGAGGGAGGACCTTCTATCTCAAGGTCCTATATTTCATCCTGCTTTACAGTCTTTGGCTTTAACGGCATGGCTATTGAGAGTCAGGTGCTGAAAGACCGAGGCCTGTCGGATTCGGTAATTTCAACCATACTTAGGGCACGGAAGTCGTCTTCTAGGAAGATCTATCACCGTACCTGGAGAGCTTACATCGCCATGTGCAAAGAACTAGACTGGCGTCCACGGACGTACTCTGTCCCCAGAATCCTGCGTTTCTTACAGCGTGGGGTTGCACAAAGGCTGGCTTTGAGCACTATTAAGGGTCAGATTTCGGCCTTGGCCGTTTTCTTTCAAAGACCCCTAGCAGGTCATTCCTTAGTTGGCACTTTTGTGCAGGGGGTACGACATGTGGTTCCACCTGCCAAGCCCCCGCTCCCTCCTTGGGATCTGAACTTGGTGCTCTCGGTTCTTCAGGAACCTCCTTTTGAAAATCTAAGAGATATTCCTCTCTTAACTTTGTCCCAGAAGGTGGCTTTTAGTGGCCATCACTTCTGTTAGAAGGGTGTCTGAGTTGGCGGCTCTGTCATGCAAGTCGCCTTACCTGGTCCTCCATAAGGATAAGGCGGTATTGCGACCTTCTCTCCTTCCTAAGGTGGTTTCGGCTTTTCACCTTAATGAGGACATTGTCCTTCCGTCCTTGTACCCTCATCCTTCGCATCCTAGGGAGGTTGCGCTTCACAATTTGGATGTGGTGCGTGCCTTACGGGTATACCTGGCGGCTACTGCTTCTATTCGGTAGTCTGACTCGCTGTTTGTATCTGTCTCTGGTCCCAAACAGGGCCAAGCGGTGTCGTCTGCCACCATTTCTAGGTGGATCAGACAGACTGTTATACAGGCCTATGCCATTAGGGGACGGGCGCCTCCCTTCCCGGTCACGGCGCATTCCACCAGGGCAATCAGTGTTTCCAGGGCTTTCCGACATCAAGCGTCGGTTGCACAAGTGTGCAAGGCGGCGACCTGGTCTTCCGTTCATACCTTTTTTAAAATTCTACATGGTTGATGTGGCTGCATCTTCGGATGCTTCCTTCGGCCGCAAAGTGTTGCAGGCCGCTGTTTAATGTTGCAACTCCTCCGTTGAGGAGGTCTGCTGGTTTGGAGTGAAGTTTTAGTTGTTCCTTACTATTTTGCTCCCACCCTTTTCTTATACTACTTTGGGACGTCCCACATGTAATCAGTATGAAAGCTGTGTCAGTCCATGGACGATGAGAGAAAATAGGATTTTTGTACTCGCCGTAAAATCCGTTTCTCTGACGTCCATAGACTGACACGGCACCCACCCTTCCTTTTAAGGTTTGTTCTGCTTTGTTACGAACTGAGGCTGTTAGCTGCAGGTGGGAGGGTAATGTTCGGAGGGACCGCCCCCCTGGGCGGCGCTGTTCAGCTCTGGTTTTGTTCTAGAATGTTTTAACATCTAACATTCTGCCTAGGTATTCTCCTGCAAGCAGGGACATATACCCACATGTAATCAGTATGAGAGCTGTGTCAGTCCATGGATGTCAGAGAAACTGATTTTACGGTGAGTACAAAAATCCTATTTTTGCTGCTTTCTCCAGATTTTTGGTATTTCGTCATGGGGCTCTGTAGTTTGGAGATTCCATAGTGTCTTGGGTGGGACGGGATCTCCAACCCTGTGTCCAGATTTTGCAGATTACCAGCAGGGTGTGTGCTCAGATGAGCACAGCACTTATGAGGGTATGGGAAGACCTCAAGGCTCCCAGTTGGAGACTGCTCCACACCGAGAGACAGGAGGTCTCCAGGAGTCAGAGGGGGGCTGCAGGAGGCAGTGAAACGGTCTGAGGACTAGGGCCAGAGCGGAGCTGTGGGTGCTAATGTGAAGCCGTCCACACTGAAGAATCCTGTGGTCTGTGTGACCAGGATAAAGAGCAGAGGTGCTGCTAAAGAGAGCCAGGTGGGCTAGTATTTTCTGTTGTATGTATTTGCTGGAGAAGAACCCCTGCATGGGAAACCTTTTGTTACAGACTTTTATTTGCCTTTAAAAATGGGCTACCATGCCCTAAAATATAGTTCCTGACTGGCTTGAATCACTGACAAAAGCATCTACCACGAGAGCTAATGGTCCCCCATGTTACAATTTTTTTTTTGGCATTTTTTTTTTTAGGTGAATGGGTAGAGGTACAATGTACCCCATACTCATTCACATAGGGTGGGGGGCCGGGATATGGGGACCCCCTTGTTAAAGGGTGCTTTCAGATTCTGATAGGCCAGGGTTGTCAGGAAGAGGCCCTTGTCCTCAACATGGGGACAATGTGCTTTGGGGTGGGGGGTGCAGGAGAACCCCCCCGCCCCAAATAACTTACCCCCCATGTTGAGGGCTTGTGGCCTAGTATAGTTCGGGGGGGGGGGATGATTTATATTTTTTGGCGTGGGGGGGTTCCCATTAAAATCCATACCAGACCGAACAGCCATGTATGCTCTTGGAGGGGGAACCCCATGCCGTTTACTTTTTTCTTTGGCATGGAGTTACCCCTAAAGAGTCATACCAGACACAAAGTGCCTGGCATTGTCGGGATTGAAGTCTATGACTCTCGTGTCGACCAGTGTGGACACGGCCTTTTTCATGACGAGAAAATGCCATTTTTTAAATTGGTCATTAAAAACGATCGTGTGTAGGCTCCAGAGCATCTTTCGTGACGTGAAAAATGGGCATTAAAAATTTTGAACCTGCTCTATTTTTTCTTGTAGTTTTTCACGTTGTCGTTTTTCTCGTGAAAAACGGCCGTGTGTAGGCTTTAACGACGTGAAAAAAACTTGCATGCTCAAAAGCAAGTTATGAGACGGGAGCGCTCGTTCTGGTAAAACTAGCGTTCATAATGGAGATGGCACATTCGTCACGCTGTAACGGACTGAAGAGCACGAGGCTGAAAATTGTCTCTCACCAAACTTTACTAACACGATGATCAGCAAAAGCATGGAACTTCCCCTTTATAGTGTTGTTGTACGTCACCGCGCTTTGCTCGAGCATTTTTTTTTTACGATAGTGTGTGTATGCAAGGCAGGCTTGAGAAGAATCACGTTGAGAAAAACTTAGTTTTTTTCAATGACATTAAAAACGGCCATGTGTACGCGGCATTGAGGCCCTTTCACACATGCGGACCGTATGTCAGTTTTTTCATCCATCTGTTTACGGATGAAAAAGGGACATACATGTATCCCTATGGGATAGCGGGTGTCAGCGGATGAAAATCTGATGATCTCATCGGTCGCCGCTATGCTCCGTTTCTGCAGTCGGAGGAAAATCCTATTTTTCCATCCGTCTGCAGAGCGGATCGGATGAACACAGACAGACGATCTGTGTTCATCCGATTCCCCCCATAGGGGAGAGCGGAGATCTGACAGGACGGTCCCTGCACAGTGTGCAGGGACCGCCCTGTCATCTGCCGGCTCAGCGGGGATCAACGGAGCGATCCCCGCTGAGCAAGCGGATATTTAAGGAACGGGTCATCACGGGATCCGCCCGTGTGAAAGGGCCCTAATTCAAAGAAAAAATGAATCGGTTTACCATCAGTTCTTTACATCCACTTAACCAATTGAGTAACATTTTTGGTTTACATTAGAGTTGGACGATTCTGGATAAAATGAGAATCACAATTTTTTTGCTAAGAATAAAGATCACGAAACATCCGGATGTGCGCTATTTCTCTTGCCATTCGGACTCTTTCCACACCATGTTCCGATTTAGATTTGGCGTTTGTCCCGGCCGAGACCCTTCCTGTCTCTGCTCCTTCATATCTGCCCAGGGGAGTTTCAGATCATGCTCCTCTCTCTGTGTATTTCCTTCTCCTTCCAGGTTCGGTGCCTGCTATTTGGCGCCTGAACTCCTACTGGCTGGAGGACGAGATTGTGCAGGGTGAATGTAAGATGGGAATTGCAAACTACTGGAGAGACAACTTGGGGAAGGTGGACCCCCCTACTGATGCGTTTAAGACAACCCTGAGGGGCACCTTCATGTCCATCACGGGGGTCTTGCGTAAAAATAACCGGATGCTTACTGAGGAACTTGAGACCGCTATGGTGAGTGCAGAGTCTGAATACGCCTCTAACCCTGCCTCTGATACGAGAGAGGCATGGTTACAGTGCCATAGGGAGTATGAACTCTGCCTGCTGGACCTCACGCAAAAACGCATGTTGCTCAGAAATCGTTCGAACATGGTAATAAAGCTGGACGTCTCTTGGCATACTTGACCAGACCTGAATACTCCCCCATCTCTATCCCACGCATCGTTTCTACCCAAGGCCGTATCAGTGACGACCCGGGAGATATCCTGGATTCCTTTTTATGTTTCTATAAAGACTTGTATACCTCTAGGGTTGATTATGACGACACCCAACTGACTGATTACCTGGCTGACATATCTCTCCCCTCCTTATCTACTGTGGGGCGGGATATGTTGGAGGCACCTATCTCGGTGGAGGAGATTGCTGCAGCCATTTCACAAATGCCTGCTCATAAGACCCCTGGGCTAGATGGTTTCCCCTCCTTTTGCGGACATAAAAAAGCTCTAGAGGCTGGGGTCCTTCCCCCAACGATGCGGGAGTCTCTGATTGTGCTTCTTTTAAAACCCCATAAGGACCCACTTAAATGCGAATCTTACCGTCCCAGGTCTCTCATCAATGTGGACGTTAAGATTCTGGCCAAGATTTTAGCTAACCGCCTAAATGATGTAGTAACGTCCCTAGTTCACAGTGATCAAGGGGGGCTTTATTCCCGGCAGGTCCACCAGAATGAATATTCGCAGACTGTTCCACAACCTACAGTATCCACACAACTGTCCTCCCACCCGTGCCATTGTGTCCTTGGACACATGCAAGGCGTTCGATAGTGTGAAATGGCCATATCTTTTTCGGGTACTACATATGTATGGCTTTGGCCCACGGGTGATAGCATGGGCAAAACTTCTTTACACTTCCCCGGTAGCTCGGGTGCAGGTCAACTCCTCTATCACTGAACCCTTTCCGATAACTAGGGGCACGCGACAGGGGTGCCCGTTGTCACCCCTCTTGTTTGCCCTGGCCATGGAGCCACTGGTAGTACTTATCCGGTCCTCCCCTTCCATCAGGGGTCTCCCAATTGCCACTATAGAAGAACGCATTTCACTATATGTGGATGACACATTGGTGTATCTGGCTGATACAGATGGGTCACTGCAGGCTTTATTGATGGAGATTACCACCTTTTGGTGATTATTCAGGCTTCCAGGTGAATTGGGATAAGTCCAGTCTTTTTCCTCTGGACGTGGCTGTGCCCCCCCTAATTCACCCGGATTCCCAACTTCAGGTGGTGTCCTCCTTTAGGTATCTTGGGGTTGTGGTGCAAACCCCTTTATCTTCATATATCACCAATAACCTAGATCCCCTATTGGTCCGTCTTCAGGAGCAGACCAAGCAGTGGATGGACTTGCCATTGGACCTCATGGGAAAGGCCAATGTTTTAAAAATGATTTACTTACCAAGATTACTTTATATCCTTGCTAACTCCCCTTGCAATGTGTCTAAAGCTATCTTTAAACGCGTAGACACAATATGCACGACTTTCCTGTGGAAGAGCGGCTCCCCCAGGGTGGCACTTAAAACATTGAGATTACTGGCACACTTGACGGGCCTGGCATTTCCAAATTTCTTCCTCTATTACTCGGCATCCCAGTTGGTGCACATCCATGATTGGCTGTGTCCAGTCCCTGCAAATGCTTGTACCTCCACGGAGGGGGCTATAGCATCCTCTCTGGAGACTCTGCATAATATCTACAGAGGGCGGGTCCCTGACTGCCCCGGAACCTCTCTATTGGCCACCTCCCTTTCATCTTTCCGTTACATTGTCTAGAAGGTATCCACGCATACCTGGTCGCAGTCCCCTAACAACCCTCTGTGGTTCAACCCAAACCTGCAGGAACTGTACTCTTCCTGATCCCAATCGCTGGTACTCTAAGAGGGTCAAATACCTATGTCACTGATACAACGCTCAGGGCTTTAAAACGTTCTCTCAATTACGCTTAGACTTTGATCTACCAAACTCATACTTATTTCTCTTACCGTCCATGGACTGACACAGCCTCTTAATATTTGACAAGTGGCTTTTATGTCCCTGCTTGCAGGAGAGAACTAGGCAGAATGTTATAACATACATTCTAAAGACCAGAGCTGAACAGCCCCGCCCAAGGGGGACCCACCCACCTGCAGCCCTCAGTTTTTTTCTGCCTAGCAGAAGGAGAGGACGTGGCTCGCTTCGGAGCCAGTCTCCTGAAGAATTTTGTATTCCTTTTGGAATTTTATTTTATTTTTTGATCTATCAACTGTCGGCTGGGCAACAGGTTGGGTACATTGGATATCCTCGTAGTCTTCCCAGTCCGACCATCGAGCGTGCTGAATCCTCGCTCCGGAGTGCGACTCAGTTCACGACATTCCCCATGACTCCAGGGGTGGCCGGTGGGCTTTTATGCTCCGTGGTCCGCTAAGATTGAACAGTGCCTGCTGTCTCTTTTCGCGGTGGACCGGGCCGACAGCTACTCGGTACAGAACTGTGATAGGTCTGTCAGGAACACACCAGTAGGTCCTTCCGGACCGGGTAAGTAGTATCTCCTGCCTCAGCAGGTGCGTACATGCTGTGTGTTCCTATGTGTGGGGGATTTTCCCTGTCTCCCCGTTTGTTACTCTGTCACCTTGCTGGCGCTGTGCTGTCTGGGGGTGCGAGGGTCATGGGTATCTGCATTGGGGAGTGTGTTTTTTTTGGGCCTGTGCGCCGTTCGGCGCCATGGTTTTTTCTGTCACTGTGTTTTTTCACTGGCGCGCATGGCGGCCATCTTGCCATGGTTCGTTATGGCGCAGTTACAGTTGTGGAGGCCATTTTCTTGGAGCCGCACGTGTTTTTTCTACTGTTTAGCCTCTATCGCTGCTGGAACGCCGGGGTTCTCCTCACATTCTCCTCGCCACTCTTTCTCGTTGTACAGCGCAGCACAGGCAGCGGAACCAAGCGGTCCCCACTGGATCGGTGAGTCACCTGGGTAACCTCCCACAGCCAGCACAGCCAGAGGGTGGACTTTGTACAAAAGTCTCAGAGAAGTGGCGAGTTATGGAGTCTGGTTCACCTGCTTCCCCATTCATGTCACAACAGGCAGGGCTGATGCACCTGCAGTCCCTATGGATCAGTTGTCGGCAGTCCTGGACTCATTTCTTGTCAGGATGGAAGCGGTGTGCGAGCAAACGGGAGCTATAAAGCGCCCTCTCCCCACACTATCTTTTTAGTAGGGGAGTGCTCTATTTCAGATATGGGCCTAGCTGCAGCTCAGGACCCTAGCTCTGAATTTTGTTGTATATTTTTTGACCACGACATTCCTTCTGAGGAATACTCCTGGGTCAGTAAACGACGGGACGCTTGGTAGTGAACTCATTGATGGTGAGGGACACTCTCATGCTGGAGGCTGCAGCTGGAGATACTTTGGTCTAGACAGTCTCCCTTGCTTCATTTAAAGCTTTTCTTTTACACCTTTTGGCTTGGTGCTGGCTCCTGCAGGGCGCAGCACAATTCTCCTCAGCTTCCTCACTGTTTCCTCACACACTGCTTCTAGAGCTGCATGGATGATACAGTGATACACGCCCCCCCGGGCATAGTAGGGGGACTTTATTCATTTATTTGTCTAGTCCCTGTGAGCTTTCTGTGTAATATCTCAGTGGCAACACCAGAGTCTCTGCACCTGTAATTTCCCGCCATTTCCTGGGGAACGCTCTGACTCTGACAGGACCACGGTCTGCGGTGTCAGAGGTACCTTTTTAGCTTGCTTCGGCAGCACATATATGCAGGTTGGAACGATACAGAGATGAGCGCCCTCGGCACCATAGTTTACCCAATTATACTTCACTCAGTGTATGTCTGTGTTATTGCTCTCTGTGTCTGCGTGGGTTTCCTCCCACGTTCCAATGACAGTATAACATACACAATATGTTTATACACGTCTCTAAATACATTCACAGTATATGTATGTATTCTACTCTGAGTCTGCGTGGGTTCCTCCGGGTGCTCCGGTTTCCTTCCACGCTCCAACGGTGTGTGCGCCTTAAGCGCTATGCACAGTATGAACATGATCAATATGATTATCACACATACTATAATACCCGCACGGTATGTGTATGCGGTCTGCGTGGGTTATCTCCGGGTACTCCGGTTTCCTCCCACGCTCCAATGGTATGAGCGCTTTCGGCGCTATGCACAGCATAACCATGTGTAATATGTTTGTTCACATACTACCATACCTCCACGGTATGTGTATGCAGTCTGCGTGAGTTTCCTCCTGTTTCCTCCCACGCTATAAATAACGTGCGCGCCTTCGGTGCCATACACAGTGTAAACATACTGTGACAGCAGGAAGGTAAAGTCACCTGGTTGCATCCAGGGGGGTAGATATATTTCGCCCAGATTCAGGCTTTACGCCGACTTATACAACTAGGTGGAGAGTTGTATAAGCCCAGCTGAGGCTAGTGGGCTCATGGATGACTCATACCTCTAGAGAGAGGGCTGGGCGTCGTGCAGGCAGGGAGTTGATGAGACCAGCTGAAGCTTGTCAGCTCATTTAAGGCCTTTATAAAAACTCCCAGATTCATTAGGTGTTTGCTCATGCCTGGAACCAGACCTGTGTGGACTGTCTAGGGAGAGTGAACCCCTGTGCGGTGAGACAAAGCCTGTGTGGCTATTTGCTTGGACATTTAAAACCAGGGACTTAGGGACTAGGACAGCACTAGGCTGATCCCAGTTGTTAGTTAGGAAACCTGTATGTTTAGTCAGAGGTCAAGTTGACCAGGATTTATTTTGTTTGTTTCTTTTGCTTTGCTGTGTTTTGTCACTGTAAATAGAAAATAAACCGCACCTTTTTGATTTTGAAAACCACAACCTCCGTTTGCTGGGCCTGTTTTTGTGTGGGGAGCCCATCTCGGGGGTCACACACACCCGCTGCCGAGCTAACCCCCTCACAGTTGGTGGAGAACCAGTGGCAGTTTTTTTTTAAGCCAGCATGGAGGAGATACTGAAGCAGCTGGCTCTAGCAAATGCCAATCAACAGCAGACAAATGCAGGTTTGCAAAAGAGCCTTGCAGCTCATCAACAGAGCCTTGCAGCTCAACAACAGAACTTCGCAGCCCAGCAGCAAGCTCATCAACAGAGCCTTGCAGCCCAGCAGCAGACAAACGCAACTTTGCAACAGAGTCTGGAGGCTCAGCAACAAGCCCAGCAGCAATCTGAGGCCCGCTTCATAGACCTGTTGCAGAAGCAAGAGCAGAGACTACAACAACAGATGGAAGCAGTAATGCAGCAACGTCCGCAGACCAGTGAGGAAAGCCGTCCCACTAATACCGCGTCCTTTGGGGTGAGTCGTTTATTGACAAAAATGACTGGAGAGGATGATCCAGAGGTATTTTTGACCACATTTGAAAGGACCGCTGAAAGAGAAAAGTGGCCTGAGGAGCAGTGGGCTGGACTGGTGGCTCCTCTGTTAACTGGTGAATCGCAGAAAGCTTACTATGACCTAGAGCCTAACCAAGCAAAAGACTATGTGATGCTAAAAGCTGAAATATTGGCAAGGCTGGGTGTCACCCAGGCTGTCCGGGCTCAGCGTGTGCATAACTGGACTTTCCAGCTTGGAAAACCCCCCAGGTCTCAAATGTATGATCTCATTCACCTGAGCAGAAAGTGGCTACAGCCAGAGACTTTGTCCGCACCAAAGATTGTGGAACGTGTTGTAATGGATCGGTTTTTGAGAGCTCTTCCTACTGCCATCCAAAAGTGGGTAAGCCATGGAGACCCAGAGACGGCCGATGGTCTTGTGGATCGTGTGGAGAAATACTTGGCTACAGAGAACCTGACGGCCTCTTCCAGAGAAAACCCGAGAGAGGGTATTACAGAGATTCTATTGGCCGGGGGTGATGAAGGACATAGAAAATTATTGTTCCTCCTGCCCTGTGTGTCAGAGGTCGGCCCCGATGCCACATTTCCGTAGCCCGCTGGTCCCTCTACCCATCATTGAGGTCCCGTTTGAGAGGATCGCCATGGATTTGGTAGGTCCTATAATCAAGTCCGCTAGGGGGCACCAGTACATATTAGTTATAATGGACTATGCCACCCGTTATCCAGAAGCGATCCCTCTCCGAAATACCTCGGCCAAAACCATAGCCAAAGAGCTATCTCTTGTGTTTAGCCGGGTGGGTATTTGTAAAGAACTGCTTACGGACCAAGGTACACCCTTTATGTCCCGGGTTATGAAGGAGCTGTGTAAATTGTTCAAAGTGACGCAATTACGTACATCTGTGTATCACCCCCAAACCGATGGGCTGGTTGAAAGATTCAACAAAACCCTAAAACAAATGTTGAAGAAAGTGGTGGATAGAGATGGAAAGGCTTGGGACTGTCTACTTCCTTATCTGATGTTTGCTATTAGGGAGGTGCCCCAATCCTCTACGGGATTCTCCCCCTTTGAGTTACTGTATGGGAGACACCCAAGAGGGCTGTTGGATATTGCCAAGGAAACTTGGGAAAGTGAGAGTTCTCCCCACAGGAGTGTGATTGAGCATGTCGCCCTGATGCAAGACCGAATTGCACAGGTAATGCCCATCGTGAAGGAACATTTGGCCCAAGCGCAGTTAGCACAGCAGAGAGTGTACAACCGTGGAGCCAAGACCCGTACCTTTTCCCCGGGGGATAGGATACTGGTACTTGTCCCTACGGTTGAAAGTAAATTCCTTGCCAAATGGCAAGGCCCCTACGAGATAATGGAAAAAGTGAGCGAAGTGAATTACAAGGTCAGACAACCAGGAAGGCGAAATCCCGAACAGATCTATCACGTTAATCTGTTGAAAGCCTGGAGGGATAGAGAGTCCCTAGTCGCAGACACTTGGTCACCAGCTCAAACTGGTTGCGTGATTCCTGAGGTTGGAATAGCAGCCACCTTGTCACAACCCCAACAACAGGAGGTTAAGGAGTTTGTGCTTCGCAACAAGGAGGTATTCTCTGAGCTGCCGGGACAAACATCTGGGGTAGAGCATGACATCATTACCCCGCCCGGTGAAAGGGTGAAGTTAAAACCCTATCGGATCCCAGAGGCCCGACGGGAGGAAGTACAGAAAATGCTGAACTTAGGGGTGATAGAGGAGTCCCAAAGTGATTGGTCTAGTCCCATTGTGTTGGTGCCTAAACCGGATGGGAGCTGGCGATTTTGTAACGATTTTCGTCAGTTGAACAAAGTTACAAAATTTGACACCTACCCCATGCCACGTATAGATGAGTTGATCGACCGGCTGGGAACAGCCCGATACATGACGACTCTTGACCTCACAAAAGGGTATTGGCAAATCCCCCTGGCCAAGTCGGCCAAAGAGAAAACCGCATTTGTAACCCCAGACGGGGCGTTCCAATATAAAAGAATGCCGTTCGGGTTACAGAATGCGCCGGCCACATTCCAGCGGAAAATGGACCAGATGCTGAGGCCCCATCGGAAGTATGCTGCGGCTTACCTGGATGACGTAATTGTCCATAGCACAGATTGGGCCTCACATCTGCCAAAAGTGCAAGCAGTCCTGGACTCTGTTCGGGAAGCGGGGTTTACGGCTAACCCCAAGAAGTGTACCATTGGGCAGGAGGAGGCCAAATATCTTGGGTACACCATTGGGAGGGGAGTAATAAAACCCCAACTCAACAAAGTCGAGGCCATCCAGAGTTGGCCACGTCCCAACAGCAAGAAGCAGGTACGAGCCTTTCTGGGAATCGCTGGGTATTATCGGCGATTCATTCCCCACTTTGCTTCTAAGGCTGTGCCCCTAACCAACCTGACGAAGGGGAAAGGGTCGGTCATGATTAAATGGACCCCCGAGGCTGAGGCAGCATTCCAATTCTTGAAACAAGCCTTATGTAGCCAGCCAGTGTTGTACTCACCCGACTTCTCTAAAGACTTTGTCGTACAAAGTGATGCGTCAGATGTGGGGTTAGGAGCAGTATTGTCCCAGGTCTGGAACGGGGAAGAGCACCCAGTCATTTACCTCAGCAGGAAGTTGAAGTCCCATGAGGTAAATTACGCCACGGTCGAAAAGGAGTGTTTAGCGGTGAAATGGGCTCTAGATTCCCTTCGGTACTACCTGCTAGGTAGGCACTTTGACATGGTTACGGATCACGCTCCGTTAAAGTGGATGGCTCAAAACAAGGAAACAAATAGAAGAGTGAATAGGTGGTTCCTGGCCCTCCAGGAATTCAACTTCACAGTAAAGCATCGCCCTGGCGTTCAAATGGGGAATGTGGATGCTTTGTCTCGAGTACATGAATGCCTGATTGCTGGTGTTCCAACCCCGAGGTTAAAACAAGAGGGGGGGGGTATGTGACAGCAGGAAGGTAAAGTCACCTGGTTGCATCCAGGGGGGTAGATATATTTCGCCCAGATTCAGGCTTTACGCCGACTTATACAACTAGGTGGAGAGTTGTATAAGCCCAGCTGAGGCTAGTGGGCTCATGGATGACTCATACCTCTAGAGAGAGGGCTGGGCGTCGTGCAGGCAGGGAGTTGATGAGACCAGCTGAAGCTTGTCAGCTCATTTAAGGCCTTTATAAAAACTCCCAGATTCATTAGGTGTTTGCTCATGCCTGGAACCAGACCTGTGTGGACTGTCTAGGGAGAGTGAACCCCTGTGCGGTGAGACAAAGCCTGTGTGGCTATTTGCTTGGACATTTAAAACCAGGGACTTAGGGACTAGGACAGCACTAGGCTGATCCCAGTTGTTAGTTAGGAAACCTGTATGTTTAGTCAGAGGTCAAGTTGACCAGGATTTATTTTGTTTATGTTTCTTTTGCTTTGCTGTGTTTTGTCACTGTAAATAGAAAATAAACCGCACCTTTTTGATTTTGAAAACCACAACCTCCGTTTGCTGGGCCTGTTTTTGTGTGGGGAGCCCATCTCGGGGGTCACACACACCCGCTGCCGAGCTAACCCCCTCACAATACTCAATATGTTTATACACAACGCTAGATACATTCACAGTATATGTATGTATTTTACTCTCTGGGTCTGCGTGGGTTTCCTCCGGGTTCTCCGGTTTCCTCCCAGGCTCCAACGGAGTGCGCGCTTTCGGCGCTATGCACAACGTAAACATGTTTAAAATGTTTATCACACATGCTATCATACCTATACGGTATGTGTATGCAGTCTGCGTGGGGTTCCTCCGGGCTCTCCAGTTTCCTTCCACACTCCAATGGTGTGTGCGCTTTCGGTCGCTATGCACAGCATAAACAGGTGCAATTTGTTTATTCGCATACTAACATACCTACACGGTTTGTGTATGCGGTCTGCGTGGGTTTCCTCCAGTTCTCCGGGTTCCTCCCACGCCCCAATGGTGTGCGCGCCTTCGTCGCCTTGCACTGTATAAATACTTTCTGGCATCCTTGGACATCAAGGACGTTTACTTGCATGTTCCAATCTGCACAAGTCACCAGAAGTTTCTGCGCTTTGCAATGGGCGAAGTCCTCTATCAATTGTGGCACTTCCCTTCGGTTTAGCGTCGGCACCGCAGGGTTTCACCAAGGTCCTTGCCCCGATTCTGTCTTTGCTGAGACAGCGAGGCATTGCTATCGTGGGCCATCTGGATGATCTTCTTCTGAGAGCAGACACTGGCTCAGAATTAGAAGAAATTGTGACAATAGTTAGTCAGACCCTCTGGGCCTTCGGGTGGCTTCTGAACACTCAGATGTCAGTCCTGGTCCTGACCCAGCGTTTGGTATCTGGGGTTGATCCTGGACTCCTCGGAGGCGAAAGTCTTCCTACCCTTGGAGAAGTTGCAGACTCTTCAATCTGCGGTGCGGCTTCTGATGTCCCGAATATGGTCATCAATCCGTTTCTGCACGAGGGTCCTAGGGCTCATGGTGGCCTCTTTCGAGGCAGTTCCGTATGCCCAATCTCGCACTCGTGCCTTACAGGGGGGATCCTTTCCAATTGGGACAAGTCCCCGTTGCCATTGGATCATCAGATCCAGGTGAGTTACCCGGTTAGAGCATCCCTGACGTGGTGGTTGTGATCCCCGGCTCTTCGGTCCGGGAAGTCGTTCTTTCCTATCCAGTGGACGGTGATCTCGACAGATGCCAGCCTTGCGGGCTGGGATGGGGTCTGGGGAGTCCTCTCGGCTCAAGGGCTGTGGACCCCGGCTGAATCCCGTCTTCCGATCAATGTCCTAGACCTCCGAGCGATCCGACAGTGCCTCTCCTCGTGGTCGGAGAGGCTACAGGGCCACTCGGTCAGGGTCCAGTCGGACAAAGCCACAGTGGCGTATGTCAACCATCAGAGGGGAACTCTGAGCTCAGCGGCGGCATCCAAGGTCGCTCACATCCTAAGATGGCCAGAAAGAAGTGTGCCGGGTCTGTCGGCCGTTTATATTCCAGGAATAGACCACTGGCAGGCCGACTATCTGAGCCGGCGGACGTTGGACCAGGCGGAATAGTCCTTGTATCCGGAGGTGTTCCAACTCCTTTGCCGGCGGTGGGGCACGCCGGACGCGAACCTCTTGGCGCCTCGACTCAATTGCAAGGTGTCGAGATTTTGTGGCCGGGTCCAGGGATCCCTGGGCAGACGCCTCAGACGCGTTGGTGGCCCCATGGGGTCGGTATCGCCTGTTATATGCTTACCTGTTGCTGCCTCGCCTGCTTCGCAGGGTGGAGGCCGAGGGCATTCCAGTGATCCTCATTGCTCCGGATTGGCCACGGCGTCATTGGTACGCCGATCTTGTGCGGCTAGTCGCGGACGTACCTTGGCGACTGCCTCTGCGGGAGGACCTTCTGTCTCAAGGTCCCATACTTCATCCTGCTTTACAGTCCTTGGCTTAAACGGCATGGCTATTGAAAGCCAGGTGCTGAGGGACCGAGGTCTCTCAGATTCGGTCATCTCAACCATGTTGAGGGCCCGGAAATCTTTTTCTAGAAAGATATATCACCGTTCCTGGAAAGCTTACTTTGCTATGTGCGAGGAGCTAGATTGGCGTCCACAGACGTATTCCGTTCCCAGGATTCTGCTGTTCTTACAGCGTGGCGTGACCCAAAAGCTGGCTTTGAATACCATCATGGTCAAATTTCAGCCCTTCTTTTAACGACCGCTTGTGGGCCATTCCTTGATTAGCACCTTTGTGCAGGGGTTCGCCATGTGCTCCCCCCCTGTCAAACCTCCTTTCCCTCCTTGGGATCTGAATTTGGTGCTCTCGATTCTTCAAGAACTTCCTTTTGTAAACATCAGAGCTGTCCCTCTCTTGATGTTGTCTCAGAAGGTGGCTTTCCTGGTAGCCATTACTTCTGTCAGATGGGTGTCTGAATTGGCGGCATTGTCTTGCAAGCTGCCTAACTTGGTCATCCATAAGGATAAGGCTTTGTTGCGTCCGCGACCTTCTTTTCTTCCGAAGGTGGTCTCGGCCTTTCACCTTATTGAGGACATTGTTCTTCTGTCCTTGTGTCCTCATCCGTCGCATCCCAGAGAGTTTGCGCATCACTCGCTAGACGTGGTACGTGCCTTGTGGGTGTACCTGTCCGTTACTGTTCCCATTCGGAGGGCTGACTCGCTGTTTGTGGCTGTGTCAGGCCCTCAACAGGGCCAAGCGGTTTCCCCTGCCACTATTTCTAGGTGGATCAGGCAGAGCGTCATACAGGCCTATGCCCTTAAGGGGCGGGCGCCTCCCTTTCCGGTTACGGCGCATTCCACCAAAGCAATTGGTGCTTCCTGGGCTTTTCGACATCAAGCGTCGGTTGCACAAGTGTGCAAGGTGGCGACCTGGTCGTCCGCACATGCCTTTTCTACGTTTTACAAGGTTGATGTGGCTGCATCTTCTGATGCTTCCTTCGGCCGCAAGGTGTTGCAGGCCGCTGTTTAAGTTGCAACTCCTCCGTTGAGGAGCTCTGCTTGTTTTCGAGTGAAGTTTGATTTTCCTTTCTCTTTGCTCCCACCCCTCTTTTTTGACACTACTTTGGGACATCCCACTTCTCAAATATTAAGAGGCTGTGTCAGTCCATGGACGGTAAGGGAAAATAAGATTTTTGTACTCACTGTAAAATCTGTTTCTCTGACGTCCATGGACTGACACAGCACCCACCCTTCCTTTAAGGTTTGTACTGCTTTGTTGCGAACTGAGGGCTGCAGGTGGGTGGGTTATGTCCGGAGGGACCACCCCCTGGGCGGGGCTGTTCAGCTCTGGTCTTTAGAATGTATGTTATAACATTCTGCCTAGTTCTCTCCTGCAAGCAGGGACATAAACCCACTTGTCAAATATTAAGAGGCTGTGTCTGTCCATGGACGTCAGAGAAACAGATTTTACGGTGAGTACAAAAATATTATTTTTACTACTACCAGCTTCGGCATGCTATGCAGGGCCCAGTTTGGTTCCCTGAAAGACCCCACTGACCTGCCACCATTGGAAAAATTGCTCCGACAACCAGATCCCACTAAACTTATTTCCACTTATTATGCAACCCTGCTGACCGATTCTAACCCCAGATTCCATAGAGCTCAGGACAAATGGACCTCCATGGACATCTCCTTAGAGGCTGAGGACTGGTCGGAATTCAGTGATACCTACAAAATGTCTGTCATTGCGTCCCGAGACCGAGTCATACAAGTTAAGATTTTCCCCCAGACCCACCTTACTCCTGCGAGGATGCATAGGATGGGTCTCCTGTCCTCGGCCGCTTGCTTCCGCGGCTGTGGCCAGGAGGCCGATTTCTTACACTGTTTTTGGTCATGCCCAATGATTCAGGACTTCTGGGGGGAGGTGGGTGCCTTTGTCTCCTCAGCGTTGGGCCTCCCAAATAAAATTCACCCCAAGAACTGCCTACTAGGCATTTTTGGTGACTTACACCTATCAACGCATGCCAAGAGACTGCTCCGTAAACTATATTTTTATGCTAAAAAAAAAAGATTCTACTGTCCTGGAAGGGTGCACAGACCTCTTTTGAAAGCCCTTTGGTTGAAACGTATTAATGACTCCATCCCGCTATATAAGCTTACTTTTGAAATCTGGAAACGGACCAAAACCTTTCATAAAATTTGGGGTAGGTGGCTGGCTAGCCCACTTTCTCTCGGCACTAACTGAAGTACACTTGTTTGACCAGTGGTAGACCGTGCCCTAAGGATCTCTAACATCTAGACTCCCACCTTTGCTGTGCCCGTATTGATCTACATGCACCTTTCCCCTGTGTGCCTACTGTATATCCTTTTTATTGATATCTCTTAATTTGTCTATGTCTGAACATATTGCCTACCGTTTCGGACCAGTCTATCTGGTACGGTAATTGTCTTTTTTTTCTGTGTGTATTGTTTTTTTTTCTGTTTGTTATTTTTATTGAAGTTTTTCAACAAACTGTCTTTAACCACTTAACGACCGCTCACTGTATATATACGTCGGCAGAATGGCACCGACAGGCACAATCACGTAGAGTGTACGTGATTGCCTTTGTACAGTTGGGGGTCCAATCGGACCCCCCTCCTATACAGTGAGCGGTGGCTAAGTGTCCGGGAGCGTTCCGGGATGAGGGGGCAGCCATTTGTTTCTGGCCACCCCCTCGCGATCGCTCCCGGCGAATGGAAATGCCCCCCCTGTCTGTGTCAGACAGAGGGAGCAGGAGGAAGTGATGTCATCTCTGGTGCGGCGCTCACATATACCGAGCGCCGTACAAGAGAAGATATCAGGTCACTGCACACAACACTACACTGACACCAGGACACATAGGGACATAAATCGCCCCCCCAGACACCCCAGATCACCCCCCAGATCACCCCCCAGATCACCCCCCCAGCCCCCAGTCAGTGTCACTGATTGCAGTGACCATTTATTTAGTGATCACTGCAATCAGTGACATTTGTGACTGTAAAAGTGTCACCAAAGTTTAGTCTTAGGTCCAGTGTAGCCCCCTAACCCCCCCTAATAAAGGTTTAACCCCCTGATCACCCCCCAGATAACCCTTTCACCCCCTATCACCACTGTCGCTTAGCGATCATTTTTCTGATCGCTGTCTTAGCGTCAGTGATGCCGATCGGCAGCCAGTAATTTTTTTTAGGTTCGCCGCAGGTTTTTATAGCGTCAGGTACCCCAATATATTATCTAATAAAGGTTTAACCCCCTTGATCGCCCCCCAGGTAACCCTTTCACCCCCTATCACCACTATCACTAAGCGATCGTTTTTCTAAACGCTGTCTTAGTGTCTGTGATGCAGATCGGTAGCCGGTAATTTTTTTTAGGTTCGCCGCAGGTTTTTATAGCGTCAGGTACCCCAATATATTATCTAATAAAGGTTTAACCCCCTTGATCGCCCCCCAGGTAACCCTTTCACCCCCTATCACCACTGTCACTAAGCGATCGTTTTTCTAAACGCTGTCTTAGTGTCGGTGATGCAGATCGGTAGCTGGTAATTTTTTTTAGGTTCGCCGCAGGTTTTTATAGCGTCAGGTACCCCCATATATTATCTAATAAAGGTTTTAACCCCCTGATTGCCCCTAGTTAACCCTTTCACCAGTGATCACCATATAAGTGTTACGGGTGACGCTGGTTAGTTTGCTTTTTATAGTGTCAGGGCACCCACCGTGTATATAACCCAATAAAGGTTTAACCCCCTGATCGCCCGGCGGGTGATATCAATTAGGTTTTAGCGTCAGAGAGGGTCTGAGTCACACCCCAGGCAGCGTCAGGTTAGTGCCAGTAACGCTAACACCCACGCGTGAAGCATACACCCCCCTTAGTGGTATAGTATCTGAACAGATCAATATCTGATCAGATCTATACTAGCGTCCCAAGCAGTTTAGGGTTCCCAAAAACGCAGTGTTAGCGGGATCAGCCCAGATACCTGCTGGCACCTGCGTTTTGCCCCTCCGTCCAGCCCAGGCCACCCAAGTGCAGTATCGATCGATCACTGTCACTTACAAAACAAAAACACACATAACTGCAGCGTTCGCAGAGACAGGCCTGATCCCTGCGACTCCAGTGCTGTAGGAGGTGATTTCACCACCACAGTTAAAAAAAAAAAGCAAATATGCCGAAGCATTGGGGCAGCAGGGGCGGAGGAGCGATTTTGCTCCTAATGCCGCGTACATACGGTCGAAATTCCGACGGAGGCTTGCCCGTGGAAAAGTCCGACCATGTGTGTGCGGCATAACATTTTTGCGGGAGGATGCCCCCATGCTTCGGCATATATAAATGGTGCGTGTATGCCCATCATTGGAAGTGGGTGGATGAAGGGCGGTATTCTAATGGTGGGCATACCCACCGATCAATCTCTTTCTTCGTTCAGCCAACTGGCTGCATGAAATAAAAAGATTACAATACATGTCCAAAAAGGACCAGCAACGTACTGGTATGTTGCTGGACTTTGAATGTTTATACCAGAATGATGCCTGCGGGTTTAGGTATCATCTTGGTATCATTCTTTTCAGCATGTGGCCGGCTTTCATGTAAAAGCAATCCTAGCGGCTAATTAGCCTCTGGACTGCTTTTACAAGCAGTGGGAGGGAATGCTCCCCCCCCCCGGATATAAAAAGCGCCATTGGGAAATTGGGAAAGCATTTTATCACACCGATCTTGGTGTGGTCAGATGCTTTGAGGGCAGAGGAAAAATCTAGGGTCTAGAAGACCCCAGTTTTTTCAAAAAAAGAGTACCTGTCACTACCTATTGCTATCATAGGGGATATTTACATTCCCTGAGATAACAATAAAAATGATAAAAAAAAAAAATACTTGGAAGGAACAATTTAAAAATAAAATAAAAAAGCAAAATTAATAATAAAAAAAAAAAAAAAAAAAAAAAAAGCACCCCTGTCCTGCCCTGCTCTTGCCCAATGGCGAACGCAAGCGACGGTCTGGCGTCATATGTAAACAGCAATTGCACCATGCATGTGAGGTATCACCGCGAAGGTCAGATCGAGGGCAATCATTTTAGCAGTAGACCTCCTCTGTAAATCTACTGGGGTAACCTGTAAAGGCTTTTAAAGGCTTTTAAAAATGTAGGTAGTTTGTCGCCAATGCGCGTTTGTGCGAAATTTTAAAGCATGTCGTGTTTGGTATCTATGTACTCGGCCTAAGATCATCTTTTTTATTTCATCAAACATTTGGGCAATATAGTGTGTTTTAGTGCATTAAAATTAAAAAAAGTGTATTTTTTTAACCCAAAAAATGCGTTTGAAAAATCGCTGCGCAAATACTGTGTAGAAAAAAAAAATGCAACACCCACCATTTTAATCTGTAGGGCCTTTGCTTTAAAAATATATATAATGTTTGGGGGTTCAACATAATTTTCTTGCAAAAAACAAAATGTTTTCATGTAAACAAAGTGTCAAAAAGGGCTTTGTCTTCAAGTGGTTAGAAGAGTGGATGTAAGCTTCCTAATGTTGTGTATAAAATGCCAGAACAGTTCAAAACCCCCTCAAATGACCCCATTTTGGAAAGTAGACACCCCAAGCTATATACTGAGAGGCATGTCGAGTCCATGGAATATTTTATATGTTGACACAAGTTGCGGAAAACGACAATTTTTTTTTTTTTTTTGCACAAAGTTGTCACTAAATGATATATTGCTCAAACATGCCACGGGCATATGTGGAATTACACCCCAAAATACATTCTGTTGCTTCTCCTGAGTACAGGGATACCACATGTGTGAGACTTTCTGGGAGCCTAGCCATGTACGGGACCCCAAAAACCAAGCACCGCCTTCAGGCTTTCTAAGGGTGTAAATTTTTGATTTCACTTCTCACTGCCTATCACAGTTTCGGAGGCCATGGAATGCCCAGATGGCACAAAACCCCCCCAAATGACCCCATTTTGGAAAGTAGACACCCCAAGCTATTTGCTGAGAGGTATTGTGAGTATTTTGCAGATCTCGCTTTTTGTCACAAAGTTTTGAAAATTGAAAAAAAAAAAATATATATATATATATTTTCTTTCTTCATTTTCAAAAACAAATGAGAGCTGTAAAATACTCGCCATTCCTCTCAGCAAATAGCTTGGGGTGTCTATATTCCAAAATGGGGTCATTTGGGGGGGTTTTGTGCGATTTTGGCATTTTATGGCCTTCGAAACTGTGATAGGTAGTGAGGAGTGAAATCAAAAATTTGTGCCTAGAAATCCTGAAGGCGGTGCTTGGTTTTCGGGGTCCCGTACGCGGCTAGGCTCCTAAAAAGTCCCACACATGTGGTATCCCCGTACTCAGGAGAAGCAGAAAAATGTATTTTGGGGTGTAATTCCACATATAACCATGGCATGTGTGAGCAATATATCATTTAGTGGCAACTTTTTGTAATTTCTTTTTTTTTTTGTCATTATTCAATCACTTGGGACAAAAAAAATTATATTCAATGGGCTCAACAGGCCTCTCAGCAATTTCCTTGGGGTGTCTACTTTCTAAAATGGGGTCATTTGGGGGGGTTTTGTGCTATTTTGGCATTTTATGGCCTTCGAAACTGTGATAGGTAGTGAGGAGTGAAATCAAAAATTTGCGCCCTTAGAAATCCTGAAGGCGGTGCTTGGTTTCCGGGGTCCCGTACGCGGCTAGGCTCCCAAAAAGTCCCACACATGTGGTATCCCCGTACTCAGGAGAAGCAGCAAAATGTATTTTGGGGTGAAATTCCACATATAACCATGGCATGTGTGAGCAATATATCATTTAGTGACAACTTTTTGTAATTTTTTTTTTTTTTATTTATTTATTTTTTTAGTCATTATTCAATCACTTGGGACAAAAAAATAAAAAATTCAATGGGCTCAACATGCCTCTCAGCAATTTCCTTGGTGTCTACTTTCCAAAATGGGGTCATTTGGGGGGGTTTTGTACTGCCCTGTCATTTTAGCACCTCAAGAAATGAGATAGGCAGTCATAAATTTAAAGCTGTGTAAATTTCAGAAAATGTACCCTAGTTTGTAAACTCTATAACTTTTGCGCAAACCAATAAATATACGCTTATTGACATTTTTTTTACTAAAAACATGTGACTGAATAAATTTTGGCCTAAATGTATGACTACAATTGAGTTTATTCGATTTTTCTTATAACAAAAAGTAGAAAATATCATTTTTTTTCAAAATTTTCGGTCTTTTTCCGTTTATATCGCAAAAAATAAAAATCGCAGAGGCAATCAAATACCATTAAAAGAAAGCTCTATTTGTGGGAAGAAAAGGACGCAAATTTCGTTTGGGTACAACATTGCATGTCCGCACAATTTACAGTTAAAGCAGCGCAGTGCAAAATTCTGAATTCACCTCTGGTCCTCTAGCTACCAAATGGTCCGGGGCTTAAGTGGTTAAAAAAAAAAAAAAAAAAAGAATAAAGATCACGATTCCAAATTATACAAAAAAATTGGGTCAACTTTTAACGTTTTTTTTATTTTTATGGAACTGTATTTTTTTCCCCAAAAATTGTTTGAAAGACTGCTAAGCAAATAACGTGTGACATTAAATATTTCAACAACCTCCATTTGATTCTCTAGGATGTCTGCTAAAGAAATATATATAATGTTTGGGGGTTCTAAGTAATTTTATAGCAAAAAATACTGATATTAACTTGTAACCAACAAGTGCCAGAAAAATGTTGTCTTTAAGTGGTTAAACTGCCCTCATCTACAGACCAAAGTTAATTTCTTTGATCTATGAACAGATAGATGCATTGTATCCCTTCATTATCCCTTTACTTTATCCCTCTGCGTTTTATGAATGTTTTTTTTTTGTTTTTTTGACAGCCCTGGCTCTATACTGTTTATAGAAAAACAAAGAACCATCAATTGGATTTAATAGCTGACAATGACAGGCAGTGTCTGCAAGTGAGGGAGCCTGTCTGTACAGACTGCCCCCTCACTATATGTACATCTTTCCCCCCCCCCATTTCCTGGCACACACTGACACCCCCGCCCCCCCCCCAAAATTACAGCTCCAAAACCTATGGGAAAAAAAGCCGGCAATTACATTTTAATAGCTGACAGTGACAATCAGCACCGGCAAGTGAGGGAGTCTGTCTATGCAGACTGCCCCCTCACTGTGTATACTCCTCTCCTGTCTCTCTGCCACAACCCCCAGACACCCCCCCCCCCAGTGACTGGTTGCCCCTAACAACCAATGCAAAAACAGATGAAAAACTGACCATTTGTCAGTTTACCTCCGTTTGGCAGCGGGAAGAGACGGCGGCAGAGAGGACGGAACCGGGAGAAGACAGAGCTACAATGCTGTGAAAAAGTATTTCTCTTTTCGTCCATGGACGGACACAGCTCCTTAATTCTTGACAGTTGGGTTATTTTCCTGTTCATAGGAGAGGACTAGGCAGAACATGTTAGTTATCTTAAAACCTGTAACTTTAACAAAGTTGAACAGGCCCTGCCCAGGGGGCGGTCCCTCCGTACATAACCCTCCTACCTGCAGTCAGCAGCCTCCGTTTTTTTCTGCCTAGCAGAGGAGATGAACGTGGCTCACTTTTGTGACCCAAGTCCTGAAGAAATTTTTATTTTATCTTATTTTATTTTTAAGGTCTTCTATCAACTGCCAGCTGGGCATGACAAGCAGGATATTATAGATCCTTGTAGTCCCCCCAGTCCGGCCATCGAGCGTGCTGCAGTATCTTGCAAATAGGCGTCGGGTCTGTCACGAGATACCACATGACTCCAGGGGTGGCCGGTGAGCTTCTGCTCCAGGGTCCACATATGACTGGGCTGCTTGCTGTCTCACTCACAGTGGTCCGGGCCGACAGCTACTTCGTACCGCTCGGTTGTTGGCCTGTCAGGAACGCACCAGCAGGTCCTCGTTTGGACGGGTAAGTACAGTTCACCCTGCTTTGGCGGGTGTGAACAGCTGGGCATTCCTGGGAAAGGGGTTTCTCCTGTCCTCCCCTTCCCTGTTTTCTGTCATCTTTTATCCCTTCTGCCCCAGCAGGGCTGGCTGCGACCGGTGCATACCTGTGGGGTGGCTCCGGGTCCCGGTGAAGGTCCGTGTGGTGTCGTAGCTCGTTCCTCTGTGCAGGGTTCTCTACTCCGGGGAAGCCCATGCCTGGCCTTCTCGTCCACATCGCGGTGCTCGGGCGCCATTTTGACAGCGCTGGCGCCATTTTCAAGGTGTTTTCTATTGCATTGCTTTTTCCCATTGGTGGCCATCTTGCCGTGGCCGCGCTCTGGCGCAGTTGCTATTGCGGGCGGCCACTTTCTTCCCTCACTGTTTCCACACACTGCTTATAGCGCAGCATGGGTATTAGTGATACAGTCTTAGTGTATAGAGGCGGGCAATGACGCTGAGCGGTCTCATTCTGGGCAGGTGTGTCCCCTGGGTGACCCCCCGGTCGGTGCAGCATGGAGGGGGGGACTTTGGTTATTAGTTTGACTAGTCCTGAGAGCTTTCTGTGTGACATGGAGTCAGTATCTGAGAGGCAACAGCCAGTGCCCCTGCACCTGTGGTTTCCCGCCATTTGCTGAGGGATGCTCTGTCTCTGACGGGACCACTGTTCTAAGGGTCAGAGGTTGTTTTTGTGAGCAGTTTAGTGCTTGCTTCGGCAGCACTTATACTCAGATTGGATTCAGAGAGATTGGATTCAGAGAGGATTAAGCGCCCTCTGCGCCTTAGTTTTAACATACACAATTTATGTTTATAGTGTTTGCGTGGGTTTCCTCCAGGTGCTCCGGTTTCCTCCCGAGCTCCTATGACATGCCCGCCTTCGGTGCAATGCATATTATAAATATGACCAATATGTTTATATACGACACTAAATACATTCACAATATGTGTCTGGTTACTCTCTGTATCTACGTGGGTTTCCTCCGGGTGCTCCGGTTACCTCCCACGCTCCTATGACATGCGCGCCTTTGGTGCAATGCATATTATAAACATAAACAATATGTTTATATACAACACTAAATACATCCACAGCATATGTCTGTATGGTTATTCTCTGTGACTGCGTGGGTTTCCTCCCAGGTGCTCCGGTTTTCTCCCACGCTCGATGTCATGCGCGCCTTCGGCGCAATACACAGTATGAACATACACATTATGTTTATACACAACACTGAATGTATGTATTATTGCTCTCTGTGTCTGCGTGGGTTTCCTCCTGGTCCTCCGGTTTCCTCCCATGCTCTAATGGTATGTTCGCCTTCTGGGCTATGCACAGCATAAACATGTTCAATATGTTTATTTACACATACTAAAATACATACACCGCATGTCTATGTACTATGCTCTCTGTGGCTGAGTGGGTTTCCTCCCACGCTCCAATTGCACGTTTTGGCGCAATACACAGTATAAACTATGTTTGTACAATCAGCCCTTATCAATGAAGTAGCTGCTGGAAGGTGTCGGTCCCTCTTTTGGGTCGCACTCGACCCACTCTATATTGAAGACCGACCCTTCATAGATGGGGACTGGGTTTGTCGCAGAGGTCCTTTTTGGTCCCTCAACGCACGTTATTCCTTGTAGAGCATTTTCATAAGGATATGTGTTTTTGCCTATGAAGTTGACCCCTGGTATCAGGGGTACCACTTTCCCGGCAAGGGGGTCACCTGCCTTTCGAAGGTAATCAGAAGCGATGGCTCGGACTGTGTTCGCCATGCTGAGGTCAACGTTACGCCCATTAGTGGCTGCGTCTCTGGTGTCTCTGACACTCAATGACTGGGCAAAGCTTTTGTACAAGGCAGTGGAGGAGCATCAGCTTCCTCTATAAGTCGATCAGCAGGTGCACTGCGACTGCTTTAGCCTCCTAGGGCCTCTGTGTCTGGGGTGGTTTTGCGCCACCTGAAAAGGCTGATATACTGGTCCGCTGACCGAGTTTCTAGGGAAGCTCTGACAGCTTTGCCTTTCTTTGGCTAACAGTAGAGGCGCCCCGTAAGCTGGGACCTTCCTTCTCCGATATATTGCAGTGTTTCTTGGGGATTGTCATACCCATACTGCTGCAGGACAGATTTAGATCTGTTCATGGCTCTTAGGCCTCAAGGCCCTGAATGCCTTTGTGTAGCCGTCCGTCTTTTCCGACCAGAATTTGTGAAGTGGTCGCTTCATAAAAGATCGATGTTTTCTTTCTTATTCACCAGATGGTTTCTTTGTCCTACAGTCTCGTCGGACTGCCCTGATGGGTCAGTTCAAGACTGGGTGGGGATTTGGAAATTCAGGATGGAGTCGGTTCGCTCCATCCATCCAGGGACGTCCCTGGACTTGAGGGACGCGAGCTGGCATGTCCCCAGATACGACAGGCACCAGAGGTTCCTGTGATTAGCGGTCAGGGAGAACCACCATTAATTTAGGACTCTCCTTTTTGACCTAGCGGCACCGGGATTTTTCACCAGGGTGCTCGCTTCGATTCTAGCCTTGCTGAGTCAACATGGAATTGTCATCATTGGTCTCTGCATGGTCTTCTTTTATAACCTGTTTTCAGTTTAGAATTAAAGGAAGACGTGTCTATAATCAGTCACCATCCTGGGGCTGGTTCTGTGCTCATCAGAGGCGATAATTTTTCTTCCTCCAGGATGCTCCAGGGGGCAGTGAAATGGGTCTCATAATGGCCTCCTTCGAGGCAGCACCATTTTTCCAAGTCCACACTCGGAGGGGGGATTCGGTCCTATGGAACACATCCCCATTGTCTCTGGATCATCAGATTCAGATGAATCGCCTAGTCAGGGCCTCTCTGACTTGATGGCTGACATTCCGGCACTTCTGTCCGGGAAGTTTTTCCCTTTCCCTTTTCTATTAAAGGGAGGTTGGGGGGTCCAGTCGGTCCAGAACTCTGGACGTATCACGTCTGCCAGTCAATGTTCTGGAACTTCGGACGATCAGGAAGTCGTGGAGCCTACAAGGCCGCCCGATCAGGTTCCAGTCGGACAATGCCACGGCTGTGGCTTATGTCAACCTTCTGGTTATCCTGCGGTGGACGGGAAGAAGAGTGTCAGCTGTCTACATTCTCGGTGTGGAACTCTAACTGGCGGACTATTTGGGTCGCCAGTTGTTGAACAAGGGGAATGCTCTTGCACCCGGAGGGGTTTCTACTCCCTTTGCCGGTGGTGGACGTCAGACGTGGACCTCCTGGCTTCGCGACTCGTTTGCATGATGCTGAGATTCGTGGTCCAATCCAGTGATCCCTGGGCAGATGCGTGGAGGCTAGTTTATGCCTATCCTCCACTGATGTGGCTGCCTCGGCTGCACCTCACTGTGCTGATCGAGGGGATTCCCGGTGATCCTAATCGCCCTGGATTGGCCCCGGCGTCCTTGGTACGCCGACTTTGTACACCTGGTGGTGGACGCGCTGGCGGATGCCAATGCGGGAGGACCTTCTGTCTCAAGGTCCCACACTTCATCCTGCCTTACAGCCGGTGGCCGTATGGCATGGTTATCGTCAGCCAGGTACTAAGAGACCGAGGTCTTTCGGATTTGGTCATCTCGACAATGCTGAGGGCACTGAATTCTTCCTCCTGCAAGATCTACCATCGCACCTGGAAGGCCTACGTCTCCAGGTGCGCCGAGATGAAGTGCTGTCCACAGACGTGTTCGGTTCCCAGGGTCCTGCTGTTTTTACAGCATAGCGTGGTTTAAAAAAAAAAAAAAAGTTTTAAGCACCACCAAGGGTCAGTCTCAGCCTTGGCTGTTTTCTTTCTATGGCCGTTGGCGTCCCATTGCCTGGTGGGTACCTTTTTTTTTTTTTTTTTTTTTGTACAGGAGTTTTGATTGGGTCTTCCCCCAATTAGACCACTTTTCCCTCCTTGGGATTTGAACCTGGTGCTCTCGGTTCTTCAGGTATCTAATTTTGAGAACACCAGTGAGATTCCTCTCCTGACATGATCTCAGGAGGTTGCCTTTCTAGTGGCCGTTACTTCTGTCGGAAGGGTTTCTGAATTGGCGGCCTTGCCTTGCAAGTCCCCATGTTTGATCCTCCATAAGGATTTAGCGGTACTACGCCCGCGACCTTAATTTCTTCCACAGGCGATTTCGGCTTTTCACCTGAATGAGGACATTGTACTTCCATCCTTGTGTCCTCGGTCATCGCATCCCAGAGAGTCTGCGCTCCACACTTTGGACGTGGTACGGGCATTGCGGGTGTTACGGCTCCGTTTCGGAGGTCTGACTCACTGTTTGTGTCGGTGTCCGGTCCACAAAAGGGGCCTTACGGTCTCGTCGGCCACCATTTCTCGGTGGATCAGGCGGACCGTCATCCAGGCCTATGCCCTTAGGGGCGGGCGCCTCTCTTTCCCATTACGGCGCGTTCGACCAGGGCTTTTGGTGCCTCTTGGGCTTTCCGACTTCAATCATCTGTATCACAAGTGTGTAAGGTAGAGACCTGGTCGTCCGTTTACGCTTTTTCCAAATTTTACAAGATTGATGTGAGTGCATCTTCGGATGCTAGCTTCGGCTGCAAAGTTTTGCAGGCGGCTGTTTTGAGGTTGGAACTCCTCCGTTGAGGAGCTCTGCTTGTTTGGGGTGAAAATGTTTTTTTGATGCTGTGCCCACCCCTCATTTTTTTGACACTGCTTGGGACGTCCCAACTGTCAAGAATTAAGGAGCTGTGTCCGTCCATGGACGAAAAGAGAAAATAGGATTTTTGTACACACCGTAAAATCCTTTTCTCTGTCGTCCATGGATGGACACAGCACCCACCCCTCCTTTTTTAGTTTGTACTGCTTTAGTACGAACTGAGGCTGCTGACTGCAGGTAGGAGGGTTATGTACGGAGGGACCGCCCCCTGGGTGGGGCTATTCAACTCTGTTAAAGTTACATGTGTTAAGATAACTAACATGTTCTGCCTAGTTCTCTCCTATGAACAGGAACATAACCCAACTGTCAAGAATTAAGGAGCTGTGTCCGTCCATGGACAGAGAAAAGGATTTTACGGTGAGTACAAAAATCCTATTCTGCCCCCTTTCTGATTTTTTTTTTTTTTTTTTTTTTTTTACATATTTGTCACACTTAAATGACTCAGATCATCAAACAAATTTTATTATTACACAAAGATAACCCGAGTAAATACAAAATTCAGTTTTTAAATGATGGTTTCATTTATTAAGGCAAAAAAGCTGCCCAAACCTGCCTGGCTTTATGTGAAAAAGTAATTGCCCCCTAAACCTAATAAATGGTTGTGCCACCCTTGACCGCAACAACTGCAATCAAGCATTTGAGATAACTGGCAATGAGTCTTTCACTTTGCTGTAGACAGGGCCGTTTGAAGGAATTTGGGGGCCCCAAGCAAAATGGACATGGAGGCCCCCCAAACCCCCCCCCCCCCGCAAACGCACGTAAAGCCTACAGGAACCACAGCATAGCCAAGTTCACCCACACTTTATATTAAAAAAAAAAAGGTTTACAGTGCAAATACTGCAGGAGCCTGGAAAGCAACTTGTAGTCCCCCCTGAACACATGACATGTCATTCTACATGTATATTACACAGTGTGATCAACAACCAGCTACACTGACAGCTACACTGCCTCTGATCCCTAACTACAGGAGCCTGGAAAGCAGCATGCTGGGACTTGTAGTCCCCCCTGAACACATACACACACAGTCCAATTAAAGTATAAATAACAAACACATCCCATAATATCCTTCCTCACGTACCCAGCTTTGTTTCTCATTCATTGGATGGAAGCCACACAGAGTTCTCCCCCTCCCTGTGTTTTTCTCACCTCCCCTTCTTCGCAGGCTGTAGTGTGGCCGAGCTCCTCTTCCTCCAGTGTCAGTCTGGACTGAAAGCAAGTGAGCACTCAGTGTGCACTTCCTGTCTGTCCTGCCGGGAACAAGAAACTGAATCTCCTGTACCGCGCAGTACCCGGCCGGACTGACAGGAGGAAGGAAGAGGAGCTCGGCCATGCTACAGCCTGGGAAGGGAAAGTTGGGGGGGCCCTAGGCCAGCTCGGGGGCCCCAAGCAATTGCTTGGTTTGCCTGTCCTGTAGCGACGGGCCTGGCTGTAGAGCAATTTTGGCCCACTCTTCTTTGCAGAATTGTTTTAATTCAGCCACATTGGAGGCTTTTCCAGCATGAACAGCCTGTGTAAGGTCATGATAGAGCATCTCAATTGGATTTAAGTCCAGGCTTTGCCTAGGCCACTCCAGAACCTAAATTTTGCTTTGTTTCAACCATTTGGAGGTAGACTTGCTGTTGGGTTATGCAGCAGGACAATGATCCGAAACACAAGTGCACTTGAGCTTAAGGTCACGAACTGATGGCCGGACATTTTTCTTTAGGATTTTCTGGTCGAGCTCAGAATTCATGGTTCCTTCAATTATGGTAAGTCGTCCAGGTCCTAAAGCTGCAAAGCAGCCCCAGACCATCACGCTACCACCACCATGTCTGACTGTTAGTATGATGATCTTGTTATGAAATGTTGTATTTGTTTTATGCCAGATGTAACGGGATGCACACCTTTAAAAAAGTTAATTTTTTTTCTAAATAGTACACAGAATATTTGCCTAAAAGTCTTGGGGATAATCAAGATGTTTTTTGGTAAATATGAGATGAGCGTTTTTTTTTTTTTTGGTCAGCAGTGGCTTTCGCCCTAGAACTCTCCCATGGATGCCATTCTTGCCCAGTCTCTTTCTTATTGTTGAATCACAGACACTGATCTTACCTGAGGCAAGTGAGGCCTACAGTTCTTTAGATGTTTTCCTGGGTTCTTTTGTGACCTTCTGGATGAGTCATCGTCATACTTTTGGACTCATTTTTTTAGGCCGGCCACTTCTGGGAAGGTTCACCACTGTTCCAAGTTATCTCCATTTGTGGATAATGGCTCTCCCCGTGGTTCACTGGAATTCCAAAGCCGTTTGAAGCGCTTCCTAGACCGATACATGTACATTACTTTATTTCTTATCTGTTCTTGAATTTTTTTAGATTGTGGCATGATGTGTGGCTTTTTGTAATCTGTTAGCGTGCTTCACTTTGTAAGACAGAAACAAAGATAAAAGGTCTGCAGTCACCAGTGATGCAACTCCATCCCTATATACATATACAGAAAAAGAGTCGCCCTTGGGACGTCAAATAAGGAGGTCAGTTTGCCACTGAGTACCAAAAGTAGTAGCAGTATAAATGTTTATTAAAATTGATGTACATACATGAATAATAGAGCATAATGGCTCAGCCAATGGATTTGCACATGATAACGGGAATAATTAAAATGGATACAAACGTTATACAATGCAGTATATACAAATGCACGCATCAGAAAACCCGACACGCGTTTCGCGAGATCATTGCTCACTCATCGGGGGTGGATGCGGGTGGGATGTATCTAAATAGACAAAAAGATGTGTCACAGTGGTAAATGTAAGAACAATGGCAGAATGGGCCAGAGCAAAACGGCCCAATACTTACCAATGAGCGAAACCAGAGTCTCCATCGCTGAACCCCCAAATGGACGGCAGCAGCCAGAGTATGGCACGGGAGCTGAGGGGGAGAAAGCAGACACGGATACCCCCAGGGGGGATGCCAGGCGGCAGACATGGCATGGGTGAATGGTCCTAATTGTCTCAGTATGTGACTTGGATATCAGTTGTAAACCATGGCGTTGTGGGGCGGGGCAGACCGGACCCCTTCGGGGATATAAGTCAGGGGTGAGACATGGCTGAGATCACTTCCTTCACTCACCAACACTATGCACGCCACAGAGATTTCCACTGCTGTTCAGCTGCTTGTACATCAAAGTAAATACACTTTCTCTTATCATCCATGGACTGACACGGTGTCTCTTTACACTTTACACGTGGGTTATGTCCCTGCTTGCAGGAGAAGACCTAGGCAGAATGTGAGATGTTATACATACATTCTAAAAGCCAGAGCTGAACAGCCCCACCCAGGGGGCGGTCCCTCCGGACATAACCCTCCCACTACAGTCAGCAGACTTCAGTTTTTTTCTGCCTAGCAGAAGGAGAAGACGTGGCTCTCTCAGGAGCCAGTCTCCTGACCTATTTTTATTCCTTTTCTGGAATTCTTTTTTATTTTATTTTTGAGAATCTTCTATCAACTGTCGGCTGGGCAACAGGTTGGATACAAGATATCCTCGTAGTCTTCCCTGTCCGACCATCGAGCGTGCTGATCCTCGCCTTGTGTGCGTGAGACTCAGTTCACGACAGGCCCCATGACTCCAGGGGTAGCCGGGTTTGCTTTCATGCTTCCACGGTCCTCTCAAGACTGAACAGTTCCTGACTGACTGTATCTTTCGCGGTGCACCGGGCCGACAGCTACTCAGTACTGCACTGTGATAGTCCTGTCAGAAACACACCAGTGGGTCCCTCAGGGGACGGGTAAGTAGTCTCTCCTGCCTGCAGGTGAGTACAAAAAGCTGTGTGTTTCTCTGTGGGGGTTTTCCCTGTCTCCCCCTGTATTTCATTGTCACTCTGTCACCATTGCTGGCACTGTGCTGTGTGGGGTGCCTGGGGGTCACACTGTTCTTGGAGGAGCTCATGCTGGTCTGCAGATATGCTTGGGGCCTTTTTTGTGTGTTTTGGGGCCTGAGTGGCGCTGTGTGTGTGCTGTTTTTTCACTTTAGCTGCATCATGGCGGCCATCTTGCTGCGGATCGCCTCAGTGAAGTGCGGAGGCCATTTTCTTGTAGCCCGCGCGCTCTTCAGCACTAGTTTTGGCCTCTAGCGCTGCTGTAACAGCGCAAATCTCCTCACAATCACCTCACAGCTCACCAGCGCTGACACAGCGCGGTACAGACAGCGGAACTGAGCGGTCCCTGGTCCGGTTTGGTGAGTCCCCTGGGCGCCCCCTCCTCAGTCAGCACAGCCTGTGGGTGGACTTTTTATCTGAGGAGTCTCAGAGGGGGGCAATATGGAGTCTCTGTCACCAGCTTCCCCTAAATGTCAGTGGACAACAGGTAGTGCTTCAGCACCTGCGGTCCCTAGGGACCAGTTGTGTGCAGTCCTGGAATCATTTCTGACCAGGATGGGAGCTGTGTGCAAGCGCAAGGGAGCAAAAGAGTGCCCTCTCCCCACTTTACTACATGAGGGCAGTGCGCTGATTCAGATATGGGCCTAGCCAGTACCGCTCAGGACCCTAGTTCTGAATGTATTGGATGGTTTTGAACAGGACATTCCTTATGAGGAAAACTCCAGTTCTGAGTCAGTAAATGACAGGGCGCTTGTTAGTGTACTCATGACTGCGGTGAGGGACACTCTCAAGCTAAAATGCTGCGGATGCAGAACCTCAGGCGGATACAGTCTCCTTGGGTTCTTTTAAGGCCAGGCCTTCTAAAGAGGTTTTTCCATATGTACTTTCTTTGACCAGCTCATTGATGAGGTCTGGGAAAAGCCGCAGAAGAATTTTTTTATGGTCCTGCGGCGTTTGTCTATCAGATACCCCTTGAAGATGCCCTACTTAAAAAGTGGGCTTCTCCCCCAGTGGTCGACCCTCCAGTCGCCCGGTTGAACAAGGCCATCACTCTCCCGATGGAGGGGACTCCTGCATTTGAGGACCCCACTGACAGGAGGTCAGAAGTGGTGAGCAGAGCCATGTTTGCCTTGTTGGGATCCGCCCTACGGCCTGTGGTAGCGGCGACCCTTGTGTCTTAAACACTTACAGGTTGGGCAAAAATGTAGCACCTAGCTGTACAGGAGCATAATCTTCCATAGACACAGTTGCTCTGGCCCACCAACTGGTTCAGGGCCTGGTTTATGTGTGCGACGCCACGTTGGACGCGGCCCCTTTAATATCCAGGGCCTCTGTCTCGGCGGTGGTATTGCGTCGTCTTATCTGGTTGAAATGCTGGTCTGCTGACCTAGCCTTAGGAAGCTCCTGATGGATCTACCATTTAAAGGTGGTAGACCTTTCGGTGCTGCTCTGGATGACATCGTCATGGATGTCACGGGAGGTAAAAGCACTCTTCTTCCTTAGACTAGCAAGGGTGAGGAGGCCCGCCGCAAACAGGGGCCTTCCTTTCCAACAAAACAGGGTTTTTTCGTCAGTCAGAGTCCACGGGTAGGCCCTCTCAGACTGACGGCAGTGCGGCTGGTGGGCACAAGTGCCCCTGGATGCGTAAGCCAAACAAGCGGCTCCCAAGCCCGCCTCCGCGTGAAGTCTTGCCTCCGCCCGACTCTGGGGTGGGGGGACGACTTCGCAGGTCACGAATCGGTGGTCCTCCCGAATCTCCGACTGGTGGGTGTGCGAGGTGGTCACCTCAGGATACAGGATAGTATTCCGATCCTGGCCCCCAGACAGATTCTTTCCCTCGAATCTTCCTCTCCTTCCTACCTGTCGGGCAGCCCTCTTGGGGGCTGTACAGGATTTGATCAGGTCCGGAGTGATTGTGCCGGTTCCGTCACAGGAGAGTTTTCAGGGATTCTACTCAAATCTGTTTGTCGTCCCAAAAATAGGACGTGGTTCGACCTATCCTGGACCTCAAGGCCCTGAATGCCTTCGAGAAGGTGCAGAAATTCCGCATGGAATCCATTCGCACGGGGATCGCTACACTCCACCAAAGGGATTTTCTTCTGGTGTCCTTGGACTTCAAGGACGCCTACTTGCATGTTCCGATCTGCGCAAGTCACCAGAAGTTTCTGCGCTTGCGATCAGCGAAGTCCACTATCGATTGTGGCTCTTCCTTTCGGCCTAGCCTCGGCACCATGGGTGTTCACCAAGGTGCTTGCTCCGGTTCTAGCCTTCTGTTACAGCGAGGTATTGCTGTCGTGGGCTATCTGGACGATCTTCTGCTAAGAGCAGAAAGTGGCTCAGACTTAGAGGAAAGGTGACTATCGTCAATTAGACCCTCAGGGACTTCGGGTGGTTCCTGAACATTCAGGAGTCAGTCCTGGTCCCGACTCAGTGTCTGGAGTATCTAGTTCTGATCCTGGACTCCTTGGAGGCAAAGGTATCCTACCTCTGGAGAAGTTGCTGACACTTCAGTCTGCGGTGTGGGTGCTGACATCCCGAAAATGGTTGTCAATCCGTTTTTTTTGCATGAGAGTCCCGGGACTCGTGGTGGCCTCCTTCGCGGCCGTTCCGTATGCCCAATCACACACCAGGGCATTGCAGAAGGCGATCTTGTCCACCTGGGACAAATCCCCGTTGTCCTTGGATCTTCAGATCCAGGTGATTCACCTGGTCAGGGCGCCCCTGACATGGTGGTTGAGATCCTCGGCTCTTCGGTCCGGAAAGTCGTTCCCCTCCCATCCAATGGACGGTACTCACGACGGACACCAGCCTGACGGGCTGGGGTGGAGTCTGGGGAGTCCTGTCGGCTCAAGGCCTTGGACTCCGGACGAGCCCGTTTACCAATCACTGTTCTGGAAATACGGGCCATCGGACTGTGTCTCTCCTCAGGTCGGAGAGAGTACGGGGTCGCTCCATCCGGAGCCAGTCGGACAACGCCACGGCGGTGGCGTATGTAAAACATCAAGGGGGGACTCGGAGCTCAGCTGCGGCTTCCAAGGTAGTCCGTATCCTGAAGTGGGCCGGAAGAAACGTGCCGGCTCTGTAGGCCATTTTACATTCTGGGCATAGACAATGGGCAGGCGGACTATCTGAGTCGCCAATCGCCAGACACCGGACCAAGAAGAGTGGTCCTTGCATATTTCAACTCCTTTGCCGACGGTGGGGCACGCCGGATGTGGACCTGATGGCCTCTCGACTCAATCGCAAGGGTCGAGGTTGTGGCCAGATCCAGGGATCCTTGGGCGATGCCTCGGATGCGTTGGTGGCCCCATAGGGTCCTTATCGCCTGATATAAACTCCGGTGATCCTAATTGTTCCGGATTGGCCTCAGCATCACTGGTACGCTGATCTGGTGTCTCGTCGCGGACGTTCCCTGGCGGTTGCCGATGAGGGAGGACCTTCAGTCTCAAGGTCCTATGTTTCATCCGACTTAGTCTCTGGCTTTAACGGCAGGGCTGTTGAAAGCCAGGTGTTGAGGGACCGAGGTCTCTCGGACTCGGTCATTTTGACCATGTTAAGGACACGGAAGTCTTCCCCCAGGCAGATCTATCACCGTGCCTGGAAAGCTTATATCGCCATATGCGAAGCGCTGGACTGGCGTCCTCGGACGTATTCCGTCCCCGGAATCCTGCGTCCTCTGCAGTGTTGGGTGACCCAAAAGCTTGCTTTGAGTACCATCAAGGATCAGATTTCGGCCTTGGCCGTCTTCTTTCAGCGACCTCTAGCGGGTCCTTTCTTGGTTAGCACCTTGTGTTGGGGGTTCGCCATGTGCTCCCTCCTGTCAAGCCTCCTCTCCCACCGTGGGATCTGAATTTGGTGCTCTCGGTCCTCCAGGAACCTCCTTTTGGGAATATCCGGGCTATTCCCCTCTTGTCTTGTCTCAGAAGTTGGCCTTTTAGTGGCAATCACTTCTGTTTGACGGGTGTCTGAGTTGGCGGCTTTGTCCTGCAAGTCACCATATTTAGTCATCCATAAGGATAAGGCGGTGTTGCATCCGCGACCTTCCTTTTTGCCAAAGGTGGTGTCGACCTTTCACCTACATGAGGACATTGTCCTCCCGTCCTTGTGTCCTCACCCATTGCATCCCAGAGAGTTTGCGCTGCACATATTGGATGTGGTACGAGCCTTACGGGTGTACCTGTCTGCTACTGCTTCTATTCGGAAGTCCGACTCACTGTTTGTGACGGTCTCTGGTCCATAACAGGGCCAAGCGGTTTCGTCTGCCATCATTTCTAGGGGAATCAGACAGACCGTAATTCAAGCCTATGCTCTCAAAGGGCGGGCGCCTCCCTTTCCGGTTACGGCGCATTCCACCAGGGCAATTGGTGCTTCCTGGGTTTTCCAACATCAAGCGTCGGTTGCACAAGTGTGCAAGGCGGCGACCTGGTCGTCTGTTCATGCCTTTTAAGTTTTATAAGGTTAATGTGGCTGCATCTTCGGATGCTTCCTTTGGCCGCAGGGTGCTGCAGGCCGCTGTTTAAAGTTGCGACTCCTCCGTTGAGGAGCTCTGCCTTGTTTGGAGTGAAGTTTTTGTTTTTTCCATTTATACTGCTCCCATCCCTCTTGACACTGCTTTGGGACATCCCACGTGTAAAGTGACACCGTGTCAGTCCATGGATGATAAGAGAAAATAGGATTTTTTGTACTCACCATAAAATCCATTTCTCTGACATCTATGGACTGACACGGCACCCACCCTTCCTTTTTAAGTTTGTACTGCTTTGTTACGAACTGAAGTCTGCTGACTGTAGTGGGAGGGTTATGTCCGGAGGGACCGCCCCCTGGGTGGGGCTGTTCAGCTCTGGCTTTTAGAATGTATGTATAACATCTCACATTCTGCCTAGGTCTTCTCTTGCAAGCAGGGACATAACCCACGTGTAAAGTGTAAAGAAACACCGTGTCAGTCCATGGATGTCAGAGAAATGGATTTTACGGTGAGTACAAAAAATCCTATTTTCCCCACCTTAGCACTCACCTGGTGCTTCATCTGCATTCCCTGCACTTTTTTGTTTCATTTAAAACTGCCTTTCTCTTATCGTCCATGGACTGACACAGCTCTAATACTGAAACATGTGGGAATATGTCCCTGCTTGCAGGAGAAGATCTAGGCAGAATGTTGGATGTTAGAAACATACATTCTAGAAAAAAACAGAGCTGAACAGCCCCGCCCAGGGGTCGGTCCCTCCAGACATAACCCTCCGACCTGCAGCTAGCAGCCTCAGTTTTTTTCTGCCTAGCAGAAGAAGACGTGGCTCTCTCAGGAGCCAGTCTCCTGGAAGATTTTATTTTTATTCCTTTGAGAATTTTATTATTTTATTTTTGAGACCTTCAATCAACTGTCGGCTGGGCAACAGGTTGGGTACACTGGTATCCTCGTAGTCTTCCCTGTCCGACCATCGAGCGTGCTGATCCTCGCCTTGTGTGCGTGAGACTCAGTTCACGACATGCCCCATGACTCCAGGGGTGGCCGGGTGGCTTTCATGCTCCCGCGGTCCTCAAGATTGAACAGTACCATGCTGTATCTTTCGCGATGGCCCGGGCCGACAGCTACTCAGTACTACTCCTGTGATAGGTCTGTCTGAAACAAGCCAGTGGGTCCCTCTGGGACGGGTAAGTAGTCTCTCCTGCTGCAGGTAAGTACATGCTGGCTGTGTTTCTCTATATGGGGGGGTTTCTCCCTGTCTCCCCCCTGTTATGCTGCTCTCTGCACCCTGTATTGGCGCTGTGCTGTGTGGGGGTACTTGGGGGTCACTCTGGCCTGGCGGGGGGCGCTCATGTCTGTACTGCCCTGTGTGAGTGTGTGGAGACGCCATTAGCGCTGTGTGGTGTTTTAAACTGTGCTCGGCGGCCATCTTGCCGTGGTTCAATGGAGCAATAATACATGCTGCCGGCGGCCATTTTTTGGAGCCGCGCCGCTTTCAATTTCGGTTTCGGCCTCTATCGCCGCTGCTGCAGCGCAAATCTCCTCAGGCTTCACTCGCGCTGCAGCGTGGTTACATACAGCAGAACTGAGCGGTCCTTATATGGGTTGGTGAGTCCTCTGGGTATCCCCTCCTCAGCCTCAGCGCAGCCAGTGGGTGGACTGTATTTTTCACTGTAATTGTGTATAAGGTCTCAGAGGGTGGCAGTATGGAGTCTGGTTCACCTACTTCCCCACCCTTTTAGAGGCAATTGGCAGTGCTCCTGCACCTGCGGTCCCTATGGACCAGTTGTCGGCAGTCCTGGGAAAAAATTTCTTGTCAGGATGGAAGCGGTGTGCGAGCAAGGGAGCTATAAAGCGCCCTCTCCCCACACAATCTCACACATAGGGAGTGCTCTGATTCAGATATGGGCCTAGCTGCTGCTGCTCAGGACCCTAGCTCTGAATATTTTATGTTTCAATATGTTTATTCAAGTTTTATCATACAAAATGTATAAAAGCCGCATCATAACATTGTACAGTCACAATCAACATTCGAGGCCACATAGTGAAGATCCCTGCGTGTAGGGGTCCATGCAAAGAAAAAAAAATAAAAATTATCGCCACTTAATAGCTCACATAAATCCAATGCTCCGCAGAGCCGTTGGCCCCTCTTCACATCCCAGATCCTATCTGAACCGCCCGCCCAGAAGAGTCGTCCCCCCATCAGCCTATCGGGGGGGCGCAACTCCGCTGGCCGTGCGGGCAGCCCAGAGGCCAGATCAGACTGACAATGATCCCGTAGGAGCTTTAGAAAACAGGGAGCCGCACAAACCTCTAAGGTCTGGATCCGACTCCAAAAATAAACAAAAAGAAAAAAGAAAAAGAAAGAAAAGAAAGAAAGAGAAGAAAAAAAAAAAAAAAAAAAAAAGGAGAGAACAGAGGTAAAGAATAGAAGGGAGAAGACAGAGCGAGGAAAGAACAGTTGAGAAGGGGGAATGGGGGGGAGGGGGGGAAGGAGCTCCGACTCAGCACCCGGACACCCCAACCTAACCCTTTAGGTTAAGCTGCAAACATCCTGGGGTCATTTGTTATGTAACAAATCCATGGGTCCCACACTTTATGAAACAATTTCATTTTATCTTGGGCCAATGCGGTCAAGCGTTCGTTTAGCATCAACCATGACAATTTACCTTTAAGCTGCTCGAATGGTAGAGCTGCCGATTTCCAGTTCCTAGCGATGGTGATTTTGGCTGAAATAAATATAAATGTCAAAAGCCTCTTGCAGGACTTTGGAGGCTTTAACATCTCCACCCCCCAGTAGTGCTTGCTTAGCTGATTTAGTCAGGTTTAGTTGGGTAAGGGAGTAAACAAAATTATACACCCTGATCCAAAACTTCCTAACCTTCGGGCACGTCCACCAAATATGATAGGTTGTGCCCACCTGGCCACATCCTCTAAAGCACAGCTGGGTAGCCCCTGAAACAAAAGTTGCCAGTCTGACCGGCACCATATACCACCTCAGCAGAACCTTATAATTGGCCTCAATTATTGAAGTATTGATGAGCGAACGTGATGCCGTCTCGGCTATCTTATGCCATTCGTCCAGATCCAGGGTTTCCTGCAAGTCGGTCTCCCATTGGATCATATAGTTCAGCTTTGTCGATGCGCTCAGCAATATTGAATATATAGCAGATAAATGGCCCTTAATTTTGTCATAATTTTTGCATAAATGTTCCATGGGAGTTTGGGTTGCTAGGTCGCTCTTACGAGCCAAGGTTTGTACATAATGTGAGATCTGGGCAAACCTATAACCCTCTGCTGGGGGCATTTGATGCCGGTCAGTCATAGTCCGTTCGGACAGCATACCTCTATGATCACAAAGGTCTGCAATACGCATGAACCCCTTATTAGTCCACCATTCGAACGCTAGTGGGGCGAGACCCGGGGTGAATGCATTGTTTTGAAGCAGAGGTGCCAGCGGAGAATGAGGAGACTTGAATTTATGAGATCTGGAGAGTCTGTCCCATATTTCCAATGACATGGATAAAGTAGGGCAAAGTATAGGAGGTCGCTCCTTAATAGGTAGCCATAAAATATGGGAAATAGGTTTGGGACGGCAAGAATAAGATTCCATAGCCATCCAAATGGCCTGTGCCCGTTGGGTGTGAAACTTTGTGAGTTGTGCTACCTGGGCAGCATAAAAATATTTTAAGAAGTCAGGTAGACCAAGTCCTCCTCTCCGCTTCAATGCGTATAAAGTGCTCCTATTCACCCTGGGTCTTTTGTCACCCCAAATAAACTGTAGAACTTTATTGTGAAATTGTTTAAGGTCTTCACGGACCAATGAGACTGGCAAGGTGCGGAAGAAATACAATAAGCGGGGTAGAACATTCATTTTAATTGAGTGAAGTCTGCCAAACCACGATGGCGGGTGAACCTGCCACTTAGCCAAGTCTTCTGTTAGCCGTTTGAAAAGGGCTGGATAATTCCCTTTGTACAACTTGCCGACAGATGAGGTTAGTTGTATGCCTAAATAAGGGAGAGCTGTGGATTCCCATCGGAATTGAAATGATTTTTCAAGTGTTGCCTGGGTGGAGCTTAGCAAAGATAAGTTCAGTGCCCTTGACTTACTATGGTTGATTGCCAACCCTGAGATGTTGGAAAAAGGTTGCAAAATAGCATATAAATTAGGCAGGGATGTGATCGGTGAGGTCAAGGTCAGCAACAAGTCATCCGCAAAGAGTAAACATTTGTGTTCATAGTCTCCGCAATAAATGCCCTGAATATCTCTGCATGCGCGAATTTTGATCGCTAGTGGCTCAATCGCCAGGGCGAATACTAACGGTGACAACGGGCAACCCTGTCTAGTTCCTCTCCTGATCGGAAATGTTTGGGAAGTATATCCTCTGAGCATTAGCGAGGCACTAGGGGAATCGTATAATATATGAAGGAGACCCAGAAAGCGTCCCCCAAATCCAAAGCGAGTGAGTACATCAAAGAGATAGTCCCAGGAGATGGAATCGAACGCCTTCTGGATATCCAAGGAAAGTAACATCCCCCTCCTAGTCCCCTTTCCGTCCCAATCAGACTGAACCACCGAAATAAGGTTAATTAAGCGGCGGGTTTGGTCTGATGCCTGTCTTGTCGGGACAAAACCTGCTTGGTCAGGATGAATATAACGCTGAAGAAAAGTATTAAGTCTCTGGGCCAGTATTTTGGTCAGGATCTTTAGATCCGTATTGATCAAGGAAATTGGGCGGTAATTGGTACAGTCTCCATGATCCTTCCCCGGCTTCGGGATAACACTTATATAAGCTACATTTTCATGGCAGGGGAGCTCACTACCGCTTCTCAGATCATTAAAGTAAGTACAGAGATGTGGGGCTAGAAGATCTTGATACTTCCTATAGTAGTGGCCCGGGAATTCATCTGGCCCAGGGGCCTTAGTAGGGTGCAAGGTTTTGATTGCAGCCCTGATTTCAGGCTCCGTAAGAGCACCGTCCATCAGTTCCGCATGGGTTTGTGTCAATTTAGGCAGCTGTAAGTCGTGAAAGAATGTGTTTGCTCCGGATGGATCGAATTTGTCCTGTGCTCCATGCAGCTTAGTGTAAAACTTGTGAAATTCTCCAATTATCCGTTCAGGGTTCTGGGAGGTAAGGCCCGTGGATAATCTTAGTTTAGGCAAAGTCGGAGTGTACGGTCGAGGAACCAGCTTTCTAGCTAACATTGTGGTAGGCTTATCCCCCATCGTGTAGAACCTGTGTTTAGACCAGCTAATATGTTTCTCCGCTTGTGTAGTCAAGCTAAGATTGAGTGCTAATCGAGCCTCGTCAATTTTATGCCTTATATCTACCAGGGGATTCCTATACTGTTCGCTAAGTAAATCGTCTAAGTTTGCTTCAAGACGCTTATTTGCCTGTTCCCTATTGCGTTTAACCCTGGCCGCCACTTGTAACAATATGCCCCGAATCGCTGATTTATGGGCCACCCAGTTAATTGGGGGGGATGTGTCTGACGCCTTATTAAGTCTAAAGTATTCCTGTATTTCCTTTTGAATCTCTAAAAAGATTATAGGGTCATTCAGCAGGCTTACATTAAGTCTCCACGGGGAGGGTCTAGATTTAGTCCACAGCCCTGTAGTAGAGAGTTTGATCGGGGAATGATCAGACCAAGGGGTAGATAAGATCTTAACTGACTTAATAAATGGGAGCAAAGGCGTGCGTACTAAAACGTGATCTATCCTAGAGTAAGTATGATGGACCTGCGAAAAGTGTGTAAAGTCCCTGACCGTAGGGTTATTTTCTCGCCAGGCGTCAATGAGGTCATGTAAATGAAACAGACGTGCAACCTTGCTGCTGCCAGTCGGTGGGCGCTTTAATATTGGTTTAGAGGAGTCCGATTTATCCATAATTCTGTCCAAGGGAATATTGCTATCGCCGCCCATAATGACCTGACCCTGGACTTTGGGCATTAGAATCTTCAGCATTTTGCTAAAGAATTCCGGCTGCCCAGTATTCGGGGCATAGTATGATATAAAGGACACCTCCTGGTCATGGAGCCGCCCCACTGCCATAATATACCTACCGCCCTTGTCCTTAACAATAGTGATGGGGGTAAAGGGGGTCCGTTTCGAAAAGCAGATGGCTACACCGCCCTTTTTTTCCCGACCCCCTGCTAAATAAAACTGTGGATACTTCATATTAAGGTAACGGGGCGCTGAGACGTTGGAAAAATGAGTCTCCTGTAATAGCAGGACTTCAGCCTTCTGTTTATAATAAAACTGGAAGGCCTTAGTTCTCTTAGCAGGGGAATTAAATCCATGTACATTATGGCTAACTATCGAGTAGTCTGTGTTATATGTGGTAGCCATCGTGGTAGGGCAGAGCACTCTTACCTTTCGCAGTGAATAAAGCGGGAAGGGCCCCGAAAATGAAGGCTGTTCGGTTGGGTGACCTCTCAGACCATGACATAGGGGGAGGGTGCCGAATCGAGGCTCCGAAGAAAAAGGAGGAAGGGAAAAAAAGAAAAGGCATTAGAGAAGCAGAAAAACAAAAATAAAAGCAATAAAATATAAGCATGGGCCTTAGGCCCAAATAACCAACATATATCATTCCTAACTGATAAACAAAGGTATGGGGAATAACCCCTGCCAGAGACAACATCCGGCAAATTAAGTGCAAGGGTACCATCCTCGACGGAGGATAGGTAGTTTCGCAGTTGGGTGGCAAGCATGACCACCCCGACCCAAATATGAATACACTCTATACAAGCAGGCTATTAGAGATCATATCGGGAATGACATAAACCAATCAATACAGTTTAACATAACAGGCTACCTATAGTAACATGTGTCCCCAAGGCCAGTGACGCTGGGGCCGGAAGGGTCCCCATCGGTCGTTCCGGCCCCCGAGCCACAGCCCAACAGGGGAACCACATTGCGGTCCGACTAGGGTCTCCATACTGCAAATTAGCAAAGTTCCGTTGACCAAGTTGGGGCCAGTCGGGGTTATAAAATAGTCGGCTGATAGCCATTCCGAAAAACCAGGAACTCAAGTAATTTTGTAACCCGTGAACGGCAACGATGGCCCAATCAGGCCCATAGTCCACCATGAGCCCGGGCCATATCAGTGCAACCAAGCACTAACAGTTCCCAAAAAGGGGTAGATAAGAGAAAAGAGCAATAATACTCAGGTATTCCGGCGAGCATTTCTGGCCTGTGAGCGTGTGCGATCCTGCCACATCGGGGAGAGGGGACGACAACCCGGGTGAGGGGGAGACGAAGTCTGAGAGTCCTGCGCAGTGATGCCGACACCAAGCAGCAGGTCTTCCCCTGCTTGGAACGTGGAAAAGGAGTGGGACTTTCCATTGTAGGTGAATGATAACTTAAAAGGGAACGCCCATCGATACTTAATCTGTTTGGCTATTAGTTGCTGGAGTAATGGTCGTAGGTTTCTGCGTTTCTGGACCGTTGATGGCGCCAAATCTGTGAAAAGCTGTATTGGTGCTCCAAATAGCGACAGGTCCGGCCTGTTGTGGGCCGCAAGCATCATCTTTTCTTTAATGCGGTAGTGATGTGGCTTAACGATAATGTCACGTGGTAGGCCGTCGGCCCTTGGGGCTGTCAGTGCTCGGTGAACGTGATCCACTTCCATTTGGTGGGTAGCGATGTCAGGGATAAGGGTTTTCATCAGGTCCTTTATAGCCCCTTCTAGATCAGTGTGAGTTTCAGGGAGGCCACGCACGCGGACATTGTATCTACGTGAACGATTCTCCAAATCTTCGATTTTTATGAACGCCTCTTCCAATCTTTCCTGAAGGTCTGTCACCATGGCTGAGTTCTGATTGACCCTTTTGATGGTACCGTCTACTTTGGTTTCAATTAGCTCAAAACGCTCTCCCAAGCTGTGGATATCTTTTTTTAGGTCTGTGGTAATTAATGTGCAGGCCTTAGAGAGCTCCTGCTGCAGCATGGTGGAGAATCTGCCCAACAGTACAGCATCAGGGGAATAATGCGATAGCTGGGGAAGTGGCATACCCTGGCTAGATTGGCTGATGAGGACTTCTGTTAGATCAGCCATGTTCCTATCCATGGAGGAGGCAGGGGAGGCAGGGGAGTTAATAGGGTCATGTCCGTCAGTGTATAGGACTGGGGATGGGGGATGTGAAAGTGACTCACCCCGCTGTCCGGTCTCTACCTCTCCTGAGGATTGAGAGGAGAATGGATCCCTGGATGGCTCCGGATTTTGCTGCTTGTCTCCTCTCTGTGCAGCGCCGTCAAATCTGGCTGTTGCAGTGCTGCCCCGCGTGTCTGGCTTGCCGGGCGCCATCTTGGATCGCGGCTGTGCTGTAGGGGAAGGTCCCGCTCTCCTCTGGGCTATGTTTTGTTTGTGGTGCCCTTTCCGCGGCTGTCCCTGAGCTCTCCGGTTCATTACCGCCTCGGGGTTCGTGTGTGATCGGTCCTGGCTCTCGGACCTCGCTGCCTGCGCTATTATTAGCTCCGGTGGGTCGGGGTGCCGGGAGCTCGGTCAGCGCACGTCCGTCTCCGAGTCCCCGCGCATGCGCACTAGCTCTGAATATTTTAATGTTTTAGAACAGGACATTCCTTGTGAGGAAGACTCCAGTTCTGAGTCAGTAAATGACAGGGCGCTTGTATTGGTCCTGTGAGGGACACTCTCAAGCTGGATGCTGTGGCTGTGGCTAAGGCGGACACTTTCTCCTTTTGGCTCTTTTCAAGCTTTTCTATTACACAGCTTACTCACTGTTTTTTTCTCACCTGCTGCGTTGAGAGCAGCATGGATGATGCAGTGGTACACAGTGCCTCCCCCCCCCCGGTCGGTGCAGCATGGGTGGGGGGGGCACTTTATTCACTTTATTCATTTATTTCTATAATCCCTGTGAGCCTTCTGTGTGATGTCTCTGAGGCAACAACAGGGTCTCTGCACCTGTGGTTTCCCGCCATTTCCTTGGGAATGCTCTGAATTCTAACAGGACCACAGTCTGCGGCGTCAGAGGTTACCTTTTACCTGCATGCTGCTTCGGCAGCACATGTAAGCAGGTTGGAATAACAGAGAAGATTATGTGCCTCGGCGCCATAATTAAAGCTTATCCTATAACTCTACACTGGATACATTCACAGTGTAGGTATGTGTTATTGATCTCTGTGTCTGCGTGGGTTTCCTCCCACGTTCCAATGCTGTGTCTTCAGTGCCATACACGATCTAAACATACACAATATGTTTATACACGACTCTAAATACATTCACAGTATATGTATGTATTATACTCTCTGGGTCGGCGTGGGTGTCCTCCGGGTGCTCCGGTGTCCTCTCACGGTATGTGTGCTTCGGCTTTCTGCACAGTATAAACATGTTCAATATGTTTATTGCACATGCTATAAATACTTATAGTATGTGTATGCTGTCTGCGTGGGTTTCCTCCGGGTGCTCCGGTTTCCTCCCACGCTCCAAGGGTAATGCACAGCATAACTATGTGCAATATGTTTATTCACATGCTGTCATTCCTACACGGTATCTGTGTGCTGTCTGCGTGGGATGCTTCCAGGTGTTCCGGTTTCCTCCCTCGCTCTGACGGTATGTGCGCCTTTGGCTCTCTGCACAGTTTAAACATGTTCCATATACTTCTTGTTAAAAAAAAAAAAAAAACATGTTCCATATGTTTATCACGCATACGATAATACCTACGCGGTATGTGTATGCAGTCTGAATCTTGTGCGATTTGATTATCCACGTGCTAACATACTTACACGGTATGTGTGTGCAGTCTGCTTGGTTTTCCTCCGGGTCCTCCGGTTTCCGCCCACGCTACATGAGATGTGCGCCTTCGGTGCCATACACAGTATAAACATACACATTATGTTTATACACAACACTAAATACATTCACAGTAGATGTATATATTGTATTCTCTGGGTCTGCGTGGGGTTCCTCCGGGTACTCCGGTTTCCTCCCACGCGCCAATGGTGTGCGCGCCTTCGGCGCTATGCACACATAGACATGTTCAAAATATTATCACACATACTATAGTACCTACACGGTATGCGTATGCGGTCTGCGTGTGTTTCATCCGGGTTCTCTGGTTTTTCCCCCACGCTCCAATGGTGTGCGCATTTTCAGCGCTATGCACAGCATGAACATGTGCAATTTGTTTATTCGCATGCTAACATGCCTTCACGGTTGTGTACGCAGTCTGCGTGGCTGGTTTCCGCCTACGCCCCAGTGATGTGCGCGCCTTCGTCGCTGGCACAGTATAAACGTGTTTAATGTTTATCCACACATACTAAACTACATACGCCGTATGTGGTTGTACTATGCTCTTTGGGGCTGAGGGGGTTTCCTCCCACGCTCTTATTGCCCGTTTTGATGCAATACACAGTATAAACTGTGTTTGTACAATCAGCACTTATCAATGGAGCAGAAGCGCTAGCTTGGACTGGGTTCGCCATGCTGAGGTTAGCGTTATGCCCGGTAGTGGCTGCGTCTCTGGCGTTCCTGAAGCTCAATGACTGGGCAAAAGCCTCTGTTTCATTTATCAGTCGACCAGCAGGTGCACTGCAACTGCTTTAGCCTCTAGGGTCTCTGTGTCCGGGGTGGGTCTGCGCCACCTGTAGAGGCCGAGTTACTGGTCCTCTGACTGAGTTTCTAGGGAAGCTCTGTCAGGTTGCCTTTCTTGGTCAACAGTTGAGGCACCCCATAAGCCGGGGCCTCCTTGTGTTTATCATTCCCATCCCGCTGCAGGGCGGTCCTGTCGGCCGTGTGCATTCCAGGAGAAAGGTCCTTGCGTCCGGAGGTGTTTTCACCTCCTTTACCGGAGTTGGGTCACCGGATGTGGACCTTTTGGCCTCTCGACTCACTCGCAAGATGTAGAGATTCGTGGCCAGGTCCAGGGATCCCTGGGCAGACGCATCAGACGCATTGGTGGCCCGTGAGGGGCAGTATCGCCTGATGTATGCTTACCCTCCGCTACTGTTGTTGCCTCACCTGTTTCGCAGAGTAGTGGTCGAGGCCATTCCGGTGATCCTCATTTCTCCGGGACGGCGACATTTGTACGCCGATCTAGTTCGGCTAGTCGCAGACGTTCCTTGGTGACTGCTTATTTGGGTTGACCTTCTGTCTCATGGTCCCATACCTCATCCTGCTTTACAGTCCTTGGCTTTGGCACGGCTGTTAAAGTCAGGTGCTGAGGGACCGCCGTCTCTCGGATTCGGTCATCTCATCTATGTTGTGGCATGGACATCTTCCTCCAGAAAGATCTATCACCGTACCTGGAAGGCTTGCATCGCTATGTGCGAGAAACTTGATGGCGTCCACGGACGTATTCCGTTCCCAAGATTTTACTGTTCTTACAGCGTGGTGTGACCCAAAAGCTGGCCTTGCGTACCATCGAGGGTCGGATTTCGGCCCAGGCTGTCTTTTTCAACGACCGCTAGCGGGCCATTCCTTGATTAGCACCTTTGTGCAAGGGCTTTGCCATGTGTTTACCCCCTGTCAAGCCTCCTCCCCCTCCTTGGGATCTGAATTTGGTGCTCTGGGTTCTCCAAGAACATCCCTTTGAAAAAACCAGGGAGATTCCTCTCTTGGTCTTGTCCCAGAAGGTGGCTTTCTTAGTGGCCATTATTTCTTTTCGACGGGTGTCTGAGTTGGCGGCCTTGTCCCGCAAGTCACCTTACTTGGTCCTTCATAAGGATAAGGCGGTGTTGCGCCCATAACCGTCTTTCCTTTCAAAGGTGGTCTCGGCCTTTCACCTTAATGAGGACATTGTTCTTCCATCCTTGTGTCCTCACCCATCGCATCCCTGAGAGTTTGTGCTTCATACATTGGATGTGGTACGAGCCTTACGGGTGTACCTGTCTGCTACTGTTTCCATTCGGAAGTCTGACTCACTGTTTGTGTCTGTCTCTGGTCCAAAACAGGCCCGGTGTTGTCTGCCACCTTTTCTAGGTGGATCAGACAGACCGTTATACAGGCCTATGCCCTTAGGGGCGGGCGCCTCCCTTTCCGGTTACGGCGCAGTCCACCAGGGCAGTTGGTGCTTCCTGGGCTTTCCGACATCAAGCGTCGGTTGCACATATTCATACCTTTTCTAAGTTCTATAAGGTTGATGTGGCTTCATCTTCGGATGCTTCCTTCGGCCGCCAGGATTGCAGGCTGCTGTTTAAAGTTGCAACTCCTACGTTGAGGAGTTCTGCTTGTTTGGAGCAGAGTTTGGTTTTTCCTTTACTACGGCTCCCACCCTTTTCTGATATTGCTTTGGGACGTCCCACGTGTTTCAGTATTAGAGCTGTGTCAGTCCATGGACGATAAGAGAAAATGGGATTTTTGTACTCACCGTAAAATCCCTTTCTCTGACGTCCATGGACTGACACAGCACCCACCCTTCTTTAAGGTTTGTACTGCTTTGTTACGAACTGAGGCTGCTAGCTGCAGGTAGGAGGGTTATGTCTGGAGGGACCGCCCCCCTGGGCGGGGCTGTTCAGCTCAGTTTTTTTCTAGAATGTATGTTTCTAACATTCTGCCTAGATCTTCTCCTGCGAGCAGGGACATATACCCACGTGTTTCAGTATTAGAGCTGTGTCAGTCCATGGACGTCGGAGAAAAGGATTTTACGATGAGTACAAATCCATTTTTTTAACAACTTTTTTTTTACTTTTTTCACACTATAGGGGTTGACTTTCCAGACAAACACATTTTTTCAGGATTTACTTTCTTACCCATGGTCTCTGTCTGCTCCATTATTGCATCAGGTTAGTCCATATATGCTTTTATACAAATAATTGTACAACTTTTGTCTACTTTGCTTGATATACATACTTATGTTAGAGCATACATATTCTCATACAAAAATATTATCATACTTCTTTACTTGACGTTTATCTTACTTATTTTGGCAAATCATTGAGACATATACATCTACTTTTACAGCTGATATCTATCAAGTCACATACTGCGACCATTAGGAGGACCATTCACCTTCACGCATGCCATGTCTGCCGCCTGGCGTCCCCCTTGGGGGTATCCGTGTCTGCTTTCTCCCTCTCAGCTCCCGTGCCATACTCTGGCTGCTGCCGTCCATTTGGGGGTTCAGCGATGGAGATTCTGGTTTCGTTCATTGGTAAGTATTGGGCCGTTTTGCTCTGGCCCATTCTGCCATTGTTCTTACATTTACCACTGTGACACATCTTTTTGTCTATTTAGATACATCCCATCCGCATCCACCCCTGATGAGCGAGCAATGATCTCTCGAAACACGCGTCGGGTTTTTTGATGCATGCATTTGTGTATAATACTGCATTGTATAATGTTTCTATCAATTTTAATTACTCCCTTTTATCATGTGCAAATCCATTGGCTGAGCTATTATGCTCTATTCATGTATGTACATCAATTTTAATAAACTTTTATACTGCTACTACTTTTGGTACTCAGTGGCAAACTGTGAACACCTCATTTTAAAGTCCCAAGGGCGACTCTTTTTCTGCACTTTGTAAGACCGCTTCTATTTTATGTGATTTCTTGATTCAACAGGTCTGGCAGTAATCATGTCTATGTGTGGCAAGTGAAATTTTAACTTTCCAAAAAATTGTGGTTAATCACAGTTCATTCATGATTCTGCATGGGAGGGGGCCATTCATTTTTCACATAAGGCCAGGCAGGTTTGAAAAAAAATTTTCCCTTAACAAATGAAATAATAATTTAAAAACTGAATCTTAGATTTACTCGGGTTATCTTTGTGTAATAATAAAATTTTGTTTGATCTGAATCATTTAAGTGTGAGAAATATGCAAAATAAATAATCAGGAAGGGGTCAAATACTTTTTCACAGCACTGTATTAATAATGTGTAAAAAAACGGCTCTTGGTTTGTTTGTTTACTTTTCGCTGCCTTTTTGGTGACTGGGTAGGGGTACGTTGTACCCCGATACCTGTTCACATTAGGGGGTGGGGCAGGATCTGGGGGCCCCTTTGTTAAAGGGGGCCCCAGATTCTGATAGGCCCCCCCCACCCGCAGACCCTGACTACCACCGGCCATCAACATGGGGGACAAGGTGCTTTGGGGGGGGGGGCGCAGAGCCCTTTCCCGATGTTGAGGGCATGCGGCCTGGTATGGTTCAGAAGGGGGGCACTCGCTCGTCCCCTCTTTCCTGACCTGCTGGGCTGCATGCTCGGATAAGGGACTAGTATGGATTTTAGGGGGGACCCCACGCCGTTTAAAAAAAAAAAAAAATGCCGTGGGAGTGGTCCCCTCCTAAATTCATACTAGATCCGAAGAACCACACAGTTTTTTTGTTTTTTTTTGTTTGTTTTTTCTCCCAATTTATTTTTTATATATACATTCAGCTGATGACTCATCGGTTAAGGACGCGGCGGCCAGCTTCCCGGTCCCCTACCTTAGCAACCGGTTAGTTTATGAGGGAAGAAAAGAAACAAACCAAGGATTTAAAAATGGATGTCAGTAGATCGGATGTAAGCGGATCGTTCAATAACATCCATTTTTTGCCTGTTCTGTTTTTTTCTACAGAAGAAAAATTGTGTTTTCTTCTGTCATACAAAAACAGAGCGTAGCAAAGACGAATGTTAGCGGATTATCTTTCGCTAATGTCTGATATCCCATAGAGATGCACGTATGTTCGTTTTTCATCTGTCAACAGACGGATGAAAGACGGACATATGGAACGCCCATGTGAAAGGGGCCTTGTTCTTATTCTTTTTTATCTTTGTTAACTTAAATCTACACCGTAGTTACGGTAATTTTGTGACTTCCCTGAAGAATTTCTGCTTTAGCAAGCTGTTTGGATCAGCGTATCCTCAGCAACTTTGGAGACCATACCTGGACTCTTCTGGACTGGAGGATTTTGGGGCTAGCCTCGAATGTGACTTTGTAGTACAGGGCTTTGCATTGTGGAGCTTTACATACATTTTGTGTACTGTTATTGAGCCACAGAGTGGTATTGAAGTCCAGATCCATGTCGGAGCCCTAGGTGTAACCCAGTTTCTAAAGACCTACTTTTGTGAGTAAGACCAGTCACGCTTTAGCACCTGGAGTTATCTTTTGTCCTTTTTTTTTTTTTTTTTTTACTTTTTGGGGGGAAAAAATACTACCACAGCTGGTTTCACTGCAGTAAGGGTTTAGACACGTTTCACACTGGTGCCGCCCATAGCGTCGGTGGTAAAAGAGCGGTAAAACGCTACTATTTTACTGTCGGATTTGCGGCGCATTTCGGCCGCTAGCGGGGCGCTTTTAACCCCCGCTAGCGGCCGAGAAAGGGTTAAAACCGCCCGCAATGCGCCGCTACAGTGGCATATTGCTGGCGGTACGGTGGTGCTGCCCATTGATTTCAATGGGCAGGAGCGAGTTCGAAGCGGTGAGTTCGCAGTGTGAAAGGGGTCTTAGAGTGATAGACTCAAGCACTTACACCATAAATTTATATAACCAAAAAAGGGGGTGTCCAGAGGACCAAATGAGTGACACCAAATTCAATGGGTGAGAAGTTGAAAAATAGTATAAATTTATTGATAAATAGAAAATTATGTATCATAAAAAAATCCTCTTAATTGAAGAGAGTAAAAATGCTAAAGATCTGACACTGAACATATGGAGATGTTAGCATAGAGGACAATCTCCACATGTGGCCACTAATATATAGTACAAAGCACAGGACAAGACAAACAACATAGACACAATGAAAAATAATCGTCCAGACGCCAGAAGTCTCTATGTGGATGGGCATGTCACGACAAAAAGATGTATAAATCTCAGTAAATCATGTAGTAAGACATGGACATCCACATACAGGTCCCTGGAAGGCTTAAGCCCAATGATGGGGGTATACGGGTGGGAAGGTTGGGGAAGAGGGGAAGAAAACCAATAAGCCTCCAGAGACACTGATGTGGGGAGGGGGTCCCCAGCAAGTTCACTGATCCAACCGAAGAATGATGGATAGGCTACAAGGATATAATATCATCAGAGTTCAACCGTGGATAGTATGAAAACTGAGAGGTCCGTGGTGTAGCTCTATGAAGCGTTGGAGTTGAAAACAACAATGGAAAAGGGTTTGGTCATACACCTGATAGTGATGGAAATAGCAGGTGGGGATATTATTGATAATATCACATACTCTGGGGATCCGGATATAAACCTAGTGTGTATAAATATACAGTACACAAGGTGATGGAGACAGATTACTGGAGGGTTTTAGCAGTGTAGTATATGGCTTGTAATCAAGCATACGATACCCGTTTTGGGGAGCCTATGACAAATGGCGTCTGCCGATCATCCTCCATGTAATGTCTATGTGTTCATCTGGTGATCCGGATCTCCTATGTTGGTGACGCAAAACAATGTAACCATAAAGCTGGAGATGGAGCTATCCCTCCGGATAGATAGCGGGCAGGCCGCTATAAGATGTAGGTATCTAGTCCCTTCAGTTTCCCATGCCCGCCGAGGTCTTGCTTCCGGGACGCGCTGAAGAGAAGGCATCACATGACGGTGATGACGTCAACACGTTTCGCAAAGGGATTCACGTAGCTTCGTCTGGACGTACGGGCGGGCCGCTGGTGGTTCCATCACGCCATACAGAGTTCCCGCCACGTAGAAATTTTTAAAGGAACAAAGTTTATATTGGATCCAGTGCTTAACCACTTAAGCCCCGGACCATTTTGTAGCTAAAGGACCAGAGGTGTTTTCAGAATTTTGCACTGCGCTGCTTTAACTGGAAATTGTGCGGACATGCAATGTTGTACCCAAACGAAATTTGCGTCATTTTCTTCCCACAAATGGAGCTTTCTTTTAATGGTATTTTATTGCCTCTGTGATTTCTATTTTTTGCAATATAAACGGAAAAAGACCGAAAATTTTGAAGAAAATTTTTATTTTCTACTTTTTGTTATAAGAAAAATCGAATAAACTCAATTTTAGTCATACATTTAGGCCAAAATGTATTCAACCACATGTCTTTAGTAAAAAAAATGTCAATAAGCGTATATTTATTGGTTTGCGCAAAAGTTATAGCGTTTACAAACTAGGGTACATTTTCTGGAATTTACACAGCTTTAAATTTATGACTGCCTATCTCATTTCTTGAGGTGCTAAAATGGCAGGGCAGTACAAAACCCCCCCAAATGACCCCATTTTGGAAAGTAGACACCCCAAGGAAATTGCTGAGAGGCATGTTGAGCCCATTGAATATATATTTTTTTTGTCCCAAGTGATTGAATAATGACAAAAAAAAATAAAAATTACAAAAACTTGTCACTAAATGATATATTGCTCACACATGCCATGGTTATATGTGGAATTGCACCCCAAAATACATTCTGCTGCTTTTCCTGACTTTTTCCTGACTTTTTCCTTACTGGGATACACAGTTTCGAAGGCCATAAAATGCCAAAATAGCACAAACCCCCCCCCCCCAAATGACCCCATTTTGGAAAGTAGACACCCCAAGCTATTTACTGAGAGGCATGTTGGGTCCATGGAATATTTTATATTTTGCCACAAGTTGTTCAAAAAAAAAAAGTTTGTCATATTCCCGCAAAGTTGTCACTAAATGATATATTGCTCACACATGCCATGGGCATATGTGAAATTACACCCCAAAATACATTCTGCTGCTTTTCCTGAGTACGGAGATACCACATGTGTGGGAATTTTTGGGAGCCTAGCCGCTTACGGGACCCCAAAAACCAAGCACCGTCTTCAAGGTTTCTAAGGGCATAAATTTTTGATTTCACTCCTCACTACCTATCACAGTTTTGAAGGCCATAAAATGCCAAGATAGCACAAAACCCCCCAAAATGACCCCATTTTGGAAAGTAGACACCCCAAGGAAATTGCTGAGAGGCATGTTGAGCCCATTGAATATTTTTTTTTTGTCCCAAGTGATTGAATAATGACAAAAATAAAAATAAAAAATAAAAAAAATTACAAAAAGTTGTCACTTAATGATATATTGCTCAAACATGCCATGGTTATATGTGGAATTACACCCCAAAATACATTTTGCTGCGTCTCCTGAGTACTGGGATACCACATGTGTGGGACTTTTTTTGAGAGCCTATCCGCGTACGGCAGTGGTTCTCAACTCCAGTCCTCAGGGCCCACCAACAGGCCAGGTTTGCAAGATAACTGAAATGTATCACAGGTGATATAATTTGCTGCTCAGGGATTGCAGTATTCTAGTCTGCATCTCACCAAGGTAATACTTAAAATCTGGCCTGTTAGTGGGTCCTGAGGACAGGAGTTGAGAACCACTGGCGTACGGGGCCCCCGAAAACCAAGCACCGCCTTCAGGATTTCTAAGGGCACAAATTTTTGATTTCACTCCTCACTACCTATCACAGTTTTGAAGGCCATAAAATGCCAAGATAGCACAAAACCCCCACAAATGACCCCATTTTGGAAAGTAGACACCCCAAGCTATTTGCTGAGAGGCATGGTGAGTATTTTACAGCTCTCATTTGTTTTTGAAAATGAAGAAAGCCTTTTTTTTTTTTTTTTTTTTTCAATTTTCAAAACTTTGTGACAAAAAGCGAGATCTGCAAAATACTCAACATACCTCTCAGCAAATAGCTTGGGGTGTCTACTTTCCAAAATGGGGTCATTTGGGGGGTTTTGTGCCATCTGGGCATTCCATGGCCTCCGAAACTGTGATAGGCAGTGAGGAGTGAAATCAAAAATTTACACCCATAGAAATCCTGAAGGCAGTGCTTGGTTTTCGGGGTCCTGTACGTGGCTAGGCTCCCAAAATGTCTCACACATGTGGTATCCCCGTACTCAGGAGAAGAAACAGAATGTATTTTGGGGTGCAATTCCACATATAACCATGGCATGTTTGAGCAATATATCATTTAGTGACAACTTTTTGTACATTTTTTTTTTTTTTTTTCTTTTTGTCATTATTCAATCACTTGGGCCAAAAAAAAAAAAATATTCAATGGGCTCAACATGCCTTTCAGCAAATAGCTTGGGGTGTCTACTTTCCAAAATGGGGTAATTTGGGGGGGTTTTGAACTGTCCTGGCATTTTATACACAACATTAGGAAGCTTACATCCACTCTTCTAACCACTTGAAGACAAAGCCCTTTCTGACACTTTTTGTTTACATGAAAACTATTAATTTTTTTTTTGCAAGAAAATTATGTTGAACTACCAAACATTATATATTTTTTTTAAAGCAAAGGCCCTACAGATTAAAATAGTGGATGTTGCATTTTTTTTTCCACACAGTATTTGCTCAGCTATTTTTCAAACGCATTTTTTTGGGGGAAAAACACACTTTTTTAATTTTTAATGCACTAAAAAACACTATATTGCCCAAATGTTTGATGAAATAAAAAAGCTGATCTTAGGCCGAGTACATGGATACCAAACACGACTTGCTTTAAAATTGCGCACAAACGCGCAGCGGCGACAAACTACATTCATTTTTAAAAGCATTTAAAAGCCTTTACAGGTTACCACGTTAGATTTACAGAGGAGGTCTACTGCTAAAATTACTGCCCTCGATCTGACCTTTGCGGTGATACCTCACATGCATGATGCAATTGCTGTTTACATATGACGCTAGACCGACGCTTGTGTTCGCCTTTGCGCAAGAGCAGGGGGGGACAGCGGTGTTGTTTTGTTTTTTTTTTTTTATTATTTTGCTTTTTTATTTTATTTTTAAACTGTTCCTTCCATATTTTTTTTTTTTTTTTTTTTACCATTTTTATTGTTATCTTAGGGAATGTAAATATCCCCTATGATAGCAATAGGTAGTGACAGGTACTCTTTTTTTGGGAAAAAATTGGGGGGGTTAGACCCTAGATCTTTCCTCTGTCCTCAAAGCATCTGACCACACCAAGATCGGTGTGATAATATGCTTTCCCAATTTCCCAATGGCGCTGTTTATATCCGGGGGGGGGGGGCATTCCCTCCCACTGCTTGTAAAAGCAGTCTAGAGGATAATTTTCTGCTAGAATTGCTTTTACATGAAAGCCGGCCGGCCACTGGCTGAAAAGAATGATACCAAGATGATACCTAAACCTGCAGGCATCATTCTGGTATAAACATTCAAAGTCCAGCAACATACCAGTACGTTGCTGGTCCTTGTTGGACATGTATTGTAATATTTTTTTTCATGCAGCCTGTTGGCTGAAGGAAAAAAAGAGATTGATCGGTGGGTATGCCCACCATTAGAATACCTCCCTTCATTCACCCACTTCTAATGATGGGCATACATGCACCATTTATATATGCCGAAGCATGGGGGCATCCTCCCGCAAAAAAGTTATGCCGCGTACACACGGTCTGACTTTTCCACGGGCAAGCCTCTGTCGGAATTTCGACCGTATGTACGCGGCATTAGGAGCAAAATCGCTCCTCCGCCCCTGCTGCCCCCATGCTTCGGCATATATGCTCTTTTTTTTAACTGTGGTGGTGAAATCACCTCCTACAGCGTTGGAGTCACGGCTTTATGTATCGTGGGAGAAAACGCTGTTGCTGTCAAGATAAATAATTCCGCGCTGCAGTTGAATGGCGCACCTGAAAACAAAAAATTACATACCTGAAAAGCAAGCATGATAAAACATTGCAGAATAGAATACAGTAAAAAAGAGCAGAACAATAGAGAGAAAATATAGAGAGAGAGAGAGAGAACAATAAAACGACAACTATTTTTGGTTTTTTTATTTTATATATTTTTTGTGTTTTCTTTTTTACACTTTTTTTTGTAACTTTAACAACTGTAATGGTTCGGGTCTCTCAAAATGTGATGGCATCTTGGGAGACCCTGTGTAAGTGTGTCCTAGTCTGTGAAATGCTGTACCCTACGCTAAAACTTCACTTTTGAGTGGTAGCGTTCAAAACATTCACCAAGGCAAAGACCAGGTTTGTCAGGACAGAGTGGACAAAAAACACGGGTGTCACGCCTAAATCCGCGCTTGCTACAGACACAACATCTTTTTTGGGGGGTTCGTTGGGTAGGGGTACTCTGGAGGGCATACGGATAATGCCTCTCATGCAGCCGGCTTACTGCATTTTTAGGGGATGGTGAGGTGCAGAACCGCCTGGATACAGGAGTTCTGTGACTATCTCATTCTGGAATTTTAGAAGAGATAAAGTCCCGCCTGAAGCTCTGTATAGCACATGAGCATTCAGCAAAGCCAATTGGAATAAGGATAGAGACACTTTTTTGTACCAGCGTCTCGCCTTACGGTCAATTAGATACGGCGCCAACAACTGGTCGTTGAGGTCCACCCCCTCCCATAATTTTGTTATATTCATGGACACAGAGGGGTTTCTCCACAACACCAGTCGCCATACGAATTTGGACTGTCGTGTCTGCATGAAGGGAGGTAAGAAGGAAAACATTCTTATTGTCCCTCCACTTCATAGCGAGCAAGTTATTACACTTCAAGCAGGCTCTCTCCCCCAGCCTAAGACTGGCATCTACAAGCCGCTGGGGAAAGCCCCGGCGATTAGGTCGCACGGTGCCACATGCTCCAATCTGATGATCAAACAAGTGACTAAACAGTTGCACGCTCGTGTAATAATTGTCCACATACAAGTGGTACCCCTTTCCGAATAAGGGTGACACCAAGTTCCACACTATCTTGCCAGCGCTCCCTATGTAATCCGGGCAGATGACCGGCTCAACCTGACTGTCTTTTCCCTCATAAACCGTAAAGCTCCATACATAGCCTGTTGCCCTGTCACAGAACTTATAGAGCTTGACCCCGTATCTGGCACGCTTGCTGGGAAGGTACTGCTTGAAAGACAAGCGGCCAGAAAATTTAATCAGGAACTCATCAACGCAGACAACTTGATCGGGAATACACAAGGCTGCAAAACGTTCGTTGAAGTGGTTTATGAGGGGCCGAATTTTATAGAGCTGGTCGTATTCAGGGTCTCCACGTGGACGACAAAGTTCATTGTCGTTGAAGTGCATGAACCGCAAAATCTGCTCGTATCGTGTCCTGGGCATGGAGGCAGAGAACACGGGCATGTGGTCAATTGGGTGCGTGGACCAATAAGCACGCAATGACGGGAATTTATGTGTGCCCATGTTGAGGGAAAGGCACAGAAAGGTCTTAAATTCGGAAACCGTAATTGGTTTCCAATCTTTGGCAATGGAAGGCAACTGGGGGTTAGCGGCGATGAATTGACCAGCATATAAGTTACTCTGGTCCACAATAGATCTATAGAGATCTTCCGTGAAAAACAGCGAATAAAAATCATTTGGCATAAAATCAGCTGTTTTCACCTGAATACCGGGTTGGGCAGTGAATGGGGGAAGTACGGGTTCTGCAGAAGTGGTGGGGACCCATTCAGGATAGGCGAATTCTGCAGGAAGGGCACTATGGGCACGAAGGGCCTGCCTTTGTCTTCTTGGTGGCAGCAGGACACTACTTGTGCTTTCCACCTCGCCAGCTTGAACTGCACTTATGGGACTTGCCACGTGATACTGCAGTGCTGGATGTACGCCCAGGCTGTACTAGGCCGCTGGTGCTTGCCAATTCACCAGAAGGAATGGCGGCGCTAGTACTACTCTGCTCCATGATACGAGAGACCTGCGGTTCTTGCTCCTCAACAACCTCAGAAGATCGGGATCGGGTACGCCTGACCTTAGCAGGGACCTCACCTTCGTCGTCAGAGCTATCTGACATGGACCAGCTGACTTCACTGTCTTCTACGGGAAGATATTCTGAGCCTGAATCTGACAGATGCGTGACCTCCTCTTCACTATCTGTCATGCTCAGAATCTCGTAGGCCTCTTTACTAGTGTACCTTCGTCTTGCCATTTTGGGCTCTAAATTTAGGGGTACACTAGTAAGATTCACAGGTAAAAAAAGCACCTGACTGTCAGCAAATGTATCAAACGCTTCCAAAAAAAACTGTTAGCGATCGCAGGGATCAGGACTGTCTCTGCGAACGCTGCAGTTATGTGTGTTGCGTTTGGTAAGTGACAGTGATCGATCGATACTGCACTTGGGTGGGCTGGGCGGAGGGGCTAAACGCAGGTGCTAGCAGGTATCTGGGCTGATCCCGCTAACACTGTGTTTTTGGGAATCCTAAACTGCTGGGGACGCTAGTATAGATCTGATCAGATTAGATATTGATCTGTTCGGATACTATACCACTAAGGGAGGTGTATGCTTTGCGCGTGGGTGTTAGCGTTACTGGCACTAACCTAACGCTGCCTGGGGCGACGCAGACCCTCTCTGGCGCTAAAACCTAATTGATATCAGCCGCCGGGCGATCAGGGGGTTAAACCTTTATTGGGTTATATACGGCAGGTGCCCTGATGCTATAAAAAGCAAACTAACCAACCAGCATCACCCGTAAAACTTATATGGTGATCACTGGTGAAAGGGTTAACTAGGGGCAATCAGGGGGTTAAAACCTTTATTAGGTTATATATGGGGGTACCTGAAGCTATATAAAAACCTGACGGGTAACCTAAATAACTAACTGGCTAACCAGTGTCACCAGTAAAACTTATACGGTGATCACTGGTGAAAGGGTTAACTCTAGGGGCAATCAGGGGGTTAAAATAATATATGGGGGTACCTGACGCTATAAAAACCTGCGGCGAAACTAAAAATAAATAACTGGCTATCTAGGGCACCACAGGCACTTAATACAGCGATCCGAAATACGATCGCTTAGTGACGCTGGCGTTAGGGGGTGAAAGGGTTACCTGGGGGGCGATCAAGGGGTTAAACCTTTATTAGGGGGGGTTAGGGGGGCTACCCTGGACCTAAAGGGGCCTAAACCTAACTGCCCTGCAACTTTTTACTGTCACAAATGACACTGATTGCAGTGATCAGTAAAAAAATGACCACTGCAAACGGTGATCTGGGGGTGACTGGGGGGGTGAAAAGTGTGCCTACGTGTACTGGTGTCAGTGGGCTGTTGGTGCACTTACTGTGAGATGTCTTCTCTCCTCGCGCCGGATCGAAAAGACCGACACGAGGAGAGATGACATCACTTCCTCTGCCTGTGTTTACATTACACAGGCAGAGGAAGGTTTTCATTCGCCGGGAGCGATCACGAGGGGGTGGCCGGAATCGAACGGCCGTCCCCTCATCCCGGATCGCTCCCGAACAAATAACCACCGCTCACTGTATAGAAGGGGGGTCCGATCAGACCCCCCAACTATACGAAGGCAGTCACGTACCGGTACGTGACTTTGCCTGTCGGTGCCATTCTGCCGACGTATAATTACAGTGGGCGGTCGTTAAGTGGTTAATGATCATTGTTTCAAGTCCAAAACTTAATGTTGTTCAAAATAGGTGGCATAAATTGACTAGTATAAGCAGTGTGTCATAATTATGAAACCATGTAAAATAACACAAATTTTAAAGGAGAAGATCATGGGCAAAACACAAAAAGAATAGGAGACAAAGAACAAACCACGTTATACCGCAACACATTTATGGACAGACAACAGTACTAATGCCGTGTGTCCAAAGTTACAAATCAGGTTAGTCAATAGTGTCCATATTTGCAAAGACATGTAAGTGTATCAAAACCGTGTGGTACTATCACATAGAAGTCTAAAATGAAAACCACTTATTACCAAAAGGTAATATGGTTAGGCATACATGTAAATGCACGCATTTAAAGGGACCTGTGCATCCAAATATATGGATGGCTGATCAGAGATCTTTTATATAGAACATAGATGTCTCTAGCAGTGTATCACAGTGAGAGTAGTTGGACTAAATAAAGGTTCTTCAATGATATGTGGCTGTGCAGATCGTAACTACCATCCATTATCAATGTAAATAAAAGATGTTATAAATACAGTATTGGTAGATGGTACCATCATTTTAGCATGTTATTTTTACTGCTGCTTCTAAAGCACCACGTGGATTGTTTGGTCGTCAGTCTCATTTCACCGTTGGTCTACATTGACTTGGTTACCTCTGGCTGCCTGCCACTCTCATCAGCACCAGCTGCTTGAGTTTTTGAGAAATCAAGGGTTTGTCTTATTTTGGACCTAGTTGGATGTCATGTGGTGCAACTGTAATGGGTGTCAGCTCATACACTCCTATTGGCTCTAGGGAATTTAGACCATTTTACGAAGACTGTAAAGAAACTGTATCATGGCCTTTTCTTGCTAAATTCCACGGACAGGCATACTTTTTACTTGGGTCCTAGATTGGAATTTAAATGGAATGTCTTTGTGTTTTGTTGGCGGTGACTTTTATTTTAAAAACTACTTTAACCACTTAACGACCGCTCACTGTATATATACGTCGGCAGAATGGCACCGACAGGCACAATCACGTAGAGCATACGTGATTGCCTTTGTATAGTTGGGGGGTCCAATCGGACCCCCCTCCTATACAGTGAGCGGTGGCTAAGTGTCCGGGAGCGTTCCGGGATGAGGGGGCAGCCATTCGTTTCCGGCCACCCCCTCGCGATCGCTCCCGGCGAATGGAAATGCCCCCTCTGTCTGTGTCAGACAGAGGAAGCCGGAGGAAGTGATGTCATCTCTGGTGCGGCGCTCACATATACCGAGCGCCGTACAAGAGAAGACATCAGGTCAGTGCACACAACACTACACTGACACCAGGACACACAGGGACATAAATCGCCCCCCCAGGCCCCCCCAGACACCCCAGATCACCCCCCAGTCACAGTGTCACTGATTGCAGTGACCATTTATTTAGTGATCACTGCAATCAGTGACATTTGTGACTGTAAAAGTGTCACCAAAGTTTAGTCTTAGGTCCAGTGTAGCCCCCTAACCCCCCCTAATAAAGGTTTAACCCCCTGATCACCCCCCAGATAACCCTATCACCCCCTATCACCACTGTCGCTAAGCGATCATTTTCCAAAACGTCTTTCAGGACAGCACCCGAGAGATCATGGCTCCTCCTCCTACAGGAAACACCTCATCAATTAATTCTTTAATTGGAGGCCTCCACGTTGCTTCCATCAGTTTTTTGTGTTTCCTCCAGCCGGAGGAACACCTCTGGTGAGAGCCACGATCTCTCAGGGCTTTCCTGGGAGACAAGGTTCTCAGTCAGTCTTTTTTTCTTAGGAGAGTGATCCTCCCACTTACCTCCTAGCATGGATGGTCCCGTGGGCTCCCTCTCCCTCTTCCGTGCTCGGGGAGAGCCTGTACAGCCCGGGAGTGCTGCCTCCTTTTTGTCTTCAGAGCGGTGGTTTGCTGTGTTCTCGCCGACCGCTTGCGAATAGCGGCGTGGAGCTTTACAGCGGCCGCCATTGTTCTGGTGGCCGAGGAGAGCCTCGGCCGCGTCCTGTATGGGAAGAGGCAGCACTTCCGGGTCGGCGCGCGCGTCATTTCCGGCCGCAAAGCACAGAGGGAGAGGGCAGGGTCACCTGGTGCCTTAAAGTTCCGGTTCCAGGTCAGCGCGGCGGCGTTTTCGAATCTGGAACCGGCGTTTTTTTCTTCACCACGCATCCGCAGACAGCTATGGACAGCGATGCAGCGGATAAGGGGGCAAGCCAAGGCACCAGCAAGGCTAAGGTAAGGGACTGTGTCCTATTTTACACTGGGCCGTTTTCTCCTGTGGGGGGGGGTATTCACCTTCTTCCCCCTCCATCTCCCCCACCCCCCATCTCCCTGGTGGTGCAGTGGCTGGTGATTTAGCATGTCTGCATAATACTAGGGGTCTTTTTGTAAAAGGTGGTGGTGGTGCATGGCTTGCGGGGCACAAGGAAGTGAAAGTGTTTTTTCCTATGTGCACCTGGGTGTATTGATTTGTACTGTGTAACAGTTTTTTCTTAGCGTGGTCCCTGGTTTTTTTCTTTTCTGTTTGTGCAGGCCAAAAGTTCTGCTCAACCAGTGAAGAGAAGGTGCCCTGTCTGCAAGGAAAAGTTAAGCGAGGCTTGGACCAAGTCGCTTTGTGCAGATTGCACTGCAAATGTAGTCAGGGAAGAGTCTCCATCCTTTTGTGGTGATCTAGTATCTACAATTAAGGATGAACTCCGTGCCACCTTTCAAGCTTTTAGGTCAAACCTAAGAGAAGAACCAGGCCCTTCAAGGGAACCTAGGGCTCCGCAGCCTTCTTCAGAACCCCAAGACGGCTCTCAAATATTATTGGGAGGTCCGATAGACGCTTCCCAAGAATCTGCTTCCCTTGCTCCAGATGGAACAGACTCTGAGGAGGAAGAAAATGAAGCAGAGAGCGCTTCTAAGTACAAAATGTCGCTTGAAGAAGTCGCAGGACTTTTAAAAGTAATCCATGCGACTTTGGGGATTGAAGAGGAAAAGGAGGAGCTCTCCCTACATGACCGCATGTATGCAGGTTTGGGTGATCCAAAAAGCCGTGTTTTTCCAGTCCATTCAATAATCTCGGACATGATTAAAAAAGAGTGGTTGGAACCCGAGAAAAAGCCATTTTTTTTCCCGGTCTCATAAGAGAAGATTTCCATTTGAGGACAACCCGGATTCCATCTGGAACAAGGTTCCAAAACTGGACTCTGCTTTTTCACAGGTCTCAAAATCAACTGACCTTGCCTTTGAGGACATGGGCATGTTAAAGGAGCCCATGGACAAAGGAATGGATTTGCTTCTTAAAAGGGCTTGGCAGTCTGTGATGAACAATCTAAAACCAGCAATAGCAACAACCTGTGTCGCTAGGAATTTAGAACACTGGATTAACCAGATGAAGGCCCATGTTACGGCAGATTCTCCAAAACAGGAGATTCTGGACTCATTTACAACGCTTTCTGCAGCAGTATCATATATTGCGGATGCTTCAGCAGAATCCATTCGTATGTCAGCCAGGTCAGCGGCTTTGACCAATTCTGCTAGGAGAGCCTTGTGGCTTAAAACTTGGCCAGGAGATGCTGCATCTAAAAATAGACTGTGTAGCATTCCCTTTACAGGGAATTTGCTATTTGGTTTTGAGCTGGAGTCCATTCTTGACCGTACGGCTGACAAAAAGAAGGCGTTTCCGGTCAAAAAACAACAGGTACAGACCCGTAAGCGTTTTTTTCGTCCCCAAAAAGGACAACAGGAAGGGAAAACGCAAACCAAAAGGAAGCAGTGGTCTTCCCAGAAACCAAAAGGTAGGAGTGGAGTGCTCTTCCATCCTCCTGCGACCCCCGGAAAGCCGCAGTGACAATCCACCCCAAGTAGGGGGAAGACTCCAGGAGTTCATTCCCCAGTGGAGAGACATCACTACAAATCAGTATATTGTAAACATGCTCTCCCAAGGATATGTGGTGGAATTCACGGAAGAACCCCCAAAGAGATTCCTAGTGACAAACGTCCCGAGGGATCCGGTCAAGGCACTCGCCATGAAGTCCCTAATTCAGGAACTGATATCCCAGAGAGTCATTGTTCCGGTTCCAACAAAGGAGTTCTTCCAGGGGTTCTATTCTCACGTTTTCCTTGTACAGAAACCTTCAGGAAAGTACCGCCTCATCCTAAATCTAAAAATGCTGAATTTGTCAGTAGAATACAAAAGATTTCGGATGGATTCCATTTTCTCAGTAAGAAGCCTCCTGAGTCAAGGATGCTTCATGGCGTCAATAGATTTGCAGGACGCATACCTCCACATTCCTATTGCTGCCAGATCTCAGAGATATCTGAGGTTAGCACTGAGAGAAGGGAAGAAGGTGGTACACCTGCAATTCAGAGCTCTTCCATTCGGCCTGTCATCTTCTCCAAGGGTGTTCACGAAGGTAATGGCCGAAGCTCTAGCACCCTTGCGTCTAGAGGGAATTTCAGTGATTCCTTATCTAGACGACCTGCTACTGTTTGCTCAAACAAGAGATGGACTTCAGAGAAACTTGGATAGAGCACGTGCTCACCTAGAATCCATCGGATGGATACTAAACCTCCAAAAGTCCAATCTGATTCCCTCTCAGGAGGTGTTATTCCTGGGTTTCCGTATCAACTCTGTGGAGCAAAAGATTTTTCTCCCAGAAGAAAAACGGGAAAAGCTGTTAAAGGTTGTGTCACTCTTACAAACCAGTCAGCTTCTGTCCATCAGGAGGGTCATGTCAGCATTAGGAACCCTGACCTCTTCCATACCGGCAGTACAATGGGCAAAGCTCCATTTCAGGCCACTGCAAAAGTTTCTGTTAAAAATCTGGGATCGCCAGCAGAATTCACTAGATTCACTGGTGAAGATCCCCACCAAAGTAAAGAGGAGTCTCTGGTGGTGGAAGAACCAGGCAAGACTCTCAGCAGGCCTGTTATGGTCCTTTCCAACCCAGGTAAGGCTAACAACCGATGCCAGCTCCTGGGGTTGGGGGGCTCACATGAGCGGTCGTTGGGCTCAGAGATCTTGGTCCACAAGGGAAGCACTGAGATCTTCAAACTGGAGGGAACTAAAGGCGATAGAAATGGCCTTATTGTTCTTTGCAGAAGAAGTCCAAGGGCGACATACACAAATTCTGTCGGACAACGCCACGGCGGTGGCTTACATAAACCGACAAGGGGGCACCAGAAGCAGAATACTTCAAGGCCTAGCAGAGAGCATTCTAAATTGGGCAGAGCTCCATACTCAATCCTTGTCCGCGGTCCATCTAAAAGGGACCCTAAACAGGATAGCGGATTTCCTCAGCAGGAACCAGGAGTGGCAATTGAATCCAGATGTCTTCAATCTAATAGTGAAGAAATGGGGACAGCCAAGAGTGGATCTCTTTGCGACTCAGGAAAATACACAAATATCTCTCTTTTTTTCCCTGAACAGGAACGAGTCATCTCTTGGGGTAGATGCTCTGGCGCACAGTTGGAATTTTCACCTCAGCTACGCCTTCCCTCCTTTTCAGCTGATTCCGCAGGTCATAACAAAAATCCAGAAAGAGGATACGACAGTAATCCTCATCACTCCCTTCTGGCCCAAGAGGCCTTGGTTTTCGGCTCTTCTACAGATCAAACCATACTGGCATCTTCCCTTGAGGCAAGACCTTCTGTTACAAGGTCCGCTGTTTCACCAAGAAGTAGAAAAGCTAAAACTCACAGCCTGGCTTCTGAGGAGCAGCTCTTAAGGAGAAAAGGATTCTCGGATAGGTTGGTGGCTACCCTCCTATCTAGCAGAAAGAATGTTACCAGAGCAATATATCACAAAGTCTGGAAAGTCTTTAACTCTTGGTGCACTACATCCGGCAGACCATTAAAGCAGATTTCTTCTATCTTGGAATTTCTGCAAGAAGGAGCAGACAAGGGCCTAGCGATCAGTACCCTAAAAGTTCAGGTTGCCGCACTGGGGGTATATTTTGAGAAATCTATTTCATCAGAACCCCTAGTAAACAGATTCTTTAAAGCCCTCACTCGGGCTAGACCGATAGTGATCAAAAACTGTCCGTCATGGAACTTATCATTCGTTCTACAGGCCCTGACCAGGGAACCTTTCGAACCTCTCAATTTAACCTCCCTGAAGCTAATTACTTTAAAAACAATTTTTCTAGTAGCTATTACAACAGCTCGAAGGATCAGTGAGCTGCAAGCTTTATCTATCAGGGAGCCATTTTTTTCTATTTTTTTCAGACAGAATTGTGCTGAAGACGGATCCTAACTTTTTACCAAAGGTTGCCTCAGTTCAAAATAGAACCCAGGAGATAATACTTCCTACGTTTTGTTCTAATCCGTTGGGTAAGAAGGAAGAAGAATTCCATACCCTGGATGTTAAAAGAGCAGTCTTAAGTTACCTGGAAGCTACTAAAGACTTTAGGCGTTCAGACGCACTATTCATTTTATTTTCCGGAAATAAAAAAAGGAAGACCAGCTTCTAGAGGAACCATTGCCAGATGGTTGAGAATGGCTATCTCAGACGCCTATTCCCTTACAGGCCAGGAGAGTCCAGTAAGTATCAGGGCTCATTCTACTAGAGCTTCGGCGGTGAGTTGGGCAGAAAAAGCTGGTGCCACCCCCGAACAAATCTGTAAGGCAGCTACATGGACAAGTCTGACGACCTTTGCCCGTCATTATAGATTAGATCTCATGACGGCTGGGGACCAGGCTTTCGGAAGGAAAGTCTTACAGGCTGTTGTCCCACCCTAAATGGGGTAAGTCTCGATTATCCTCTCGGGTGCTGTCCTGAAAGACGTTTTGGAAAAATGCAAGTTAGACTTACCGGTAACTTGTTTTCCAATAGGCTTTCAGGACAGCAGGATCCCGCCCTTTTTTTATGCTGTGGCTGTAATACTATGTAATAACTGTCGCTTATGTGTTGCAGCTGGGGCTGGAGGTTCTCTACAAACAACTGATGGAAGCAACGTGGAGGCCTCCAATTAAAGAATTAATTGATGAGGTGTTTCCTGTAGGAGGAGGAGCCATGATCTCTCGGGTGCTGTCCTGAAAGCCTATTGGAAAACAAGTTACCGGTAAGTCTAACTTGCATTTTTTCTGATCGCTGTCTTAGTGTCGGTGATGCAGATCGGTAGCCGGTAATTTTTTTTAGGTACGCCGCATGTTTTTATAGCGTCAGGTACCCCAATATATTATCTAATAAAGGTTTAACCCCCTTGATTGCCCCCCAGGTAACCCTTTCACCCCCTATCACCACTGTCGCTAAGCGATCGTTTTTCTAAACGCTGTCTTAGTGTCGGTGATGCAGATCGGTAGCCAGTAATTTTTTTTAGGTTCGCCGCATGTTTTTATAGCGTCAGGTACCCCAATATATTATCTAATAAAGGTTTAACCCCCTTGATTGCCCCCCAGGTAACCCTTTCACCCCCATCACCACTGTCGCTAAGCGATCGTTTTTCTAAACGCTGTCTTAGTGTCGGTGATGCAGATCGGTAGCTGGTAATTTTTTTTAGGTTTGCCGCATGTTTTTATAGCGTCAGGTACCCCAATATATTATCTAATAAAGGTTTAACCCCCTGATTGCCCCTAGTTAACCCTTTCACCAGTGATCACCATATAAGTGTTACGGGTGACGCTGGTTAGTTTGCTTTTTATAGTGTCAGGGCACCCGCCGTATATAACCCAATAAAGGTTTAACCCCCTGATCGCCCGGCGGGTGATATCAATTAGGTTTTAGCGTCAGAAAGGGTCAGCGTCAGGTTAGTGCCAGTAACGCTAACACCCACGCGTGAAGCATACACCCCCCTTAGTGGTATAGTATCTGAACAGATCAATATCTGATCTGATCAGATCTATACTAGCATCCCCAGCAGTTTAGGGTTCCCAAAAATGCAGTGTTAGCGAGATCAGCCCAGACACCTGCTGGTACCTGCGTTTTGCCCCTCCGTCCAGCCCAGGCCACCCAAGTGCAGTATCGATCGATCACTGTCACTTACAAAACAAAAACACACATAACTGCAGCGTTCGCAGAGACAGGCCTGATCCCTGCGACTCCAGTGCTGTAGGAGGTGATTTCACCACCACAGTTAAAAAAAAAAAGAAGCAAATACGCCGAAGCATTGGGGCAGCAGGGGCGGAGGAGCGATTTTGCTCCTAATGCCGCGTACATACGGTCGAAATTCCGACGGAGGCTTGCCCGTGGAAAAGTCCGACCATGTGTGTGCGGCATAACTTTTTTGCGGGAGGATGCCCCCATGCTTCGGCATATATAAATGGTGCGTGTATGCCCATCATTGGAAGTGGGTGGATGAAGGGCGGTATTCTAATGGTGGGCATACCCACCGATCAATCTCTTTTTTCGTTCAGCCAACTGGCTGCATGAAAAAAAAAGATTACAATACATGTCCAACAAGGACCAGCAACGTACTGGTATGTTGCTGGACTTTGAATGTTTATACCAGAATGATGCCTGCGGGTTTAGGTATCATCTTGGTATCATTCTTTTCAGCCTGCGGCCGGCTTTCATGTAAAAGCAATCCTAGCGGCTAATTAGCCTCTGGACTGCTTTTACAAGCAGTGGGAGGGAATGCCCCCCCCCCCCGGATATAAATAGCGCCATTGGGAAATTGGGAAAGCATTTTATCACACCGATCTTGGTGTGGTCAGATGCTTTGAGGGCAGAGGAAAAATCTAGGGTCTAGAAGACCCCAGTTTTTTCAAAAAAAGAGTACCTGTCACTACCTATTGCTATCATAGGGGATATTTACATTCCCTGAGATAACAATAAAAATGATTAAAAAAAAAAATACTTGGAAGGAACAATTTAAAAATAAAATAAAAAAGCAAAATTAATAATAAAAAAAAGAAAAAAAAAAGCACCCCTGTCCTGCCCTGCTCTTGCCCAATGGCGAACGCAAGCGTCGGTCTGGCGTCATATGTAAACAGCAATTGCACCATGCATGTGAGGTATCACCGCGAAGGTCAGATCGAGGGCAGTCATTTTAGCAGTAGACCTCCTCTTTAAATCTACTGGGGTAACCTGTAAAGGCTTTTAAAAGCTTTTAAAAATGTATGTAGTTTGTCGCCAATGCGCGTTTGTGCGAAATTTTAAAGCATGTCGTGTTTGGTATCTATGTACTCGGCCTAAGATCATCTTTTTTATTTTATCAAACATTTGGGCAATATAGTGTGTTTTAGTGCATTAAAATGAAAAAAAGTGTATTTTTTAACCCAAAAAATGCGTTTGAAAAATCGCTGCGCAAATACTGTGTAGAAAAAAATGCAACACCCACCATTTTAATCTGTAGGGCCTTTGCTTTAAAAATATATATAATGTTTGGGGGTTCAACATAATTTTCTTGCAAAAAAAAAAATGTTTTCATGTAAACAAAAAGTGTCAAAAAGGGCTTTGTCTTCAAGTGGTTAGAAGAGTGGATGTAAGCTTCCTAATGTTGTGTATAAAATGCCAGAACAGTTCAAAACCCCCCCAAATGACCCCATTTTGGAAAGTAGACACCCCAAGCTATATACTGAGAGGCATGTCGAGTCCATGGAATATTTTATATGTTGACACAAGTTGCGGAAAAACGACAATTTTTTTTTTTTTTTTTGCACAAAGTTGTCACTAAATGATATATTGCTCAAACATGCCATGGGCATATGTGGAATTACACCCCAAAATACATTCTGTTGCTTCTCCTGAGTACGGGGATACCACATGTGTGAGACTTTTTGGGAGCCTAGCCACGTACGGGACCCCAAAAACCAAGCACCGCCTTCAGGCTTTCTAAGGGTGTAAATTTTTGATTTCACTTCTCACTGCCTATCACAGTTTCGGAGGCCATGGAATGCCCAGATGGCACAAACCCCCCCCCAAATGACCCCATTTTGGAAAGTAGACACCCCAAGCTATTTGCTGAGAGGTATTGTGAGTATTTTGCAGATCTCGCTTTTTGTCACAAAGTTTTGAAAATTGAAAAAATATATATATATATATATATATATATATATATATAATATATATATTCTTCATTTTCAAAAACAAATGAGAGCTGTAAAATACTCGCCATGCCTCTCAGCAAATAGCTTGGGGTGTCTATATTCCAAAATGGGGTCATTTGGGGGGGTTTTGTGCTATTTTGGCATTTTATGGCCTTCGAAACTGTGATAGGTAGTGAGGAGTGAAATCAAAAATTTGTGCCTAGAAATCGTGAAGGCGGTGCTTGGTTTTTGGGGTCCCGTACGCGGCTAGGCTCCTAAAAAGTCCCACACGTGGTATCCCCGTACTCAGGAGAAGCAGAAAAATTTATTTTGGGGTGTAATTCCACATATAACCATGGCATGTGTGAGCAATATATCATTTAGTGACAACTTTTTGTAATTTTTTTTTTTTTTTTGTCATTATTCAATCACTTGGGACAAAAAAAAATATATTCAATGGGCTCAACAGGCCTCTCAGCAATTTCCTTGGGGTGTCTACTTTCTAAAATGGGGTCATTTGGGGGGGTTTTGTGCTATTTTGGCATTTAATGGCCTTCGAAACTGTGATAGGTAGTGAGGAGTGAAGTCAAAAATTTGCGCCCTTAGAAATCCTGAAGGCGGTGCTTGGTTTCCGGGGTCCTGTACGCGGCTAGGCTCCCAAAAAGTCCCACACATGTGGTATCCCCGTACTCAGGAGAAGCAGCAAAATGTATTTTGGGGTGAAATTCCACATATAACCATGGCATGTGTGAGCAATATATCATTTAGTGACAACTTTTTGTAATTTTTCTTTTTTTTTTTGTCATTATTCAATCACTTAAGACAAAAAATAAATAAATTCAATGGGCTCAACATGCCTCTCAGCAATTTCCTTGGGGTGTCTACTTTCCAAAATGGGGTCATTTGGGGGGGTTTTGTACTGCCCTGTCATTTTAGCACCTCAAGAAATGAGATAGGCAGTCATAAATTTAAAGCTGTGTAAATTTCAGAAAATGTACCCTAGTTTGTAAACTCTATAACTTTTGCGCAAACCAATAAATATACGCTTATTGACATTTTTTTTTTTTACTAAAAACATGTGGCTGAATACATTTTGGCCTAAATGTATGACTAAAATTGAGTTTATTCGATTTTTCTTATAACAAAAAGTAGAAAATATCATTTTTTTTCAAAATTTTCGGTGTTTTTCCGTTTATATCGCAAAAAATAAAAATCGCAGAGGCAATCAAATACCATTAAAAGAAAGCTCTATTTGTGGGAAGAAAAGGACGCAAATTTCGTTTGGGTACAACATTGCATGTCCGCACAATTTACAGTTAAAGCAGCGCAGTGCAAAATTCTGAATTCACCTCTGGTCCTTTAGCTACCAAATGGTTCGGGGCTTAAGTGGTTAATTGGGTAGTTGGTGGACTAAATGTTTTGCATGGCACCTAAAATTGCTGGTTCTTAAATTTTACCCATGGTTTCCTACATTTTTAAGTTTTTTTTGTTTCCAACTCTGTTTTAGGGCTATAGGGGTTGCTTACTAGTCAGTTGCATCCTTTCTCCTATCCTTTTTTTCTCCTGTATAGGTTATAGAAGAGATTGAGGAAATGATGCAGGAATCTCCTGATCCAGAAGAGGATGATACTCCTTCCCAGTCAGACAGACTTTCAATGCTTTCACAGGAGATCCAGACACTAAAGCAGTCCCCTACAAATAGTAAATATGAAGATCGTAAGTAAAAAAAACAAAAATATGTTAAAACATCCCTTTGTTGAGTTTCACAGAAACCTCCTAAAATGCTGTCTTTATTTTGATTATTTTATTTAAATAGTTTACATGTTTCAACTGTTTCAGGTACATTATTTAAAGTGGAAATTCAGTCATTTTTTTCATCTTTCCATCTATTAAATCCTCTGCCCTTTTTTTACCTTTGGATAGTAAAACATTTTTCTGCCAGTAAATACCTTATGCAGCCCACTTCCTGTTTCTTGTCTGGTAAAAAGCCTAGGCTTGTGACATCATGCACAGCTCTCTCTCTCACTCTCGTGAGCGTTTGCCGGGAAGGAAGGGGGGTTAAGTCATGAGGGCCAATGAGAGCTGCAGAACTGGTGTGTGTGTGTCTGTGTAAATCCAGGAAGGGTACAGGCAGCAGCTTCAGCTGCCCACAGTTAAAATGGTTGCAGCCAGACACAGTGGAGGGAGTTTTCTGGAGCATATTTGGCAAGTACAGAATCACATTATATATAAAATAATATGCAAAGTGGTTGGAGGTAAGCTTCAGAATGGCAAAGATGTTTTTATTACAAATTATGTGAACAGACTACAGTTCCTCTTTAACCACTTCAATACCATGCACTTGCGCCCCTTCCTGCCCAGGACAAGTTTCAGCTTTCAGCGCTGTCACACTTTGAATGACAATTGCGCGGTCATACAACACTGTACCCAAACTACATTTTTATCATTCTCTTCCCACAAATAGAGCTTTCTTTTGGTGGTATTTTATCACCTCTGCGTTTTTTTTTTTGCTAAACAAACTAAAAAAGACCAAAATGTTTGAAAAAAAAGTTTTTTTTTAGTTTCTGTCATAAAATTTTGTTTTCCCCTTCACTGACGGGCACTGATGAGGCAGCACTGATGAGGCGGCACTGATGAGTTGGCCCTGATATGTAGAATTGATGGGCACTGATAGGCGGCACTGATGTGCAGCACTGATGGGCACTGACAGGCGGCACTGATGGGCACTGACAGGCGGCTGTGATGGGTACTCATAGGTGGCACTGATGGGCAGCACTGATGATGAGGTACTGGCAGGTGTTACTGATTAGCACTGTGGTGGGCAGTGGCATCCTTTTATTATGGGGCAACTGGTTGGCAGGTGATCTTTTACATTTGAGGGGGCTGTGCTGATAATCAATGTGCTGATTATCAGCACAGACCCCCCCGACAGGGAGAGCCGCCGATCGGCTCTCCCTGTCAGCGTGGACCGCCGTTTACCGGCACTTCCTGGTTCACGCGATGATCAGCTGTGATTGGTCACAGCTGATCACGTGGTAAGAAGCCTCTTCTTATCACGATCGGAGATGCGGGGTGTCAGACTGACACACTGCACTCGCGATCGCCGCGATGCGCGCCCCCACGTTATCCTGCTGGACGTAAATAGACGACCAGTCAGGATTACATAACCACTTCCCGGACATCAATTTGCTATTGACCGGGCGGGAAGTGGTTAAGGTCCTGTGTTAAGAGAAATGCATAGGCTGTTTTAGTAATTTTTATTAATAACCTGTACTGAGAAAAAAGAAGCTGGATGTTATTTTTGTCTTTATTTATTTCCTAATCCCTGACCTGGAAAAGCTTTGCAGAAGTTTTGGCTTTACTTGCCAAATTCTTGTTCCTACTCATTGACTCAAAGTATAAAAGTCACACAGGGGTCTATGTATAAAAAGTTTGAATGAATGTGGTAGCTCCAGCGTAACTTTTGCTATATAATTCTCTTCTATGATCATAAGCTCCATCTAGTGGCCAACATTAATTACTCTTGCGTTCATGGACGGACACAGCTTCCTATTGACAAGTGGGTATTATCCTTCATTTAGGAGTGACTAGGCAGAAAACTTGTAGAAAGTGTTAACACACCACACCCTATACAGTACCGCCCAGGGGGCGGACCCTCTGGGTATAACCCCTCTCTCTGCACCTTGCAGATCAGTTTTTTTCTGCCTAGCATAGGAGCAGGACATGGCTCCCTTCGGGCCCATAGGTCCGGGTTTTTTTTCCTACGTTTCTACGGTTTTATTTTGTTCCTACGATCTTCGATCAACTGCCGACTGGGTGACAGGCTGGATCCCAGACCCTTGTAGTCTCCCCAGTTTCGGCCATCGAGCGCGTGCCGACCCTAGCTACGCGCTGGGTTTTCCATGACATGCCCGTCGCTCCACGGGTGGCCGGTGAGCTTCGCACTCCAGGGCATGCATATGATCTGGTCTCTATGGGACAATCACAGCATGCCTGGCCGACAGTCACCTCCGTAACTGCGAGGAAGATGATCTGTCCGGAATGTTTTTTCCAGCATAATCCACGCAGGAAAGTTAAGTAGCTCCCCTGCTTCGGCAGGAAGACTTGGCTGGACATTCCTGGAGAGATCAAGTAAGGGTTTTTGCCCTTTCTTTCCTCTCTCCCTGCCTTCCCTCCTCCCTGGGCTCTGGAGCTAAGGCTGGTTGCTGGGTGCTGGGGGTCACCTGGGGGGCTGCATCTGGAGCGGGACTGCGCTGTAGCCTGTCATTAAAATGTCAATGTGCTGCTTACCTGTGTGTGCTTTCTCCCTCAATGCTGTCAGTGGCCATTTTCTTGTGGTCCACGCCCGTTTTGGCCTCCATCGCTCGGCGGCCATTTTCTTGTGGTTCGCGCCTGTATGGATCTACCGCGGCTCGGCGGCCATTTTCTTGTAGTCCGCGGCCGCTTTGGCCTCTGTCGACTGCTCGGCTGGCATTTTCTTATGGTCTAAACTGTTCTTCAGCACGGCCGCTCCGCGGCCATTTTGTGGAAGTCTTCGGCCTCGAGTGCATTCTACAGGCGCAAAAGTATACAGACACGCTGACGGGGGATCAGACTGACACAGGCAGCGGTGGGAGATCATCTCAGGCGGGAGCAGACGGCAGCAGTAGCGATACCATTCTAAGGGTGGTGAGTCCTCTGGGAGACCCTGCATCTCTGTAGCAGCTAGGAGGGTGGCCTATTGATACCTTGCCTGGAGTCCCTGTGGGTGTCAGGCACGTGAGTCAGCATGACGTCAGAAGCAGACGTCTTTTTCCCTGAAACACCTGAGTTGGCAGCTGGTGCCCCTGATGTTTCTGTGGACGCTATGTCGGCAATCCTGGAGGCTTTTGTTGCCAAGGTGGAAGCGGCGCATGGGAACACGGGGGGGTAGGAAACTCTCCCTTCCCCCGCCATCTTATGGGGATAATTCTGATGTAGAACCAGGCCCGGCTATGGCTTATGGCCCTGATTCTGATGCATCAGAGACTGCGGACCGTGACCGGGCGGACAGTGAGAATTACTCCAGGTCAACATGCGAAAAGGCTTTGGTATCTGACCTTATCACTGCAGTGCGGGATACGCTGAAATTGGATAATGCTGCAGAAGCAGCAGAGACGGCGGTCCCCTTTGGGTTCCGTAAGCCGGACCGCACTGCTAAGGTGTTTCCTTGTGTGTCTTATCTTGATAAGCTTTTATACAAGGAGTGGGAAAACCCACTGAAGGTTTTTGCAGCCCCATAAAAATTTGCGGTCCGGTACCCCTTTGAGGAGAGCTTCCTGAAAAAATGGTCCTCTCCCCCGATAGTGGACCCCCCTGTGTCCAGACTTAACAAGGTCACCACGATTCCAGTGGAAGGGGCTCCTGTCTTAAAGGACCCTGTGGACAAGAAGGCTGAGGCACTCGCTCGCTACCTATACACAGTGGTGGGCTCACAAGCGTTTTTTTTCGTCCGCCCAGGGCGACAGGTAAAAGATCCCAGGCCGTTGAAGCGTCTGTTCAGGGACAAAAGCGTCCTTGGTTTCACAAGCCCAACAAGCCTGCGGACAAATCTACGCCCGCATGAAGGTCTGCCCCCACCCATCTCTCGGGTGGGGGGACATCTTCGCGAATTTGCGACTCGGTGGACATCTGATCTCCGACCGGTGGGTTTGCGAAGTAATCTCCTCAGGCTACAAGATAGTTTCTCTCTTGTCCGCCAAATGGATTCTTTCCCTCCAACCTCCAGCTTCAGCCGACCCGTCGGGAGGCCCTGTATGGGATGGTCCAGGATCTGCTGGAACGCGGGGAGATCATTCCTGTCCCAGGGCAGGAACGGTTTCAGGGGTTTTACTCGAATCTGTTCGTAGGGCAAAAGAAGAATGGGGTTCGTCCAATCCTGGATCTCAAGGCCCTCCATTGCTTTGTGAAGGTACAAAGATTCCGGATGGAGTCGGTTCGGTCTGTAGTCACTGCTCTCCATCCAGGGGACTTTCTGGCGTCCTTGGACATCAAGGATGCATACCTGCATGTTTCAATATGCTCCAGGCATCAGAGGTTTCTGCGCTTCGCAGTCAGGGAGGACCATTATCAGTTTGTGGCCCTCCCGTTTGGCCTGGCATCGGCACCCAGGGTGTTCACAAAGGTGCTCGCCCCGATTATGGCCCTTCTAAGACAGCGGGGCATCGCTATCATGGGCTACTTGGACGACCTTCTTCTGAGGGCCGCTTCAAGCTCAGAATTAGAGGTAAGCGTGTCCTTAACCTGTCGGACTCTCCGAGACTGTGGTTGGGTGCTAAACACGCAAAAGGCAGTATTGGTGGTATCTGAGGTTGATTCTGGATTCCTCAGAGGCAAAGGTTTTCCTTCCTGTGGAAAAGTTGCAGACCCTTCGGGCTGCAGTGCGGTAGTTGACATCCAAGAGTTGGTCGTCACTCCGTTTTTTGCATGAGAGTCTTGGGCCTCATGGTAGCCTCCTTCGAGGCGGTTCCATATGCTCAATATCACACGAGTGTTGCAAAAGGAAATTCTGTCCAGATGGGACAAATGCCCATCATCCCGGGATTATCAAATCCGGGTAAGCCACCTAGTCAGGACCTCTTTGGTATGGTGGCTGACATCACCGGCACTTTTGTCCGGGACATCGTTCCTTCCTGTCCTGGTGATCAAGCTGTGCCTCTTCAAATGGTCTCAGAGGCTGCAAGAGCGTCCAGTCAGGATCTAGTCAGACAACGCCACAGCGGTGGCATATGTCAATCATCAAGGAGGAACAAGAAGCTCAACTGCAGCATCGGAGGTCGCTTGCATTCTGAGGTGGGCAGAAAGGAGCGTACCGGCACTGTCGGCCGTGTACATTCCGGGTGTGGAGAACTGGCAGGCGGACTACCTGAGTCGCCAAATGCTGAACCAAGGAGAGTGGTTCTTACACCCGGACGTGTTCCAGCTCCTCTGCCAAAGAATGGGGCACGCCAGACGTAGATCTCCTGGCGTCCCAACTCAATCGGAAAGTGTTAAGGTCTGTGGCCCGGTCAAAGGACCCATGGGCAGACGCAACGGATGCGTTGGTAGCATTGTCAGTATCGGCTAATCTATGCCTTCCCTCCCATGAGGCTCCTTCCTCATCTGCTTCGCAGAGTGGAAGCAGAGGGAATTCCAATGATCTTGATCGCTCCAGATTGGCCTCAGCGTCCTTGGTATGCTGATCTAGTACGTCTGGTAGCAGACGTCCCCTGGCGCCTACCACTACGGGAGGACCTGCTGTCGCAAGGCCCCTACTCCATCCTGCTTTACAGTCACTGGCTTTAACGGCATGGCTATTGAGAACCAGGTTCTGAGAGACTGGGGCCTGTCAGATTCTGTAATCTCTACCATGAGAAGTGCTCGGAAGCCGCCCTCTAGGAAGGTTTACCATCGCACTTGGAAGGCCTACATACATGTGTGAGGAAATTAAGTGGCATCCGCGTACTTATTTGGTCTCCAGAATCCTGCTGTTTCTACAGCGTGGGGTGGACCAAAGGCTTGCCTTAAGTACGATTTTAAGGGGCAGATATCTGCCCTGGCTGTCTTTTTTTCAGCCACCACCCCTGTTCGCTCACTCTCTCATGAGTTTGTTTGTGCAGGGGGTTCGACATGTGGCTCCTCCAGTCCGTCCCCCACTACCTCCGTGGGACTTGAATCTGGTCCTCTCGGTGCTTCAAAGGTCACCGTTTTGAGAATATTAGGGAAATTCCCTTGTTGACAGTTTCTCAGAAAGTAGTCTTTTTGGTGGCTGTTACGTCAGTTAGATGAGTTTCTGAGCTGGCAGCCTTGTCATGCAAGGCTCCCTATCTGGTCTTCCATGAGGATAAGGTGGTGCTGCGTCCGCAGCCTTCCTTTTCTTCCTAAGGTTGTTTCGGCCTTTCATCTCAATGAAGACATTGTACTTCCATCCTTGTGTCCTCATCCGTCGAATCCCAAGGAGTCGGCGTTTCATTCCTTGGACGTTGTCCGAGCTCTGAGAGTATACTTATCTGCTACTGCTCTGTTCCGGAGGTCAGACTCACTGTTTGTTTCGGTGGCTGGTCCCAAAAAGGGCCTAGCGGTCTCGTCGGCCACCATCTCGAGCTGGATCCGACAGATAGTGATTCAGGCTTAGGTCATAAAGGGTCGGGCGCCCCCCTGTCCTGTCACGGCGCATTCGACCAGGGCAATAGGTGCCTCTTGGGCTTTCCGACATCAAGCGTCTGTTTCCCAATTATGTAAGGCGGCGACTTGGACGTCAGTTCACACTTGCACCTACATCAACCTTGTAGAATTTAGTGAATCTTCGGATGCTTCTTTCGGCCGCAAAGTTTTGCAGGCGGCCGTTTAGAGTTGCAACTCCTCGGTGAGGAGCTCTGTTTTGGGGTGAAGTTTACTTTTATGCTGTTCCCACCCCTCGTTTTTTTACACTGCTTTTGGACGTCCCACTTGTCAATAGGAAGCTGTGTCCGTCCATGAACGAAAGAGTAAATAGGATTTTTGTACTCACCGTAAAATCCATTTCTCTGAGTTCATGGACGGACACAGCACCCACCCCTCCTTTTTTTAAGTTTGTACTGCTTTTTGACTAACTGATCTGCGAGGTGCAGAGAGAGGGGTTATACCCAGAGGGTCTACCCCCTGGGCGGTACTGTATAAGGTGTGATGTGTTGACACTTTCTACAAGTTTTCTGCCTAGTCACTCCTAAATGAAGCATAATACCCACTTGTCAATAGGATAGGGTGACCAGACATCCCCGGTTTCAGGGGAAAGTCCCCGGATTGAGGACACTGTCCCCGGACCAAGTCTGTCCCCGGTTTTGTCCCCGGATTGGATTTGAACAGGGGCTGGGGCAATTTCAAAGACAGTCCGTGCAGAATTAAAAAAAATTATTCTGAATTACACACCCCCGCTCCTACTAGCTTAGGGTGGTCTATTTTTTTTCCATTATCTGTGCCCCTTTCTGATGATCATTTGCTGTTTGGATGGAGGGAATATTTCTTCACTTTCGGGTGCATTCCCAATCAGCTCCGCTCGCATGTTCTTCTGCCTTGGCTCAAGTCCTGGCCAGCCGCCTGCCTGCTTATCTCCGTGCCTTCCCTGGCAGAGTGATCTTCCTCCGCTCCCCACCCAGTAGTAGCCGGGCTGTGAGGCAGGCGGCGGCGACTGGCAGAGATTTGCTGATTGCCGCCATTACTAGTAAAAGAAAAATATGTCCCCGGATTTCATTTAAAAAATCTGGTCACCTTACAATAGGAAGCTGTCTGTCCATGAACTCAGAGAAATTGATTTTACGGTGAGTACAAAAATCCTATTTTTTTTTTTCTTCCTGAACAAGCCACTAGACGGTGCTTGCAGTCTTACTAGATAAATAACAGTCACATTTGTTCAGTGAACTTTTTATACATGGACCCCATAGTGTCAGCAGGTGCTTTCAATAACCAACAACTTTTTTTATGTGAGTAAGGTTTATTAAAAAAACAAAACAAATGTGTGTTTGAATTCCTTGGCCTAATTCAACCCTAATTTTCTTTGTTCCTCCTATTGTCTAACTATTCAAGTACACGTGCCCATTCAGGGCAAAATATTAGGTGCTCTTATCGTCCTTTTTTCTGCTGATACTTAAGTTTAGTGACTCTTCCACGGGTAAGATTGATCAGTGTCCCAGAGCTCTGGCAGTGCAATGAGGGGAGAGGGATGCATGGAGAATTGACAGGTTTACCTTTCCTCATCCTGTTCAGCCCCTCTGCCTTCCTCTGCTGCCCATGCCCATGCAAAATAGGACACTGGCTGTGAAGCCGACAGGCATATGATTGTGTATTATTTGTAAAATAAAGCTTTACCTCATTTACTAAGCTCTGGAGCAACTGCACTTGCAGAGGGCAACTGCACACGCAAAGTGTACTATCTATTTGCCTGTAGTAAATCAACCCCCCTATGTCACTACCTTTCAATACATGTTGGTGTGTTTCAATACATGTTGGTATGTCTGCTTTTTATAAGATGGGTGCATTTTTTTGTTTGTTTCTATAAAATATTTGTGTGTGTATAATTCTAGCAAAGTGAGAATAAATGAAAGCCTGTTGCACACATACATTTTTTTTGTTCAACCCAGTGGTCACCGTACCAACTATGAGATCTCGTCCGCTAAGCTATTGTGTTCCGACACACAGGGCTGATCCTGGGTGGGTGCTTGGGTGAACCGCACCTAGGCGCTGCAGAGGTAGGGGTGCCGAAGTGCCAGAGTGCTCCGCTCCCTCCTTCTCTTTGTGTGTGTCCAGAACACCAGTGCGTGCATAAGGCAGCCTGGCAGTGCTCAGGGGGGAAGGGCCGCTCCTCTTCCTGACACGAGGGTTCTTTTAGTTTTGTTTTCGGTGACTGCTGATGTGCGGGAATGAATTCCTCACACTAGGACCCTGCACTGTTGTCTACCAACTCCAGCTAGCCAGCTAGACTATCTCCCCCTCCCATCTCTATCACAGGCTGCACGGAAAGAGAACCGGAGTGTGCCAGTGTTCAGTCGGATGTGTGCTAGAAGATGGAAAGCTGGAACATGGCATCCCCAGGATCCCTTTACACATGCTCTGGGCTGTCCCTGCTCTAGGAGGTGTTTTATTGCATGATAGATTGTGTATGTGTAATAAATAAATATATATATATATATATATATATATATATATATATATGTGTGTGTGTGTGTGTGTGTATATGTGTGTGTGTATATATATATATATATATATGTATGTGTGTGTGTGTGTGTGTATATATATATGTATGTATGTATGTGTGTGTGTGTGTATGTATATATATATATATATATATATATATATATATATGTACGTGTGTGTGCATATACATATGATACACAGCCCCTGTACCTTCCTGCGCCTCAGTAGTCCATCTTCTAGATGTGATGTATAATGGGCCCCTTTCACATGGATAGACAGACTCCAGCTCAAATCATCCTGCTCAGTGGGGAATCTCTTCACTGATCCCTATTGAGCATGCAGATAACAGGTCCGTGTCCACTCCGCTATGCAGAACGGACACGGATAGAACTCGCTTTCCTCTATCAGCAGTTGGGTGTAAATGGACCTCCTTTACATTTTACATATGACTGTTACCAGATCTCTTCCTGTGTTTTGTTTATTGTTAAGAGATTTTGGGAGGATCCCAGGGTAATGAAGACTCCTTAGAGGAGCATCTGATAATCACTGATGAGGCTGCATTTGGTGGGCACTGATGGGCTGCATGTGGCTGGCACTGGTAGGCTGCATTTGAGGCATTGATCTCTTGTATAATTTCTGCGGTCTTTGACCATCTCTTGTATCATGTCTGCAGTCTCTGTCTCCTGTTTCATTTCTGCAGTATGTCTGGGGGCTCTTTCTAACAGAAGCCCTCTCTGTGTCCATCAGAGAGGCCCCTCTCCAGGTCCCAATAGAGTACTCTGCTTCTCTTCCTGTATTTTGTTTATTGTTAGGAGATCATGGGAGGATCCCATGGTAATGAAGACTCCTTAGGGCAGTGGTTCTCAACCTTCCTAGTGCCGTGGCCCCTTGATAAAATTTCCCAAGTTGTGGGGACCCCTAACAGTAAAATTATTTTCGTAGCGTGGGTTGTCAGCACCCAAGGCAAGACAAGTAATTTGTGCCCCTAACCCATGGACATTTAACGCTTCCTAAGTCCCTTCCACTCGTACTTTATTAAAACCCTGTGTAGCGGCCTCACCCCTCTCCCTTGCTTTATCGGTTATATGGCTGTTGTCTAGGGGTACCTGGGAGAGAGAGATGATACACACCACGGCCCATGTCCTCCGTAACTAAGAGGTGAAGGCCAGAAGATTGGGCTTTTGTGTAGGTGTCCTAGAGTCAAGTCCAGTCCTTCGTCCCTGACTCCTTTGCTTTAGTAACCCAAGTTCCACACAGTGAATAGGTACAACTCCGTTTTATTCTTCTTGCCAAGCAATAAAACAATCTTTCTCCTTTGGAAAATGGGGGACAGATCGAGGCACAATCCTTTCCCTTCTTGCTGCTGCCCACTGTGCTGTCACCAGTGGTGAATAGTCACTGCCACTGACTAGGTAATATAGAACGTAAATTACCTTCGCTCGCTTTGCCCCTGTCAGAGGAAGAAATCCGTCCAAGGGAGAAATGGAGGCCTCTCCGTCACCAGCGATGCCGCACCGGGCTCTTCAGTTACTGCGCACCAGTCCTCACAAACTCAGACACGGGCACCCAAGGAATTGGGGTCCCCTTGGATTCCTCCACCCTCGCGGAACTCAGTCGAAGGTACTGAGCCCCAGGCATCCGCCATAGTACCTCACCCCAGGCTAAAGGTGCCTGAGATGGACTCCATCTCCGTTTCAGATAGGCCAAGGGCGCCTAGGCCTGGAACACCGGAATGCCAGCACCCAAGCTGAAGGTGCCTGGGTGCGGCCACGTCCTCCAACTCTCTGCCCCAAAATCAGGGCATCCGCCCCTTTTATGACCTCTCCCTTTGCGTCACAGCGGGTTCCCCGCCCCGCTGTACCAGCTCCAGGGGAGGACAAAAAAGGCACAGTTTGCGGTGTGAGTTCAGCTCCGGCCCAAGGCAACAACGCCACCTGTAGGCCCCAAGGAACCCCACACCACCAGAGTCCTCACATGAACTCAAACACCCGCTACACCCGTATGGTACATTTTAGGATGTACCACTCTTTCTCTTTGTTCTCATTTCTTTCCCTTTTTATCTCTCTCTATCCCAATTTCTATTTTTTCTTCCCCCATCCCTCTCTCTAGCCGTCTTTTTTTGTTCTCTCCCTTATTCTTTCTCTCCCTTTTTCTTTGTTCCTCCCCCTCTTTTCTGCTCCCTTCTCTGTTTTTAGAGGCAGGGAGTTGGGATGAGTGGCAGTGCTGGGGGTTGTTCTGGTCAGCCAACTTAGGTGCTCTTGATCAAGGTCATCTGCTGATCTGAGAACTGTAGTGGGGACTTTTAATGGCAACTCTAATCACAGGCTCACTGTGTCTCCAGCTTCACTGTGTCTCCAGCTTCACTGTGTCTCTGACTTTGTGGTGTCTCGTAGCAGTGACACCTGTGCTAAAATCAGAAGATAGGGTTTCCTCCAGCCCCTTTCACTTCACATTCCTCTCCCGTCAGCTGACCTCTAGTCTCTTTTTTTTTATTTTTATTTTTTATTATTATTATAGTGTGCAAATTCCTGTTAAAGTGATAGTATTGTAAATGTTCTTAAGAAAAATGGAAATCATAAACATGTTATACTTGCTCTGTGCAATGGTTTTTCACAGAGCAATCCCTTTCCCAGTCTTTTGGGATCCCCAAGCAGCGCTCGCAGCTCCTCCTACCTTCAGAGTATTGGGATGATGCTTGTTGCAGGCATCATCCCAATACTGTTTTTTTTAGAGCCAGCGGTCAGCTCTCTTGTTAAAGCAATCCTAGCCGCGAACTAGCCACTGGGTTGCTTTTACAGGCAGTGGGAGGGGATGTCCCCCCTCCCGCTGCATTCTGCAGCTCGATCGGGATCTCTTATCCCACCAAGAGTTCCAGTCGACCAGTGCTTTGCCAGCTGATCAGAGAGCCCAGCAAAGACCCGATCCGCTTTGCTGGGGTCTGATCTAGTAACCCGGAAACTGACATCACATCGCTTCCGGGTTACCCGAATGTAAACGGCACCATTTAAAAAAAAATAATCAAAAGCATTTGATCTCACCGATGTTTACATTCCTTGTAATGGCAAAAAAAGTGATTGTGTAAAAATAATTTAAAAAAAATGCACACGTCGGTCCCTCACACAAACAACGATCGTCCCACATGTGAGGTATTACTGCGAACATCAGATTATGGGCAGTAATTCTAGCAACAGACCTCCCCTGTAAATCTTAAGTGGTAACCTGTAATGGCTTTTAACCACTTGCTGACCAGCCACAGTTCATATACTGCAGCAGGTCGGCTCTATTGCTCAAAACGACGTACCTGTACGTCGTTCCGTGTAAATGGATACTGTGGGCACGCTCCCAATGAGCGCCACAGGAGTGGGCGCGGGTCCAGCGGACTCAATGTGATAGCTCCACAGAGGCAGAATGGGGATCTGCCTATGTAAACAAAGCAGATTCCCGTTCTGATAGGGGACAACATTGCAGTGTAAATTTTGGCAGCAAATTTCTATTTAGTTTTAGTCTTAGGACTAAAATGGCATTTTAGTTTTATTCCCATTTTAGTCTTCTGCAATTTGTTTTAGTTTTAGTCCTATTTAGTCGACTAAATCTCCAGTAGATTTCAGTCGACTAAAATGTCCTACGTTTTAGTAGATCAAAATCTACAGTACATTTTAGTCGCCTAAACTCTAATGGGTGTAATGAAACTGTAATGCATTTGTTAACATTTCTCTACAATGTCCAAACTCATTATATACTGCTGGAGTGAAGAATCGAATATGTTATTATTTATGGTATTGAGGTATGAACATGCACTACAGACTGTTAATTTTGAAGCCAAATTTCAATTTAGTTTTAGTCTTAGTCTTTTGACTAAAATGCCATTTTAATTTTAGTCATCTCAATTGTTTTAGTTTTAGTCGTCTTTTAGTCGACTAAAATAGTATTCATTTAGTCGACTAAAATGTTTTAGTCAACTAAATTAACACTGCAACATGGAGATCTGCTGTTCCTGGTTATCCTGTGTTGTCCCAGTGAGCCCATCCCCCACACAGTTAACACACCCAGGGAACACAGGGTAATCCCTTGCTCGCCCCCTAGTGTTAACCCCTTCCCAGTGTCATTTATACATCGATCAGTGCATTTTTTTTAGCACTGATCACTATAATAATGTCACTGGTCTCCAAAAAGTGTCACTTGGGGTCAGATTGGTCTGATGCAATGTTGCAGTCCTGCTAAAAATCGCAGATCGCCGCCATTACCATAGAAAAAAAATAAGTCCATAAATATATCCCCCATTTTGTAGACACTATAACTTTTGCGCAAACCAATCAATATAGGCTTATTGCGATTTTTAGGTTTTCCAAAAATATGTAGCAGAATACACATTGGCCTAAACTGATGAATACATTTTTGTTTTATATATTTTTTGGGATATGCATTGTAGCAGAAAGTAAAAAAAATGATATATATATATATATATATATATATATATATTTATTTAATTTTGGTCTTGTTTTGTTTTTAGCGCAAAAAATAAAAACTGCAGTGGTGATCAAATAACACCAGAAGAAAGCTCTATTTGTGGGTAAAAAGGGACATCAATTTTGTTTGGGTACGTCGCACGACCGCGCAATTGTCAGTTGTGCCGTATCGCAAAAAATGGCCTGGTCATTAAGGGGTTGCACGGGCGTGTGCAATTTTAATGTGTGACGTGTTTGGTATCTATTTACTCAGCGTAACATTAACTTTTATACTTTACCAAAAATTGGGTTATGTATTGTGTTTTTTTGCATTAAAATTCTAAAAAAGTGTATCTCCCCCCCCCCCCCCAAAAAAAATTTGCCTTTGAAAAGACACTGCAAGAACCCACCAACTTATTTTCTTGGGCCTCTGCTTTAAAAAAAATGTTTGGGGGTTCTAAGAGATTTTCTATCAAAGTACTCATTGTTGCATGGAAACAAAGTGCCACAAAAGGCTTGGTCTTCAAATGGTTACTAAGGGAGAGAAAAAGACATGCAGGATGAGAATGTAACACTGGTAAGGATAATATGGAAAGAGTATAACACTGGGGAGGCGAGCAGTGTTAAAGTGGTTGTAAACCCTCAGGTTCAACTTACACCTACAGGTATGCCTACATTAAGGTTTACTTGTAGGTGCTTGCAATATCTCCTAGACCTACACGGTCTCGGAGATATTTGCAATTTCCCAGAGCGACTCCGGCCAGTCGCAGGGCCGGAGTTCGCGTCCCCCGGAAGAAGAGGGGTAAAGAATGGATGCTCCCTGCCAGTGTGGAAGACGTTGACATTGCGGGCTTCTCCTGCGGGTAAGTGTCACATAATTGGCTACTATGCGATGCATAGTAGCCCATTATGCTTTACCTTTTGCAGGGAAACCCCATCAGGGTTTACTTCCTCTTTGTTTCCTGTGCAAAGGAAGCTTATAGTACTGCTGAAAGAGAACAGGCGATTTCTACTGCAAAAGGAGAGTTGGCAGGGGGGAATGAACACTAAGAGGAATTAAATACTGAAAGATGGGAGTTTACTCACTGAAGGTGTAAAGCTGAATGGGTGCAAGAAACCTCCAGTGGTCATTTTGTTTATACAGGAAGGCTGTGTACTGCTGTCATGAATACTGGGAAATGAGCTGTGTGCTGAGTGCAGGATATAGGGAAAAGACCAATGGGTGTGTTGGGACTGATAAGATTCAAGGCTGAATTACTCCAGTGATGCATGTTAAAGTATAAGTGGAACTTGAGCCTAGTATACACTAGTAGTTTTTTCTTTTCATTCCACCCAGCATGGATGAATGGGAAAAAAACTGATGGCTCCAGGGGAGCCGCTGTACTAACCGTGCAATGTTAGTACAGCGATCTCCCCTGCTTTTTCTATTGTGTTCTGAACACTATGGTCGGCGTTCTGTCGCTGGCCGAGAGCGCTGATCGGGAGCCGAACAGCAGACCTTTTCCGGTCATGCCCCATCGTCAGAAGCCGGTCGAACCAGCTGCAGTACACACAGGCCAAATGTTGGCCAGTTTCTATTGAACCTGCTGATGCCGCCTGACATTCGGTCCCTGTGTACTAGGCTTTACTCATTGAACTGTACACTCTCTGAGCAATTTATCAGAATGTCTGTACACTAATTTATTCAGGCAACTATCTAATCAGCCTATCATGTGGATGGTGTAAAATCATGCAGGTACAAGTCAGGGGTTTGTTAACCCTTTCAGGACTAAGCCTATTTCTGACATTTGGTGTTTACAAGGTAAAATCCGTATTTTTTGCTAGAAAATTACTTGGAGCCCCCAAACATTATATATATTTTTAGCAGAGAATCTAGAGAATAAAATAGCGATTGTTGCAATATTTTATGTCACACGGTATTTGTGCAGCGGTGTTTTTAAATGCAACTTTTAGGGAAAAAATACACTTTCAAGAATAAAAAAAAAAAAGAAAAATTAAAGTTGGCCCAATTTTTTTGTATAATGTGAAAGATGTTACGCTGAGTGAATAGATACCCAACATGTCACGCTTTATAATTGCACGCACTCGTGGAATGCCGACAAACGACGGTACCTAAAAATCTCCATAGGCGACGCTTTCATTTTTTTTTACGGTTACCAGGTTAGTTAGAGGAGGTCTAGTGCTATAATTATTGCTCTCGCTCCGACGATCGTGGCGATACCTCACATGTGTGATTTGAACACCGTTTACATATGCAGGCGCGACTTCTGTATGCGTTTTATTTGCGGTGCGAGCTCGCGGGGGCGCTTTAAAAATAAAAATTCTTATTTATTTTTACATTATTAAATTATGTTTAAAAAAATAAATACAAATTTTATCACTTTTATTGCTGTCACAAGGAATGTAAACATCCCTTGTGACAGTAATAGATGGTGACAGGTACTCTTTATGGAGGGATCTGGCATCTAAAAGACCTCCAATCCCTCCTTTACACTTCAAAGTATTCAGATCGCCGAAAACGGCGATTGTGAATACCGTATATATTTTTTAAATCCATCGCCATTGGCAGCCGAGTAAACCGGAAGTGACGTTGTGACGTCGCTTCCATGTTTACATTTAGGAGACTGGAACGAAGCCATTTACGGCTTCGTTCCAGTCTGTCACAAAGCGCCGGAAGTGGCGGATCGGGTCTCCCGGTGGGACGGGAGGCCCAGTCAGGGCGGCGGGAGGGGGGGGGATGTCCCCTCCCGCTCCTCCGGGATAACCACCGAGGGGCTTGAAGCCACATCGTTTGTTATGCCTGGAAAGCCAAACGCCTGCTCTAAACAACGGTACTGAGATGATGCCTGCAGCTGCGGGCATCATCCCGGTATAACCCCCAAAAGCCGAGGACGCATATATGCATACGCTCGGCGGGAAGGGGTTTATAATAATGTAGCCACTTCTGGAATTATTTATTTTTGTGCAGACGGTACAGTTACAATACGATTCAATACAGGAGAAGTTGTGGATGGCTTTGTAAGTTGTTAGAATTTTGAATTTAACTTGTGCAGTATGTGGAAGCCAGTGGAAGGATTCATAGAAAGGGGTAGCAGACACTGAACAGTTGGTAAGGTGGATGAGCCTGATGGCAGCATTCATGATGTACTGAATGGGGGATGGCCTATGTAAAGGTAATCCCATGAGGAGGGAGTTGCAGTAGTCGAGGCGAGAGATGACCAGAGAGTGAAATAGGAGCTTTGTAGTGTCATTGGTTAGCAAGGGGCGTATTCTAGAGATGTTGCGGAGGTTGAGGTGGTAAGATTTGGACGTGGGGCCGAAAGGATAGTTCAGAGTCCAGGATTACACCTAGAACTTTGGCATGCTAGGATGGGCTGATAGTAGTGCTATCAATCTTGATGGAGAAATCAGGGGAAGAGACACGTAGGAGAGGAAAAATCATGAGCTCACTTTTGTATATATTGATTTTGAAGGATTGGTGTGACATTCGGGCTGATATGTCTGTTAGTAAATTGGTGATATGTGAGGAGACTGAAGGAGTGAGCTGAGGGGTAGAGAGAGCGATTTGGGGTCTCATCTGCATAGAGATGGTATTTGAAGCCATGGGAGGCTATTACCTGACCCAGGGAGGAGGTGTAGATGGAGAATAAGAGGTCCAAGAACCGAACCATGGGAGAGCCCGACAGAGAAAGGGAGAAGAGGAAGTAGAATTGTGAGTAACGCTAAAGGTGCGGTTGGATAAATAGGATGAGAACCAGCGAAGAGTACAGTCACGGAGACCAAAGACATGGCTTTTTTGAGGAGTAGGGGGTGGTCCACTGAGTTAAAGGCAGCAGAGAGGTCCAGGAGTAGGAGTACAAAATAGTGTCTATTGGATTTGGCTGTTAGCAGATCGGTTGTGAGTTTTAGGAGAGCAGTTTCCCTTTGAGTGTTGAGGGTGGAATCCAGACTGAAGGGGATCAAGAAGAAGGTTATTCTCGGCGAGGTGGTCACCAAGTCAGTTGTAGACCATGTTCAAGGAGTTTGGATAAAAAGGGGAGCAAGGAGATGGGGTGTAGGTATTTAAGATTGGTGGGGTCTTTTTAAGTTGCCAAAAGAGAGGGAGAGATTGAAGATGTGCATTAGAGAGTGTAGGATAGAGCCAGAGGGTGACCCAAGCATTTGTGAAGGAACAGGGTCCAGGAGGCAGGTGGCAAGGTGGCCATTAGAGAAAAGTTTAGCAACCTCGTCTATAGTTGCGAGTTTGAATAAAGGAAGTAATGATTGTACCTGTGGACATGGAGTGATAAGTGGAGAATGTATCTGTACAGTGGAGATCTCCTCACAAATTTTTATCAGCCAATCACTTCAAACATAAGACTATCTCTTGGGCAGTGAGTTAGTGGGTGGAGGCGGAAGTAGGTTAAAGATGGTTAAAGATGGAGAAGAGTTGATGGGGACAGGATGATAAGTTATGATTGAGAGTGAAAAAATAGGTCTGCTTGGCAGTGAGGTGGCAGGAATTTGTATTTTTGGAGGGCAGATTTATATTATACCTATTTTTATAATTCAGGCGCTCAAGAGCATGGCTTTGTTTTTTTCAGAATTCTGGTGTCGTCTGTTTGCCAAGGTTGTAGGGGTTGTGGCCTTTATTCTGTGTGTGTGTGTGGGGGGGGGGGGGGGGGGTCAGTGTGTCCAGGGAGGATGACAGTGAAGTGTTGTAGACAGAAGTGGCTAATTTGGACCAGGACAGGGATTAGATTTTGTCATAAAGGTGGTCAGTAGGAGAGTAGAGAAGGGTTGATGTGGCAAAGGTTTCTACGGGTAATTGTTTGGCGGTTGGAGGGAGAGGAGTTGGAAGAAAGGGAGCGAGTGAAACTAATAATGTATTGGTCAGAGAGAGGGAAAGGATTGTTGGTGAGGTTGCATAGGTAGGAGAAAACACGGTCAAGGGTGTTACTGTTAGTGAGTAGAAGCATGTTTCAGGTCAAAGTAGGAGAAATTTGGAAGTAGCAGGAGTGTTAATATTAACAGGGATGTTCAGCTTCAAGTATGATTCTGGGGATTTTAGAAGAGAAGAAAGTAGGGTAGCCAGGCAGATAAGTCATAAAGGCAGATACTGGTCCAGGGGTCCGGTATATCACAGCTATCCTTAGCGAAACTGGAGAGAAAAAACAAATGCAATGTGCCTCAAATGAGGAGAGTGACAGAGGGAGGTGTGTGAAGTACCTGAAAAGTGCTATGTGCGGCTAGGAGGATTCCCACTCCCCCTCCTTTCCATCCAACGGGTCTGGGGGAGTGAGTCTGGCGAGGGCAGCAGGAGAAGCAGTGTCAGATTAATGAAGCCAGGTTTCAGTAATGGCAAGTAGATTAAATGAGTTGGTGATAAAGAGGTTGTGGAGGTTGTTGGTGATGGAGCGGGCACTTCACATGGCGCAAGAGAAGGGGAGTCTGGCTTTGGGAAGAAGAGGAATGAAAACAAAACTGTGTGGATTGCGGTTACTGCTAAAAGGTGCAGGGTGATGGGTGCATTGGGTACAGTTAAGTGATGGAGGCCTAGGGTTTGGGGATTATCACCAGAGGTTAGGAGAAGAAGGGTGAGGGAAGTAATGTGGGAGTGTGATTTATATGAAGGGACATGCCCCAGTGTCCTGGAGGTTTTATTAGCATGTGGATTTAGAATTGGCAAGAGTTGCTGGTTCCCTGCCGTGGGGGGGGGGGGGGTGTCCGGATGTGGATGGAGGTGGTGAGAGCTCGTGAGGAGGAGGGAGAGGATGTTTGTGTGATTTCTACCGCTCTATCTCCCCCAAATAACGGAACTGCATGGGGAGCATGTGACAGAGGAAGAAACAATCCGTTATAATACCGCCATAACACTGTCATAATATCTTTTGTTTATCCTGCGGTCTGCACGGCATGTGTGGGTCGGGCATGGTGTACGGAGTAATAGCGGCTGGAATCCCTGCTGTAACCCGGTGTTCTTGCGAGACCTCGAACGGAGCCGCGGGAAGCTGCAGACAGCACAAGTGTGGAGGAGGGGGAAGCGGAGAGGAATCCAGCGAGCCGGGAAGATAAGCCATTGCCGGGACACCTCGGCTATCTCTGACTGCCTGAAACCACCAACTTCCAAGCGGTGAGCCTAAGATCAAGTACAGCATACTTATCATAAATTGTGTAGTGTGTGTGCTGGAGAGCTGAGATTAAAGCGGAGCAGCAGCTAGTCTGGATAAACAAAGTGAAAGATCAATGTGCATTGTACAGACCACTGTGCAGAGAAGCAGCGGAGCCTAACCTGCACATTTGAATTGCTTGTGAGGCGACACACTGTGATTTACATTGTGAACTGTGCCCAGTGGAGCTGCCCCTGTTCTGGCCCCCTTAGTTTACAGTCGGCATTGGATCTATGAGAGATCTCTGGGAGCTCTGTCGAGTTATACATATAACTAAGAACTGTGGTGTTATCAGTGGGGGTGAACCTATCAGAGCTAGATCTAAAGGAGAACTGCATTGCGAGTTCTGCCCAGTGGAAGTATTCTGTGGTGACCCCATTGGCTTATCAGGATCAGAGCTATAGGAGTTTTGCAGGAACAGTATAAGTGCCCATAGATTTAAGAACTTGACTGTGGTGCTGTCTGAAGGGGTACATTTATGCTAGCCCAGCCAGCTCTCTATTTTTTCCAGCTACCTGCTTGTCTAAACAGCTGGGTATAAGGGGAGGGAGGAAAGGTCATTAAAAAGTGTACCCGGTATAGTATAAAAGATGGCTTCAAAAAAAAAAGAGGAGCAACCCAATCTGGAGAGTGGGGGGACTCAAACCACGCGATCAGCGAAAGAGAAAGCCACTCAAGCAGCAGCAGCCAAATTGGAGTGGTTTGCCCATGCTTCGGCAAACTCACCAGGGAAAGGCAGTCGGCATCAACAAGCACAGGGAAAAACCCAAGTGGGAGTATCGGCAGATAGGAAAAGTTATGGTCAACGTGCACCAGTCCCAAAAACGACAAGTAAAAAGGGCCCTATGGGAGAGACCTCGGGGAGCGGGATTGTACCTGCAACAAATCCTGTAGCAGCTCCCACAGTGGCCCTGGCAGTTGATCTACCAGAGGAGGAAGAGCCGACATTGAAAGAAGTATTGTGTGCAGTGAATGCATGTAGGGGGTCATTGAACAACATATGTGATCAGATAAAAGGAACTAAGGAAGAGCTAGTGTCAATGAGCCAGGAGTTGCAGAAAACTGTACTAAGGACAACAGCGGCTGAGGAAAGATTGAGCCAAATTGAAGATGAGGTGTATCCATTAAAACAGGAGATAAAAGCAATGAAAGAACAAATGGGGTGGCAGGCATCTAAACTCGATGAAATCGAAAATAGACTACGCAGAAATAATATACGGGTGGTAGGCCTCCCAGAACGTAGTGAAGGTGCCCACCCCATAAGCTTTCTCGAGAATTGGTTTAGAGACTTTTTTGGGGAGAATGTTTTTTCACCGCTTTTTGCGATAGAAAGGGCCCATAGAGTTCCATTCAGAGCTCATTTGAAGGACGGACATCCCAGGCCCCTACTTTTGAAATTCCTTAACTATAATGATAAGGTAGTAGTAATGCAAAAAGCAAGAGAGAAGGGGGACATTTTTCACAATGGGTCAAGAACCTCATTGTACCCAGACTTTTCCCCAGAATTGAGTAAACGTAGATCCGAGTTTACACCAATTAAACGAAGCCTGTTAAAGAACAAAGTTACATATGCATTATTGTATCCAGCTCGCCTCCGGATAACGACTCTGGACGGTTTCCAGTTTTTTGACTCACCGGGAAAAGCAGCACAGTGGCTGGAAGAGAACAAATTGCACCCATAGACTACACTCCAAAGATTTCCATAAATATTTGAAGGGTTAAATTTTAAAAGGACATTTGTGTTTCCCCCTTTTTTTAATTGGGTGGGGTTTTTGCCCCCCTTTTTTTGGGATTCGTACCCATTGGTCACTTATGTTTCGTTTTATGAATTGGGGGATTGTATAGACATATATACACGTGTGTGTGTGTGTGTGTGTGTGTGTGTGCACAAATTTTTTTTCCCCAAGATTTGTGTTTCTTTTTCTTTTTCTTTTTTTTGAGAAAGATAAGGGGATGGAGTGATGAGGTACCCTTAAGTCTACACTAATAATGAATGAAAGTGACACATTAATGATAAGTTTTTTGTTACAGCTCACATTTTCATTAGCAGGGTGGGGGAGAGAATAGCGGAAAGGGATATGAGAGGTTAAAAGAGAATATGGTTTGTGTGGGGTATGTATGGAAGGGATGGCAGGAGCCGGTCACAGGTATAGCCCCTGGGGTTTGCCTAGAAAGGCAGAGGGAGGGGGGGTATGGGGTAAGAGCCGGGAGAGGGAAGTAAAATTGGATAAAACCACGAAAGTCACATTTCAAGCACAGAAAAGAAGGGAGATTGAGATTAAAAAATTCAGGGGATATTCACACTTTTTGAAAAACACATTTAAAAAAAGCAATTTAGTAGCAGACCAAGGGCAAAGATGTAGTAGAGTAATTGTTTTTTCTCTGTATTTTTTTTTTTCTTTTTCTTTTTTTTGCATTGAGGATTTTTTTCAACCGTTGGGTTTGCTTAGAACCTCTCTTTTTGGTTATGATTGGACACAATGCTTTCCTCTACTGTGACAGCAGGAAGGTAAAGTCACCTGGTTGCATCCAGGGGGGTAGATATATTTCTCCCAGATTCAGGCTTTATGCTGACTTATACAACTAGGGTGGAGAGTTGTATAAACCCAGCTGAGGCTAGTAGGCTCATGGATGACTCATACCTCTAGGGAGAGGGCTGGGCGTCGTGCAGGCAGGGAGTTGATGAGACCAGCTGAAGCCTGTCAGTTCGTTTAAGGCCTCTATAAAAACTCCCAGATTCATTAGGTGTTAGCTCATGCCTGGAACAAGACCTGTGTGGACTGTCTAGGGAGAGTGAACCCCTGTGCGGTGAGGCAAAGCCTGTGTGGCTATTTGTTTGGACTTTTACTAAACCAGGGACTTAGGGACTAGGACAGCACCAGGCTGATCCCAGTTGTTAGTTTAGGAAACCTGCATGTTTAGTCAGAGGTCAAACTGACCAGGATTTATTTTGTTTATGTTTCTTTTTGGCTTTGCTGTGTTTTTGTCACTGTACATAGAGAAATAAACCGCACCTTTTGATTTTGAAAACCACAACCTCCGTCTGCTGGCCCTGTTTTTGTGTGGGGACCCCAACCAAGGGGTCACACACACCCGCTACCGAGTTAACCCCCTCACAGTTGGTGGAGAACCAGTGGCAGTTTTTTTTAAGCCAGCATGGAGGAGATACTGAAACAGCTGGCTCTAGCAAATGCCAATCAACAGCAGACAAATGCAGGTTTGCAAAGGAGCCTTGCAGCCCAGCAGCAAGCTCATCAACAAGCCCAGCAGCAATCTGAGGCCCGCTTCATAGACCTGTTACAGAAGCAAGAGCAGAGACTACAACAAATGGAAGCAGTAATGCAGCAACGTCCGCAGACCAGTGAGGAAAGCCGTCCCACTAATACCGCGTCCTTTGGGGTGAGTCGTTTATTGACAAAAATGACTGGAGAGGATGATCCAGAGGTATTTTTGACCACATTTGAAAGGACTGCTGAAAGAGAAAAGTGGCCTGAGGAGCAGTGGGCTGGACTGGTGGCTCCTCTGTTAACTGGTGAATCGCAGAAGGCTTACTATGACCTAGAGCCTGACCAAGCAAAAGACTATGTGATGCTAAAAGCTGAAATATTGGCAAGGCTGGGTGTCACCCTGGCTGTCCGGGCTCAGCGTGTGCATAACTGGACTTTCCAGCTTGGAAAACCCCCCAGGTCTCAAATGTATGATCTCATTCACCTGAGCAGGAAGTGGCTACAGCCAGAGACTTTGTCCGCACCAGAGATTGTGGAACGTGTTGTAATGGATCGGTTTTTGAGAGCTCTTCCTACTGCCATCCAAAAGTGGGCAAGCCATGGAGACCCAGAGACGGCCAGTGGTCTTGTGGATCGTGTAGAGAAATACTTGGCTACAGAGAACCTGACGGCCTCTTCCAGAGACTCTCGGACTTTCCACCCTAAGACCAGACCATCCCCAGGGGCGGATAAGAGGATTCCAAGGGGTGAGGGTGGAGAGAGTGAGAGGGTGGGAGCTCTACCCAAAGTTTGGCGAGAACAGCCTGGGAAGTCAGGGGCTCAAGAGGCAGCCAAAAGGATTGTTTGCTACTGCTGCCGGCAAGCGGGACATATTGCAGCAAATTGCCCGGTTGTGGAGGAACCCATGCAATGTGACTTTCTGACGGACAGACGTCAGTCGCTGTGTGCGACAGTCGCATGCACTGCCATTCGGGGAACTGAGAAACATTTATGCAAAATGTGTATTAATGGTAGAAATGTTGTGGTATTACTGGATTCAGGTAGCCTTGTGACCCTGATAAAGGCTGAATTAGTTAAAACAGAGGTCTCTGGGAATAGCAAGGTAGCTGTTATTTGTGTGCATGGGGACACCCGAGAGTATCCAGTGACTACAGTGTGTTTCGAGACCCCCAAAGGTACCCTCTCTCATCCAGTGGGGTTAGTATCTCAATTACCGCATGATGCCATTGTGGGAAGAGATTTTCCGAAGTTCTGGGAACTGTGGGATGATCCTGAGCCCCCCACTGGTGCCCCTATGTACCAGGAATGTGATAGCCAGAACTCCTCTGAGAGTGGTGAGGACTCTCCAGAATTTCCCTTGTCAGTATTGGCAGGGGAGACTCAAGAAACTGGAGAGGAGCCCACCTCCTCAGACGAAAACCTACCGTCTGTGGAGTTTTCTGATCTGGAGGTTCACAGGGAAAATTTTGCCACAGAACAGTTAAAAGACCCCGCCCTAATAAAGGCACGGGAAAACGTAGTGGAAATAGATGGCGAGTTAGTGAACCCAGATAATACCTGCACTTACCCATACTTCAGCGTAGAGAAGGACCTACTGTATCGGGTGGCAAAAAGGGCAGAAGAAACCGTTGAGCAGCTTGTGGTGCCCAAACCTTACAGGAAGTTGGTGTTGGAGTTGGCCCATGGGCACATTCTTGGAGGTCATCTGGGGACAGAGAAAACCCGAGAGAGGGTATTACAGAGATTCTATTGGCCTGGGGTGATGAAGGACATAGAAAATTATTGTTCCTCCTGCCCTGTGTGTCAGAGGTCGGCCCCGATGCCACATTTCCGTAGCCCGCTGGTCCCTCTACCCATCATTGAGGTCCCGTTTGAGAGAATCGCAATGGATTTGGTAGGTCCTATAATCAAGTCCGCTAGGGGGCACCAGTACATATTGGTTATAATGGACTATGCCACCCGTTATCCAGAAGCGATCCCTCTCAGAAATACCTCGGCCAAAACCATAGCCAAAGAGCTATCTCTTGTTTTTAGCCGGGTGGGTATTTGTAAAGAACTGCTTACGGACCAAGGTACACCCTTTATGTCCCGGGTTATGAAAGAGCTGTGTAAATTGTTCAAAGTGACGCAATTGCGTACATCTGTGTATCACCCCCAAACCGATGGGCTGGTTGAAAGATTCAACAAAACCCTAAAACAAATGTTGAAGAAAGTGGTGGATAGAGATGGAAAGGATTGGGACTGTCTACTTCCTTATTTGATGTTTGCTATTAGGGAGGTGCCCCAATCCTCTACGGGATTCTCCCCCTTTGAGTTACTGTATGGGAGACACCCAAGAGGGCTGTTGGATATTGCCAAGGAAACTTGGGAAAGTGAGAGTTCTCCCCACAGGAGTGTGATTGAGCATGTCGCCCTGATGCAAGATCGAATTGCACAGGTAATGCCCATCGTGAAGGAACATTTGGCCCAAGCGCAGTTGGCACAGCAGAGAGTGTACAACCGTGGAGCAAAGACCCGTACCTTTTCCCCGGGGGATAGGATATTGGTACTTGTCCCTACGGTTGAAAGTAAATTCCTTGCCAAATGGCAAGGCCCCTACGAGATAATGGAAAAAGTGAGCGAAGTGAATTACAAGGTCAGACAACCAGGAAGGCGAAAGCCCGAACAGATATATCACGTTAATCTGTTGAAAGCCTGGAGGGATAGAGAGTCCCTAGTCGCAGAAACTTGGTCACCAGCTCAAACTGGTTGCGTGATTCCGGAGGTTGGAATAGCAGCCACCTTGTCACAACCCCAACAACAGGAGGTTAAGGAGTTTGTGCTTCGCAACAAGGAGGTGTTCTCTGAGCTGCCGGGACAAACATCTGGGGTAGAGCATGATATTATTACCCCGCCCGGTGAAAGGGTGAAGTTAAAACCCTATCGGATCCCAGAGGCCCGACGGGAGGCAATACGGGAGGAAGTACAGAAAATGCTGAACTTAGGGGTGATAGAGGAGTCCCAAAGTGATTGGTCTAGTCCCATTGTGTTGGTGCCTAAACCGGATGGGAGCTGGCGATTTTGTAACGATTTTCGTCAGTTGAACAAAGTTACAAAATTTGACACCTACCCCATGCCACGTATAGATGAGTTGATCGACCGGCTGGGAACAGCCCGATACATGACGACTCTTGACCTCACAAAAGGGTATTGGCAAATTCCCCTGGCCAAGTCGGCCAAAGAGAAAACCGCATTTGTAACCCCAGACGGGGCGTTCCAATATAAGAGAATGCCGTTCGGGTTACAGAATGCGCCGGCCACATTCCAGCGGAAAATGGACCAGATACTGAGGCCCCATCGGAAGTATGCTGCGGCTTACCTGGATGACGTAATTGTCCATAGCACAGATTGGGCCTCACATCTGCCAAAAGTGCAAGCAGTCCTAGACTCTATCCGGGAAGCGGGGTTTACGGCTAACCCCAAGAAGTGTACCATTGGGCAGGAGGAGGCCAAATATCTTGGGTACACCATTGGCAGGGGAGTGATAAAACCCCAACTCAACAAAGTCGAGGCCATCCAGAGTTGGCCACGTCCCAACAGCAAGAAGCAGGTACGGGCCTTTCTGGGAATCGCGGGTTATTATCGGCGCTTCATTCCCCACTTTGCTTCTAAGGCTGTGCCCCTAACCAACCTGACGAAAGGGAAAGGGTCGGTCATGATTAAATGGACCCCCGAGGCTGAGGCAGCATTCCAATTCTTGAAACAAGCCTTATGTAGCCAGCCAGTGTTGTACTCACCCGACTTCTCTAAAGACTTTGGCTCAAAACAAGGAGACAAATAGAAGAGTGAATAGGTGGTTCCTGGCCCTACAGGAATTCAACTTCACAGTAAAGCATCGCCCTGGCGTTCAAATGGGGAATGTGGATGCTTTGTCTCGAGTACATGAATGCCTGATTGCTGGTGTTCCAACCCCAAGGTTAAAACAAGAGGGGGGGGTATGTGACAGCAGGAAGGTAAAGTCACCTGGTTGCATCCAGGGGGGTAGATATATTTCTCCCAGATTCAGGCTTTATGCTGACTTATACAACTAGGGTGGAGAGTTGTATAAACCCAGCTGAGGCTAGTAGGCTCATGGATGACTCATACCTCTAGGGAGAGGGCTGGGCGTCGTGCAGGCAGGGAGTTGATGAGACCAGCTGAAGCCTGTCAGTTCGTTTAAGGCCTCTATAAAAACTCCCAGATTCATTAGGTGTTAGCTCATGCCTGGAACAAGACCTGTGTGGACTGTCTAGGGAGAGTGAACCCCTGTGCGGTGAGGCAAAGCCTGTGTGGCTATTTGTTTGGACTTTTACTAAACCAGGGACTTAGGGACTAGGACAGCACCAGGCTGATCCCAGTTGTTAGTTTAGGAAACCTGCATGTTTAGTCAGAGGTCAAACTGACCAGGATTTATTTTGTTTATGTTTCTTTTTGGCTTTGCTGTGTTTTTGTCACTGTACATAGAGAAATAAACCGCACCTTTTGATTTTGAAAACCACAACCTCCGTCTGCTGGCCCTGTTTTTGTGTGGGGAGCCCAACCAGGGGGTCACACACACCCGCTACCGAGTTAACCCCCTCACACTACTCAAGGTTGAACTTATTAGGATCCAAATGGGTATCTTTCTCCTATACGCTCTCCTTGTTATTATGTTTTTTTTTTTTGGTATGCGGCCTAAAACATTCAATATAGGTTCCTGGAATGTCCGGGGGATGGGGGATCCGGTAAAGAGAGCTGCAATATTTTCCACGCTTGAATGGTATGGGTGGAGTTAATTTGTATCTAGGAGACCCATTTAACAAAAGAAACAAAGGTAAAATTATCCATTAGGAAATATCAGTGTCAGTACCATTCAGTGTACTCTTCCTACTCTAGGGGGGTGAGTATAATGGTGAAAAAGGAGATATCTTTTGTTTGCAGAGAGGTTAGGATAGACGAATTGGGTCGTTTTATTTTTTTGTATTGTTTTATAGAAAATGAACCATATGTATTGGCAAATGTCTATGTCCCTCCACCTTTTAATATGAAGATCTTGTATAAATTTGTGGAGTTTGTGCTAAATAAGGAAGAAATTCCCGTAATAGTAGTAGGGGACTTTAATGTAGTACTGGGCAGAACAGTAGATAGATTCCCACCAGGGACACGGCCGGATAGGGGGAGAGCGGAACGGTTAAGCCAGTTTCTAGAAGAGGTCGGATGGTGTGATATCTGGAGAGTAGGAAATCCAGACGAGAGGCAGTATTCCTGTTTCTCAAGCTCATATTCTACATTATCCAGAATAGATATGGCCTTGGGAAACTGGATAAGCCTACAGCTGGTTAGCAAAATTGTTTATTACCCAAAAGGGGTGTCGGATCACTCCCCACTGGTGCTGACAATGAATACAGGGAAAAAGTGTCCCCCAAGTAATTGGAAAATTAAGCCCCTTTTGGTTGGAATTAATGGGAAATCCAGAGGAGATAAGTATAAAATTGAGAGAGATGGTGGGCTTTAATGAAGGGACAGCGCCGGTGGGAGTGATATGGGACACCCTAAAGGCCTTCCTTAGGGGAGTGTTGATCCAACAGGTGGCTAAGATAAAAAAAAACTCTAGGGAATGGGAAGAGAAGATCAGGAAAGAGGTGTTGGAGGCAGAAAAACACTATGTGGAGGATCCAACTCTGATGAAACAAAGGAAATGGCTCGAGAAACAACAGGAGTATAAAATGGCAGTTGTAAGGAAAGTGGAGAATAAGCGCCTCTTTCAAAGACAGAGTACCTTTGCAGAAGGGGAGAGTGTAGGTCATACACTGGCTCTATTGGCTAAAACCAACTCTGCCCCCTCTAGTATCCCCGCAATAAGGATGATGGGGGGTGGGATATCCTCTCAGTCATCTGAAATAGTGGAGACGTTTGCGGCATATTATCAGGACCTATACAAGTCAGAGGGAAGATGAGACGTCACAGATGGATGGATTTCTGGGGGGAATAGAAACACCAGTTTTAACAGAGGAGGATAGAAGAGCCATAGAAGCCCCGATAACCCTAGAGGAACTGCAACTGGCAGTAGCGGGAATGTCCAACCAGAAGTCCCCTGGGCCAGACGGCTTACCGGTGGAGATTTACAAACAATATGGGGAGGTGCTCCTCCCAGAACTGCTAAAGGTGCTGAACTGGGCGGTAGAAGGGGGGAAGTTGCCGGCCTCCATGTCAGAGGCTACCATAATAGTGCTCCAAAAAGAGGGGAAAGATCAACTAGATACATCATCCTACAGACCGATTTCACTATTGTGTTCAGACGTTAAGATATTGGCTAGGGTGCTGGCGGCCAGGATGAATAAATACATTCAGAAATTAATACACCAGGATCAATCTGGATTCATCCCTAATAGAGCTACCAGCACCAATATTAGAAGACTGTATTTGAATCTACAGACGCCAACTGAGAATAGAGGTGATAGAGCTATCCTGTCCCTGGATGCCACCAAGGCTTTTGACAGCCTAGAATGGGATTACCTCTGGCACTTGTTAGAGAAATTTGCATTCGGTCCTGTCTTTACCAAATGGGTAAAAACACTTTATAATTCTCCAAGCGCAAATATAAAAATCAACAACGAATACTACTACTACGAGGGGGACAAGGCAGGGATGTCCCCTGTCCCCCCTTCTCTTTGCCTTAGCAATAGAGCCATTAGCAATAGCGATTAGAACTAAAAAGGGGATACAGGGATCCAGAGGAAAGTGGGGGAGGAAAAAAATTGCACTTTACGCGGACGACGTCTTGCTTTTTTTGGGGGATTCCACAACATCACTAAAAATCGCGGTGCAGTGGAAGCATTTAGGTGATTCGTGGGACTGGTGATAAACTGGGAGAAGTTTGCGCTTTTGCCGGTGGATCCAGTAGGCAATGCCATTTGTGAAGGAATCCCTTTATTAAAAGTAGTGGAAAAAATGGATTATCTGGGGGGATAGTGGTGACACGAGACCCAGAACATCACATTAATAATAATTTAAAGCCAATCTTAGTTAAGTTTAAGCAAAAAGCCGATATTTGAGAACGACCCCACCGATCAGTGGCCGGACGAAGTAATCTCATCAAGATGATTTGGATGCCACAACTGCTTTATGTGCTCCATAACTCCCCAGTATGGATCGGGAAAGTATGGTGTTAAAGAGTCCCTTTTCAGGGAATTAATATGGAAGAAGGGCAGGGCAAGAATCAGTCTCCAAACATTACAGCTGCCAACAAATGGAGGGCTGGCCATTCCACACCCTCGTAGTTATTTCTTAGCGGCCCAGCTACAGCACTTGGGGGGGTGTATAACAGAGGGAGGAGGAGGTGCCTGTGGGAAAATGATGCTAATGGGGGCCCCACATAACACCATAATAGAAAATTTGGAGGCTGATTCCTTCCCCGTTAAGAACCCAACACTGAAGATGGCTATAAAAACATGGCGGGCAGGCAAACAAGCCTTGGGGTACAAAGGGCTAACGGAATATTCCCCTCTCTGGGAGAATAAACATCTACCAGAAATTCAAGCTATGGGAAAAGCGGGGTATAACTAGACTGGCGCAATTATATGAAGGCAACACATTGAAAGCCTTTTCAGAATTAAATAGAGTATGCCATAAGACATGCACTTCAAGCCCAATTCAAAATACACCCGGTGAGTTGGCAAAAAATCCCCCACCTTCAACGGTTAATCAAGCCAGGAATATCTAAAGGCCTTAACTCAGAATTAAATTCACAGATTAGTGGTGTCTCTATACCTGATGAGAGGTTGGGAAAAAATAAAGCAAAATGGGAGGAGGACATAGGCCCCATAACAACTGCACAATGGGAACGGATACTGGAGCTGGGGACAGTGGTGTCACTCTCCCCATCACAGAGAGTGTTGCACCTGTTCTTAGTGCACAGAGTTTATTACACCCCAAAGAGGTTACATAGGTTTGGAAGGAGACTAGATAAGTGTCCTAGATGTCAAGATACAGGGGATCTCATACACATGATGTGGAAATGCCCGAAGCTACATAGATACTGGGTTAAGGTACTGAACATTATAAATACGACCTTTGGGATAACTATGGAACCGGAGGCCAGGGTATGCCTGTTAGGTTGTATAGAGGAGGGACATGTGCAAAAAGGCATCTCGGAAGTAGTGTTGAGGTGCCTGTTTCAGGCCAGGAAGGTGATGGCACAGAAAGCACCGACATCGGCAGAATGGGTCAATGTAATAAATGCGACAGTGTGGAAGGAAAAAACAGTTCTGACCAGACGCGGTAACTACAAAAAATTTTAAATATTGTGACATCCCTGGTTGAGAAGAATGGGGTGTCCGCCTTAGTTGGTGTAGTAGAGAGAAGAGAAAAGATTAGACCCAAATTTGGAAATTAGCCTGATAAGATAGGAAGAATATAGAGAGAAAGAGAAGCTATGGGTTCCAGATAAAGAAGACTAACATGTTGGAGGATTAAAAAAAGGGACAAGGAAGAGAGAGAAAGGAAAAGGAAAAATAAAATAAAAATAAAGACTCCTGTAATAGTGGCAGATAGTGGTAGAATTATTATTATCTTTTATTTTATTTTTGTGTTTGTGAAGAAAAATCAGATTGGGGGGGGGGGGGGGGGGGGGGAGAGGGAAAAGTTAAAGCGGGGTACCGGTTGAACATTACATTAAAACATTGTATGTAAAATAAAGGTAAAACAAATGTATGTATTTTTAATAGATGTTTTGCACTGAGCAAAAATAATAAAGAATATAAAGTTAAAAAAAAAATAAAAAAATTGGCAAGAGTTTGTGTGCAGTAATAAGAGGACAGAAGTGAGGGAGTTATATATAAGTTGTGGGGTGAAGGAAAGTGTTTAAGGAGATAGGACACAAGTGTCAGAAAGGAGTGGTAGAGAGTGCATGTTGAGTGGAAGGAGAGGTGAAGGGGTAAACAAGGTCATTTGTGTGCTGTGTGATCAAAGTATTTTACTGTATACTTTTGCTTCGTGCATTCGCTGAAGTGCAGAGTTGGAAGTGCTCCCACTTAAATAGGAAGAAAGAGCCCCAGCAGAAACCTGCATTATGTACATTATTGTACATAGTTACATTGGTCCAGCTTGGACCAATGTGTATATATAGCTATTTACATTGTTCCAAGCTGGGCCAATGTAACTATGTATAAAATACCAGCGTGGAGAAATATTGTGACCTCACAGATTTCGACTTGCATGATTATTGGTATTAAATAGGCTGGCTTTAGTATTTTTGTAGCTGCTGATCTTGTGGAGTTTATTCAGAAAGGTGTGAAATCAAAAGCATTCTATGAGCTGCAGTCTGCAGATGAACACATTGAGAGAGGTCAAAGGAAAATGGGTGGGCTGGTTTGAGCAGACAAGCTACGGTAACTTGGATAACCACTCTTTACTACTATGGTAAGCAGAAAAAACATCTCCATGCACCATACGTCAAACCTTGAAGAGGATGAGCTACAATAGCATAAAACCACATTGAGGTTGATTTACTAAAACTGGAGAGTGCAAAATCTGCTGCAGCTGTGAATGGTAGCAAATCAGCTTCTAACTTTAGCTTGATCAACTAATTAAGCACTTAAGGACCAAGCCTCTTTCTGAAATTTGGTGTTTACAAGTTAAAAAATTATTATTATTTTTTGCTAGAAAATTACTAAGAACCCCCAAACATTTTAGATAGAAAAAAAATTATATAACACCCTAGAGAATAAAATGGCGGTCGTTGCAATACTTTTGTCATACTGTATTTGCACAGCGGTCTTACAAGCGCACTTTTTTGGGGAAAAAAAAAACACTTTTTTTAATTAAAAAATAAGACAACAGTAAAGTTAGCACAATTTTTTTTTATAGTGTGAAAGATGATGTTACGCCGAGTAAATAGACACCCAACATGTCACGCTTCAAAGTTGCGCCCGCTTGTGGAATGGCGACAAACTTTTACTCTTCATCTCCATAGGCGACGTTTATTAAATTCTACAGGTTGCATGTTTTGCGTTACAGAGGTGGTATAGGGAAAGAATTATTGCTCTCGCTCTAACGATCGCGGCAATACCTCAGTGTGGTTTGAACACCGTTTTCATATGCGGGCTCTGCTCACATATGCGTTCGCTTCTGAACGCGAGCTCGGCGGGACAGGGCGCGTTTAAAAAATATTTTTTTTAAAAATTATTTTACCTTTTTATTTTAAATCTTTACACTGTTATTTAAAAAAAAAAAAAATTGTGTCACTTTTATTCCTATTACAAGGGATGTAAACATCCCTTGTAATAGGAAAAAAAGCATGACAGGACCTCTTAAATATGAGATCTGGGGTCAAAAAGACCTCAGAGCTCATATTTACACTAAAATGCAATAAAAATGTTTTTAAAAAAATAAAAAAATGTTTCTTTAAGAGCTATGGGAGGAAGTAACGTTTTGATTTCGCTTCCGCCCTGCAATGATATGGAGACGGGTGGGGGCCATCTTCCCCTCACTCCAGTAAGCGGCAGAGGGCATTGGAGAGCGGTGGGGGGGGGGCCTCTCCCGCCGCTGATAAGTGATCTCGCGGCGGACCACCCACTCTTGAAGTGGATAAGGGGGTTGTGGTAGCTAGCTGCTATCATAACGGTATTCCTCTTCAAAGTAGCGACGTAAAACAACGGCGGGCAGTCCGGAACTGGTTAAGCGTTGACAAATGGCATGGAAGCTGATTGGTTTCTATGCAGAGCTGCACCAGATTTTGCACTCTCCAGTTTTAGTAAATCAACACCATTGTGTTTTAGTCCTGTTCGCCAAGAATGGAAAGCTAAGGCTTCATGTACACTGCTGCTGGTAAACGGATGTTTAGGAGCAGTTGGGCGTTATTTTTCAGCTGTCCCTGAACTCTCCTCAAGGTTATCTTATCAGTACATGTACATGGGGTCATTTCTGAGTTTAGAGGCATTTTTTGGAAACTGCAAATGCCTGTAAACGCGGTAACTCGCGTTTAGCCACGTTTCGTTTACAGGCGTTTTTAATGGAGATACATTTTTGACTATTGGAATTTTTTTTTGTAAATGCGGCAAAACAGACGTTTTTAAACGTCTGTTACTATCTGCCGAGGAAAATCGTTGAGAGGTTTTAAAACGTCCCATGTACATCAAGCCTAAAGGCCTGTATACACGATCGGATTTTCCGACAACAATTGTGTGAGATGGCAGGTTTTTTGTCGGATAATCCGACCGTTTGTACGCTCCATCGGACAATTGTTGTCGGATTTTCCGACAACAAATGTTGGATAGCATGCTTTAAAACTGTCCGACAACAAATGTGTCTTGTTGGATTAATCCGATCGTGTGTACACTAGTCCGTTGGAATAAAATCCAAAGTACAAACCCGCATGCTCCAAACCAATGCTAACATTAGCAGAATTTTCCCAAAAGGTGGCGCTAAAGAGCTGAAAAACTAAATGGTTTTGTGTATGTTGGCTGAAAAAGTTCTGCCGTCTGTATGCATACCAAGTTAATCCACGGATTTGTCCGATCGTGTGTACGAGGGTGTACGGTCTTCTTCGACATCTTCTACCCTCTTCTCTTCTTGAGATGTTGACACGACGATCTCTCCCGCTGTAATGCCGTGTGCGCAATGATTTATATAGGCATGGGGCGTGGTCACCGAGTGATGTCACCCGGTGACCCCACACCCTTATGACGTCGCAGTCCCCATCATGCCCCGAGACTGCGACGTCATAAGTGGTGGGGTCACTGGGTGACATCACCCGGTGACCACGCCCCATGCCTATAGAAATCATTGCGCACACGGCATTACAGCGGGAGAGATCCTTGTGTCAACATCTTAAGAAGAGAAGAGGGAAGAAGACATCGAAGACCAGGCCACCGCTAGCAAAAGAGCTTGCAGAAGATGGAGGAGCCAGGCAGAATGCAGAAAGTACCTGAGAGCGCGGAGAAGGCACTGGAGAGCGGGAGAAGAGGCCGGAGAGTCGGAAGAGACCCCCGAAGTCGGAAGAAGACCCCCGGAGCTGCCTAATTAGTTTAAAAACCTGTCTAGTGTGTTTTGTTTTTTTCCTTGACTTTTTTTCCCCCAGGTGAATTGGTAGGGGTATGATGTACCCCATACTCATTCACATAGGGTTTGGGGCCGGGATCTGGGGGCCCCCTTATCAAAGGGGGCGCCCGGAATTCCGATAAGCCCGCAGACCCCGACAACCAACGGCCAGGGTTGTCGGGAAGAGGCCCTTGTCCTCATCAACATGGGGACAAGGTGCTTTGGGGCCCCAAAGCACCCAACCCCCCATGTTGAGGGCATGCGGCCTGGTACGGTTCAGGAGGGGGGGGCGCTCGCTCGTCACCACCCCCTTTCCTGACCGGCCGGGCTGCGTGCTCAGATAAGGGTCTGGTATGGATTTTAGGGGGACCCCCCACGCCGTTTTATTCGGCGTAGGGGGTTCCCCTTTAAATCCATACCAGACTGAAGGACCTGGTATGGTCTTGGAGGGGGAACCCATGCCGGTTTTTTATTTAAAATTTGGAGTGGAGTTCCCCCTCAAGATTCATACCAAACACAGTGCCTGATATTGGCGGGGATCCAAGTCGGATCCCCGTTCATTGAAAGTCGGACGCATGTCGTTTTCAAAACGCAGGGCAAAGTAGGGCAAGTGTCGTGTCGCATCAGTGTGAACCCGGCCTTATGCTCTCCTAATCGGACCCATGAAAAGCATGCATCTAGTTACTCACTTGACCTTCGGAAAGGTTTTACACCTTCATGACTTGGTCATTTTTTGCAATTCAGTAATGTGCTACTTTAAAGGCATTGTAAAGGCAGAAGATTTTTTATCTTAATGCATTCTATGCATTAAGATAAAAAGCCTTCTGTGTGTAGCAGCCTCCCCAGCACCCCCTAATACTTACCTGAGCCCCATCTCTGTCGAGCGATGTCCACAATTCCCTCGGTTGTCTGGTTAGCCAAACAAGGGAGAGACGGGGCCGCCTGAACAGCAGCTCTGTGTCTGAATGGACACATAGAGCTGCAGCTCGTCTCCGTTTCCCCCATATTAAACTGCTTGCTGTGGGGGCACTTGATAGGGGGGGGGGGGCAGGAGCAGCAAAGAGGGACCAGGAAAGAGGAGGATCCAGGCTGCCCTGTGCAAAACCACGGCACAGAGGTAGAACATGCGTTTTTTTTTTTTTTTAAACAACAAACGACTTTACAATCACTTTAATTGGCTATTGCCTGGTCATGCAACACTGTAAGCAAATTACATTTATATGATTTCTTTCACACAAATAGAGCTTTCTTCTGTTGGTATTTGATCACCACCGGGTTTTTTTTGTTTTGTTTTTTGCTCTGTAAACGAAAGAAGACCAAAAAATGTTTTAAAAGTTTTTCTACTTTGTTATAAAACATTTTCAATAAAATCAAATTTCTTCATAAATTACTGTGGGTGGGCGGCAAAGGTTTTTTTTTTTTTTTTCACATTTTATTGGCTGGAAGCTGAAAAGTTGGAAATTTGAGTGTTGAGTGAAAAACAGAAAGTTGTACTTTTGACTGCTGGTGATTGCTTGTGGTTACAATTTTTTTTTTCTATGGGATCTTTGCTGTCAGCTTTTTACACAGCGTGTTGTGTTTTTTATTTTTATTTTTATTTTTCCTCTAGTCTGCTAATTAACCACTTAACGACCGCTCACTGTATATATACGTCGGCACAATGGCACCGACAGGCACAATCACGTAGAGTGTATGTGATTGCCTTTGTACAGTTGGGGGGTCCGATCGGACCCCCCTTCTGTACAGTGAGCGGTCGGAATTCGTTGGGGAGCGATCTGACATGAGGGGACGGCCGTTCGATTCCGGCCACGCCCCCGCGATCGCTCCCGGCGAATGGAAATGCCCCCTCTGTCGAATGTACACACAGACAGAGGAAGCAGGAGGAAGTGATGTCATCTCCTGTGCGGCGCTCACATATACCGAGCGCCGTACAAGAGAAGACATCAAGGTTAGTGCACAAACACTACACTAACACCAGCACACATAGGCACATAAATCGCCCCCCCCAGGCCCCCCCAGATCACCCCCCAGCCCCCAGTGTCACTGATTGCAGTGACCATTTATTTACTGATCACTGCAATCAGTGACATTTGTGACTGTAAAAGTGTCACTACATTTAGTTTTAGGTCCAGTGTAGCCCCCTAACCCCCCCCTAATAAAGGTTTAACCCCCTTGATCGCCCCCCAGGTAACCCTTTCACCCCCTATCACCAATGTCGCTAAGCGATAATTTTTCTGATCGCTGTCTTAGCGTCGGTGATGCAGATCGGTAGCCAGTATTTTTTTTTTTGGTTCGCCGCAGGTTTTTATAGTGTCAGGTACCCCCATAAATTATCTAATAAAGGTTTAACCCCCTTGATCGCCCCCCAGGTAACCCTTTCACCCCCTATCACCACTGTCGCTAAGCGATCATTTTTCTGATCGCTGTCTTAGCGTCGGTGATGCAGATCAGTAGCCAGTATTTTTTTTTTAGGTTCGCCGCAGGTTTTTATAGCGTCAGGTACCCCCATAAATTATCTAATAAAGGTTTAACCCCCTTGATCGCCCCCCAGGTAACCCTTTCACCCCCTATCACCAATGTCGCTAAGCGATAATTTTTCTGATCGCTGTCTTAGCGTCGGTGATGCAGATTGGTAGCCAGTAATTTTTTTTAGGTTCGCCGCAGGTTTTTATAGCGTCAGGTACCCCCATATATTATCTAATAAAGATTTTAACCCCCTAATTGCCCCTAGTTAACCCTTTCACCAGTGATCATCATATAAGTGTTACGGGTGACGCTGGTTAGTTAGTTTGCTTTTTATAGTGTCAGGGCACCCGCCGTATATAACCCAATAAAGGTTTAACCCCCTGATCGCCCGGCGGGTGATATCAATTAGGTTTTAGCATCAGAGAGGGTCTGCGTCACACCCCAGGCAGCGTCAGGTTAGTGCCAGTAACGCTAACACCCACGCGTGAAGCATACACCTCCCTTAGTGGTATAGTATCTGAACAGATCAATATCTGATCTGATCAGATCTATACTAGCGTCCCCAGCAGTTTAGGGTTCCCAAAAACGCAGTGTTAGCGGGATCAGCCCAGATACCTGCTAGCACCTGCGTTTTGCCCCTCCGTCCAGCCCAGGCCACCCAAGTGCAGTATCGATCGATCACTGTCACTTACAAAACACAACACACATAACTGCAGCGTTCGCAGAGACAGGCCTGATCCCTGCGACTCCAGTGCTGTAGGAGGTGATTTCACCACCACAGTTAAAAAAAAAAGCAAATATGCCGAAGCATTGGGGCAGCAGGGGCGGAGGAGTGATTTTGCTCCTAATGCCGCGTACATACGATCGAAATTCCGACGGAGGCTTGCCCGTGGAAAAGTCCGACCATGTGCGTGCGGCATAACTTTTTTGCGGGAGGATGCCCCCATGCTTCGGCATATATAAATGGTGCATGTATGCCCATCATTAGAAGTGGGTGGATGAAGGGCGGTATTCTAATGGTGGGCATACCCACCGATCAATCTCTTTTTTCGTTCAGCCACCTGGCTGCATGAAAAAAAAAGATTACAATACATGTCCAACAAGGACAAGCAACGTACTGGTATGTTGCTGGACTTTGAATGGTTATACCAGATTGATGCCTGCGGGTTTAGGTATCATCTTGGTATCATTCTTTTCAGCCAGCGGCCGGCTTTCATGTAAAAGCAATCCTAGTGGCTAATTAGCCTCTGGACTGCTTTTACAAGCAGTGGGAGGGAATGTCCCCCCCCCCCCCCCGGATATAAAAAGCGCCATTGGGAAATTGGGAAAGCATTTTATCACACATTCCCTGAGATAACAATAAAAATGATAAAAAAAAAAAAAAATATGGAAGGAACAATTTAAAAATAAAATAAAGCAAAATTAATAATACTAAAAAATAAAAAAAAGCACCCCTGTCCTGCCCTCCTCTTGCCCAATGGCAAACGCAAGCGTCGGTCTGGCGTCATATGTAAACAGCAATTGCACCATGCATGTGAGGTATCACTGCGAAGGTCAGATCGAGGGCAGTAATTTTAGCAGTAGACCTCCTCTGTAAATCTAACTGGGTAACCTGTGAAGGCTTTTAAAGGCTTTTAAAAATGTATGTAGTTTGTCGCCAATGCGCGTTTGTGCGAAATTTTAAAGCATGTCGTGTTTGGTATCTATGTACTCGGCCTAAGATCATCTTTTTTATTTCATCAAACATTTGGGCAATATAGTGTGTTTTATTTTAAAATTAAAAGTGTATTTTTTCCCCAAAAAATGCGTTTGAAAAATCGCTGCGCAAATACTGTGTAGAAAAAAAAAATGCAACACCCACCATTTTATTCTGTAGGGCCTTTGCTTTTAAAATATATATAATGGGGGCGTGGCCTAGCGCATGGAGCTGTAAGACGCACTTCGCGGCTGCTCCCGGTCCTTACGGCTCCCGCGGGGATTTAATTACAGACCCAGCATACACATCTACCCTAAACTGCTCCGATGGGTAAGGGGAAGCCCAAAGACCACTCTAAGCCCGTTGGCGACCGGAACCAGGGAGATATCGGCCGTTTTGTGACCCGCTGGTCCACGGCCTGCATGAACCAACAGCCCTCCAAGATGGCGTTGGCGCCTCCATCCCCAGCCCGCTCTGGACCTGCGGACGCTGCACAGGTACACAGCATGGGCCGCTCAGCCTCTCTGGCGGACTTAGATCCCCCCCTATACAATCCACAAAGTCCGCACAGCCTTTCTCAAGCATCGCTGTGTTCTGGGGATGGATGGGACATGGAATCCCAGATGCGATCCATGCACGCATACCTGCGCTCCCTGCCAACCAAACATGATTTTGAGCACTGTGTCTCCCGCCTGGAGAAAAGTTACAAGAGGGAGATTGCAGACCTCAAACGGGACTTGGGGACACGCATGGAAGACATAGAAAGGACAACAGAGGGCATTTGCGACACTTTGCAGGCGCATGAGGAGACCCTTAACTCCCACACAATCATGCTGCAGCAGCTTATGTATCACCAAGATGACATTGAGAACCGTAGCAGGAGGAACAATGTCAGGATACGTGGCATTCCCGAAACGGTCGAACCCAAGGACTTAGCAGGGGCGGTAACCGCCATCTTTAATCAGCTACTGCAGAAACCCAAAGATGCCCATATAGAGCTGGACAGAGTTCACAGGACATCGGGCCCCAGAAATACTGACTCCTCCTTTGTCAGGGATACGCTTTGCAGGGTACACTTTTACAAGGTCAAAGAGGAGATCATGAGGGCTGCCAGTACACAGGACTCCATCCGTCTGAATGATGTCCCAGTTATGCTCCTACCTGATCTCTCACGCCAGACCCTGGCCATGCGTCGGGCACTTAAACCCATCACATCGGTCCTCCAGGAGAAACATATAAAATACCAATGGAGATTTCCTTTTCAACTCCGGGTCCACCATGAAGGAAAGACCGCACTGTTCCGAACACTTGGTGACCTCCCTCGATTCCTAAGCACGCTGGAACTACTGCAAATAGCACTACCTGACTGGCCACTCCAACCCACTACCCCAGGATTGCCATTCCAGTCAAAGTGGCAGAAGGTCGGTAAGGACAGGCGCCACAGGGGTTCCCCACATAGACCCCCGGAGGATTGACACTCACATGGCGGACGCCATTGTTGCTTGTGATTCAGTTGCCAGGCCTGCTTCCTATGTCCCCGTGCCTGTTGCACACCGACCAACCGTGGACTGTTGGGAGGGACCTCGGGAGCACCTGAACGCCTTACGTTCCTTTAATACTTGACCATATGAGCATGGATTGGACTCCCACATTTTTGTTTCCACTCATATAGTTATCTTTTTTCTTTTGTTTGGGGACCCTCTGTGCTTCCTTTATTTTTGTTTTGATGACTGTTTCGCATGCCATTCTACTCTCCAATGAGAGGCCACGCCGCAAGCTTGAGCCTGCACCCCTCCTGGGTCACCAACCCACATTGTCACACTGCCTTGATGATATGTCACAACTCCCGCTTCTGTTATGAGCCTCTCTGCACCATTCCTACACTGGCCATGTTAGCTACCCGGTACGGGTGGCAGAGGACACCGCAAGCAGACTCTGTCTTAAATCGAGATGGCCAGGCCTTTTTACAAAGATGACTGTTGCCTTTTGTTTTGGAGAGGGGTGTTATTCTTTTATTTTATTTTAGGTTCTTTTCCTTTCTCACTGGCTCATGATTCATGGCTCATCCTTACCCATATACAGTTGTTTGTGTTCTTAGATGTTGGTTACCTATTGTTGATCTTTGCTGCCGCACCCCCGTGGGGCCCGGGTCCGAGAGGCGCTCTATGTGCCTGCCACAGTTACCCCCCACTAGGACCACTAGTGCCGATTAGTGCACTGTTTTTCTCTTTCTGTTAGTTAGACACAGTTTCCCCCCCTTTTTTCTTTTCTTCTCTCTCTCTCTCTCCTTCCCTTTTTTTTTCCCTTCCTTTCTTTCTCTCTTTCTTTCCTTCTCTTTTTCTTTCTCGACATCCTACCATATTTCTTGCTTGCTTGCCACTGCCACACAGGGGCCTGATGTCTCTTTACCTTCCCAGCTTGACCCCTACTCCTCACTCTTCTCTCCTCCCCCAGCCTGTCTTCTTCCCTCTCCCACTCCCCCCTGTCTGGTCTGGGCAGATCTCCATGCTGACACAGAGGGAGACCGGTATTCCCCCCACCCACCACTATTACGATGTCACTTGATAACATAACTTTGGCCTCCTTAAACTGCAGGGGCCTCAACACCCCTGAGAAAAGAAGCCAGGTGTTATACCACTTCCATAAGTCCAGGACCAAAATACTACTACTGCAGGAAACGCACTTTCGGAGCTCGGCGATTCCGACTCTTAAAAATCCCCACTATCACCGGTGGTCATAGCACTAACCCAGAGGCAAAGTCCAAGGGTGTATCCATAGCCTTTCACAAATCATTTCACCCTGAAGTTCTAGACTCCCTTATCGACCCACTAGGACGATTCCTGTTTCTTAAACTAAAGTGTAATTCTTCTATCTTCACAGTGGCCAACGTATATGGACCTAACCAGGACCAGGCGTCCTTCCTTTCTAAGGTTATAGGCAAATTGCTCTCATTTGGAGGTCCCTGCTTCATCCTAGGTGGCGACCTCAACATGTCCCTTTCTCCGGTCCTGGACTCTTCCTCGGGTAAGTCAAATATATCACACACAGCACTCACACAAATAAAGACACTCCTGCACTCTGCGCAATTGGTGGATGTGTGGCGGGTGCAGCATCCGTTCGAAAGAGATTACAGCTGTTTCTCCGTAGCACATGACTCTTACAGTCGCATTGATTACTTTTTAATTTCCCAATCCCTACTCGATACACCACTAAAGGCCTCCCTAGGTAGCATATTGTGGTCGGATCATGCCCCCGTACATCTCAGCCTAGCCCCCCTCCAGACGTCCCGCATGCGGTCGTCATGGAGGCTAAACGACAATTTACTGAAAGACACTCCTTGTGTTGCATCAATAGAACGAACGATCCAGGACTTTATTGAGGTCCATCGCTCTGATGACACCAACCCACTGACCAAGTGGGAGGCCCTAAAGTGTGTACTAAGAGGTGTATTTATTCAACACGGCTCCCGCCTTAAAAAGGCCAGAACGGCAGATATCTCTCGTCTACTGGCGACGATAAAATCGCTCGAAACACTGCACAAAAGAGACGCCAATCCGGTAACATATGTAGATCTTTCTAATGCCCGTAGAGAACTACTTAACCTCTTGGACGCACATTCCCTCATAGCCAGAGATAGAGGCCGCAACCACCACTACGCTTTTGCAAACAAATGCGGACAACACCTTGCCAGGGTTCTACACCCGCGCCCCCCTCGCACACTGATTCCACACATATGTACACCGGATAATCAGAAAATATGCAACCCCCGAGGCATATCGGAGGCCTTTAAATCTTATTATTCCGACTTCTATAACCTACACCCTCCACCGGTAGTACTCACCAAGAATAACACACACCTCGATGATATGAGGAACTATATAATGGAGACTGCCCTACCACAAATTGACCCTGAACAGACATCTACTTTGAACGAACCCCTGATGTTGGCGGAATTTCTCGTTGCTATCAAGGGTCTAAAATCGGGTAAATGTCCAGGTCCTGATGGCTTCTCCTCTAGGTTTTATAAACAGTTTGGCCAACCACTTGCCCCGTTACTAGCCTCGGCATTCAATTCAATCGATGACACCCATTTACCCTCCCACAACCTTCTATCTGCTAATATATCAGTTATCCCGAAACCTGGCAAGGATCCCTCCCAATGTGGTAGCTATAGACCGATATCGCTACTCAATATTGATATCAAGCTATACGCAAAAGTTCTAGCGACTCGTCTCTCCCCCCTCTTACCTCCTATTATACATAGGGACCAGGTAGGCTTTGTCCCTGGCCGTGAGGCCAGGGACAACACTACGAAAACCATCCACCTTATCTCTTACGTACAGAAACACAACCTGAAGGCCTGCATGCTATCATTCGATGCGGAGAAGGCCTTTGACCGAGTTAACTGGGACTTCTTACGCCTCTCTCTTGAACAGATAGGTCTTGGACCTGCGTTCGTGTCCAAAATAATGGCACTATACTCTAATCCCTCCGCCTCAGTCTTGGTCGGTGGCTCTCCCTCCGCACCGTTTCGGATTTCGAATGGCACTAGGCAAGGGTGCCCCCTATCCCCACTGCTTTTCGTTCTAGTGATAGAACACCTAGCCCAGGCAATCAGACGCAATGCCTCCATTGCAGGGATACAGACGCCCTCCTCAGAGTACAAGCTATCTCTATACGCTGACAATCTTCTGGTCTATATGCAGCAACCACACACGTCCTTGCCCTCGTTGATGCTGGAATTCAGTAGGTTTGGGAAATTCAGTGATTTTAAACTTAATATAGCTAAAACGGAAGCCCTTAACGTTTCCCTCCCCGCAAATACTCTAGCCCGAGTGCAAGCCAACTTCCCTTTCCAATGGAGTACTAGAAGCATATCTTATTTAGGGATAAAGGTCCCTTCTGACTTATCGGAGCTCTATGCCCTAAATTACTTACCCCTATTGACCCGGTTACGTAGAGACTTAGAGAACTGGAACACTTCACCTTTACCGTGGTTTGGCCTCATAAACACCCTGAAAATGGACACCTTACCCAAACTACTTTATATATTCCAGACGGTACCCATTGCAGTCCCCAAACGCTTCTTCACCTCATTGCGCTCCATGTCCATACGATTTGTATGGCACCGAGGTATGTCCCGCATTAAACATACTTTACTCACGTACCCCAAAACCCAAGGGGGAGCGGGTCTCCCCGACTTTGAGTTATACTACAGAGCGGCGCTTCTGGCCAGGCTCATTGAATGGTTTCCCCGTCCCTTCACCAAAGCGTCCACCATGGTAGAACAGGATCTATCCCCGCATGACCTCCGAGCTCTACTCTGGGGACACGGACAGCACATACATATGTTCTCATCTTCCCCATTAACGTCCGCTGCCCTACACTTATGGTATAGAAAAGGTGTGCAGTCACTCCTGTCCTCTGAACCATCCCCTCTCACACCCTTATTTGACCACCCAGCTGTGCCCCAAGGCGAAGGTGCCCATACGATAGGCCCTTACTCCCGCGCGGAGTGGCCTGTAGCGGGCTCGTTTGTAGATTCCATCTCCGGCAAGCCGGTACTACCAGAGGACCGGGGCAATTGGCTCACGGCCCTTCGGATCGCCTCTTTCTGTTCTACCCTCTTCTCCACTTCCCAAATCCATAGACCCCTCACGGAATTTGAACAGCTGTGCTCTCTTTCTGAACCTCCATGCCATGCGCTCTCCACCATGTACACCATGCAACATACGTTGACACATAAACAACCCCCTTGTTACACCAGGAGGTGGTCCATGGATCTGGGAAAGGAACTCACTGCTTCTGATTGGCAGAAATCATACTATTTTACGCACAAGACTTCAACTTCCTGTTATACACAGGAGAAAAACTTCAAGCTCCTTGTGAGATGGTACAGGGACCCTCAATCCCTGCACAAAATCTTTCCATCAGTGCCCCCCACTTGCTGGAGGTGTGGATCGGCGGATGGCAGTTACTTACATATATGGTGGGAGTGTCAATCTGTCCAACCTCTTTGGACACAGGTCTTCTCAATTTACAGTAACCTATATGATGAACCTCTACAGCCGTCGCCTGAAATTGCTCTATTGTCCGTGCTCCCGGGCCCAATATCCTCACAGAGACGCTCTTTGCTACGTTTCTTCTTGTCAGCCGCAAGACAAATTATCCCCATATTCTGGAAAACCACCACCAGCCCCCCCCCTTAACTTTATGGGTCTCCACAGTTAACGACATAATGCGGATGGAGGAGATGTTGGCCCTGGAGCATGACAATTTTGAGAAATATAAGCTCCAATGGCTCATATGGATAGAATACTCGTCCTCGGACTCCCTGAAGAATTTACTATCATCCTAGGGAGCTGGTTAAGTTGCGATTTGCACCTGTTGATCAGATGTGCTGCACTGGGGTCTGCCCGGACCCCCTACCCCCCCCCCCCCTGTTCTCTTCTTTCTCCCCCTCTTTACCTTTTCTACCCTATTTATCCAGAATTAGATGTCGTGTTTTTCTTGGATATAAAGTCCGATGGGTGCTAATATAGTTACTATTGCATAACTTGCTTGAAAATGGGAAATTAATACCCTTTATTGAGCTGATGATTTTATGATGTGAGATTATACCTTATGCCCGCCTACACCCTCTGTTGACATCTGAAAGTTATCTGTACAACTTATATTGCTTAATATTTAAATTTAATAAACATATATTTGACTCTAAAAATATATATAATGTTTGGGGGTTCAACATAATTTTCTTGCAAAAAAAAATGTTTTCATGTAAACAAAAAGTGTCAAAAAGGGCTTTGTCTTCAAGTGGTTAGAAGAGTGGATGTAAGCTTCCTAATGTTGTGTATAAAATGCCAGAACAGTTCAAAACCCCCCCAAATGACCCCATTTTGGAAAGTAGACACCCCAAGCTATATACTGAGAGGCATGTCGAGTCCATGGAATATTTTATATGTTGACACAAGTTGCAGAAAAAAGACAATTTTTTTTTTTTTTTTTTGCACAAAGTTGTCACTAAATGATATATTGCTCAAACATGCCATGGGCATATGTGGAATTACACCCCAAAATACATTCTGTTGCTTCTCCTGAGTACGGGGATACCACATGTGTGAGACTTTTTGGGAGCCTAGCCGCGTACGGGACCCCAAATCCAATCACCGCCTTAAGGCTTTCTAAGGGTGTAAATTTTTGATTTCACTTCTCACTGCCTATCGCAGTTTCGGAGGCCATGGAATGCCCAGATGGCACAAAATCCCCCCAAATGACCCCATTTTGGAAAGTAGACACCCCAAGCTATTTGCTGAGAGGTATTGTGAGTATTTTGCAGATCTCGCTTTTTGTCACAAAGTTTTGAAAATTGAAAAAAATAAAAAATGTTCTTTCTTCATTTTCAAAAACAAATGAGAGCTGTAAAATACTCACCATGCCTCTCAGCAAACAGCTTGGGGTGTCTACTTTCCAAAATGGGGTCATTTGGGGGGGTTTTGTGCTATTTTGGCATTTTATGGCCTTCGAAACTGTGATAGGTAGTGAGGAGTGAAATCAAAAATTTGTGCCTAGAAATCCTGAAGGCGGTGATTGGTTTTCGGGGTCCCGTACGCGGCTAGGCTCCTAAAAAGTCCCACACATGTGGTATCCCCGTACTCAGGAGAAGCAGCAGAATGTATTTTGGGGTGCAATTCCACATATAACCATGGCATGTGTGAGCAATATATCATTTAGTGACAACTTTTTGTAATTTTTTATTTTTTTTTGTCATTATTCAATCACTTGGGACAAAAACAAAATATTCAATGGGCTCAACAGGCCTCTCAGCAATTTCCTTGGGGTGTCTACTTTCTAAAATGGGGTCATTTGGGGGGGTTTTGTGCTATTTTGGCATTTTATGGCCTTCAAAACTGTGCTAGGTAGTGAGGAGTGAAATCAAAAATTTGCGCCCTTAGAAATCCTGAAGGCGGTGCTTGGTTTCCGGGGTCCCGTACGCGGCTAGGCTCCTAAAAAGTCCCACACATGTGGTATCCCCGTACTCAGGAGAAGCAGCAGAATGTATTTTGGGGTGCAATTCCACATATAACCATGGCATGTGTGAGCAATATATCATTTAGTGACAACTTTTTGTAATTTTTTTTTTTGTCATTATTCAATCACTTGGGACAAAAAAAAAATATTCAATGGGCTCAACATGCCTTTCAGCAATTTCCTTGGGGTGTCTACTTTCTAAAATGGGGTCATTTGGGGGGGTTTTGTACTGCCCTGCCATTTTAGCACCTCAAGAAATGAGATAGGCAGTCATAAATTTAAAGCTGTGTAAATTCCAGAAAATGTACCCTAGTTTGTAAACGCTATAACTTTTGCGCAAACCAATAAATATACACTTATTGACTTTTTTTTTACTAAAGACATGTGGCTGAATACATTTTGGCCTAAATGTATGACTAAAATTGAGTTTATTCGATTTTTCTTATAACAAAAACTAGAAAATATCATTTTTTTTCAAAATTTTCGGTCTTTTTCCGTTTATATCGCAAAAAAAAAAAAATCGCAGAGGCAATCAAATACCATTAAAATAAAGCTCTATTTGTGGGAAGAAAAGGACGCAAATTTCGTTTGGGTACAACATTGCATGTCCGCACAATTTACAGTTAAAGCAGCGCAGTGCAAAATTCTGAATTCACCTCTGGTCCTTTAGCTACCAAATGGTCCGGGGCTTAAGTGGTTAAGGGGAGTGGTAATTGTTTACAGGTTCTACAGGTAATACATAACTTTCTGTAGAACTTACTTTGAGCTTGCCCACATTTTGCTTGATGGAACTTTGACAAAGTGGAAAATTTGACAAAGTGGAGAGTTTCAAGTCAGGAGATTCTTCTACTCTGCAAGGAAAGCTATCCCAACAAAAAAGGAGTGGTTTCATAGAATAAATAACATAGAAAAAATAGAAATTATTAGCATAGCACAGGAAAAAATAACAAAATTTGCATCGATATGGTACAACTGGTTAGAGTTTAAAAATACCCCAGCCTATAAAACACTCAATATATAGTATATTTAATTACTACACAGTAACCGATAGTGAAGATCCCCCCTTGTGTTTTTTTTTCTTTTCTTTTTTTTTCTTTCCTCCACACAGTAACCGATAGCGAAGATCCCTCCTTGTGTGTGTTTTTTTTTTCTCTCCTCCTCCTCACCCCCCTATTGCATATTACTACCAGTATATTCTTTTTTTATTTTTTATTTCCTCGATTAAATTTCTGATTTTCTTTTCATTTGATAACATTATATTATATTGCAATATCAGTAGTAATATGTTAAATTATATTGTAATGCATTATTACTGTAATATTACTTATTCCAAGAGACTATGTCACTGTTACAATGTATGTTTTTTTGATTTTCTGTTCGATCAATAAAAATGTTATGGAACAAAAAAAACATCTGAAATTTCCTCTAAGTAATATTGTAACTGGCACAATGAGTGCTAGCAAGGATTTAGGTTTTGTGCAGTGCACAGTGTGCCACATGTATACTGTAATGGTGCAACAGCTCCAAGTTCAATATTGCTGCAACAGATGTGAGTGGGTTGCCCTTCTGGAAGCTAACATTAGAGATCTTGAGGAGCAAATTGCAACACTGGACAGAACTGACAACTTTGAAAGCTGTCTTCTGCTCACTGAGCAGGTGGTTAATGGGATTGATGTGGAGGGTGGAAGTGTAAGTCAGGATTATCAGGTAGGAAGATAGGTTGCTGTAGTCTGAGGGAGTGGTAAGGGGCTCACAGAAAAGGGAAGGCAAGCCCTTGGTTTGAGCACCCAAACAAATTTGCCAAGTTCGGTGAAGATGTGTTGAGTTCCCCAATATCCTTTTTGTGAACTGGTGCCCAAAATTTAACTGCATATTCCAGATTTGTACAGGGGCAAAAAGATATCTTGTCTGGAGTCTATACCCTTATTAAAGTGTTACTAAACCCAGTAATATGAAAATAGTTCATCTACCCCCCCCCCCCCGCATTGCCCACAGCTTATAAATCATCTTTTTACATTAAAATACTGCCACTATATAGCTTTTTGGCTGATCTGTATACCACGGTCACATGATAAACCGCAGGGTCTGCCCAAGTGCTGAGTGTTCAGGTAGGAGGAGATTTCCACTATAGCCTGTGTCATGCTGTTATGGGAGGAGGATCATGCATTAAAATGTGGCATCCCACCCACTGTGTTTTTTTTAGTTACTGGGCATGGAGGAGGGAGGAACTGTATACACGCCCACATGTGTAATGTCACTATCATGTGACCTGAAAAGCTTCGCTCAAACAGGAAATATTCTCTCCAGCAATAGAGACCAAACTGAGCATGTGCAGCAGTACTACCCTCACTGTGTCTTCTTGCCAAGATGGACCCTGCAGGAGGGGGAGGATCTGTCCATACAGGATCAAACAGCCTTTTAATTAATCCCTTCAGTTCCACAGTGAGTATAACGAGCATGCTATTATGCATATACTGACAGATTTGTTGTAGATTTAGTAATACTTTAATACAAGAAAAGTCTTTGCTCGTTTTGGAAGCCGCAGCTTGGCATTGCATGCCATTAATAAGCTTATGATATAGAAAACACCCAGATCCTTCTCCACCATTGAGTTCCCCAGTTGCACTCCCCCTAGTATGTATGATGCATGCAAATTCTTAACCCCCAAGCGCATAACTTTACATTTATCAACATTAAACCTTATTTGCCACATAGTTGCCCAATTAAACAGAGCATTGAGGTCGGCTTGTAAGTTGGAGCCCTCCTGTGAGGATGTTATTACACTGCATAGCTTGGTGTCATCTGCAAACACTGAAATTATACTTTTAATCCCAGACCCTATATCATTTATAAATGTATAAAAAAGTTAGGGTTCCAACACTGAACCTTGGGGTACACGACTGATAACTTTAGACCATTCAGAGTAAGAATCATTAACCACTACTCTCTGAATTCTGTCTTTTAGCCAGTTTTCTATCCATTTACAAAATGATCTTTCCAAGCCTGTAGACTTTACATATTAGCTGTGTGTGGGGAACTGTGTCAAACACGGTTTTACTTGCCTCCTCATAAAAGAAAAATCTGATTTGTTTGACTTCTGTCTTTCATGAATCCATGCTGTCTGTTGCTTAAAATACTTTTTTTTTTCCCCAGCAAGAACCCATCTATGTGGTCTTTAATTAAACTTTCCAGTATGTTCTCAACTATAGAAGTTAAACTAACAGGTCCATAGTTGCTTGGTAAAGACTTTTGATCCCTTTTTAAATATAGGCACCACATTGACCTTACAACAATCCAGTCATTAAAGAGTCTTTAAAATTTTTAAAAGAATGGTTTTGAAATGACAGATCTCCATTCTTTTAGAATCAGTGGGTGTATGCCGTCTGGTCCAGATGCTCTATCCACCTTTATTCTGTCTAAATATTTCTGCACCATGTTAATTTTGAACTATTGTGGATCATTTGGGGCTGTGTCAATACCACCCCTATTATGGACCTGAGTGTCCCCATGCTCCTATTGTTTACACAGAGCTGAAGAAAGAATTTAATACATTTGCCTTCTTTGTCCCCAGTCACCCACTCTATATTATTTTGTAAAGGGCCTACATGCTCAGACCTGACCTTTTTACTATTAATATATTTGAATAATTTTTTGGAGTTTGTCCTATCTTTTGCAATCTGTCGTTTGTTTTTCATTTTTGCATCCTTGATTTTTTTTTTTTTTACATATTCTGTTATATTCTTTGTAACATTTAAACAATGATAGTGTTCCCAACTGAGCTCTGTCATTTCAAAACCATTGTTTCAAATTTTTAGGGACTCTAATGACACATATTAGCACAGGATTGGTGTAAGGCCAATGTGGTGACTATATTTAAAAGGGGTCAAAGTCTTTACTAAGTAACTATAGACCTGTTGGTTTCATTTCTATAGTTGAGAAGATACTGGCGTGTTAATCCACTTGACCTCCGGAAGATTTACCCCCTTCATGACCAGGCCATTTTTTGCGATACGGCACTGCAACACTTTAACTGCGACACTGTAGCCAAATAAAATGTGTCCTTTTTCCCCACAAATGGCTTTCTTTTGGTGGTATTTGATCACCTCTGCGGTTTTTATTTTTTGTGCTATAAACAAAAAAGACCGATAATTTTGAATTTTTTTTTTTTTACTTTCTGCTATGAAACATACCCAATAGATAAATGCAAAAACTAAAATGTCTTCATCAGTTTAGGCCAATATGTATTCTGCTACATATTTTTGGTAATAAAAAATCCCAAAAAGCATATATTGATTGGTTTTGTGCTACTATAGCGTCTACAAACTGAGATATTTGTATTTTTTTTTACTAGTAATGGGGGACTATCATCGACTTATGACGGGACTGCGATATTGGGGCTGACGAATTGGACACCTAAGCAGAAACGTGGACTTTATAGGCACACATGTTGCATTTATGCAGAAAGAATATAATTTTTTTTTTTAAACATGATTAAAAAAACAAACAACATTGTTGACATACATGTTAAAAAACAAAAAAAGATGCTAATCTATGCAGCACTCAGACCACCTGACATAACCAGATATTACCACAATACTGAAATAAATTGGATTCAACTTGGGTTATAGTGGTTGGAGAAAAGCTGGGTGGTGGTAGAGGCGTGATAGAGAAAACTCTACATGTTGCGCGCCTTGGGCACTTCTTCAGGAGCTTGCAATAATGCTGAGTAGAAAAGACAGTATGGGCAGGGGGCCCGGCAGACGTATCCACCAATCAGTGGCTTACTATGCCTTAACCGGTTTATATAACTCCAGGTATTCTTGTAAAATACTTTGGGACGGCGGTGCCCACCATAAATTAATCAGCCAGACTAGGACATTACAAAAATAGCCGCAGCAAAATTATATCATCTAACGGTCAGGGAAAAGCCCAATATGACTATCCCTTTATCAGATCCAATGTAGAGGTAAGGTTCCTATGAGTGTCCAATAATCTTAGGGCTAGTACTGATAGATAGTAAAGTAACCTGCCATCCGTTTGCCTCGAGACAGAGTGAAGCTGTGTCTCGAGGCACATGGACGGCGGGTTACTTTACAGCACTTTGTGCTGGGAGCGGGCCACACAGCACACTACCAGCACAGAGACCATGGTCTCACCAAGATCCTCCGGACCCATACTAACGATCAGGACCCAGAGCACCTGATTCCAGGACACCTGATTGCTGTGGTAGCCTCCTGATTTTGCTACCAGAGTGATCAGTCACTGTGAAGCCCACCCCCTCTCTCTCTCTCCCATCTTTCTCTTTCCTTGCAGAGAGGGAAAAAAGTGTGTGTAATAAAATGAAAGTGGTTGTAAACCCTCACATATACCCAGTGAAGTGAACAGCTTCAGATAATACACCAATAAAACAAATCTCCCTACATAAGTTTTACTTGCATATCTGCTGTCTTCATCTTGCTATATTCTTTAGAATTCTTACATCGTGTTCAAATTTTCACTTCCTCATTCTGCACTGTGGGAGAAGGCATGGATTACACTGGGAGAAAGCTGATTGGAGAAAAGGCACAACCCCCCCCCCCCTTTCCACATTGGTAGAATGATAAAACTGCTTTCAGAGCTGTCTTGTGACAAGTTAAAGCGGAGTTCCACCCAAAAGTGGAACTTCCGCGTTAAGGACTCCTCGCCCCCTGATGAGCCACATTTGGCATGTAATTTTTTTTTTAGGGGAGGGGGGAGTGGGTACCCCTAGTTTTGACAGGTACCCAGCTTCCACTCGTGCCGCCTAGGCGACTCCTCCTTTTCCCCCTTCCCTCCCTGCAATCTTCTAAAGGAAAAAAATCAGAAGATTGCTCGACCATTCAGGATGTGCAGCATAACTGGAGCATGTGCAGTGCGCACCTGACTTCGAAGCCGCAAATCTGTTACAGCCGGGTGCCCACACTTGCAGTGCCAGCGCTGCAGAGAGGAGAGGGACAGAAGCGAGACTTTGGGTGGCCGCATTGCTGGACCCTGGGACAGGTGAGTGTGTGTTTATTAAAAGTCAACAGCTACACTTTATAGCAACCTCCCACAACACAAACGTCTTTCTCCCGTCTCAGAGAACTTGTCAGAAGTTATCAGGCTGATAACCGAGCAACCAAACGGCCCAATCGGGAGAGAGATAAGAAAACACTGCAGATATGTGCCCAGCTCAAATTTCATGAATCGGTTTACATCCACTTTAATAAAAAATAAGATGAAGAAAAAATACCTAGATCAAGGTTTGATCTAGGCCAGTGCCAGGGTTAATGTTTGGGTCAAGTAAGGGTCAAAGGTCAGGGCCAGCATATTTTGGGCAGAATTTTTTTTCTTAATTTTTTTTTTAAATTGACATGCATGTCGGTGTCAGGTGTTTTTAAGCAGAGCAAAAAAATATAATGCGCACCATTGCCTCTGCCTCTGGGCTGTACTACAGGTACAAATAACATATGTGGTATTGCTGTATTTGTCCAGAGCAGGAGAATTTATTTTGGGTTGTTCTTTGATGGTAGGTTAAGGCAGTAACAAGTAAATACAGCTAAATTAAAAAATAAAAACATTTCTACTATTCTACTATTACAAGGGGGCTCATTTACACTTGCTTTGACTTCAACGCACATTAAAGTGGTTGTAAACCCAGGCAGAAAAAAAAAGACCTGCGAGACAAAGGCATAATGAGCTAGTATGCATGGCATACTAGCTCATTATGTAATACTCACCTGGGATCGAAGCCCCTGCTGCGGCAGGGGCGTATCCAGAGTCTAGTCTTGGGAGGGTCACTGCCAGAAAATACATTTTTTGGGGGGTAAATTTATCGGGGAAATGGCTTGTTTTGGAGTGTCAATCATCACGGCACCATGGTTGTTATGGTGTCAGGATGATTGAAACACATTATTTCTATTACATTGCTATAGAAAATGAAATAGTTCAACTCACCATAATGCAGAATCAGTGGGAGCCCTGAGTGTGTCACTTGCCACTGTCGCCTGCCACACTTGCCACGTCACCTGTCACCAGATGCTGATTGTCACTTGCAACGTCACCTGCCACACGTTGCGGATTGTCACCTGTCGCCAGATGCAGATTGTCACTTGCCACGTCACCTGTCGCCAGATGCAGATTGTCACTTGCCACGTCGCCTGTCACCAGATGCAGATTGTCACTTGCCACGTCGCCTGTCACCAGATGCAGATTGTCACTTGCCAAGTCCCATGCCACACGTGGCAGATTGTCACTTGCCACGTCACTTGCCACGTCCCATGCCACAAGTTGCGGATTGTCACTTGCATGCTATAATTGTCTCTCGCTGTGTCCCAGAGTCAGGCAGCAGATTACCAGTCAAGCAGCAGAGAGATGATGTAATCTCTCTGCTGCAGTGGCTGCCTGCACACTGCACAGTGAGGGTGGAACTGCAGGGATGCAGGGCCGGCGGTGAGAGATGTCACCTCTCTGCTCCCCCGCCCACCAGCTCCCTGATTGGCCAGCAGCCCGCTCACACACCGTCACCGAGCTGCACAGCTGCTCACCAACCGAGCCGCCCATGGAGCCATACGCTGTCTCTCACCAACGGAAAAGCCCGTGCTCTCACCCGCATTGCTGCCAGCCGGCTCTCACCCGCGGCGACGCCTGCCCACTCACTCGCCCGCATTCTCGGAGGGGGCAATTGCCCCGTTGTCCCCCTTGGTTCCGTCCCTGCGCTGCGGTGCCCGTACACAGCACCAGCCGGCGACATTGCTCCCGGCGTTACTTCCAGGTATTGCGGCTCCTGCGCTGTTTGGCCGGAGCCTCCAGTAACGGCACACTCACTGAAGGAACGTACGTGTTATTGCTTCAGTTCGCATGTGCCAATGACGTTGGCACATGCAGATACAGGGGATAGCTCCGTTTAGCAGATATCTGGGGTAGCTACAGGTAAGCCCTATTATAGGCTTACCTGTAGCAAAAAGTGGATGTAAGGGTTTACAACCACTTTAAAGTGCCCACTGCTTCAACACGCTTTTTTTACTTTCAATCGTTTTTTATTGATTTTGTAAACCATAAAGATTATAATCCCAAGTACAAAATAGAAATACAATTACAATGTCCTTGTACATTTCCAAACCATTCTGGGATATTGGTAATACAATTAGAGCGTACTAACAAATTATGAGGATAGTTATCCTTACTTTAACTTTCGTTTCAATGTTTTTATCAGCGTTTTCCAATCGGAAATAACAAAAGCAAACCATGCAGACATTATAGCAATTGCAGAGTACATGATGTTTGTTTATACAAGTGAAAACACTGGGTACCTCTGTCTTGGAACTCAGATAGTACTTGTCAAACTCCTTATGAAACCAAAAGGATACAAAGTAGAGAGGAAAAAAGAGAGAAAAGAGGGGGGGGAGACCCCAAGCTCCGAACCCTGCCACTCAAAGGCTCCTTAAATCAGAGCCGTACGGGGATCTCCGGTCAAGTAACTGATCCACGGGCTCCAAACTTTTTCGAAGTCTACTAGTTTGGAGCCTTTTGTTTATCATGAGCCATGAGAGCTTGTGCTTAAGCTGGTCAAATGGGATGGCAGCTGACCTCCAATCCCTGGCTATAGTTATTCTGGCAGAGGGGAATATGAAAGTGAGAAGCCTTTTCTGGTTTTTTGAGGCCGCATTAAGTTTAGCCCCAGCAGGGCGTGTTTAAGGGATTTAGTGAGGTTGACTTGGGTAAGGGTATAAATAAAGTTGTACACCCTTATCCAAAATCTATGCACCTTAAGGCATTACCACCATATGTGGCAAGTCGTTCCATCTTGTCCATAACCTCTGAAGCATTTTGGAGAAGCTCCTGGGACATATGTGGCTAACCTGGTCGACACCATGTACCACCTTAGAAGAACATTATAGTTTGCCTCTACGATAGAGGTGTTAATAAGAGATTTGGAAGCTGCTTGGGCAATCAAGTGCTATTCCTCTAATTCGAGATGTTCTTGGAGGTCTTGCTCCCACTTGACCATGTAAGCTTGTTTAACCGAAGTATGTGTTAAGATGGTGTACATTTCAGAAATATGACCCCTAATTTTATCATATTTGTGACATAAGTATTCCATGGTCGTCAGATCACTCTTGCGAGATAATGTGTTTAGGTAATGTTTCAATTGAACAAACCGGTAGTGTTCGGAGTCTGGCATCTGGTATTTTTCTATTAAGGTCTGTTTAGTGAACATGCCGTTATGATCACAGATGTCTGCAATGCGCAGGAGACCTTTATTGGTCCACCAGTTGAAGGCAGGAGGGGTGAGGCCTGGGGTGAATTCTTTGTTTCGCAGCAACAGAGCCAATGGGCCATTCAGGGACTTGAATGAGTGAGGTTTAGTCTATCCCAGATACTAAACGAAAGGGAGAGGGAGGGGTATAAAATCGGGGGTCGGTGGCGTGGCCTGGAGAGCAATGGAGTAAGCAGCATCTGATGTGAGCTCCGCTTGCCCATACTCCTGTTATACAATCCTGCTGGCATCCTGAAAGACTGAAGCCATCCCTTGTGTCCGGGGTTCTGCCCTGCATCCCCCGTTGCCTCTGGAGCCCACCAGACAGCTGGAGCGCCGCCCGAGGCCGACACAGAGAGGTTCCCTGCATCTCCCCTGGGACGGGCCGCGGCTTTGGCCTAGCAATCAGGCGCCATCTTGCTCCAACCGGCGGAGGCCCTCACGTAGCCGACTTGCCTTCCCTGGAGCTTGGTATCCTAGACCGGCCTCCGGACTGCCTGTGGCCCATACAGCGGAGCCGCGCTGCCTTCTCTCTGCCGTGGGACGGGCCGCGGTTTCGGCCTATCTCCCGGAGCGGCGGCCATCTTGCTACACCCGGCGGAGGCCTCGTGAGTTCTGCGGGCCTCCAGGACTGCCCTGGTCTCCATCTCCTGCCCGAGGTCCTGGATGCCATCGCAAAGCTGCAGGGGTCACTCACCGCCCAAATAGATGAGGTCAAGACTGACATCTCCCTGTTGCGCCAGGACGTGTCTAAGGTCAAAGACAGGGTCACTGAGGCCAAGACGCGCATTGGAGCGGCAGAGGACATCCTGCACCCCCTACGCCACACCACGGAGGACATGCAGCGCCAGATCCACCCGCTGCACGCGCACCAGGATGACATGGAGAACCGTTTAAGACGCTGCAACCTCCGATTCATCGGTCTACCTGAAAAGGCTGAAGGTACCAACCCTGCGGAATTCTTGGAATCCCTCCTGATCCAACATTTTGGAAGAGAGGCCTTCTCTGTCATGTTTGCTGTGGAAAGGGCGCACCGCATCCCAGCTAAACCTCCACCTGCGGGAGCCCCCCCCAGGACCTTTATCGCCAAGTTTCTTAACTTCAGAGACGGGGATAAAATCCTTTGGTTGTCTAGAGAGAAAGGCAACATCGCCCTGGGCAACGGCCATGTCGCAGTGTTCCCTGACTTCTCTAATGAAGTCCAAAGAAAGCGTGCACAGTTCCAGGATGTTAAACGGTGGCTCAGGGTGGTCCACCTTAAATACGCCATGTTTCCGGCCAGATTGAGAGTGGAGGAGGGTGGCCTGGCCCTATTTTTTGAGAACCCGGAGGCAGTGGCGCACTGACTGGACCAACGTAGATGCCCAGATGGATGAACGGATACACGGCCTGTTACTGTGAGTACTGTTGCCATTGTCAGAAGAAAAGTGGGGGCCTCTATCATCTAAGTGTCCCCTCCGCTGTGGGGGGGGTAATCTTATCTCAGTCCGTTTGTCTCGCACGAAAGCTCCCCCCATTTGATTATCCCCCCTCCCCCATATTTCATAATCCGTGTATTACTTGACTTGTGTATGGGGGTAGGGGACCCGACCTTTAAGCTCCCTTGGGGGCGAAGGACCTCAGCCTGATGAAAATCCTGGCCCCTTGACCTGGAGCTGCATGGACCATAGAGATTAACACCCCATGCTTCCTACCGCCCCCACAGCACTTTCATGGAGATATAGTGGGACTAAGGCCCCCCAAAAAACGTTAGTACACAAAGATGACCATGTATCCTGGCAGCGTGAGTATCACTCAGGAAAAGAGCCACATAGGACATGCTTAGTGCCCTATTCTTGCGCTACACAGTGAATAATCGCCCCCGTTATGTTTGCAACCCCTATTTTTTCCTTCTTATTTTGAACTATTCTGTTCACTATTTTCTAAGTACTGTACCTCCAGCTAAACTTGATGGCTGGAAGCTAATTCATATGAAGGTTGCAAGGGAATGCATGCTTTCACCAAGTTGGGGAGGTGAGAAGCAGGGAGGGAAGGAAAATGCCGGATCTCTTGATCAGAGCATTGGGAAAGTTAGCACCGTTGTGCACTTGTTATTTACTTGGAATAATTTTGTACAAGCACTTACCATGTATGCAACATGTATGTTTAGATATGTGAAAAACAACTCGGCACGTATACTGCTAATAAACTGTATAGTACTTTGCATGAGGAACCTGGGACCCTATTTTTTGATGGAAATGATGCCCTGCGGATCCGTGCACACAAAACATACCTCTAAACGATATGGCAGATGTTAAATTCCTACTATGGAATGTGCGGGGAATGCGGGACAAAATCAAACGTATGGCTGTACTGGAATATCTAAAGGGTCAGAAGGCAGATGTCATCGCCTTGGTAGAAACGCATGTCACGGGTCATTTACAGGCTGCCTTGAAGCGCCCATGGGTGGGGTGGGCATACCATAGCACTCATACCAACATGTCTAGTGAACTGGTGTCTGTGGTGTCAGATCGGCAGGGTAGATACCTCTTTATGCATGCCACTGTGGGGGGTACCCCTATATTGATTCTAGCTAGCTACATCCCCCCTCCGTGCAGGTCAGATGTGGTGACGGAGGGTCTTAATTACATAGCACAGTACCCATCGCTACCAGTGGTATGGATGGGGGACTTCAACAACACAATGACCCCGACACTAGACCGCCCAGTACAAGCTGACCCCGGACCGGGCGAACCATTACACACTAGACTATGCCGAACACTGACTGAGTTTGCCCTAGTTGACGTTTGGAGACCTAATAACCCCACGACCAGAGCATACACTTGTCATTCAACAAGTCACAACACCATGTCCAGGATTGATTTTATTCTTGTCTCCAGGGCCCTGTTGCCCAAGGTAACGGGTTTGGGGTTTAATTCCAGGGTCCTCTCAGATCACTCCCCGTGCTGGCTGACGGTGTCTCTTCGAGCTGTCTCCCCAGCACAACAGTGGAGACTTAATCCTCATTGGTTGTCGGTCCTCACGGACCATGATTCCATAGCTAGGGAACTGCTCTTCTTTTTTGATAGAATGCAGGGGTCCTCTACTCTCAACTCACAGTGGGATGACTTTAAAGCGCATGCTCGCAGGATGAAAACCTTAACAGAGTCAAACTCCAGTCACGTATGATTACGCAAATGCTCACTGAGAAAGCTACACAGCGGGTATTCTTCAGCAGGCAGAGAGTATATGAGCAGGGGGAGAGAGCGGGGAGACTGCTGGCCTATTTTGGCTCATTTGGATGATAAGCCTCCGGTGGTGGTCTCACTTAGTGACCCTGATGGACATAGGATTACAGACCCGAACCAGGTTGCAGATAAATTTCAGCAATTCTACAGTACCCTTTATAAAACCCAGGGTTCATACACGATTAGGGAACTGCAGTCCTATTTGGCCACGATTCAGTTTCCTCGGCTTAGCCGAGAGCAGGTTAAGCTGCTAGACGCGCCAATTACGGCGCATGACATTGCTGAGGCGATTGCTCAGTTGGCTAAATCTAAAGCACCAGGACTAGACAGACTCCCTTTGGAATTTTATGCTACCTACTCCGATATACTAGTCCCCAAACTAAAGGCCCTGTATCAGTCTATCTTTGATACGAATGTGCTCCCTGAGTCTATGCAGGAAGCCCAAATATTAGTACTACCCAAACCTGGTAAGGACCCCCACTACCCTGAATCTTATCGGCCTATTTCTCTTCTGCAGGTTGATATTAAAATCCTGGCTAAAATACTAGCATCTCGGTTAAATGCTGCCATATTGGCACTAATTCACATGGACCAAACGGGGTTCATGCCGGGAAAGAACACAGCCATGAACATTAGATGACTGTACATGAATATCCAGGCGCGACATGATAACTCAGGAACCAGAGTGGTGGTGGCGCTTGATACGGCCAAAGCCTTTGTCTCAGTGGAATGGCCCTACCTGTGGGAATGTCTACATAATTATGGCTTTGGACCACATTACATAAAATGGGTGCAGATCCTATATCAGACTCCCAAGGCGCGGATTTTGGTCAATGGCTGGCTGTCGGAGCAGTTTCCTCTGGAGAGGGGTACTCGTCAGGGGTGTCCCCTCTCCCCGTTGCTATATGCCTTGGCTGCTGAGCCACTGGCTATCGCCATCAGAGCACACCCTGATATTCAGGGTTTGCGTCGGTCACTCAGTAGATAAGATAGGCCTGTACGCGGATGACACTATCCTATATCTAGCGGACCAGGGACCGTCACTGCAAACAGCGTTGCGAATCATTGAGCAAATGGGTGGTTATTCGGGCCTGCGCATTAAAGTCCCAAATTCTCCCCAAAGATGTCTTCCCCCCCCCCCCGAGGTGACCCCCTCACTGCCACTCTCCAGAGTATCCAGGATTAGATACCTGGGAGTGGAGGTTACCAGGAGTCTGACAGACTACACGCCCTTGAATGTGGCACCGCTATTTGACATGATCAAGCTTAAAACACAGACGTGGGCTAGATTACCTTTTAGGGGTGATGGGGCGCATAAATATTGTAAAAATGATAATATTGCCCAAACTTCTGTATATGGTATGGCATGCCCCTCTTTACATTCCCTTAAAAATATTTAAACAAATGGAAGCTATTCTGAATTCATTTGTTTGGGGGACTGGCAGACACAAACTAGCTTGGCACATTTTAAAGAACCCGACGGACATGGGCGGTGCTTCCCTCCCAGACCTTCATGAATACTATTTGGCCTCACAGCTCTCTTACCTATACCACTTCAATACCTCGGAACTCCAGCGCTATAGGTCTTTAGTTTGGGATAAACCCGGGCACCCGACGCACACACCCCTACAGGCCATCCTCCACGGGAAACAACTAAATAAGCAGGCATTGAGGCACAACGCAGGGATGTTACTACATCACCAGCGGATATGGGAAATATCCCTTAAAAAACAAAATGTTGGGAAGTTTTATTCTCATACCCCATTGTGGCTTAATAGCCATATGCCGGAACTGGCGGAGATTCCCGACTCGGTGGTCTGGGCTAGGTATGGCATAATATACTTATACCAAGTCCTATCAAACCCTGGGTTCAAACTGTTACAGGCACTTAGAGAGGAATTTTCGCTCCCACAGCACTTGGCCTTTAAATACCTGCAACTCCCTATACTACTGGGCAGCGGTCCTGGTCACAGTAAGGTGGTGGTTCTCCCAGCCGAAGCTGAACCCTGCAGTCACCCTGGAGGCCGCTCTCCTTGGGTCGTATGCAGCTCTTTCTAATCTGGTTTTCAGGGGACCTAGGGCGCACCCCCAGGTGACTGAACTAATGCAGACCACCATTAGGGTATGGCAGACCTCTAGGGCTTCGGGGATCAGGCCCCTTACATATTCCCCACACACCCCATTGTGGGGTAACCCCTTACTCCCCCAGCTCAACTTGGTGCCTGACCCGGCGGCCTGGGCCAAATACGGGATAGTAAAACTTAAACACGTTTTTGTGGACGGGGGGGGTCGCAACATTCCCGAGTTTGAGACGGGCCCACCGACTTCCCTCATCTTTTCTATTTAGATACTGGCAACTTAAGCACGCTCTCAACTCACAATTTCCGGAGACGATTACCCTTGAGTCGGATTTAATTGAGAGACGACTCATGTCTGGCACGATGGAGAGGCCCCTCTCCTCCCTCTATCTATACCTCACGATAGCCCATGACACCAACACAGTGCCTCTCTTCCATAAATGGAGGGCGGACATCCCCGACCTAGATGAAGACTCCTGGGAGGAACTGGTTTCTTCCTATATCCCGTCCATGATTGCGTCCAGAGACCGCTTTATACAACTCAAATTCCTACACAGAGCATACTACACCCCGCAGAGACTCGCTAGTATTTATCCTTCCTTGAGCCCGCTGTGTGGGAGGTGTGGACAGGATGAGGGCTCCTTCTTTCATATGGTCTGGACCTGTCCAAAGATCCAGCTATACTGGCGGGAGGTGGTGAAGACTGTGGGGAGGATTGGTGGACTAGATCTGACGCCTGACCCTAGGTTATTCCTGCTTAGTTACCTAGGAGACATGGAGGGGAGCAGATACATCAAACTATGTGTAACCTTTTTACTGTTCTACGCCAGGAGAGAAATTCTTTTGAGATGGAGGAGTGCGGAGGTCCCCTCTGGGGCCTCTTGGGAGGCTACTGTAAATAGGGTACTGCCACTTTACAAAATCACATACGAGAGTAGGAACTGCCCGGCAAAGTTCGACAAGATCTGGTCTTCCTGGTTGGATGGGTGGGGTGATGGCCTTGTCGGCTCATGACACCTGGCTACAAGCTTTGGGTGTCTCGGGCGTGAGGCTGGTGAACACTGTGGCTTCTCCTGGCCTCTTTCCCTTCTCCCCTCCCGCCCCCCCTCTCCTCTCCCCCCCTCCCCTCTCCTCTCCCCCCCTCCCCTCTCCCCCCTCTCTTATCCGCCCTCCCCCTCCTCCTCGTTCCCCGGTCCCCTCTCCTCCTGCCCCCCCCTCCACTCCCTCTCTCCCTCCCCCCCTCACTCCTACCCCCCCCCCTCTGGCTGTCATGCTTTCTACTGGTTGCCCTCTTTTTCCCCCCCTCCCCCCGAGATGGGGGAGGGGGGAACCCTGGGTAGAAATGCTCCTGCTGTAACTCGTATTGCACCCCTAGTTTCTAGTGTGATATAACGATCCCGTCATTATACATTGCCGATTGTTCCCCGAATATTTTACCTGATTTTACAATTTTACTCTTTTATTACTCGCTGTAACATGCCTATGCTTTTGTTCTGTCACTGCTGTATAAACCTTCTTTTTTTTTCGAAATAAAAACCTTTACTGTAAAAAAAATACCTGCAACTCCGTCATGCACTCAGAACCCAGCTGCCATCTCTGGATGTAGAGACGGAACCCCCACCGGTGCTGGGTATTGTTTTGGGGAGTGACCCCTCCAAGCTTATTTCGCACCTCTACTGTACTATCAGACGTCGGGATACGGTAGCAGTTTCTCAAAAGGCCAAGACTGCATGGGAACAGGACGTAGGCCCAATAGAAGACGCAGACTGGGACGAAATACTTGAGGGAACCAAGACGGCGTCTCCTAAGCTGTCGGATAGACTGACACAACTTTACATTGTTCACAGAGCCTACCTAACACCACTGAGAATGGCCAAAATCCAACCCACATACAATCCGACCTGCCGTCTGTGTCGGTCCACGCCTGGCACGTTTTACCATCTCATTTGGAGTTGTCCAAATATTCAGACTTACTGGACTCAGGTTGTCCGCTTTCTGCATGACAATATGGGATCCCCTGTGGTACTTGACCCTAAGATGTGTATTCTGGGGCTATTGCCTGACATAGAGGAGGATAAATATCACACAATCTTCCTTTTTGAATCGTTATTTTTAGCACGGAAGGTGATCGCTCAGAGATGGAAGCAGGATTTGCCCCCCACTCTACAAATGTGGAAAAAGTCTGTTAATGACACTTTGCCATTTAAAAAGCTGATTTACACACACAGGGGTTCCACACACAAATATTCCAAAGTTTGGGACAGATGGCTAGCGGATGGAGAAACTTGTGTCTGACTGGGCCTCACCCGGTGGGTGTTTTACATTAAAATGCTCCGGTATCCTTGTGAACATGTGAATATATGACAAGCGGTATCTAGCTAAACAAAATGTTATCGCATTTCACTATATGAAACTGTATTTTTATTGATGTATGTGCTTGACTGTCATGTATTATGTGATTTATATTAATAAAGTTAGTTTTTCCAAGTAAAAAAAAAAAAATCGGGGGTCGGTCCTGAGCTGGTATCCATATGGTATGTGATATCAATTTGGATGGGCATGAATGCGATTCTATATGCATCCATAACAAGTGAGGCTTGGAGGAGTGGAACCGGAAGAGCTGGGACAGTTGAGCGGCATACAAATATTCGAGCAGATGAGGGACTCCCAAGCCCCCCTTAATTTTTGGGGTATATAGCGTGCGTTGATTCACCCTAGGCCTCGTCACCCCAGAGAAACTGAAATGGCTTTCTTTGAAAGTTCAATAAATTGGTTTTGACCAAAGCAATAATCAACGTGCGAAAAAGATAGAGAATCCTAGGAAGGATATTCATCTTTATAGAGTATAGTCTGCCGAACCACGATGGAGGATGTATCTGCCAGCTAGTCAGGTCTGCTGCTAAGCGTTTGTAGAGTGCAGGATAGTTTTGGGAGTACAGGGTATGTATTGAGGAAGTTAGATTAATTCCTAAATAGGGGAGGGCCACGGGTTCCCAAACAAACTTGTAAGAGGATTGGAGGGTTTTAACGATCCGATCCGGTAGGGAGATGTTCAACGCTCTGGATTCAACACGCTTTTTTTTATGTGTTTTTTGATGCTTTGGTGAAGTTTTAATGATGCTTGGCAGACACCCTGTGTGTGTGTATATATCTCATACCTGCAATTTCTCCAAAGCAAAGCTAAAGCTGAATTTAAACCTCTCAAAAGCTTCAGGTGCTTCAATCAAGCTTTGTCATAGACTTCTATGAAGGCATTGAAGCACCACTAAAGCAACATGGGGTATAATTTTTGAAGTAAGGGTATAAGGTGCAACCTGGACTGTAAGTTAACTATTTTATTTAGTGACAGATGCTTTGACTGGAGTTCAGAGAGCTTTAAAAAAGTGTGTCGGATGCCATGTTTTGAAGCAAGTGTAAACGAGCCCTTCGGCATGAATGGCGTTAATAGAATGAAATGCCAAGCTGCAGTTTCCAAAGCAAGTAACATTTTTTTCATGTATTTAAAAGAGGAAAGAGAGGGAGGGAGAGAGAGAGAGAGAGAGAGAGATTTTTGCCCCTGTACAAAGTTAAACCTCATCTAGAATATGTAGTTCAGTTTTGGGCACCAGTTCACAAGAACCATATTTAAAGCAGAACTACGGGCAGATGTTCTTTTCCATGTCCTTTTGTTGCTAATCTTCTACCTTTTTTTTTAAAATCAAATCATCTTTTTATTTCTTATACATACAAACAACAAAAACACCAAATACAACATACAACCCAAGCCCGCATTGAGAGGGTTAATGAGAAAAAAAAAGGGGAAGAAAAAATAAATAATTAAATAATAAAAAGAAAAAACACACAACAAATCACATCCCCCTTACCCCTGGCCCCCATGATCTCCCCCCCTCTTCCATCTCTACTCACCTGTCCCCCCTCCCCTCTCTCATCATACCTCCAAATAATCACACCACCTTCTCCATATTTTTTCAAATTTCCCTAGACAGCCTCTGCGTAAGAAAGTATACCTTTCCTTAATTACAATTTCCCTTGTATTTTCCATTCTTCTACAGCTGGTGGATATGGTGATAGCCACTTTTGTGCAATGAGCTTACGAGCCTGGAATAAAGTTCTATTTATTGAAACAATATACTCCCCTGGGATTCTTGATTCATTCAGTATACCCAGAAGACAACCCTCAGGCTCCATAAGCATCCCACTCACAAATACACTATTAATCATAGATATCACCCCAGACCAATATCGATGGAGTTTAGGGCATGTCCATAACATGTGTATTAAATTGGCTACTCTCCCTTTACATCTAGGACATTGATCTGTATCTCTACATTTCCATTTAAATAATTTCTCTGGTGTGTAATGTGCCCTATGTAGGATAAATAGTTGTGTTAAATTTTGCGTTGGAGATAGGGAGGCCTGAGGTATTACTGATAATGCCTGTGCCCACTGTTCATCTGAAATTGGCCCTATATCACCTGACCAGGCTAATCTTGCTGGAATATCCACAGTTTTTTTTAATTTATCAAATAATATATCATATAATTGTGATATCGGACCCTTTTTTATTTGCCCTCTCTTTTCCAACAAGGCTATTACCACTGACTTATTAAACTTCAATTCCTGCGAGCGACCCTGTGTTTTTAATGCGTGCCTAAGCTGAAGGAATTGAAAAAATCTTAAATTTGGAATATTATATTCTTTACTTAATTCACTAAAGGTTTTCATCACGTCTTCCTCAAATAGCTGTGACATATACCTTAGTCTCTTCTGCCTCCAAATCTCAAACCCTCTAATTTCCAAATTGGAGTGTATGAAGTAAATCCCTTTACTTCAGTAATTTTCCTCATTTCCTGCCATACCATGTCAAATAATTTACCCGTATGGAATCCTTTATCACACAATTGATTTCTCGATTCTAATAAAGAAATCGGTGGATATACTTCGTAAACTGATAATAGAAATTTCTGTATAGGATCAGAATGTGATACTGTTGTCCATCCACTGAAATGTTGTATTTGTGAGGCTAAAAAATATTTTTGGGGATGGGGGATTGCGAGACCTCCCTCTTCCTTAGTTAACATTAATGTTGTTAACTTTATACGTGGTCGTTTTTTTTTCCTCCAAATCAGCTCTCTGAAGAGAGATTCTATTTTTCTAAAACAAAAAGCTATAATCCATATGGGTGAATTATTAAACACATAAAGCAGTTGCGGAGCCCAAATCATTTTGATAAGATTTGCTCTTCCTATCACTGTCAGAGGTAACTTACACCAACTTCGACATTTGTCCTTAAATTTTGCTAATAATGGTTTCAAATTAATATATTCTTTTACATCCCGAGAAATCTCTATCCCCAAATATTTCACTGTGTCCTTAATTTGGATTTTAGAGGCTTGATTTAATAATGGGTCTTTTAGCTCATCTAATGGTAGTAGTATGGATTTATCCCAGTTAATCTGGAAGCCCGAGAATAACCCAAATATGGAGAGAAGGCTCATAAGTTCCGATAGTGAGTTTGAGGTATCCCCCAGAAAAATAGGAGCGTCATCTGCATAAAGGGCCACTTTATCCTCTCTTCCTGCCCAACAAAATACGACAATTTTTTTGATTGTCTAACGGCAAGGGCAAGAGGCTCTACTGCTATAGCGAACAGTAATGGCGATAGGGGGCAACCCTGTCTTGTCCCTCTAGATAAGGTAAACGGGCTGGATAACGTATTATTAATTCTTACCCTAGCTTTAGGGTCCCTGTATAATATTTTCACCCATTTTAAAAATCCCGTTCCTATTCCAAAAGCCTCCAATACAGTCCATAAATATTCCCACTCCACCATATCGAAGGCTTTTTGGGCATCTAAGCATAATATTGCTCTAGATCCCATATTTTCCATAGGCAATTGCAAATTTAAAAATAGCCTGTGAATGTTTGTTGCAGCTGCTCTTTTTGGAATAAAACCCATTTGATCTTCATGTATCAAAGTACTAATGTATTTTGATAACCTATTTGCAAGAACGCTGGCCAAAATCTTAACATCTGAGGTAAGGAGGGATATAGGACGATATGATTCAGGCAACATTGGGTCCTTACCCTGTTTTGGAATCACTATTACTATTGTTTCCTGCATCGATTCTGGAAGTGTTTGTTTTTCATACGCCTCATTTAGTACCTCTAGGAGTTCTGGTAGTAAAAAATTTTCACATTTTTTATATATATCTGTCGGTAGTCCATCCATCCCTGGTGCTTTATTATTATGAGTTTGTGAAATGGCTAGACTTAATTCTTCCAGAGATATGGGACTATCAAGTGCTTCTCTATCCTCTAATTTAAGTTTTGGAAGAACCAGTTTATCCAAAAATTCTTTAACTTGGTTAGTTGGCTTTGACACCTTAGACTCATAGAGTGAGGTGTAGAAGTCAACAAATATCTTCTGAATACTACTTGCATCATACTTCACCTCACCTTCAAGATTTTTAACAGTAATCGGGCCTTCTTGTGCCTGAGCTATAACTGCCAGCATAAGTCCCACCTGTTCCCCCATCTCATAATGTTTTTGTTTTTGAAAGAATCTGCTATTTTCTGCTTTAGTTGAAGCTAAACTTTTATACGTTTTCCTGAGCCTCCTGCCATGCCAAACGCTTTTCTTCTATTGGATCCATAATACAATCCTGTTGTGTTCTGTTTGAGTCATCCTTTTCATTACTTCCTCCTCTCGCCTAGTGGAGATAAACTCTTAATTTTACGGATTCCTTTAATCATTATTCCACGCATATATGCCTTCATAGTGTCCCAAACTACCAATAAAGATGTTGAGTTTTGTTTTTCCTTAAAAAATGCAATTAACTAACTCTATCTTATCTTCCTCCGTCAGTAATAATAGCCATTGTGGATTAATTTTCCAAAAAGCAGTAGATGTCTGTCCCTCAGGTTGTATATTCAATATAAGTGGGGAATGATCTGAGAGGCCCCTAGGACCATATTGGTTTGACTCTACCGGAGGCAAAAAATTATCATTCCCTAGGGCCAGGTCTCTATAGAGATCCATATGTGCTCGAGCAACATGAGTATTCTCTTCTTAAAGCGGAAGTAAACCCAACGATCTAATAGTTTCAAAAAACAGTTACATTCCCGGCATGCCGGAAATGCTAACTGTCACATTGGCTGTGCTCTCAACCAAACCGTCACACCATCCAATGGCTGGTGTCATAACTGATCACATGTGCCGCATCATGGCAGTTGAAGATTAAACAGAGGCCAAGATGGCAGCTTCCTTGGCTGAAAATGATAGGAGGGTTTACTTCCACTTTAATGGATATCTATTTCTCCACATATCTATTAGCCCCATTTCTTGTAGTTGTTTAGCAAATCTAGTTCTCTTCATCATTTGTTTTCCCTTTGTGGTACTATGTCTATCTTCCCCCTCATTCATTATATTATTAAAGTCTCCCATTACTAGGGTTGGCAAGTGCGGCCACTGTACCATTTTCCCAAAGACATTTTTCAGCACTTCATCATTATAAGGAGGAGGAATATAGATATTGACCAACAAAAGGTTTTTATCATTTATTAAACACCGTAGCACAATATAACGAACTTCTGGGTCTATAAAACTCTACATGAGAACCGTATCGAGCGAGAAATCAAGACACTGACCCCTCCTGAATAAGTAGTATATACAGCGTGAAATTGATACGGAAATCTAGCATTTTCAAAGAGCAACGTGTCTGCACGCTCGAGATGGGTCTTCTGCAAAAAAATTATCATGGGTTTATAAAATTCAATAGCCTCATAAACTGCTTGTCTCTTCTGCCCATCTCCCATCCCCCTCACGTTCCATGACAACACTATTATTTTACTACTCATCGTTTCATTTCACCAGAGAACATTGAACAGAGCTTCAACAGATCTGGCGCGTTATTCAATATACCCTGTATATATAGGAAAAGTATTTCTCTATTTCTCCCACTGAAAGGAGAGAGAGAGAGAGCCCAGGGGGAAAAAAAAAATAAGCAAAAAAAAAAAAATCCCCCCCCCCCCCCCCAACCCCAACCTCCCTCTCTTGCGAACCCAATCATTCCTAGGGATTCCCACCAACCACCCAGGTTGATAGAACCCCTCACCACAGTCCACACGGGACTCATACAAAGGGACTGTCTAATGGCCATAGACCAGGGCTTGACAAATGTGCTTGAAATCTAGGAGCCAGCTAGAAAAGTTAGGAGCCAGTTTTTGTTTTCAGCATGCCGAATGGTTGGCTTCTGTCGGACCAGCTGCCATACACACGGGCCAAATGGCAGCCAGTTTTTATTGAACCGACCAATGTCGCCCGGCATTCGGCCCTTGTGTACAAGACTTGATGGTGTGATGGGCAGCGCCTCACAGTGCAGCAAGGTGGGGATGATAGGAGATCCAGTAGCTTCAGTAACTCATGCCACCCTAGGCTCCTTGCACACGGACACTTCTGCTAAGCGGAATCCGCTTGCTCAGCGGAGATTTCTCCGCTAATCCCCTGCTGAGCAGGTGGATGACAGGTCCTCAGTATACAGCTGGTTGTGTTATAATTGTATACAGCTGCCGGCTGTGTTATAATTGTATACAGAGCTCAGTATACAGCTGCCGGCTGTGTTATAATTGTATACAGAGCTCAGTATACAGCTGGCTGTGCTATAATTGTATACAGAGCTCAGTATACAGCTGGCTATGTCTGAACATGGCAGAACTCCTGCACAGTTCCTTACCATCCATTCAAAACAAATGGTATACACAAGAAACTCTGTTCCTACCTGTGCACGCTTAACCCCGCTGTTCCCGGGTAACGTTTATCTGGTTCCGCTGAACAAGAGCCCCGTACAGTGTGGCGGTCGGATAATACCAGGGAGGGCTGTGCGCTGCAGGTAACAAGTCTCCCATTCCTGTTGCAGCTCGCTGTGGGCACGGATGTCACCGTAGCATCACGTATCGGCGGGAAATAGCTAGGGGCGTGTCTTGCTTGTCGCAGCCTCGGCCACAAGTGGGCGCCAGTGCACCTCGCTCCAGCAGGCCGCGGCCTCAATTACTGGCCAGCGCGGCCGACGAGATCGCGCGATCGCGGTGGGGGTGCACGGAGACACAAAATACCTCAGCTGTGCTGCCCCAGGCGCCAGGTCACTAATTCTAGGCGCAAATGCGACCTGGCGCCCGGAATTTGTCAAATGTAATGCATGTGCCAAAAAAAAGAAACAAAGGAAAACAAGAGGATTGGACCAAAAAAAAAAGAAAATTCAGAAATCAAAAATATAGTCCACCGCTTCAATATTCAGATACATTTTTCCTCTCCTTTCCACATTCGGAAAACTATATCAAACTTTCAGGAAGTCTTTTTATTCTCCTTTGTATCTCTTACATCTAACCAAGCGTTGACCGCTTCTGGATTTTCAAAGAAAAAAAACATTTTCTCCATCCATAATTCTCAATTTAGCTGGAAATAACATTGAATATGTTATTTGTTTTAGTCGCAAACTACGCTTAATGTCTTTAAATTTTGCACGTTTCTTCTGTACTTCCATCGAAAAATCTGGGTAGAAGGAGATTTTATTACCCTTATACTCGATATTTCCCTTTTGGCGTGCTTTAGAAAGGATTAAGTCTCTATCTCTGTAATTTAACATCTTGACACTGTCCTAGGATTACTTGAAGCAGGGATCGGGCGACTAGGAATACGATGAGCCCTTTCGATTATATAAAGTTTCGAAAATCCCTCCATGCCCAATGTATCCATTATCCATTTTTTTTTTTAAAAACGATCATTGATTGACCTCCTTCCTGTTCAGGATAGCCTAGAATAAGAAAAATTTTACGTCTTTGCCTATTTTCCAAATTATCCAATCTCTGTGCTTGGTCCGTTATTTGTATTTTAGTTTGTTGGAGTTCCCTTTTTAAGGAAGGCAGGGCGTCCTCTGTTGTACTAACCCTATTTTCCAAATCAGTTGTACGTTCACAAATTTTTAGATTTTCTTGTCTTATAACTGTTATATCCTTTTTTAAGTCTAGCATTTGATTTGTTAAAGAATTATTACATGCTTGTATGGCGGCGAAGACCTCACTCAGAGTTGGTTCCTTTATTACGGTTTCAGCTGCTTTACTGACAGATTGATTTAAGCCACCAACAGCCTTATTCCCACCTGTACCCCGTGGGTCAGGTTCTCGGTTCTCTCTCGTTGTGCTTGAATATATACCATTCGGTATAGTATCCAATTGAATATCCGATATACATCTTCCATCAAGACCCCATGAGACCTGGGGAACCCTTGGAGGCTGCGTTTTTTTGGATCCTCCTGTTTATTATCTTTTGGGACCTGATCTTTCTCGTCCCAAGATGCTATCCTGGACATACTGCGAGTTTCAGGCATCAACTTTGTCATGTCTTCCCCGACCCCTTTTTTAAAGTTGTCCTGCGTTTGTGTTTTGTTTATACTCTCAGTGCTTTCCTGTGGTGGGTCCTCCCCCACGAGCGTTTTCTTTTCATGCCTGTCACAGCGGGCGATCCCCGCTGTGCCATACAAGTAATTTCTGATGATCCCCGCTCTACACTGGGGGGGTCCCTGACGTGGGCCACTGGGGGGGTCCCTGACGTGGGCCACTGGGGGGGTCCCTGGCGTGGGCCACTGGGGGGGTCCCTGGCGTGGGCCACTGGTGGACACTGACACGTTGCACTGGTTTGCTTTTATAAGGCAGTAACCTATCATACCGTGTGTTATGTATGGCTTGCTGGCTGCAGAATGAGGGGTCTGATTTATATTGAAGTGGGCAAGTTCATTTACATGTACAAGCCTAGTGTACCCTCCCACATCCACTCCAATTCCAAGGATTCATGGAAAATGTAGTCTGATTTACAGTTGAGAGAGAGAGAAGAGGGTATGACGCAATCACTATTCTAACACAGAGCTGACTTCCTGAAAATTCAATCAGACATATCTCTTGGGTAAGAAAATTTGCAAATGTAATAACTGTTTAGTGTTTTGTGTGGGCGGTGTACTCATGGGTGATTTTTGAAAAATTTGAAGAACTGGAGAAAGGCAACTAAACTGATAAGGGGCATGGAGGCGCTCAGCTATGACGAAAGATTAACTGTACTTTTTCTCTATTGAGAAGAGGATATTAAAGGGGTTGTGAACCCTCTGTGTTTTTTCACCTTAATGCATCTTATGCATTAACTTCTTGGAGCCCGGGCCATTGTCAAATGACGGCCACAAGGTGGCTCTTCAGGTCCAGGAGGCCGTCTATTGACGGCCTCGGCTCCTCCGGCCACTGGGGGGTGCGCAAGCTCGCCGCGTCACTGAGGTGCCGATACGCGTCCCTGGCGGCCACGATGTCTGCCAGGTATCTGTGATCGGTCGTTACACAGCCAAGGAGGTGTAAACACAGACATCGATGTCCTGTCATGGAGAGGAGAACGATGCTGTGACCCTTGTACATAGGGACACAGATCGGTCACCTCCCCCCACAGTAAGAATTATTCCCAGGGAACGCATTTAACCCCTTCCTCGCCCCCTAGTGTTAACCCCTTCCCTGCCAGTCACATTTATACAGTAATCAGTGCATATTTATAGCACTGTTCGCTGTATAAATGTGAATGGTCCCAAAAATGTGTCAAAAGTGTCCGATCTGTCAGCCGTAATATCGCAGTCCTGACAAAAATCGCAGATAACCGCCATACAAAAAGCGTAGGACTTTTGTCCGAAGGGCGTTGGCCGGGAATTTGTCTTGCATACAAACGGCACACAATTGTTGGCCAACAAACACAAAACTACGTGTTTTTTCTGCTCTTTAGCGCCACCCTTTGGGCAACTTCTGCTAATGTTGTGTTTTGGTTAGCATTGCTTCTGAGCATGCGTGTTTGTACTTTGGAGTTTTGTCCGATGGACTTGTGTACACATGATCGGATAATCCATCAACACACATTTGTTGGTGGAAAAATTTAAAGCGTGCTATCCAAAATTTGTTGGCGGAAAATCCGACTATAATTGTCCGATGGAGCTTACAAACGGTCAAATTTTTTTGACAACCGCCTCCATCACACAATTCCCGTCGGAAAATCTGATCGTTTGTACGCATTTCGCAGCTCTTAAGGCCTTCAAGAGCTGGTTCTGGCCAGTTTTTTTTTTTTTAAAGTTCTAGATTATTTTCTAAATGCACAAAATATGACTGGAAACGAATATCTATTGGTAAAGTTGATTCAAGGATTATCCGAGTGCCTTTTGGGGGATCAGGAAGAATTTTTTTCCCCCTGCTAGAACAAATTGGATCATGCTCGTTTTTTGCCTTCCTCTGAATCAACTGTGGATTTAGGATTTCGTGTGCATTTCTGTAATTTTTTTTTTCTCTGTGGGATGAACTGGATGGACTTTTTTCAACCATATTATAAGTACAGTAAACCCCCCTCCATCGCGGGGGTTACGTTCCAGACCCACCCGCAAAAAATGAAAATCCGCGAAATAGACCCTATTTAAATACACCCTAGGCATGTTTTGTTAACTTTTTTTTAATAACATTTAAAGGTCTTTAAACACACTTTTAAGCAATAGAAACACATAAAAGATAGAGAGAGAGAAAGAGCATTGTAAAACCCAAAATTTTTGTGCTAACAGTATACTGTACAGTACTGATTCACCGCTACATAACTGCGAAATGGTGAAATATTACCGCAATATCAGAATTAATAGGTCCTAATTAAAATAGCGCGATATACCGGGACCACAAAAACTGAACCGCGATAGAGCGGGGGTTTACTGTGTGTGTATATGTATGTGTGTGTGTGTGTGTGTGTGTGTATATATATATCTATCTCATTTATTATTTTTAATTATGTTTTCTGGGCCTGTGACAATCTTAAAGAGGAAGTAAACCCTGATGGGTTTTACTTCCTCTTTAGCCCACTGCAAAGCCTGCAAATGAGAAGCATAATGGGCTAGTATGCATCGCATGCTAGCTCATTATGTGCCACTTACCTGCAAAAGAATCCAGCGATGTCTCCAGAGCAGACAGCGTCCATCTTCTGGGCCCTCTTTCTTCCGGGACACGGACTCCGGCTCTGTGATTCGCCGAAGGCGATTCACAGCACAGGCTGGGGAAGAAAGGGCACATCGTTTTTGTTTCTTCCCTGCGAATGCGCCGTTGGTATTTACGGCAGACTACAAGTGAAATATCTCCTAAACGGTGCACGTTTAGGAGATATTTCCACTACCTATAGGTAAGCCTTATTATAGGCTTACCTATAAATAGAAGTCCAACAAGTGGGTTTACAACTACTTTAAATCCATAAGATTTTTAGAATAAGTTTACAAAGGCATCCTACACCTACCTCAGTACAAATTGAATTTAATACATGGGTGGATGTTTTGCTTGCGTCGATCTAGCAAGGTTGATTTGCGGTACAAGCAAGGAAGCTGAGACCTCTGCAGTGTGCTGTACATACAAAACTATTACAATATTAGGAATACGGTACAAGAGTGACCGATATTTATAAGAAGCAAAATTCCTAGCAAATAAACAAACTATGGTCTATACCAGTGATGGTGAACTTTGGCACCCCAGATGTTTTGGAATTACATTTCCCATGATGCTCATGCACTCTGCAGTGTAGTTGAGCATCATGGGAAATGTAGTTCCAAAACATCTGGGGTGCCAAGGTTTGCCATCACTGGTCTTTAAAAGTTGCTTAACACCAATTACTGCGTGTTCATGATCTCCATTGACATTCCACCCTTGATTTTTCTATCAGACTATACACAGAAAATCTCTTCATTACTAAACTCATTCTAAACATTAAAGGCCTTGCATTCAGGATACCCAAATGTCAATGTACCCTGTTAAATCTGAATAAACTGATCTTGAAGTACATCCATACAGAGAATATTTTCGGGTAACTGATACCAAAACATTTGACCAAAATCCTGGTCCCTTGCCAATAGCCAATTTCACCCGTGTCCTAACTGCTGGTGTGGTTTGCCCTCCCAAACCTTCTACATAAATAAATTCTCCTTTGTGATGGGAAGGATTTCCTTGCAAAAGTGTAACTTCAGCTCCAGTATCAACTAAAGCCATCACATGTGTAGGAGAAGATGACCCCCCCCCCCAACCATACAGTTACAGGTGCATATGGGCGTTAGTCTCCTGCTGTCACTGTCCTCACTGCTTTTACGGGAGACCCACCTTCCCCTCCATAAAGTATAAGGAACCTCCCAATCCCCCTTTCTGAGTCTAACTCCTCCCCAGGATAAAGAGATTTGGGCTTGGGTTCATGTGCAGTTTTGGGAATTGGTTTGGGGCTAACAGGAGGGATCTGTTCTGTTTAATCTAAATCTAGGCTGATGTTCTCTTCACTAGGAGTAGTGTTCCTAACCCTGACAGTTTTTTTCCTCTAAATGTTTCCACCTCTTCAGCATTTCTGCAGTAGGAATCCCATCTATCTCATCTTTAGGTACCACCCACATTTGTTTCCTAGAGATAACTAGCCTGGTTTTCTCTTCACCTCCTGTCTTCTCTACCCCTTTCACTTTCTTCTCTGTTCTTTTCTGCTTGTTTTCTTCCTGTCTGACTTTGATCTTATCTAATGCCCTGACAGGTTTTGTTTTAGTCTCCCTCTAGCTCCCCCAACTGGCTTAAAAGGGTAGTAGCTTCATGAATCTTTCTGTTTTAATCCCAGGCCTCCCAGCAAAGACAAAGGAGAATTCAGGTTAAATGGTGCAGACTTCCTCAGTTTAGACGCAGAGCAGACGGTAAAGGGTTCCATATCTTGACCCATCCATCCTGGAATTGTATTTAATTTGGTTATACAACCCATCTCACAAAACCTGGACATACCCTCTCCTATTCTCCAGGAGTAGGTATTTCTCTTCTTCGTCCATGGACGGACACAGCTCCATAAATCTTGACTGTTGGTATGTTCCGTCTATTAGGAGAGGACTAGGCAGAAACATGTTAATATGCATACATGTTATTTTAAAACAGAGTTGAAACAGCCCCGCCCAGGGGGGGGCGGTCCCTCTGAACATAACCCACCTCCCTGCAGCCAGCAGCCTCCGTTTTTTTCTGCCTAGCAGAGAGGATGTGGCTCCCTTCGGGCCCAGTATCCTGAAGAGATTTTTTACTTTTACTATTTTATTATTTTCTTTTTGAGAAATCTTCTATCAACTGCCAGCTGGGCATGACAGGCAGGATATTATAGATCCTTGTAGTCCCCCCAGTCCGGCCATCGAGCGTGTTATTGTCCCCTCGCAGAGAAGCGTGGGGTCTGTCACAACATACCCCATGGCTCCAGGGGTGGCCGGTGAGCTATATGCTCCAGGGTCCGCATATGACCGTGCGGCTTGCTGTCTCAGTCACAGCGGACCGAGCCGACAGCTGCTCCGTACTGCTTGGTTGTAGGTCTGTCAGGAACGCACCAGCAGGTCCTCGCATGGGACGGGTAAGTAGAGTTCCTCCTGCTTCGGTGGGATGGAACAGCTGGGCATTCCTACGGGAGTCGCTAGGGTTCTATGGCTCTCGCCCCTTTTCCCTCTGTCACCCCCTTTTTTCTTCCTCCCCATTGCGGGGCTCGCTGCGACCGGGGAATACCTTGGCTGGGCTCCAGGCCCTGGCGGGGGGCTGTGGGGGTGTCCGGGTCCGCTCTCTGTGTGGGTGGGTGTATTTTGTGTGAAGCCTCCGTGCCTGGCCTTCTCATCCACCTCGCTTGCTGGGCGCCATTTTTTGTAGCTCTGGCGCCATTTCTTTGGGCCTGTGCATTGCATTGTTTTTCCCATTTGCGGCCATTTTGCCGTGGTCGCGGTTGGGTAATTTCGGACGGCCATTTTCTTGTGGTCCAAGCGCTTTATTTCAGGCACTCGGCGGCCATTTTGGAGTGGATTTTGGCCTCTAGTGGTGGCTGGCTTCCTGAACAGCGCAAACGGCGCGATTTCTCTCACACAGATCCTCAGGCACACGCGGTGTAGAGCGAGCAGCATCGCTGAAGCGGTCCCTAGCTAGGCAGTGAGTCCCCTGGGTATTCCCCCCTCTGTCAGTGCAGCAAGGAGGGTGGACGTCAGTGTGTCAGTATTTTGACTAGGTCCCTAAGAGCGGTCAGTGGGCAGTTATGGAGTCAGAAGCTGGTGTTTCCCCAGACATTGCAGAGGCAGCAATCAGTGCTACTGCACCTGCTATTCCACTGGAAGCTTTGTGCGGCTCAGGACCCCTGTTTTGGTGTGTCAGAGGATGTGGACCAGGACCTTCCCTGTGAGGAGGACCCTTCGTCCGGGTCAGCTCAAGACAGGGCACTTATCAGTGCACTTATCAATGCTGTGAGGGACACACTCAAGCTGGTAGATGCAGCTGGAACTTCCACAGCAGAGTCTATCCCTTTTGGGTCGCACAGACCGACCCGCTCGGCTAAGGTTTTTCCTTATGTTGAATTTTTTGACAAGTTCATAGATAAGGAATGGGAACGGCCACACAGGCCCTTTTGCGGTCTCTCAGTGCATGGCGGTCCGTTTTATCCATTTGAGGAAAGCCTTGTGAAAAAATGGGCTTCTCCTCCGGTGGTTGATCCCCCGGTCTCTCGGTTGAATAAAGCAACCATTATTCCGGTGGAAGGGACTCCTGCTTTTAAGGACCCTACTGATAGGAGGTCCGAAGCGGTGACCCGCTCTGTTTGCCATGCTGGGGTCAGCATTGCGGCCTATTTTGGCAGCTACCTTGGTGTCCCAGACACTTACGGAATGGGCAAAGATTTTACACCACCAGACTGTGGAGGCGAATCGGCTCCCGCCGGAATGCGTGTTACTGGCCGAACAGTTGGTACAGGGACCTCTGTGATGCAACCCTGGACGCGCCCCTTTGATATCCAGAGCTTCAGCGTCTGCGGTGGTTTTGCGCCGCCTACTCTGGCTGAAATGCTGGGCCAAGCCGGCTAACAAGCCTGCTACCGCATGAAGTTTTGTCCCCACCTGACTCCAGGGTGGGGGGACGGCTTCGCGGGTTTGCAGCTCGGTGGACCTCCCTGCTCTCTCCGATCAGTGGGTCTGCAAGGTGATCACCTCGGGGTACAAGATAGAGTTCCTTTCTTGTCCACCAAACAGATTTTGTCCCTTAAATCTGTCCCTTCTTCCGGCTCGCCAGGCTGCCCTCCAGGGGGCGGTGCGAGACTTGTTGGGATGCGGGGTGATCATACCCGTACCACCACAGGACAGGTTTCAGGGTTTTTATTCTAATCTGTTTGTGGTCCCAAAGAAGGACCGGAGTTCGTCCTGTACTGGACCTTAAGGCCCTTAATGCATTTGTAAAGGTCCAAAAGTTCCGGATGGAATCGATTCGTTCGGTTGTGGCTGCGCTCCATCCGGGGGATTTTCTGGCATCCTTGGATATCAAGGACGCATACTTGCATGTCCCCATCTGCCTCAGGCATCAGAAGTTCCTGCGTTTTGCGATCTGTGAAGACCACCATCAATTTGTGGCTCTTCCCTTTGGCCTAGCATCAGCACCAAGAGTTTTCACCAAGGTCCTCGCCCCGATTCTAGCTTTGCTGAGACAGCGCGGCATTGCTATTGTAGGCTACCTGGACGACCTCCTTCTGAGAGCTGCTTCAAGCTCAGAATTAGAGGAGGACGTGTCTATAGTCCGTCAGACCCTACGGGAGTTTGGGTGGATACTGAACCTCCAGAAGTCGGTGTTAGTACCGACCCAGCATCTAGAGTACCTGGGGCTGATTCTGGACGACTCGGAGGCCAGAGTCTTTCTTCCCTCAGAGAAGTTGCAGACACTCCAGGCGGCAGTCAGGATGTTGACATCCTGCAAGTGGTCGTCTCTCCGTTTCTGCATGCGAGTTCTGGGTCTCATGGTGGCCTCCTTCGAGGCAGTACCGTATGCCCAATTCCACACGTGGGCCTTGCAGAAGGAGATTCTCTCCAAATGGAACAAATCTCCGTTGTCTCTCGATCGTCAGATTCAGTTAAGTCACCTTGTCAGGTCATCTCTGAATTGGTGGCTGAGATCCCCGGTTCTTCGATCCGGGAAGTCCTTCCTCCCTTCTCTTTGGACGGTGATCACGACGGACACCAGCCTGACCGGTTGGAGGGGGGGGGAGTCTGGGGGATTCAAGTGGCCCAGGGCCGCTGGTCCACGACCAAATCCCAACTGTCGATCAATGTTCTGGAACTACGGGCGATCAGGCTGTGCCTCTCCAAGTGGTCTCAGAGGCTGCAGGGGCGTCCGGTCAGGATCCAGTCAGACAATGCCACAGCGGTGGCATTCATCAACCATCAAGGAGGAACAAGAAGTGCAGCCGCAGCGCCGGAAGTCACTCACATCCTACGGTGGGTGGAAAGGCGAGTGCCAGTCCTATCGGCTGTTTACATTCTGGGCGTGGAAAACTGGCAGGCGGACTATCTGAGTCGCCAGATGCTGGACCACGGGGAATGGTCGTTACATCCGGAGGTTTTTCAACTCCTTTGCCGGAAGTGGGGTACGCCAGACGTGGATCTCCTGGCTTCTCGACTCAATCGCAAGGTATCGAGGTTTCATGGCCAGGTCCAGAGATCCCTGGGCAGACGCGTTGGTGGCTCCGTGGGGTCGGTATCGGCTGATTTATGCCTTTCCCCCCCTGAATTTGCTCCCCTGTCTACTCCGCAGGGTAGAGTTCAAAGGAATTCCAGTGATTCTAATCGCCCCAGATTGGCCCAGGCGGCCCTGGTACGCCGACCTCGTCGTGCGGCTGGTGGCGGATGTGCCCTGGCGGCTACCACTGAGGGAGGACCTTCTGTCACAAGGTCCCGTTCTTCATCCTGCTTTACAGTCGCTGGCTTTAACGGCGTGGCTATTGAAAGCCAGGTGTTGAGGGATTCGGCCGTTTCAATTATGTTGAGGGCTCGGAAATTTTCTTCTAGGAAGATCTATCATCGCACATGGAGAGCCTACATCTCTGTGTGAGGAGATGGAATGGCGTCCACGGACTTATTCGATTTCCAGGATCCTGCTGTTTTTTCAGCGCAGTGTGGATCAGAAACTGGCCCTAAGCACCATTAAGATTTCAGCCTTGGCTGTTTTCTTTCAGCGACCCCTGGCGTCTCTTTTGCTAGCGAGTACGTTTGTGCAGGGGGTCCGACATGTGGCTCCTCCGGTGCGGCCTCCACTACCTCCGTGGGATTTAAATCTGGTGCTCTCGGCCCTTCAGAAACCTCCTTTTGAGGACATTAGGGAGATTCCTCTTTTGACACTCTCAGAAGGTGGCTTTCCTGGTAGCCATTACATCTGTCCGGAGGGTTTCTGATTTGGCAGCCTTGTCTTGTAAGTCCCCATATTTGGTCTTACATAAGGATAAAGCGGTGCTACGCCCGCGGCCTTCCTTCCTAAGGTGGTTTCGGCCTTTCACCTGAATGCGGACATGTGCTTCCATCCTTGTGTCCTCGGCCATCTCATGCCAGGAAGGTTGCGTTGCATTCCCTGGACGTGGTACGTGCCCTGAGAGTGTACCTGTCTGTTACGGCTTCGTTTCGGAGGTCTGACTCACTGTTTGTGTCGGTGTATGGTCCGCAGAAGGGTCAGGCAGTCTTGTCGTCCACCATTTCTCGGTGATCAGGCAGATTGTCATTCAGGCCTATGCCCTTAAAGGGTGGGCGCCTCCTTTTCCATTACGGCGCACTCAACCATGGCTATTGGTGCCTCTTGGGCTTTTCGACATCAAGCGTCTGTCTCGCAAGTGTGTAAGGCGGCGACCTGGTCGTCCTTGCACACTTTTTTTAAAGTTTTACAAGGTTGATGTGAGTGCATCTTCGGATGCTAGCTTCGGCCGCAAAGTTTTGCAGGCGGCTGTTTGAGGTTGCAACTCCTCCGTTGAGGAGCTCTGTTTGGGCTGAAACCGTTTTTTTTTGTTTGCTGGGCCCACCCCTCATTTTTGGACACTGCTTTGGGACGTCCCAACAGTCAAGATTTATGGAGCGGTGTCCGTCCATGGACGAAGAAGAGAAAATAGGATTTTTTTACTCACTGTAAAATCCTTTTCTTGATTCGTCCATGGACGGACACAGCTCCCACCCCTCCTTTGTTTTTTTTAGCTTGTACTGCTTGTTACGAACTGAGGCTGCTGGCTGCAGGGAGGAGGGTTTATGTTCAGAGGGATCGCCCCCTGGGCGGGGCTGTTTCAAAATAACATGTATGCATATTAACATGTTTCTGCCTAGTCCTCTCCTAATAGACGGAACATACCAACAGTCAAGATTTATGGAGCTGTGTCCGTCCATGGACGAATCGAGAAAAGGATTTTATGGTGAGTAAAAAAATCCTATTTTTCCATGTCTCTAGGACTAGCGTATACTCAGACTATTCCATCTCTTACGAGGTCTAACCGTGAAAAATTCACACTAAACTCTCGGGTTTGTCGCATGGCCTGACGCAATCATGGATCATGGGTTAACGCTCCCATAGCCACTGCTTCCTTACTCAAAAAAGAACACTGTCCACCCCTTTATCCCACAAACGTAGGAGCCAACTAAATAGGGATTCCCCGAACCTCTGTTTGTATTGTTTTTGCCAGCTCATGGAGTTCAGATTGTGCAGACTCCTTTACTTCTTCAAATTCAACATGTCTGGGGTTGCGTTAATGCACCTCCCCATCTGCCATATCCTCTCCATCATGTTGCCTTTTCCTATGGCTAGTAATGAGAGGTCTAGCACGCCCTTTTCTTTCCCATTGGATGATCATCATCAGAAACATCAAACTCTATCTCCTCTTCCTCACTATCAATTGAGGAGAGCACATCCTCACAATCCCAGTTTTGGGATGTGACAATGGCACGTACCCTTGCTTTTCCTTGAAGCATTAATTGATTTGGTCATGAGGGCTGCACACCGCTCTTGCAAATCATCAGCCCGACTAGCAGTTGAATGAACACACTCTGAAACAACTGCTAGCTGGTCTTTTAATACCTTAACTTCTGCCTCTGCTTTCTCCCTCCTCTTGTTTTGCTTGCATCTATCGAGCAAGGTTGCTTTGTAGTATAAGCAGTTTGTAAATGTGCTTTTACTGAACAAAAATGCTGTTTTTTTTTTTTTTTTTTCATTTCTTTTTTTATTAATTTTCAACAGTATAATAAACATTTACAAATTGTACCATAGCATTAAAAAAAATTTTTTATACATACATTTAAAAACCCACTTATTCGGTCTCGGCTTTTTCACACCTCATTATCTTTACCTAATCTATCCTAGAGGATACCTGTCCCAAAGAATCTTTCTATATTGTATTGTCCCCCTATATAATCAGTCGATTTTAGTTGGTCGTTGACTCAGCGGGGAGGTACATAGAGAACGAGAGGTAGGGAGAGAGAGAGAGAGAGAAAGAAAGAAAGAGAGAGAGAGGGAGGAGAGAGGGAGAAAAAAAGAAGGAAAAAAGAGAAGAGGGGATCCACCCCAACAAAGTGAAGGTGACTTAAGTGCCAGCATTACCAACAACATTTATCCACTAAAATATACCCCTATCCTACAAAAAGAACAACTAAAGAGGGTGCCTAAATTATATTCATTAAATGAATTAAATTATTCCCCATTTACAATCTAAGTGCATCCTAATAAGAGACAGCCACTTTAGACTGTCTTCCAACAGATCTTCTGTTTTACCCCAAGTGTATATGAAAAAAAAAAAAGTGCCTAAAAAATATTCATTAAGTTAAATCAATTATTCCCCATTTACAATCTAAGTGTTATCCAATAAAAGGCAGCCGCTATAGACTGCCTACAAACAGATCTTCTATTTAAACCCTAGTGTATTTGTGTAAATAAAAAAAATAAAATAAAAATGAATCTCTTATAGTGCCCTAATTAATATAATATCCTACGAGGACTTGGCCTTCCAAGCCTAATAGTGAAGAAAAAATAAATAAAAAATGAATCTCTTATAGTGTTAATATAATATCCTAAGAGGACTTGGCCTTCCAAGCCTAATAGTGAGAAAAAATATATATATATATATAAAAAAGTGCCTAACAGGTATTCATTAAGTTAGATAAATTATTCCCCATTTACAATCTAAGTGTTATCCAATAAAAGGCAGCCGCTTTAGACTGCCTACAAACAGATCTTCTATTTAAACCCTAGCGTATTTGTGTAAATAAAAAAAAAAAAGAAAGAAGGAGAAAAAAAAAAAATGAATCTTTTATAGTGCCCTAATTAATATAATATCCTAAGAGGACTTGGTCTTCCAAGCCTAATAGTGAAAAAAAAAAAAAAAGGTTTTATGTTTTTATCCCTCCCCATCCACTACTCCCTCCCCAACCACTTCTGAATCCCTGAACTTCCTCCATCCCTCCCAGATCCTATCCCATTTTCTCCTCGTCTCATTATGATTTGACATCAACTCCTCCATCAGACTGATTCTGTCTATTTCTTTCTTCCGTTCACCTATTGTAGGGACCTCCTTTTCCTTCCATTTCCTTGGTATAAACACCTTTGCCCCATTTAACAAATATGGGATCAGAGTCTCCCTGTACTTAGTCTTTGATAGCCCCGTGTTATGAAATAGACAGTACCAAGGGTCGAATTTTACTTCCAGTCCACTTATTCTCTTTATCCACTTTAATATTTCCCTCCAGTATTCTTGTATCAATGGGCATAGCCACCAAATGTGGGCATGAGTTCCCTCCCCCCCCACACTCCCTCCAACATAAAGGTGACTCCTCCTTATTTATTTTATGTACTTTCATTGGTACAAAATACCATTTAGTCAACAGTTTATAGTTCATCTCTTTTATATTTGCCTCTATTGACGTAGAGTGGACATATTCTAAGATCTGTCTCTTCTTATCTTTGGTTATGGTTTGATTAAGTTCCTCTTCCCAGCTACTCAAAGCTCTACACAAATCAGGTCCCCTTGTGGGAGTCAAAATCCCATATATGTTTGATATTCCCTGTCTTCCAGTACCTCCTACTTCAGTAAGTTTTTCCCAGGCGTTTAACTCACTTCTCGATCGGAGGGGTCTAGGTAAATGATTTATGAAGTGTTGGATTTGGATATATCTCCAGCTATCTCCCCTCTCTAATCCATATTTCTCTCGAAGTTCCAGAATTGGACATGGAGTGTTCCCCTTCAGTACATCCTTCAAAAGCAATGTATCCCCCCGTTGCCCAACGCAAGAACGCCCCACCCTCTTTCCCCGGAGAGAAGTAGTCCGTTCCCGTGAGGGGCATCAGCGGGCTATTACATTGCCATTTCTTTACTTTACACACTCTATCCCAAATTCTAAAAGTTTCTTTAGTTATTGAAGGTAATTCTTGGGTAAAGCCTCTAAATTGATTTGGTATCCATATCAACCTTCCTAGTTTTTTCCTACACAGACTCTCCTCAACTTCTACCCACTTTTTCTCCTGTTGTTTGGTTCCTTGGACCCAATCTAATATCCTCCTTAAAACAGCTGCCACATAATATCTTTTCATGTCAGGGAAGTTTAATCCTCCATCCTGTCTAGAACTAGTCAAGATTTCGGTAGATATGCGGGGTCTCTTTTCTTTCCAGATAAACTTCCCTATTGTTTTCCTTAATATTTTAAAGAATGTATCAGGGATTTTAATCGGGAGAGTTTGAAATATATACAGAGCTTTAGGTAGTATCATCATTTTTACTGTGTTGATCCTACCCCACCACGAAAGTTTTTCTATTGGATATCTCTTCAATTCTAATTTTATTTTATTTAATAGCGGGATATAATTATCTTCATATAAGTCTCTTTCCCTGTTAGATAGGACTATTCCTAGATATTTCATTCCCCTCTGTTTCCAGTTGAATGGGTAAAGGTCCACAAGGTCTCTCCACTCCGATGCACCTAAGGATACACCCATAATCTCAGTCTTCTCTTTATTAATTTTTAAATTTGAGATCTCCTCATAGATCTCATATTCCTTTATTATCTTGGGTAGTGATTGACTTGGGTTTGTTATATACAGCATCATGTCGTCAGCGAACGCAGAGACCTTATGTTCCCTCCCTTCCACCTTGACCCCCTCTATCTCCTGATTGGCTCGTAACGTTATCATAAATACTTCTAAAGATAGAACAAAAAGAAGGGGTGATAACGGGCATCCCTGTCGGGTCCCGTTAAACAAAGGGAACCTCTCCGAAAGAGCTCCATTAACCCGTACCTGGGCTGAGGGTTTAGAGTACAGTGCTGCTATCCAGCTGACTATCCTTGGCCCCAAACCAATATGCCTCAGAGTAGATATCATATAATCCCAGTCAAGCCTATCGAATGCCTTTTCGGCATCGACTGACAGAAACAATGTTGGTGTCCTATGTTTTTTAACTTTTTGAATCAGGAGGACAGTTCTAAGTATGCAATCTCTTGTTTCTCTCCCTGGAACAAACCCCGCCTGATCTTTCTCTACTAATCCCGACATTAGAGGTTTCAATCTCTCCGCTAATATTTTTGCATAGATTTTGATGTCAATGTTGATCAAGGATATAGGTCGATAGCTGGAGCATACTATAGGATCCTTCCCCTCCTTCTCTACAAGAACTATGTGGGCCCCCAGTGCTTCCTCACGTAATGTCTTTCCTCCGCCTATGGAATTCATTTTCTTCTGGAAGAACGGAAGTAAAATCTCCACATATCTTTTATAGTAAAGGGAGGTATACCCATCTGGGCTGGGGCTCTTACCCATCTTTATATTTTTTTTTTTTTTTTTTACAATCAGGTTGTGTTTATTGAGCAGTTATATATACATGAACATATAAACAGAGCTCGGCCAACATAGCCGAGGAATATGACATTACAACTTGTGACATATAAATCAGTGTATTCAGCAGGCAACAGCGACATATAAGGGATAATGAAAAGAATAGAACCTCTGGGGGGGGGGGGCCCCGCCCACCCAACCAGCCATCCTATCTCAACCGGGCGCAAAAGTCTAGAAGGGGGCCGTAGGACCAATCAAGGCGATATCCAGGGCAACCACACCTTGTCAAACTTCCAGGGGCATCCCCTGCTGATATACGTCAGCCTGTACATTGGTATTGCAGCATCAACCATGGCCAGCCAGGAGGACACTGACGGAGAGCTAGGGGACATCCACTTGCAAATGATAGACTTTTTGGCATAAAATAACAAGTATGCAATCAACTGTTTCCTATGGCGGGGTCTCTGCTCATCATCTTGGACCCCAAACAAGGCTAGCTCTGGCGACACGGGAAGCTCCAAGTCCAGTTTCAGATTGATCAACTCAAACACCCCTCTCCAGAATACCTGTATCTTAGGGCATTCCCAAAGTAGATGTATAAGGGTGCCAGGGTGAGTCCGACATCTTGCGCAGCAGGGGTCTCTGTCAGGATATATCCTATGGAGCCTAACCGGTGTATAATACACCCTGTGCAGCATTTTGATTTGTGTCAGTTTGTCCCGGGAGGAAATCACCAGCTTGGGACATTCCTCCAACGCGTCCTCCCACTCCTCTTTCCCCAGGGATGGGACGTCCGCCTTCCACCTCTCCCAAAGCCTGTCCAGTCTCGGGGTATCTGGTTTGAGCAATGTCCCATATAGTACAGAGAGTGGCTTTTTGAGGTCCTCCTGTATCAAGAGCGACTCAACAGGGTCAAATTCTAACAGGGGTCTAGTGGAGAATTGCGCCCTAGCAGCGTGGCGTAGTTGGAGATATCGGAAGAGCATCCATCGCGGCACCTGAAACTGCCTGCTAAGCTGTGCAAAGGTTAAAAGTACCCCATTTGGCATAATGTCCTGCAGTGTTTTAACCCCGAATCTGGCCCAGACCTGTGGATCAGGAATCGATCTAAAGTGCGGCAGTCCAGGATTGCCCCACAATGGCTGAGCCGGGGCCCATCTATTGGGCAGGGAGAACCTTTTCCTAGCAGCCGCCCAAACCTTAAGGGTAGTTTTGGTGGGGGCCGGAACCAAAGAATATGCCCCTGCCCCTCTGTATATCAGATTTCGCAGGTCCATCAAGGAACCCAAACAGGCTGCCTCGAGGCACACTGCTGCATTTGACCTATCTCCCGCCACCCACCAGTGTGCCGTCACCAGGACAGCTGCCCAGGAGTAGACCAGCAGATCTGGTAAAGCGAGCCCCCCCAGCCGCGTAGGAAGATGAAGGGTAGACCTCGCCAGTCTGGGGACCCTCCCATTCCACAGAAACGAGGTAATGCACCCATTAACAGCTCTAAAGAAGGAGGCCGGGATTCAGACCGGGGCGTTCTGGAATATATAATTAAACTTTGGTAGCATAACCATCTTAATAATGTTGATGCGTCCTATGAGGTTCAGGGGGAGACCAGACCAAGCCAGGCACTTCTCCTTTACTACATTCAATAGGGGGAGAACATTTTGTGTATAATATTGGGCTGCCTCCCTTGTCACCATTACTCCCAAATATTTAAATTCAGTGACCCACTTTAAGGGGGACGGGCTAGCCAGAGAGGGAGCCCGGGCATCCAGCGGGAAGAGCACCGACTTGGACCAGTTTATTCTGACTCCAGAGAACGTCCCAAAAACTTCAAACGTCTCCAGGGCTGCCAGCAGCGAGGGACCAGCGTCATTGAGGTACAGGAGGGTGTCGTCCGCGTAGAGGGATATCTTCTCCTCCAGCCTCCCCACCGATAGCCCGGAAATCGCCCGGGACTCCCGGACAGCAATCGCCAGGGGTTCCAATGCAAGGGCAAATAGGCCGGGGGAGAGGGGGCACCCCTGACGAGTCCCCCTGGAAAGCGGAAAGGGCTCCGAGACCCATCCATTTGTGCGAACCCTCGCCACCGGCCTCCCATACAGCATCCGAATCCAGTGTATAAAACGGGGGCCAAAGCCAAACCTGGCCAAGACCTCCCACAAATACCCCCATTCCACCGAGTCGAAGGCTTTCTCCGCGTCCAGAGAAGCCACCACCCGGGATCCGACACGGTCATGCGTTACAGAGAGATTCAAAAAGAGTCTCCGAATATTGATGTCGGTGCCCTTACCCGGCATAAATCCAGTCTGATCCATGTGAATCAGCTCAGTAATCACTCCCGATAGGCAGTTCGCAATGATCTTGGCAAGGACTTTAGCGTCCACGTTCAGTAGGGAGATGGGCCTGTAGGAGGCACAGTCTAGAGGATCCTTACCGGGCTTGGGCACCAACACAATAACCGCCTCCGCCATAGATTTAGGCAGGGCACCATGTCTGCTGAATTCTGAAAGAAGCATTGTCAGTTTTGGGGCAAGGGTCTCCAAGTTCTGTGAGTAGAATTCTGTCGGGAGTCCGTCAATCCCAGGGGCCTTACCTCCCTGCAACCCCCTTATGGCCCCCTGAACTTCCTCCAGGGTAATGTCTGTCTCGAGGTCTGCCCGCATAGTCTCATCAAGTGTGGGGAACGGGACCGAGTCCAAATAGGCCTACAGGTCAGAGGGCGAATACTGAACTCTCGAGGAGTAGACCCCTTGAAAGAATTGGGAGAATCTAGTATTAATATTGTCCGGAGAAGTAAGCACCATCCCTCCCTCATCCCGTACCCCTACTATATGTGTAGACTGAGTCGAACCCCTGGATAGCCATGCCAGCAAGTGTCCATTCTTGTTTCCATGTTCAAAAACTCGTTGGGCAGAGTATAACATAGATTTCTTAGTCTGATCAATCCGGCACAGGGAAAGCTTCCTAAGGGCCTGCTGCCATGTAGAATATGTTGCCTCCGTAGGGGCCGCAACATAGGATCTCTCACATCCACTAGCCTCCTCCTCCCTGTCAAGCAACTCCTTCTCACCCTCCCTTTGCAATGAGGATATCCGGGAGATATATTCCCCCCTAACCCAGGCCTTAAAAGCATCTCACTGCACACCAGAGCCAGCCGAGTCCCTGTTAGCAGACCAATAATTACAGATAGACTCCGCCATATCTTCCTGAATCCTGTCGTCCATGGCCCAGTACCTGGAAAGGCGCCACAGCCTCGCACCCCCAGGGTCCGCAGGCGATAGATCCAGACAGACGGGCGCGTGATCCGATATGCCCCTAGATAGATGACTAGCATCTCGAACCCAATTTAGGGCCGCAGTAGTGGCATATACTAGATCAATACGAGACAGAGTTTTATACGTGGCAGAGTGGCACGTGTACTCCCTAGTATGAGGGTGAAAATGTCTCCACACGTCCGTCAATCCATATGCATCCACCCATCGGGGGAGGTCCGAGGAGGGTCGAGACACGCAATGCAGCCTGTCCATGCCCTGGGAGGGGACCAAATTAAAGTCTCCAAAAACGTAAAGAACTGGTGCATCAAATTCAAAAATTATCCCCATAAGATCATATAGCAGTTGTATCGAGGCCGGGGGGGGGGGGCAAGTACACCCCAGCCAAGACCACCCGCTTATCAAAAATACACGCATGGAGAACCACAAATCTGCCCCCGGGGTCCGTACGGACGTCTATGATCCGGAACGGCAGAGACTTCCTAATCAGGATACTTACTCCCCGGGCATAGCAGGAGTAGGTGGAGTGGTAAGCTGCACCAACCCAGGCCCTACGCAAAGCTAGAATTTGTGAGCCCGTCAAGTGAGTCTCCAATAGAATACAGATGTGGGGGCTAATCTTCTGGAGGTACCGGAACACCAGGGATCTCTTAACCGCAGAGCCGAGACCCCGGACGTTCCAGGAAACAACTCTAATCTGAGCCATCAGGACGATTGACGAACATATATATCCCCACCCCCCACAGACACCGAGCACCCAAGATCCAAAAAAGGGCACAGGGACCCCCCCTCCCCCCCCAGAACATCTCCATCACCGAACCTGCAAAAAGAAATTATTAGGCATGTAATGTCACAAAGAAACAAAACAAAAATCTTCCCCTCCCCCTGCAACAGCAGTATAACGACCAGTTCCCACCAGTTCCCTATCCCCCCCCCCCACCCCGCCACCCCATCCCAATCATGGAGAGCATAATCCCCTAACTCCAGACAACAGGTCTGTTAGAACAAGGTACTAGTGTATCGGGCCGTGGACCGGAGGAGACCACACACTAGTCCAGGTGCTAGTTCAGCACCAGAGCCGCTGGCCACCACATGAAAGTACCTATTAATGCAGGTAGCAACCCCAAATTCCCCACGGCAGTCCATGGCAAAGTACAGGAGCCAAAAAAAAAAAAAAACAACAAACAGTCTACCAGGTCACCAGGAATAAGGACAACAGGTGGTAAGTCAGTCAAAGAAACATCTCCTGCAAGCAGGGGCACATTACTTGAGAGTAACTGCACTCGGGGCATTCAAAAGGGCATAGTACATACCCCATAACAGCACTGGTGTCCCCAGGCAGCAGAAGAACCCAAACATCTGGAGGTTCCCGGCAGAATTGAAGGCAGCAAGGTGGGCCCCACCGCAGCCAGGGTGGCACCAGATAAAAGGCAGATATGTCTTCTCATGCATAGAAGGAAGGTAGTTGACAACTCAGTGACGAGGTGGTAGTGTGTCGATCCAGGAGAAAGCTTCCCTTGGTGACATGAAAATGCGTATGGTTTCACCATCTTGTACCCGGAGACGTGCAGGGAACATCATATTGTATCGAATATCACGGGTGCAGAGCTGGGCCTTGACCTGGTCGAATGACTTCCGCAACTTCTTGGTCTCCATCGAATAATCCGGGAAGATGAGAACTTTAGCGTTCTCGTACCGAAGCTCTCCCTTACCCCTTGCGGCTCTCAGCACCTCATCCCTGTCCCGAAAATTCAGGAACCGGAGAATGAACGTGCGGGGGCGGCCGCGGAGGGATCCGGTGCGCTCGCTCCACCGCATAGAAGGGAGAGAAGTGAGCCTCTGGGAGGAGATCACGCAGAAGGCCCTCCACAAATCCAGTTGGGGACTGTCCCTCCGCACCCTCCGGGAGTCCAACAATCCGGAGGTTGTTCCTCCTATTTCGGTTTTCGGCGTTGTCGGCCTTATATTCCAGTGCCTTGATCCGGTTGTGCATGGCTCGGAGGTCAGCGGAGTGGCTTGTCACTACGTCCTCCACATCCCCCACCCGCCGCTCAGCCTCCGAGATTCGGGACCTCATCTTGTCCATATCCTGCCTCATGATCCCCATCTCCAGCTGCACAGCCTCAATCTTAGAGGTGAGTGTTGCTTGGCAAGTCGCTATGGCTGCCATGATGTCGGCTACATAGCTGGGCTGGGACGGGGGCTCCTCCGCCCGCACTGTTTGTGACGCCATCTTGGAAGGTCGCACACCACGAGGCCGCACACAGGCCGGGGGAGAGTCCGCAGGGATCTCGGACAGCGGAAGAAACCGAAGCGTCCTACCTCCACCTGAGCCTCCCCGCCGCGTGCGGCGTCTCATCTGCCAGGGAATAGGAGCCACGAACGGAGTTTAAAACCGCCTGGACAGGATAAAAGGCAAGGTAGCCAGCAGAGCTCCGTTAAGTGCGACTGTTCAGGTCTCCATCCCGGCCACGCCCCCCATCTTTATATTTTTAATTGTTTGCGTTATTTCCTCTCTCGATATTTCTGTTTCCAATTTATTAATACTTTCTTCTGGTATTTCCGGAAATTTTATCTTTTTCAAGTACTCTTTAATTTTTCTACTTCTGTTATAAGATTCTATTGGGGCCTGTTCTTTGTTTACATTATATAATTCCTGATAATAATCCTGGAAGATATTTATAATCTCCTTCGTGGAATGCCTCATCTCACCTTTATTGTTTTTCATCTTTGATATAAAATTTTGAGTGTTCCTAGGCTTAATTGTCCTTACAAGTAATTTACCTGGTTTATTACCCATAACATAGAATTTTTTACTCATATTATTAAATGCCCATTTAGTTTCTTTTTCTAATACCTCCTTTAATTTTTCTCTTTTCCCAGTCAATGTTATTAAGATTTGACCTTCCTGACTTACTTTGTGCTTTTGTTCTAGGTCCTTAATTTCTTCTAGTAGGGTCTGTCTTTGGGCCTGTCTTCTTTTTTTCCTCTTAATCCCCTCTTCTATCAATCTGCCTCTCATATATACTTTTTGTGTTTCCCATAATACCAGTGGGTCAACATTTTCTACATCATTCTCTTTGAAGAAGCAGACCATGTCATTTTCTAGATCTTCCGAGATCTTCTTATTATTTAACAGGGTTTCATCAAGTCTCCACACTCTCTGGCCCGCCGGGATTTCCCTTAAAGCAAGGGTCAATTTGACCGGCGCATGATCAGAGATCGTTACCGTCTTTATTTCTACCCTCCTTAGATCTTCTAATAACCGATGATCTATCAGAATATGATCAATTCTAGAGTATGATCTATGTACTGGAGAATAATATGTATAGTCCTTCTCTTTTGGATGTGTAATTCTCCAGGCCTTAACTAAATGCATTTGATGTATTTTAGATTTTACAGATCTCAGGTGTTTACCTGCGGACCTTAATGATATAGGTTGTGTGTCTAAGACAGGATCAAAAACAAAATTAAAATCCCCGGCAAGTATCACCTTTCCCTCTTTAAAGACCTCCAGTCTATTCAAGATTTTCTTTAAATACACTGAGGGCCGTACATTCGGGCAGTATACATTTGCCAATGTGAACCTTATATTAAACAAAGAGCCCTTGACAAAAGTATATCGCCCCTCAGGATCTAACTCCACAGCATCCACTGTGAAGCATGTATTCCTGTCGAATCCAATCGCCGTTCCCTTAGACCTTTTATTAGAGGAATAACTATGTATCCATATAGGATACTCTTTTGAATTCAATCTAGTCTTTGATGTCCACTTTAAATGTGTTTCCTGAAGAAACACTATGTTTGCCGATTCTCCCCTCATCTCTTGCAAGATCTGGTATCGCTTATTTGGGCAATTTAATCCCCGCACATTATATGTAACTATTTTCAGAGTTTCCATTTCTATAATTGATTTCTTTCATTGTGACCCAATTGTTATGCAACAGACATGTGCCGGGTCGAAGGGGCATTAACAGATCTAATACCTCTAACAAACCTTCAGACCATAACCCCTTAGAACTAGTCCTCATAAATTTTTGATGAACAGCCTCCTCTCTGGTATATTTCAGCGTCAGTAGGAAAAGCCGAGACCACATATACCCCCCTCCCCCCACCCCCATTCACATTGCAAATCAATGTTTTGAGTCCTTTGGCGTGATCCCATCCCGGCAATCTGCCAGGTGGGAGCCGCCTCTGGGCTTCGCATCTGTCCCCCCGCTCCCCGGGGTCTACCCAAAATTGGAAAGGCCCCAGAGCGCAGGCGGGCATTCCCTCTCCAAACCTCCCTCTCAGGAGAATACAGAATCATACAGAATCATACTTTTAATCTCTACATCTTATCTTCCTTCATCTCTCTCCCTCCACACCTTTCACCCACCCTCTTCCTTCCCCTTCTATCAGTTCAATTTACCTCCCTCCTCCACCCCATTATCTCCTTAACACTAAGTTCGTTTCCAGTCCTGATCCTTCCACTTTCTCCATACTGGGGGTCTCTTTTCCCAATTTTCTACCTGTATACCTTCTATATTCAGTCTTTTACAGAATTCTTTTATATCTTCTGGAAATCTAACGGTTGCTGATACCCCCTCTTTTTTCACCACCAGGCATGCAGGGAACCCCCACCTATAGGGTATATTATTTATCTGCAGGAAATTTGTTAGAGGCTTCAATGCTCTTTTTCGCGCCAAAGTCTCTGGAGCCAGGTCTGAGAAAATAGATAGTTTAATTCCCTTATATTCCATCGGGGAGGAGTTTCTAGTACTTTGCGAGACCAGGTCTTTTTGTCCATACTCATGAAATCTTATTATAATGTCTCTTGGAAGGTCTCTCTGAGTGCTGTACGATCTTTGTATTCTATGTACCCTCTCGAATTGCATTGCTGCCGCTGTTTCATTCTTTAGAGCTTTATTAAATATCCCTCGTAGAACCTCTTCCACTTCTGTATCTTTAACCTCTTCCGGAAGTCCTCTTATCCGGAGATTTTTTCTCCTACTCCGATTCTCCTGGTCCTCTAATTTATATCGGGCGTTCCTTATCTCTATCCAGTCCATATCTGCCCTATCTCTAAGTTCTTTTATAGCGTTTTTATGTTCTTCTAGCTGATCTTCTATTCCCTCTACCCTATGTAATACACTCTGAATATCCTTTCTCGTAGCTCCCATTTCGCCTTTTATTGTTCGCTCCAGGCATGATATCATTTCAATCATGTCCGTCATATCTTGCTTTGTTGGAGGGTCCTGTAGATCTTCGCGGGGTGTATCAGTTTGTTGATGTTTTTCCGGGGTTTTCTTACTTTTGGTTTCTGAAACTTGGGCCTTACTTCCTTTATTTTTCCCCGAGGTCCCTGGGGACCCTTCCTTCACCTCATTCATCTCTGGGTGACCAATATTTTTTTTGGTGTTCCTGAGTTTAAATCTCTATTTCTAGGACTCTACGACATTTGATCCGACCCTTCTACAATCAAGTAAGACTTGATTGTGCTCCGGCTGGTTCCTTCCCCCTGATTTACTTTAACACCCTTTTTTACCATTTTCTCCTTGACCGAGGATCTTAACTCCAGCACAAAGCTGAGTGTAATCTACTTTTTCTTCTCCCCCCCACCTCTATCCTACCCCTATCCCTCCTCCTCCCGCACCACCTATCGGGGGAATCTTCAGCTTTATGTCTATAGATTTAGAGAGTTTAAATTCTGCTTCAATGTAGTTTCTCACTTAAGTAATATACTGTAACTTTATACGTTTTCAGTCCCTTAATATCCGCTCATTACCGGATGATTCAAGTAGTCTCACTATTTCACTTTCTGCCCCACCCCCCCTTTCCTTTTTCCTACGGCTAGCAAGAAACACAAAAGTAATTGAACTTAATACTTAATGCAGATTTTGATACATTAGTCGCGTCTCAACACCTTCTTAATACATATCCCAGTGTTCCAAAACTAACTCAACCACAGTAATAACTTGGTACTTATAAACCAAAAAATAAAAAAAAGGGGAAAAGGGAGGGAGAAAAAATAAAAAATAATGATAAATATAGGACAGAAAATTAAATCCCTTGATATATATAATTTCTTAATGATTCAGTTCTTTCCATATTTTCATGCCCAAAAAAAAAGGCAAAAGGACAAAAGGCAAGAAAAAATAAAAATAAATAAACAGATAAAAAAAACAAAAACACAGGCCCTTGCATATGCAGATAGGTGTACGGTTCACATCATACTGGGTTGTGAGTGAAGGTAGTATGAGACTCCTAGCAATCCGACAGCTGAAAATTCAGGAGATTTGCAGTTTTAACAGGCTAATGGCAGGGAGTTCCCACAGTCTTAGAATCTCATTCTCTCAGCATGAATGGTTAGGGGTGGTTAGTAATGGTTAGGAACAGTTAGAATTGACCAAAAAACAAAGGAAAAATGGGAGATGAGAGAAAAAAAAAAAGTGGACTAGGGACAAAATCCTTAGGTATCAACCCCGGTATAGATAAATGCAGGGAACTTCACAGTTCTCATACGACTAATAAGTCCAAGATCCAATGATTAACATCTATCTATCTTGTATATCTGGGCAGTTCCCTTTATTATAGAGAGACTTTTTGATGCATCTATATCTTCGTATTACATCAGTCCTTCAATCTTCCCTGTTCTTATTACAGCCTTCAATGAGCGGGGGAGTCAAGAGGAAGAGTGATACGTTTTTTTTTTTTTTTTAGCTTACCCCTCACTACCCGGGACGTCTCCGACTCTCTCTCGGATCTCCTGTCCTGGAAGGAGCTCTCATGGGGACACCTTGGGGATACCTCCGGCTGTAGGTACGAGGTCTCCCTACTATCCAATCTCCGCTCACCTCGGCTCCCGTCACTTCCCGACAACAGATCCGGACCTACTGCTCCGCCGCTCCAATACACCAGAGTGTGGATTCCGACATACGATCATACGATCACCTGGAGGATCCCGTAGTAGTCTCGATGAGTCTCGCGTTGTCCTTCGTTCTCTCTGGATACTGACGTGACCCGCTTCAGGTCTCCGTACTCCGTCCACATCCAGCGCGTCTAACACTCACCCGGCTCCCGGCTTGCAGTATCTCAGCGGCTTTCCCTCAGATCCCTGCCTCTTAACGCTCCCCCTTCAGGCGTCTCTCCGGAGGGTCAGGTAAGGTGAAAAATAGAGGGACGGAGGGTTATTAGCCGGATAGATTTAATCTAAATTGGGTCTAATGAGTCCCGGAAAGATAAGACCATCTCTCTTTTCAGAAGTTCAGAGATTCAGGTGTTCAGTACCTCAAAGCCTCTGTTTCATATCCTCGTTCACATCTTACTTCTTGCTCTGATTTCCTGGAGGAGGTTTGGAGCCTGCCTGCTAGGCGCTGATCTTACGGCGCCATGTTGTTACTACCACCAACAAAAATGCTGTTCATGCAAAACTATTACATATATATTAGGAATACAGTACAAGACTGACATATATCTATAACAAGCAAAATGCCTAGCAAATAAATAAACAAACTATGGTCTATACACAGTAAAAGTATGCTTAAGGCTGGGTTCACACATGTGCGATGCAAATTCCAGCTTTCTTATCTCTGCAAAGAGATAAGAGAGCTGTTCAGCAGATCCTCTCCGTTTTAGCTGCGAATTTGGTGACCTGGGAGAGAGGAGGGGGAGGGGGGAAGTGTAGTGAGGAGAAGGAGAGAAATCCTGTTGAGAACTGAACACATCTGCGAATCAGATGGGTACCCATAGAAGATAATGGGCCTGAATTCGCACCTGAGCAGCACCACAATGCCTAGAAAATGCACCCGTTTTTTTGGACAATGCGCAGTGCGACTGCATCGCACATATGTGAACCAGCCTCATTAAAATCTATGTATTTTATAATGTTATGCGAATTGGATGCGGTGTAAGCTGCAACCAATTCGCATAGGTGTGAACGGGGCCTAAAAGTTGCTAAACTCCGGTTACCTTTGTGTTGGTGATCTCCGTTGACAACTCGGACTCAGCCTTCTTCTTTTGGAGATCAGGTACCTTCTTAGCTGGTTACAGATGAGTCTTTTGGTGTTAATGCATTATGAAGCTTTCTAGTCTTGCAGACTGTCCTTGGTGTTTAAGGTATAAGAGGCTCCCAGCTTATGACCAACACCCCTTTTATGTGTCAGGTTGTTTACCAGTTTGTTGACAAAGGTTACAAACTCGTTTACCTCAGCAACCAACTGTCAACAGTTCCCACTGTTACCAAGGCATTCGTTTGAGAAACATCCTCACACAAACCTGATCTCTTAAATAAAAAGAGTCTGATAGAGAAAGTCATTAGTTTAATGAGAGAGGTGGAGAGAGATGTATTATACAGTCCGGTCAATAAATATTGGGACATCGACACAATTGTAATCTTTTTGGCTCTATACACCACCACAATGGATTTGAAATGAAACTAACGTAGATTTGCTTTAACTGCAGACTTTCAGCTTTAATTTGAGGGTATTTACATACAAATCAGATGAACGGTGTAGGAATTACAACAGTTTGTATATGTGCCCCCCACTTTTTAAGGGACCAAAAGTAATGGGACAATTGGCTGCTCAGCTGTTCCATGGCCAGGTGTGTGTTATTCCCTCATTGTCCCATTTACAAGGAGCAGATAAAAGGTCCAGAGTTCATTTCAAGTGTGCTATTTGCATTTGGAATCTGTTGCTGTCAACTCTCAATATGAGATCTAAAGAGCAGTCACTATCAGAGAAGCAAGCCATCATTAGGCTGAAAAAACAAAACAAACCCACCAGAGAGATAGCAAAAACATTAGGTGTGGCCAAATCAACTACTTGGAACATCCTTAAAAAGAAAGAACGCATCGGTGAGCTCAGCAACACCAAAAGACCCGGAAGATCGCGGAAAACAACTGTGGTGGATGACCGAAGAATTCTTTATCTGGTGAAGAAAACACCCTTCACAACAGTTGGCCAGATCAAGAACACTCTCCAGGAGGAGAGAAGACTTCACCAGAGTGAATACAGAGGGTTCACCACAAGATGTAAACCATTGGTGAGCCTCAAAAACAAGAAGGCCAGATTAGAGTTTGCCAAACAACATCTAAAAAAGCCTTCACAGTTCTGGAACAACATCCTATGGACAGATGAGACCAGGATCAACTTGTACCAGAGTGATGGGAAGAGAAGAGTATGGAGAAGGAAAGGAACTGCTCATGATCCAAAGCATACCACCTCATCAGTGAAGCATGGTGGTGGTAGTGTCATGGCATGGGCATGTATGGCTGCCAATGGAACTGGTTCTCTTGTATTTATTGATGATGTGACTGCTGACAAAAGCAGAAGGATGAATTCTGAAGTGTTTTGGGCAATATTATCTGCTCATATTCAGCCAAATGCTTCAGAACTCATTGGATGGCGCTTCACAGTGCAGATGGACAATGACCCAAAGCATACTGCGAAAGCAACCAAAGAGTTTTTTAAGGGAAAGAAGTGGAATGTTATGCAATGGCCAAGTCAATCACCTGACCTGAATCCGATTTGAGCATGCATTTCACTTGCTGAAGACAGAACTGAAGGGAAAATGCCCCAAGAACAAGCAGGAACCGAAGACAGTTGCAGTAGAGGCCTGGCAGAGCATCACCAGGAATGAAATTCAGCGTCTGGTGATGTCTATGCGTTCCAGACTTCAGGCTGTAATTGACTGCAAAGAATTTGCAACCAAGTATTAAAAAGTGAAAGTTTGATTTATGATTGTTAATTTGTCCCATTACTTTTGGTCCCTTAAAAAAGTGGGAGGAACATATACAAACTGTTGTAATTCCTACACCGTTCACCTGATTTGGATGTAAATACCCTCAAATTAAATCTGAAAGTCTGCAGTTAAAGCACATCAGCATTGTTGCATTTCACATCCATTGTGGTGGTGTATAGAGCCATAAAGATTAGAATTGTGTTGATATCCCAATATTTATGGACCTGACTGTGTATGTATGTGTATGTGTGTGTGTGTGTGTATATATATATATATATATATATATATATATATATATATATATATATATATATATATATATATATATACAGGTCCTTCTCAAAAAATTTGCATATTGTGATAAAGTTCATTATTTTCTGTAATGTACTGATAAACATTAGACTTTCATATATTTTAGATTCATTACACACAACTGAAGTAGTTCAAGCCTTTTCTTGTTTTAATATTGATGATTTTGGCATACAGCTCATGAAAACCCCAAAATCCTATCTCAAAAAATTAGCATATTTCATCCGACCAATAAAAGAAAAGTGTTTTTAATACAAAAAAAGTCAACCTTCAAATAATTATGTTCAGTTATGCACTCAATACTTGGTAGGGAATCCTTTTGCAGAAATGACTGCTTCAATGCGGCGTGGCATGGAGGCAACCAGCCTGTGGCACTGCTGAGGTGTTATGGAGGTCCAGGATGCTTCGATAGCGGCCTTAAGCTCATCCAGAGTGTTGGGTCTTGCGTCTCTCAACTTTCTCTTCCCAATATCCCACAGATTCTCTATGGGGTTCAGGTCAGGAGAGTTGGCAGGCCAATTGAGCACAGTAATACCATGGTCAGTAAACCATTTACCAGTGGTTTTTGCACTGTGAGCAGGTGCCAGGTCGTGCTGAAAAATGAAATCTTCATCTCCATAAAGCTTTTCAGCAGATGGAAGCCTGAAGTGCTCCAAAATCTCCTGATAGCTAGCTGCATTGACCCTGCCCTTGATAAAACACAGTGGACCAACACCAGCAGCTGACATGGCACCCCAGACCATCACTGACTGTGGGTACTTGACACTGGACTTCAGGCATTTTGGCATTTCCCTCTCCCCAGTCTTCCTCCAGACTCTGGCACCTTGATTTCCGAATGACATGCAAAATTAGCTTTCATCCGAAAAAAGTACTTTGGACCACTGAGCAACAGTCCAGTGCTGCTTCTCTGTAGCCCAGGTCAGGCGCTTCTGCCGCTGTTTCTGGTTCAAAAGTGGCTTGACCTGGGGAATGCGGGGCACCTGTAGCCCATTTCCTGCACACGCCTGTTCACGGTGGCTCTGGATGTTTGTACTCCAGACTCAGTCCACTGCTTCCGCAGGTCCTCCAAGGTCTGGAATCGGTCCTTCTCCACAATCTTCTTCAGGGTCCGGTCACCTCTTCTCGTTGTGCAGCGTTTTCTGCCACACTTTTTCCTTCCCACAGACTTCCCACTGAGGTGCCTTGATACAGCACTCTGGGAACAGCCTATTCGTTCAGAAATTTCTTTCTGTGTCTTACCCTCTTGCTTGAGGGTGTCAATGATGGCCTTCTGGACAGCAGTCAGGTCGGCAGTCTTACCCATGATTGCGGTTTTGAGTAATGAACCAGGCTGGGAGTTTTTAAAAGCCTCAGGAATCTTTTGCAGGTGTTTAGAGTTAATTAGTTGATTCAGATGATTAGGTTAATAGCTCGTTTAGAGAACCTTTTCATGATATGCTAATTTTTTGAGATAGGAATTTTGGGTTGTCATGAGCTGTATGCCAAAATCATCAATATTAAAACAAGAAAAGGCTTGAACTACTTCAGTTGTGTGTAATGAATCTAAAATATATGAAAGTCTAATGTTTATCAGTACATTACAGAAAATAATGAACTTTATCACAATATGCTAATTTTTTGAGAAGGACCTGTATATATAATCTCCATCTCTCAAATGAACACAGTGGACAGGGGCAATCAAAAACAAACGCGTGTCCATTTTTGTGCAGTAAAACAACGGTACTGCAAATTGCACGTTCCTGAAAAAAAACAATACAATAGAGTTTGGATGCAATGTGGGTTTGTATGCATATTTTGGCATTTTTAAAAAAAAAAATTCTGTCTTTTTTGCAAAGGGGTGACGCAGATGACTGTTGCAGAGCTAAATGATCTTCTGGAGGAAATTGAGATTGCCATTAAGAATTATTCAGAGGAACTGGTACAGCATCTGGCCTTAAGAGATGAACTTGAATTTGAGAAAGAAGTAAAGAACAGTTTCATTTCTGTCCTAATTGAAGTTCAAAATAAACAAAAAGAGCACAAGGAAAATGTAAAAAAGAAGAAAAAGCTAAAAAGTAACGGCACACAGAATGGCAAGCAGGAAAGAAGTAATTTACCAGGAACGGTACATATGTTTACCTAATCTTATGTATTTGTGAAAAGCATTTATAGTGTGAAGCTGCATATGCCTTTGTGAATTGAATTTTACAGTGATTGTTACAGGGAACTAGTGCGAACAGAATATGGGAATTGCGACTGCTGTCTTGGTTTATAGAGGCGTATGTCCCAGACACTAATCCTGATCTTGGCCTCACGATCAGGTTAACTAACCTGGAACAAGTATACAGAATGGGACTGGGCTGTTTGCTTGTTCAATGCATGCTTGATCCTTGATTCAAGAGATCTTAAAACCAGCATTAGGATGGCACACATTACAGAAACGAGTCAGCAGAACAGTGTCTATATTTCTATTCTCATAATTTTCGTTTTAATGGACAGATCACTCAGAACTGATATTTCAGTTATGAAAGGACACTAGTGAGTTGAATTGTGCACTGCATTCTCATTTTTTATGGACTTAGGTACATTTTCATGTTTCCAATTCTGATCAGCGCTTTTACAATGGAGTTTTACAGCATTCCTCTCCTCCCATCGCAACAGAGAAAAAGAGAGAGAGACTTTTTCACTTTTTCACTACTTGTAGTAAAGGAGACCTGTGAAATCTTGCAAAAGGAGCTCCTGAGAAATTTAAACAGGCCAGTGGCCGAAATAACATTTACTGATACCTCTTCTTTTTCTTTTTTTTTTCCCACTGCTCTGGACCCAACCCTGTATTAAAGCGGAGTTCCACCCAAAAATTGAACTTCCGCTTTTTGGAACCCTCCCCCCCTCTGGTGTCACATTTGGCACCTTTCAGGTGGGAGGGGGGTGCAGATACCTGTCTAAGACAGGTATTTGCACCACTTCCGGGTATCCGAGTCACACCCCTTCATGTCGCCCCCCCGCTGTCTTCTGGGAAACGCACTGTTCCCAGGAGAGAGCAGGGACCAGTGACGGCGCGCTGCGGTACTCGCGCATGCGCAGTAGGGACCGGGCAGTGAAGCCGCAAGGCTTCACTTCCTGATTCCCTCACCAAGAATGGCAGCGGCAGCAACCGTGGACTGATCGACTGCTCGACCTCGTCTGCCGACATCGCAGGCGCGCTGGACAGGTAAGTGTCAATTTTTTTAAAGTCAGCAGCTGCAGTATTTGTAGCTGCTGGCTTTTAAAAAAATGTTTTCGATGGAACCTCCGCTTTAATGAGCTTTGCTGTGTGTATGGTTCCATAGACTACAGTGCATCTCATTTCATCTTAATTTTAGTAAAAAAAAAAACGCAGTTTTGCTAAAAGCCAAATTAATACTCTTCGCATTAAGGCCTCTTGCACACAGGAGTAAAAAAACTTTTTTTTTTTTTTTTTTTTACTGATTTGGAATGAGATGCATTGTTGTCTATGGAACTGTGCACAGTAATACAGCATTGAGTAGTGAGCAGTAACAAAATAGAGTACTTGTCACTGCCCATGCTATCAGTGATGTTGTTCATCCCTTGTGATAACAATCAAGTTGAATAGAAAAAATGAATAAATAAAAATGAAAGCACCCCTGTCCCCTAGTGCTCATATGTATTAAAGCGGAGTTCCACCCAAAAATTGAACTGCATGTAGGTCCCGCACGCATATGTACATATGATTGCACCACACATGTGAGGTATCATCTTGACCATCGGTGAGTGAGAGCAATACTAATACCAGAGCTCATGTTCAACTCTAAGCTGGTAACCTAGAAAGGCTTTTAAAACGTCACCCATGGAGATTTTTGGGTACTATAGTTTTTGTAGTTGGGCATGTTGAGTATCTAATTACTCGCCGTAACATCTTTTCTATATTTACCAAAAAAAAGGTAGTATTATACACACATATTGTGTTTGTGTGCACTAAAATGCATTTAAGTGTGTTTTTTCCCTGGAAAAGTTGTGTTGGATAAATGGCTGTGCAAATATTGTGCAACATAAGAAAATTGCAACAACCACCATTTTATTCCATTTTATTCTCCGGGACCTCTGCTTTCAGAAAACATTTAGTGTTTGGGGGCTCTAATAATTTTTCTAGCAAAAAAAAATATATCTGATTTTAACATAAGTGAAAAATTTCAGAATTGGCCTTAGTATTTAGGAGACACAGGATGAAATCATTCAGGTACAGTACATTGGGATTTTTGCTAGTGAACAGTTCTCTCTCCTCTGAAAGAAGCAAACATTTTTCCTGTATCCTTTGTACTTGAAGATTTTTTCTTCTAGAAGGTTTCTACAGTTGCTGCAGAGCCAGAAGAAGCTCACTTGGCAGCTCTCCAAATTGCCTGTCTGATCCTGGTCATTGCCATGGAATACGTACTCAACTTGACTCTACTGTGAAGGAATAAGTGGGACTGGCCTATACTGTGACCTTGAGCTCTGGCCTATACTGAAATCCTTTGGTGTGACGTGTGAGTCAGCCAAAACACTTTACAAGGCTGTGCTGCACCCACTGATAGAAGCTCGTCCCTAAAAACCCTCTAGGGGGGGGGGTGTTTGCCTGTCACCGGTGCAAAGACTTTCTTGAAAGGGATTCATTCCCTGCACTCTACCTAACACACTCCAGTAAAGGTAAAGTTGACCCAGGGAATATCTGATTGCTTCTTGGGGAATCGGTTAGGAATTTCCCCCTTTTTTCTTCTTTGTTGTTTGAACTGGATGGACTTGTGTCTTTTTTTTTTTTTTTTTTTTTTTAAACCAGATTAATATGTATTCTACATGAATCTACACTCAACTTGTTCAGGTGGACATGGTACTCAGACCTCGTCAGACTCCTGCCAGACTGTCCCTGGGTCCTCCAAGATCATCCAGATCTTTTGTCCCATGAACAGGTTTATCATTCTGCTTCTCAGTTGCTGGCTTTACCAGTCAAATATTGTGGAATGGAGGATTGTAACCTGTTATGGGGAAACACATTGGAAGGAGACTGGAGTTGTGACACGATGATCCAGACCTGTTGGTCATCCCTGGGTTGGATTAACCTCTCTACTGCTTGTTTTATTTATGATGCTGTAAGTGCATGTTTTTAGCCCAATAAATCTCTTATGTTTATATAATCCGCAATGAAACCTCCCTCCAGGGTTGCCAACTTTCAGTAAATTTACGAACAGTTTGTAAAATCTGTACTTTTTCCATTTGTCCTTGAATGTCCATTACGGACATGTAGGCTGCGTGTCCGCAACTGACATTCATGGACAGATGCAACAGTTATGGATTTTACAAACTGTTCGTAAATTTAATGAAAGTTGGCAACCCTGCCTCCCTCTGTTTTTAACCCTACACGTATATCGAGTAGAGCGTGCAGAGTCCAGATCGAAGTGTGCTAGGCTGGGAAGCTGATCAGCAGGCTGTTTGATCCATCCATCACATAGGTGGGAATATACACTGGTTGAATCCATGCATCTGTTCACCTCATGCGTGTCATGATCTCCTATACAGTGGAACCTCGGATTGCGAGTAATGCTGTTAATGAGCGTTTCGCAATATGAGCAATTATTTTATTTTTTTATTCTGACTCAGTTTGCGAGTGTTGTCTTGCAAAACGAGCAGGATTCAAGCCTCTGCGGTGTGCAGTACCGCATTTGGCCAGAGGTGTGGGGGCACCGTTGACACTCGGAGCCGTTCGGAAATACTCGGAAACAGGGTTTCTGAGTGCAGCCGAACGGTCTCCGAGTATTTCCGGTGCCCTCCTACCTCTGGCCACATGCGGTATTGCGTACCATAAAAGTCAATGTGGAACAAATTATCTTAGTTTCCATTGACTTCTATGGGGAAACTCGCTTTGATATGAGAGTGCTTTGGATTACAAGCATTCTCCTGGAACGGATTATGCGTATAATCCAAGGTTCCACTGTAATTTAGAGATCATGGGGATCCGGTAGAGGCACATTTAATCCTTTACATTTGTAGCACAGATTAATCGTTACCTTGCTACTAGGAGTGGTGCACAGTATTATTATTTTTTGAACAAGATTTTTGAACATTTTATTTGAATGAACACACACGGACACTTGATTTGTGGAACTTGTTTTATTTGCTTTTTTTTTTTGTATTATGATGATCTAATCCCATTTTGAATTATTCGTTGTTGGGTCACAGTATATTTTGATTTTTTCCACACACAAAACGGCGCATATTCTTTATATTTTGAGCACAATATATAATATTGCAAAAACATAGTCCATGTGAAAGCATAAATAGTCCAAAGGTTATTTTTGTATATTAATAATCTCTCTTAAAGTGTTGGTGCTTTAAATAATGTTCTCTTCTATAGTGCCAAACTCTTCACCACCAACTTTTGTGCACTTTGTGCAAAACGATGCCCTTCCCCAATGGGACCACACTCACGCGATGCCTCTTGATGATGTCCTGTGGAGTGATGAAACACGTACCCTAAATGATATAGAATAAACAAAGGAACTGTACTAGGCAGACAATTGGATGAAAATTGTGTTTATAACAGAACTTTATTTATACAAAATTAGACAAAGTACAAAGGAAGCTGAAAGCATTGGTGCGTTTGACACACACACACACACACACACACACACACACACCCACCATATTCCAAGGTTACATAGATGGAATGGTTGCTGGTTCTGTCCAAATTGGTCTCAATACCATAGGAGACAGAAATACCCAACGCATTTCGAATGACAATTGTTTTGGATTCTTCTTCAGGGGTACAGACATTTTACAGTGTAATTATTCTGCAATAAAAGGGATTAGCTAGTGTATCACAAATAACAATAAACCATTCATTGCTATACAAATGATACTGACCCCTTTTGTATATGACACGATTAAAAATGCTTTTATTTAAACATTATTATTGTTATTGTACAATAATTAAACTGTGAATGTCTGTACCCCTGAAGAAGAATCCAAAACAATTGTCATTCGAAATGCGTTCAGTATTTCTGTCTCCTATGGTATCCAGACCCATTTGGACAGAACCAGCAGCCACCCATCTATGTAACCTTGGTGTGTGTAATATATATATATATATATATATAATATATATATATATATATATACTCACTCTCTCGATAGATATACACACATACAGTGGAACCTCGGATTATGAGCATAAACCGCTCCAGGAGAATGCTCGTAATCCAAAGTACTCAATATTCTCAATACTCAAAGTACGCATATCAAAGCGAGTTTCCCCATTGAAGTCAATGGAAACGAAAATAATTTGTTCCGCATTGACTTCAATGGCATGCAATTCCGCATGTGGCCAGAGGTGGGGGGCACCGGAGAGCCTCGGAAACACACGGAAAACCCGAGGACAGCTCGGCTGACCTTGGAAAGGCTCGAGAACTGAGTATTTACGAGTCTTTCTGAGCATTTCCGAACGGCTCGGCTCCGGAAATGAGTTGCCTAATTTAGATCCAGCAAAAGTGCCCCAAATAATCATAGTTCCGCCTCCATTTTTTATATCTGGCATCATCTTTTCACCTACTTGTGAACATTCAAACATCCTCATTGATGAACTAAAGATTTCAAGTTTTAAATAACCAGTTCAAAACACATTTTTCCAGTCTTTGGCAGTTCATGAATGGTAGTTCCTGGCCCAAGCAAGCCTCTTTCTTTTGCCAGTTTTTGAAATGTCGTCCTTGCTTCCCCTTGATTTGTCGGACCTGCAGGCTGAAGTGTTCTTGTCGCAGTTAAATCGAACCTTGTCTTTTTTTCAACGTTCCATCTATTAAATCTTCTGCCCTTGTTGTTTTAACTTTGGATAGTAAAACATTTTTTTTTCTGCCAGTAATTACCTTATACAGCCCACTTCCTGTTTTCTTGTCTCGTAAAAAGCCTAGGCTATGACATCATGCAAAGCTCACTCTCTCTCGTGAGAGTTTGCCAGGAAGGGAGTGGAGATGAGTCCTAAGAGGGCCAATGAGAGCTGGAGGTGTGCCTCTGTAAATCCAGCAAGTGAACAGACCACAGCTTCAGCTGCCCATAGTTAAAATGGTTGCAGCTGGACTCGGTGGAGGAAGATTTCTGCAGCATATTTGGCAAGTACAGAATCACAGTATATATAAAATATGCAAAGTGGTTGGAGGGATGCTTCAGAATGAAAGATTTTTTTACAAATTATGTGAGCAGACTACAGTTCCTCTTTAAGTGAGGCTTGCTTGCTTAATTAGTCATGTTTGAAGTTTTTGTCCTAGGAGCTGCCTATCATGTAAGTTGACTCTAGTGGATTTTGGTCTACCAGTTCTGTCCCTACCCCACTTTCTTTTCCTAATTAAAAGTCCAATACTGATGTAGCACACAGATCCCTGGCCTTACCTCCTCAAGGCGGGACACACCGTACCACAATGCCCAGGGTCCTTCTTGAATAAGAGGATGAGCAGTGTTCAGAATTTGTTGGGTCCTGCAGCGAGTTACCTTCCCTCGGCTGGTTCTCACCCCTAGAGTGTAGGGAAGAGTCTGTTGTAGGTGCACCAATTAGGCCAATGTCCAGACAAGGTTAAACCTTAATGAAGGAAGGTTTATATTCTTTATGCTGATAACTGGATAGGAAAGTTGGAGTTGAAGAATAAAGAAACAGGGAGGCAGGTTCAGGCACTTGGTATCACCACTCAATCCCGAGTGGACTCTGCTCACCCGGATAGTCTCCTCTCACGGGCCTAGCAGCCGGAGTGATGCACAAACTTTACTTCTCTTAAGTTTCCCTTGGAGATACGATCGGGAGATTCTCTGCCACAGAATCCCTGAGCCCCGTACCTCTCAGCTCTTGTAATTCAAGAACAGGTGCAAGTTGCTGCACATTACAAGGCCTTAGATGACTAGCAGAATCCCTCCAGAAGTTTACCGGGCCTCTCTTTAACCGTAAAACTCTCACCGGTCCCTCAGAAAGGTCCTCCCCCGGTCTCTTCTTCTTAGAGCGGATCCCCTCTCAGGGGTACCCTGGGATTCCTCCTCTTTGAGCTGAGCCCCAGCTAAAGGTGCTGGGCCCAATGGCGAAGTTGCAGCCCCAAGCTAAAGGTGCCTGGGACCGATGCATATGCGCACCCCTGGCCTGAAGGGCCAGGTCATGCGACCCGAACTCCGGAGCCCCAGCACTATGGAACAACCCCCTCCAGGCGGCGTCTGCCCTTTATGTATCCTCTCCCGGCATGCACAGCAGGTTGACCGCGCCCACTGTATTACTGCCGAGAGAGGACAGCCTAAGGCACAGCACTGTTACCAGTGGTTCAACCCTGACCTGCCATGGCAGTACCACCTACAGGCCACAGGGAACTGCACACCAATACAACACCTGAAACCACACCTAACCGAACCTATCAATAAAAGCGGTCTGAGCCTGGCTACTAGCTCAGACCAACCCCTAAATGTAGGCACACAGCACCCCTCAAAGTAGAGGGGCGCTACACTGACATTTCTCACATGTTAAAAATCTGTATTTTTTGCTAGAAAATTATTTGGAACCCCCAAGCAATATATACCCATAATAATAAAATGTTCGATATTGCAATTTTTTTTATGTCGCACAATATTTGCGCAGAGGTATATCAAATGCAAATTTTCAGGAAAAAATGTACTTTCATGAATTTTAGGCATACTAACACAATATAATACCAGCTTTTTTGGTAAAATATAAAAGATGTTATGCTGCGTAAATCGATGTAAAACTGCACATGTTCATGGATGGCAAAAAACGACACGTACATCAAATTATCCATAGGCAACACTTTTAAAGCCTTTACAGATTTACCATTTTAGAGTTAGAGGAGGTCTGGCGCTAGAATTGTTGCTCTCTCTGATGTTAACGATGATTCTTCACATATGTGGTGTGATCACCATTTATATTTGCGAGTGGGGATCCAGTGTTGCCAACCTATAAGATTGAAATTTACTGACAAACCACCCACAATTTACTGGCACCACCAAGTTTTTACTGACATTTGCCAAAAGTTTAAGGGTTGCAGTTTTAAGTGAAAATTTCTGTAGTTGGGCAACAAATAAGTACAATATGCAATTAGCATTAAGATTTAAGATACATAATAATGCAAAAAACATATTTCTTATTTTATTTTCAATATAGTAAGTAAGTAACTCAGGGACAGGAGGGTAAGAAATTAGGTTAGGTCAGGCACACCCATATGAAACTGACTCTCACGGTAACAATGACAGCAGTGTGCAGCAGCACAGATCACGACACATAATGTCACCTCCTGCGTCACAGCATCAGTCACTCTCCACGCCAGGTGATCCCTCCAGTCCACTCCAGTCTAAACAGCACTGACAGTCCCGCTCCCGGCCTGCCTTGATCCCGACCCGCACACGGGGCTCTGGCCGCTCTGCTTGGCTCCCTTGCACCATGACATCACAGGACATGCTCAGGCACCACCTCCGCCAGAGCCGGCCAAACACACTTATAGCAGGCATTCGGATGGTCTCGGCCGGCTCCGGACCTAGCCAAGCGTCACAGACATATTTTTTTACTGGCAGGAGAAAATTGCCTATTTTTTTACTGGCTGCCAGTAAAAATACTGACGGTTGGCAACACTGGTGGGATCTTTTTGTTCTCATTTTGGAAGGAGGGGTTGAAATTTTTTTGTTTTTTTTTACTTGATTATTATTGCTATCACTTTTATTGCTATTGCTATGAGCAACATCACTTGTGATAGCATGGGCAGTGACAGGTCCTCTTTATGGCGAGACCCTCAAACTCTGGCCTCCAAAGCAGCCGAAACAAACCAAGACTAAAAGTGATGAAATCCTTGTAATTTCCATTTTCTGACATCACAGAGGAGAGGAAGGGAATGGAAGTGGGGCAGGAGAGTCTGGGAAAGGTGGTGGAGGGAAGGGAACCCTCTTCCACCCCCTGTTTAAAGTAGCTGTAGAGCCATTTGATCACTTTTAGCAGAAAACCCATCACCTGCCCTAAAGAACGATACCAGGATCATGGCTGCAGTTGCAGCCATATTCCTGGTATAACTACTTCCCTCTGAGGGTGTTTTTCTACAGCCTAGGTATGGGAAGCAGTCAATTTAACATTTATAACATTTAATTTTGTATTTTTTTATTTTTTGGCACCACTTACCTTTGTACCATTTTTTGGTTATTCACTGTACTTGAACTGCTTGAATTCAATAAGTTGGAAATGTAGCGCAAATGTTTTTGCCAGTAGTGTGTGTGTGTGTGTGTGTGTGTGTGTGTGTGTATATATAATATATATATATGTATATATGTATATGTATATATATATATATATAAACACTTTGACATTACAGGAAGTGTGCAACAACATATTTGGTTAATAAAGTGTATTTCTTTCTCGTACATCACGGGACACAGAGCGACATAGTTATTACTAATGGGTTATATAGATACCTTCAGGTACTGGCAACTTCCAAAACCGGAAGTACCCTCCCCTATATAAGCCCCTCCCATCCGGGAGCACCTCAGTTTTTTGCCAGTGTCTAAGGTGTTGGCCAAGAAGTAACATGTGTTTTTCACTGAGCTTGCGTACAGGTTCTTTTGGGCCTCAGTAAGCTATTCCGGATCCGACCAAAAAAGCTTCATAGCTAAACGGTCGGTACCCGGGCCTTGCAGAGAAGAGCAAGGTTTTGCCTGTAATGCCTCTCTTAGGAGGGCTGGACCCTGGGATCCAGAGCTCTGGTCATACCCACGACCAAGATGTTTTCTGTGCAGGGTGCTATACAGGTCCAGGGGAGTGGAATCCTTGGGAACCCGGTCCCTGAAGGTTTGATTACAATGCCTGCCGTGATAGGTGAAGTTTGGGCTTCTGTGGACCAAACAGAGTCCTGCGGCGAGGAAAAGGTAAGTGGGGGCCCTCGGGAACTTGGTTCTATTGAGGGACCCCCAAGCCTATTTTGTCTTTCTGCCTGTTACCTAAGGTATTCCCGCTAATATTCTGTGTATGCCTGTTACTACTGAGAAAATGTAAAAAAAAATAATAGTAAGCAAGGAAAAAAATAAATGTAAGACCGCGGTACCTGTGCTAGACACTAGAGGCCGCTATGGTTCTTTTTCTTGTAATGTGGATTTTTTTCTTCCAGAATCAAATCCAGGCAGTTGGGAAGCTGTCTCCTCTGCCCTGTTGCTGCGCTCATCCATCCCCGGGCCCTGCGGCAAAGGGACCCTGGCTCCCATCTAGCTCCTTATTGTTTTCAAAAAAGGCGCCGAAGGCGCACGTGCCCGCGTGCGCGAGCACGCGCCTCTATATATAGAGGCGATCTGGAAAAAGGGGCGGAGCGGGTGGATGACGCTCAGGTGTGCGCCGCGGCGCTACTGCGCATGTGCGGGCGTCCAGCGTGTTTTAAAGCACATTATAGCTGGCTATTGAAGTGCACAGACAGAGCTAGCAACAGTATAAAGGCACACAGAGGCGGTTGATGCAGGCATCCCCTAGAAAGGCACTTTAGTAGACACCAACTGTGATATAGCAGCAATTGTGCTAGACTATTCTCAGTAAAAGTGGTGTATTACGGCTGGAATACCTCAGCTTTAGGCTTAGGAATATGCCGTCCAGAAGCTCCGGAACTGAATCTTCCAGGAAGCGAAGGGGGTCTCATCGGGCTCTGAGGATCTTGGGCATGCTTCTGCTGCACCAGTCTCCCCTGAAGTTCAGAGGTAAGTGACCGTAGAGACCCCGCAGGGGTACTTGGTACTGTGGCTGTCCTCAGTTCACCTGCTCCTGTGTATGTAACAGAGGAGGTTTTTTCCTCAGCTCTGGGAGGATTAGAGAGAGATTGTCAACATTGATCGCTGCCTCCCTGTCAGGGAAAGCACGCCCGATCTCCGTCTCCTCCTTCAGAGTGCCTGTTAGCAGAGCAACAGTCCCATACAGGGATCGACCTGCCTGAAGGGGATCAGGATAAGGTTGATTCTGTTATAGAGGAATCAACAGTGGGGGAACCTTTTCTCAGCATCTCAAGCTGAAAGATTATGGGTTCAGTCTCTGACTAACATGGTCCGATCAGCATTTAAAAATGCACCTTGCGGAACCATCAACCACTACTGTATCCTCGTTGGGGTCGCTAGAAGCCCCCAGACTGTCTGTTCTTTTCCACTTCACCCTTTACTGAAAGGGCTCATTTACCAGGATTGGGAACGTCCTGAGAAAATATTTATTCCCCCCCCAAGAGATTTCCGGTGGTCTATCCCATGGAGGATAAGTTCATCAAAAAATGGAAGGTCCCTACAGTGGACACAGCCATCTCTTGTATGTATAAATCACTGACATGTCCAATGGATAATGTCCAAATGTTCAAGAACCCAATAGATAAAAGATTGGAGTCCTTATGAAAGTCTGCTTCTTTCTACAGCAAGCTTGGTGACACAACCAGCAGTGAGGTCTGCTAAGCAGTGAAGGATCAGTTGAAACAGGTCTTGAGGGACTTGACAGATCAGCAGGCCTTGCCCTAGCTGATCTACCTAGAGCCTTAGGCTTTGCGGTTGACGCCATAAAGGATTCAGTCCATCAGGCCTCCCGCCTTACGCTGTCTATAGTACATATGCGTAGGCTTCTATGGCTCAAAAACTGGTCTGCTGAAGCTCCCTGTAAAGAATGGCTGGTTAGCGTCCCATTTCATGGTGAATGCTTATTCAGGGAAAATCTGGACAAATATATCCAGAAAATTTCCAGTGGTAAAAATACGCTCTTGCCGGTTAAAAACAGAGTTAGAGGTCCCTCTTTAAGGGGCCTGCTTCTCCAGTCCCTGGGGCATCGGCTGTGTAACAGTTCCGACGGCCTCCTCGGTCAATTCCCGGGGGTAAAAAACAGGGACAATAGCAGGGTAATGAGAAACCCTGGGTCAGGGGAGATACAAAACCTCCCCCAAAGTTAAATTCATTGAAGGGTTGCCCCCACTCAGTCGGGTGGGGGGAGGACTCCAGTTGTTCGCAAGAGACCTGGCGGGACACGATCAAGACAGATAGGTGCTCTCCGCAGTATGTTTGGGATACAGTTTGGAGTTAAAAGACTCTCCTCCTTCCCATTTTTGAGGTCAAACGTGCCAAGGGATCCCCGGAAGAGAGAGTCCCTCCTGTTGGCACTAGAACAACTATTGCTCCAAGGAGTAATTATGGAGGTTCCCCTGGAAGAATGAGGGTTCGGGTTTTACTCAAACCTCTTTACAGTCCCGAAGCAAACGCGGACGGGAGGCCCATATTAATTCTAAAAGGGCTATACAAATTCCTGTATATCAGGACTTTCCGATGGAGTCGATCCGATCGGTGGCCACTGCCCTACAAGGGGAGGATTGGTTAGCCGCGATCGACATCAAAGATGCTTATTTGCACATTCCCATCTTTCCAGTCCACCAAAAATTTCTACGCTTTGCAGTAGAAGGGCGCCATTTTCAGTTCAGAGCCTTACCCTTCGGTTTGGCCACAGCACCACGAGTGTTTACAAAAATTCTGGCCCTTTATTGGCCAATCTAAGAACACAAGGTGTAATGATAATGGCATATCTAGATGACTTGTTGCTGATAGACCACTCAGTGAAAAAACTAGACGTGGTCGTTCACAAGACAATCAAGTATCTGGAATCTCACGGTTGGATTATCAACCGAGACAAGTCAGCCCTAAAAACCAGTCAAAAGTCTGGAATACTTGGGGCTAAGGTTGGATTCAGGCCAGAGAAAAATATTCTTGCCTCGAGGAAAGGTGTTGTCTTTGAAAGATTTGATCCACTTAGTGGGTACAAAAAAGACAGCCGTCCATACGCCTGTGCATGAGGCTGCTGGGAAAAATGGTGGCATCATTCGAAGCAGTACCCTACGGTCAATTCCATTCAAGGAATTTGCAAGGGGCCATACTGTCAGCCTGGAACAAAAAAGTTCAGGCCCTAGACTTACAATGTCCTTGTCCCCTTCCGTTCGCAAGAGCCTCCGTTGGTGGTTGGTTCCCCAGAATCTGGAAAAAGGGAAATCCTTCAGTCCGATTTCTTGGAAGGTGGTCACTACAGATGCCAGCCTTATAGGCTGGGGAGCAGTACTGGAGCAATAGTCTCTCCAGGGCAGATGGTCGGATGCAGAAAAGGCCCTGCCCATCAATCTCTTAGAGATACGAGCAGCCCGGTATGCCCTAGTAGCATGGACATCCAAACTCCAAGGGTCCCCTGTCAGAATTCAATCAGACAATGCCACAGCAGTGGCATATATCAATCATCAGGGGGGCACCAGGAGTCGTGCAGCCCAGAGGGAAGTAAATTACATCCTGAAATGGGCAGAAAGATATGTCCCAGCCATATCTGCGGTATTCATTCCAGGAGTGGAGAATTGGAAGGCGGACTTTCTAAGTCGCCAGCAATTATGCCCAGAGGAAGGGTCCCTTCACCCCGAGGTTTTCTGGACAATATGTCAGCGGTGGGGAACATCGGATGTAGATCTTCTAGCATCCAGATTCAACGCAAAGGTGGACAGGTTTGTCTCTCGGACAAGGGATCCCCTAGCTTGCGGCTCGGATGCCCTAGTGTTCCCTTGGGATCAGTTCAAGCTGATATATGCATTCACACCGCCACAATGGTTACCTCGATTACTCCTCAGAATCAGGGTAGAAAAGAAACCAGTGATTCTGGTGGCTCCAGCGTGGCCCCGAAGAGCGTGGTACGCGGAGATTGTAAAATGTCAGTGGGGAGTCCTTGGACCCTCCCACATCGTCCAAGCCTGCTTTCGCAGGGACCGATATACCACCCTTCCTTACAAGCCCTAGGTTTGACGGCCTGGCTATTGAAGCCCACATTCTAAAAAAGAGAGGGCTCTCTAATTCTGTGGTATCTAGCATGATCAATGCCAGGAAGCCGGTATCCAGGCAGATCTACTATAGAATCTGGAAGGCGTACATCGCCTGGTGTGAGGCCAAGAAATGGCATCCACGTAAATACGTAATAGGTAGGAGTCTGGACTTCCTACAGTGGGCTGTAGATAGGAAGCTTGCCTTGAGTACTATCAAGGGTCAGATTTCGGCCTTGTCAATATTTTTTCAAAGGCCCTTGGCTTCGCATTCACTAGTCAAAGCCTTTATACAAGGAGTGATGCGTATTAGTCCTCCGGTTAATATTCCCATATGTCCATGGGATCTAAACTTGGTTCTGTCGGTTCTACAGAAACAACCATTTGAACCATTACAGCATATTTCTTTGGTTCTTCTCACCAGGAAATTGATTTTTCTAGTAGCCATTTGTTCGGCTAAAAGTGTGTCGGAATTAGCAGCTATGTCCTGTAAGGAGCCATATCTGGTTATCCATAAGGATAGAGTAGTGTTACGCCCTCATCCAGCCTTTCTTCCTAAGGTGGTATCGAGGTTTCATTTGAACCAAGATGTGGTTCTTCCTTCTTTTTTCCCCAAACCTACTTCGGTAGAGGAAAAGTTATTGCATTCTTTGGATGTAGTAAGAGCAGTTAAAGCTTATCTAAAAGCCACTGCTCAGATTCGCAGAACGGATACTTTGTTTATTCTGCCGGAAGGCCCCAGAAGGGGTCAGGCAGCGTCAAAATCTACTTTAGCCAAGTGGATTCGACAGGTCATAATGCAAGCCTATGGCTTGAGAAGGAGACCGCCTCCGTTCAAAGTTAGAGCGCACTCCACGAGAGCAGTTGGAACTTCATGGGCAGTTTATCACCAGGCCTCCCTGGCTCAAATCTGTAAGGCCGCAACATGGTCTTCAGTACACACGTTTACTAGGTTCTACCAGGTGGACGTTAGAAGTCAGGAGGATGTCGCCTTTGGGCGCAGTGTGTTGCAGGCCGCAAAAGATCCTCATGTCTGATAGCGCTCAGCTTATGTATGGTGTATCCCCCCCCCCCTCGTTGGGCATTGCTTTAGGACATCCCATTAGTAATGACTATGTCGCTCTGTGTCCCGTGATGTACGAGAAAGAAAATAGGATTTTTATAACAGCTTACCTGTAAAATCCTTTTCTTGGAGTACATCACGGGACACAGAGCTCCCACCCCTCTTTAGGGACACTTATTGCTTTGCTACAAAACTGAGGTGCTCCCGGATGGGAGGGGCTTATATAGGGGAGGGTACTTCCGGTTTTGGAAGCTGCCAGTGCCAGCACCTGAAGGTATCTATATAACCCATTAGTAATGACTATGTCGCTCTGTGTCCCGTGATGTACTCCAAGAAAAGGATTTTACAGGTAAGCTGTTATAAAAATCCTATTTTCTACTTTGGCAGTCAGTTTTGTCATGTCTGACCAAGGTTTTTTGAACATTATTGAACTGAGCCAAGTTTGTTCTCCTTACCCTACAATGTAAGAAGCCCATGCTCTACATCTTTAACCCTTTGTTAGGTTATAGTGTTAAAATCTATTTGCAAATGATAATAAAGATCTGCCTGCACAGTGCAGACAGGGTTAATTATGGCAAACCAGTTTGAAGAAATGGGAATCCAGCTTATATTAAACAAACTGTAGCACTCAGGCTGGAAAGCATGAGATCGAGGAAAAAAAAAAATCACGAACTCGGCTTTGTTTACATCCGGGAACCGTCGTCATCCGGCGCCGGCCGATTCTTTTTCCGGGCCCCCGATGGCACGGGAGAGCCCGGAGAAGCACCGGATGGCGACGGAAGGGGGGGGCATTGCCTATAAGAACGATCAAGCGATGGAACTGCTGCTATGATCATTCTTATCGTGCACAGAATCGCCAGCTGGAAATGATATCTGAATATGATGCCTGTAGCTTTTTTTTTTTTTTAAATAACAAACATATACTTGCCTCCACTGTGCAGTTCGTTTTGCACAGTGTGGCCCAGATCATTGTCTTCTGGGGTCCCCCGGCAGCGCATGGGTAAACCCCCTTGGAGAAGCGCTCTCCCTGGGGGTTACCTTGCAGGCACGCTCCAGAGTCCAGCATTTGCGTGCATAGACACAGAATGCCAGACTTGGCCCGCCCCCCTGTCGCCCGCATCATTGGATTTGATTAGAGCTGAAACTAACGATTATTTTGTCTGTCGACTAATCTAGCGATTTCTTTTTTCGATTAGTCATAGAAGTCTAGAACGATTAGATTTAATTATCTTTTATACTTAATCTAGTGTGTTCTTTTTGTGATTAGCTAATTAATCCTTTGGATAACTTTACAAAAAATAAGTACAACTTCTAATATAATATTTCAATTTTTATTAAATTTTTTCCAAAAAATACTTCCAATGTGGTTGAAGTTTTTACAGTATACAAAATAAAGTGCCAAAAATAAAATATAAACAACACTTTAGCATCAGGCACGAATAATGCTATAATGGCATTGCCATTAATTCAGAACCATTCAAAAATGCTATATAAATTCAACAAAATCACTGCTGCTCTGCACTGCTGCTCAACACTGTGTGCAAAACACATGAAAGACATATACAAAAATAAAGTGCCAAAAAATAAAATTTAACACTTTAGGGCATCAGGCATGAAAATGCCATATAAATTCTGCCTAACACTTTGCAAAAGATGCATTCTGAAGGCATTATGTGGTAATCTTACTACTTTAAACCACACAATGACTTCAGATTCGGAATGCATCTTTTGCAAAGTGTAATGCGGCATACACACGATCGTTTTTCATGCCATTTTTTAAACCAACGTTTTTCTCGTCGTTTTCTTTCATGTTTCCTCTCAAGCCTGTCTTGCGTACACACGATCATTAAAAAAAACGTTCAAGCAAAGCGCAGTGACGTACAACACGTACGACGGCACTATAAAGGGGAAGTTCCGTTCGGATGGCGCCACCCTTCATGTTAGTAAAGTTTGTTGAGCTACGATTCACGCTTTTCAGCCTCGTACTTTTCAGTCCGTTACAGCGTGACGAATGTGCTATCTCCATTACAAACGCTAGTTTTACCAGAACGAGCGCTCCCGTCTCATACTTGATTCTGAGCATGCGCGTTTTTTTTCACCTCGTAAAAGCATACACACTATCGTTTTTCACGTCGTTAAAAAAAAACGACATGAAAAACGACGTGAAAAAATAGAGCATGTTCGAAATTTTTAATGGCCGTTTTTCACGCCGTTAAAAATGCTCTGGAGCATACACACGATCGGTTTTAATGCCCATTTTTAAAAATGGCATTTTTAACAGCATGAAAAACGATCGTGTGTATGGGGCATTAGGCAGAATTTATATGGCATTATGCCTGATGCCCTAAAGTGTTTATACAAGTAACACACACCACAAAAATACTGGTCAACTCAACATACAACATATCATTACATAGTGTTATTGTATGTTGACCAGTATTTTTGTGGTGTTACTTGCAATTGTAATGTAAAACATACATACCTGAAAGATAACATAGTTTTCAAGGCGCCAAGTCCAACAAAAGCACTGCTGCCCAACACTGTGTGTGCAAAAACACATGAAAGACATATACAAAAATAAAAAGTACCAAAAAATACAATTTAACACTTTAGGGCATGAGGCATGAAAATGCCATATAAATGCTGCCTAACACTTTGCCAAAGATGCATCCTGGAGGCATTATGTGGTAACCTTACTACTTTAAACCACATAATGCCTTCAGAATCCATCTTTTGCAAAGTGTTAGGCAGTGTTAGGCAGAATTTATATGGCATTATGCCTGATGCCCTAAAGTGTTGTTTATACAGTAACATACCACAAACATGATGGTCAATATACAATAACACTATGTAATCATACAGTGTTATTGTAGACTCTTGACCAGTATTTTTGTGGTGTGTTACTTGTAATTGTAATGTAAAACATACCTGAAAGGTAACATAGTTTTCAAGGAGCCAAGTCCAACAAAAGCACTGCTCAACACTGTGCAAAAATAATGGCCAATACAGTGCAAAGATTACCTGAAGGCAGCCATCTCAACATAAATACAGTCCAACATGAACAGTGCAAAAGGTTGGGGGCATGTGTTACTTACTCCATTGCAATGCAATATTATATAGCATTGCAATGGAGGAAGGTTAGCATATCGACATGCTCTGAAGTTAGGCTTGCTCTTTTTTTAGTCACAATGTTGCCAGCAACTGAGAAAAGCCTTTCAGATGGGGTGGATGTTTCAGGCACAGACAAGTAACTCTTTGCCAGCATGGCCAAGATGGGAAACCTCTTTTCATTTTCCTTCCACCATTTCAGCGGATTTTCTTCCTTTGGAATAGCCTGCTCACTAAAATACATGTGTATGGGGCGTGGCCAGGCAGCGGATGTAGCCAGACGTGTGGGCAGAGAGCTCCGCCGAAAATCCTGTAATAACTCCTGAGGATAGCTATCTATTGATCCGCAAACCGCCTGAGAAGCCACCGGAAGGACGCCTGAGCATCACGGAATCCTTCCCTGCATACTTTGCCTGCTATGTCGGCTGCTAAGAAGAATAGCGGACCTCGTGGAACAAAATGGCGCCCAGAGCTCACGCTCTGCTAAAGACCGGCACAGAGAGGGAGCAGAGAGATTGTTCTCTATGCCGCTGTTGTCGGATACCGCGGCCTCCTCCAGCACACCCATTGCCTCTCCTGGAGGTGGATCGGAGGCGGAGGACACAGTCCCGCTGGAAGACTCGGCCGGAGCGGCATTCGCTTGGGACACAGTGAGTACTCCTAGGGGGGCCTCTGCTGGGCCGCAGGATCCTGTCAGCCCCGGTGATAGTGAGCCTACCCTGCGAGATATTTTGGCGGTGGTGACATCCAGCAATCTCTCCATAGCCGCACTCGCTACTGAGATTAAGGCAGTTAAAACTGAGCTCTCCTTCCTGCGTCAGGATAATCAGAAACTCAGGGAGAGGACCTCAGCCGTGGAGGGCAGGGTGAGCTCCATAGAAGATGACCTGGCTCCCATGAAGAGAGACCTCACCTACAATAGCCACCTTCTCTCCCAGCACTCTTCCCGCCTGGAAGATTTAGAGAATAGGATGAGGAGGAACAACGTGAGAGCTATTGGACTGCCAGAAAGAATAGAGGGTAAAAACCCAGTTGAATTCATAGTCATGGCTAATTAAGGCCTTTGGCAAAGAAACCTTCTCCCCCATGTTTTCCGTAGAAAGGGCGCATAGAGTTCCTGCTAGAGCTCCCGCACCTGGGGCCCCTCCACGGCCGTTCCTTTTCAAACTCCTTAATTTTAAAGACAGAGATGCCACTTGCGCCAAGCCCGTCTGAATCCTGCAGCCCTGAAACTAGAAAATGCCAGGGTCTCTCTATTCCTAGATTTTTCAGCAGAGTTGCAGAAACATAGAGCCAAATTTATGGATGTTAAACGCAGGCTTAGAGACCTTGATCTAAAGTATGCTATGCTGTACCCTGCTCGCCTGCTCTTGGAAGTATTGGGTGAAGTGCTTTTCTTTGATTCACCATCATCTGCGGCACAATGGTTGGACAGGGAGGAACAGGCGATCCGCGAATCACGCAATAGGCGTCCTGCACCGCCATGACTTTGGCCACACTACTGCCTTTGAATTTCAGATCAGCTCCACATTACTACTGCAAGGCGGAGCGCAATGTTTCTACACGGTTCTACCATCACGGCTAAAAAAAATTTTTCCAGCTGTTGAGAAGTACTGTACTTGAGACACTGAGGTGCACTTCCTCTGTTGCCCCCCAAGCCTGGTTTCGGCCACTAGTTGATTCTTACCGTGACTGTTTGGCCCTGTTGGCCAGTTTGTGTCTATCACAATATACTCTCACTTCCACCATGCCTTTTTTGCTGAGGTTTGTTCTTTCCCCCCCTCCCTTTTCTTCTACATTGCTGCTCATACCCACTACCCTGCTGAACATTGCCGAATGGGTTGCAGCCTCTGACAACCATGCACCCCCTCCCCCCCCATACTGGACATGCTATCGTACATGTCTGCGAGCTTCCCTATATGTTTATGAAGATACCTATGCCTGTTTATGCTATATTATTGTACTTGAAATATGGCTAAGATTACAAGGTTTATGTTCTGGAATGTCAGGGGTTTAAATAATCCTATTAAGCGCATTGCCGTGCTCCGCACGATTAAACGGATAGACGCGAAGGTGATATGTCTGCAGGAGACTCATCTCCCCCCGACCCCTATGCCGCAATTTGCACTAAGGCAGTTTAGCCATCAATACCATGCCACAGGCTCGGTGTACTCGAGGGGGGTGAGTTTCCTGATTAGACGGGGTACGCAATTCTCCTGTATTGAAGTTAAAACTGACCCAGAAGGTTGATTTGTCTTCCTGTTGTGTTCTCTCTATGGGACGACATGTATACTGGCTGGGCTATATATTCCTCCTCCATATTCTACGGCCCTACTTAGGATTTTGGTAGGCTTTATGTCCCGTTTCCCTGGCGTACCTGTGTTAGTACTGGGAGACTTCAATAATTATTTGGACCCTGGGAAAGATAAACTTAGGTCCCTTATCATGGACCCTTCTCCACCTAGATCTGGGGCTACCCCCTTCGCTAGGCTTCTCACAGAAATGGGCCTCACAGATGTTTGGAGAATGCATAACCCTGAAGCCAGAGTTTACTCATGCCAATCAGCCTCAGTGGGTGGATTATCCAGGATTGATATGGGTTTAGGGACGGATCTGCTGTTGCCACTGGTTGTCGCCTCGCAATACCACCCCAGACAAACCTCGGATCACTCGCCATTTTCGGTTGATCTTAGGTTGGGTGCCATCAAGGGGAGGAGCCTGTGGAAACTTAATCCGTTCTGGCTATCTTGATACCGGAGACCGATCCAATCCCGGATCTCCTACGGGATTTCTTTAGACAGAATCTGGGCACTGCGGAAATTGGTACTGTATAGTGTGGGATACGGCCAAGGCCTATTTAAGGGGGCAGTTTATTAGAATTATTTCTCAGATCAAAACCAAGACTAAGGAATGGGAGGAGCGGGTACTTACTGATGCACAGCGCTCTGAGGCTGCATATGTTGCTGATCCTAATGATAATACCAAAAGAATCTGGCTGGCCTCCCAGTCCTTACTTGGACAGGTATCCCTACAACTCGTGGAGAACAAACGCTTTTTTTTGCAACAGAAGTACTTTGAGGAGGGGGAGAACACAGGACATGTGTTGGCGATGATTGCTAAATCACAGCAATCATCTTCTCATATAGTCGCTATTGAGGACGCGCAGGGAAATCCTTGCTACTCCACTCGGTCCATACTAGATAGTTTCTCCCGCTTTTTCCAGGAGGTTTACTCATCTAAAGTACATCCCACCCAGGGGGAACTCTCATCCTTCTTAGACAGGTACCCCATCCCGACCTTCTCATCGGCTGATGCCGCTCTACTCAATGCCCCATTGACGGAGGATGAACTCCTGGAGGCCCTGGCGTCTGCCCAAAATGGACGGGCTCCGGGGGCGGATGGATTACCGGCTGAGGTATTTAAAAGATATTCGGAACAACTCCTCCCGATACTTTTGAAAGTCTACAATGATGCCTTTGAACAAGGTATGCTCCCCCCTTCCATGAATGAGGCCCTAGTGGTAGTGTTGCTAAAACCTGGCAAGGATGCTATGTCTCCAGACTCCTATAGACCCATTTCCCTGCTCACGTACGATATTAAGTTGCTAGCTAGAGTTTTGGCCACCAGACTGTCCAAGTGTATCCAACATGTGGTGCATAGGGATCAGTCTGGATTCATCCCATCACGATCCACCTCCCAGAACCTCCGCAGACTCTTCCTCAACATTCAAATTCCAGTGGATAACCCCGGTAATAGGGCCATCTTCACCCTGGATGCCGCTAAGGCGTTTGACAGCGTCGAGTGGCCCTATTTATGGGAGGTACTGTCCAGATTTGGGGTGGATACCACATTCCTCCGGTGGGTTCAATTACTCTATAGCGCCCCGTTGGCTAGAATGAGAATTAATGGGGATGTGTCTGATTCATTTAGACTCTTTCGGGGCACACGGCAGGGGTACCCGCTTTCACCCCTGCTGTTTGCTCTTGCTTTGGAGCCTCTGGCCATACATATAAGAGCATCGCCGGGCATTACAGGGTTTTGTAGAGGTCCTAGTCGGGAAGTAGTATCTTTATATGCAGACGACACTTTGATTTATCTGGGGGACACTGGCCGCTCACTGGAGAATGTGATGCGTTTAATCGCGGACTTCGGAGAGCTATCAGGGTTCAATATCAATTGGAACAAATCGGTGCTTATGCCTTTGGACCCACTGACTCGCCCGGTTCCAGAGTGCGCCAGGGACATTTTGATAGTGGAAGAGTTTCGCTATCTGGGTATACAAGTGACCCCTGACCCTACACAATACCTGACACTAAATCTGACACCTTTGCTTCGTAAACTCCATCTAAATGCGCGGAGTGGACGAAATTGCCGCTTTCAGTCACAGGGAGGGCTAACCTAGTGAAAATGATATGGGCCCCACAACTTTTGTATATCTTTCACAACGCTCCCATCTGGATACCGCATAAGTGGTTCAACCAGATTGATTCTCTATTTCGGGCACTAATTTGGGGTAATAGGGCGGCCCGCATTAGTCTCTCCTCTTTACAACTGGCCAAGGATCAGGGTGGGATGGCAGTTCCTCATGCCCGATACTATTATGTAGCATCCCAATTGCAGCACTTGGGTAACTGGGGGGGGGGGGGATGCGGGAGACTCCATACGCTCATTGCTGGTTCCTCAGGGATCGGAGTTATCCGTATTGTCCCACCTGGAAGCTGGATTCACTCATCTCCCTAGTACACTCCTGACGATTGAGTTACTCAATGCTTTATGGAAGTACTCCAGGTCTCTTCTGCGAATTACGGGGATCTGTTCGTTCACTCCCATATGGAGAAATAAATATTTCCCTGAACTCTTCAAACTTAAAGATTTTCGCTCCTGGGAAAGTGCTGGCATACATTTTATTGCTCAATTATTCCAAGGGTCGATCCTTAAATCATTTACTGACCTGGTGGGGGAATTTGCCCTCCACAGGTCACAATTTTTCAGGTATCTGCAATTACGGCATGCTATCCAGGCTGAATCTCGGATTTCTGAGTTCAGGCTGCTTACGCATCCCTTAATAAATGTAGTGTTACAAGCCGAATACAAAAAGGGGATGATATCAGGGGTCTATGCTAAGCTACTGAACGCTTCTCACGATGCTTCCAAACTTCCCTGTAGAAAGGGCTGGGAAAAGGACCTGGGACCTATAGATGGGGAGACCTGGGAATTATGTCTTACCTCTGCTCCTCTGGTGTCGGTTTCGGCCTCCCGCAGACTGTCCCATTTGTATTTGCTTCATAGGCTTTACAGGACCCCGCTCCGGCTGTATAAATGGGGCTGTCGAGACACACCACTCTGTCCTAAGTGTAGCATACATGATGGAGACTTGCTCCACATGATGTGGAAATGTCCGAAACTCTTTCGGTATTGGGATTATGTACTCTCCTCGATTTCTCGGGTATACCAGTTACCGGTACCACGCGAGCCCGTTGTGTGCTTGCTCGGTGCGTTGGAAATTCCCTCGCTGTCGCCCCACGGTCACACAGCAATACTTCGTCTCCTATATATAGCCCGGAAGGCGATTGCGGGGCTTTGGATATCCTCGAGAGTTCCAACGGGAGGGCAGTGGGTGAAAATGGTAAATGATCAGTTGATACGTGAGAAACTTACCTATCAACATAGGAATGCACTGAAAAAATTCTACTCCATGTGGCAACCCTGGCTAGATGCTCCCGGGCTGGGACCTCCTCAATTAATCAAAGATAGGTTATTGCAGATGTAGACCCGTGACTTGGGATGGCATGCTCTATAGACCGGATTGATATGGATAAAGAGCTGAGGACTAGAGATATGCACAGGAAGGGGACTCGGGGGGGGGGGGGTTAGCGGGACTAGGCGGACTACATAGTTAAGAATTATCTCAATTGTATGCGGATGGTGGTGGGTCCTGGAGGGGAGCGGCTGAGGCATGGTGGTGATTGTATCCCCGCAGTGAGAGTTAGAAGGGGAAGTTTATCCAATCTCGATGGTTAGGAGATTGGTACCTGGTTACTTTGATTTTTTCTTATTCTTTTGCTCTTCTTTTACTTTTTCTCCTTCTTTCTTTTGTTATGTTGTTGCTCTTAATGATATATCAGTAAATATTTGACGGATCACTGATTACATATTTTAATTGTTGTGTGGTCCCTGCTATGTTTGTCTCTATCTGTCATAATACATGCAACACAAGATTTAGTGGATATGAGGAGATGGATGATATCCACTGTATGTGAGACTTGCCTATTTAATATCTGCATTTTTTTTTTTGTGATGAACTCGGATTATCATCTCGTTTGCATATGTCTGTTATATTGTTTTTTTTTCAATAAAACTTTTTACTGATTTAAAAAAAAAAATTACATGTGTATCTCATTCCTCACAACTTCACTGTGAGTTTCTTGATCTTGGATGTGACCAGTCATGTCATCCTCACCATTACTGTGGTGGTCATCTGAATCTGAACCGAGCAAAGTGTCCAACAGAGACACTTGCCTCTTCTCTGAAAATTTCATGTCTGCACTGGCTGACTGTTGTTCCTCACATTGATGTTGATGTGTTTGCTCTTCCTCATATCTTCTTTTCTCTTCAAGCGCAAGAGCTCGGACCTTGAGGTGAACTTTTAAACTGTCCTCTGCTTGCAGGAATTTTAGTTTGCGGAATCTGGGGTCCAGGGCTGCTGCAATAAGACATATATATTTTCTCCACCATCATCTCTGAATTTAGTTTCCCGCTCCCATCTTGATGTCATCTCCTGTGCAGCAACACTTTGGACAGCCTTGACTGCTGCTGCCTTTACCAGAGGAGTTAGAGCGGAACCAGTCACATAGAACTCTCCACTCAAGAAAACAGTGGCACACTCAAAAGGCCTCAGGACTTGTTCCACTTCCTCAAGTAAGCTCCACTGATCATGTTTTAAATCCAGGAAGCGCTTCCCTTGTGGTGTGACATCAGGATCGTAAAGAGTTGCAGTCACAGGCCACCTCTGTTCAAGCAGGCGGCTGATCATGTGTAAAGTACTGTTCCATCTTACAGATACATCATTTATTAGTGCATGCTCAGGGGTACCCATTTGTTGCTGCTTTGCTTTAAGCTTTGTAGTGGCCAGCTCACTTTTTTTTAAATGTTCCACAAGGCACTTTGCAGCCATCAGTATCTTGCTGATCTGGGGATCCCTCAGGGCATGGTTGACAACTAACTGCAATGTATGACCAGCACACCTGAGAGAAGAGATGCCATGATGCTTTTCTTCCAAAATACGCAGAGCAGCGACAACATTTGCAGCGTTATCATGGACAACTGCAATTACATTGGCCATGGATATCTCAAACTTAGCAATGTTTTCAGCTGTGTGCCGTTTTTCAAGTGGCATAGTGGTCAGATTGTACGATGTAAGATTCCAGTCTTCATTAATGAAGTGGCATGTGACACCCAAGTATGCCTCTGTGGCAATACTGGTCCATGCGTCTGTGGTGAGAGCTATTTTTGATTTCACAACTTTGAATGATGCTTTCAATCTTTCAAAATTCTCCTCATATTTCTTCTCCATCAGCTTAGTGAAATGGGACCTGGAGGGAAGTGTGTATCCTGGGAAAAACGTGTTGATAAGCTCACAAAATCCTTGACCGTCTACAATAGAAAGAGGTCTCATATCTTTTACAATCATGTTGAGTATGTGTAATGGCCATTTGGGGGTGTGCAAACGGTGACATCCTTTTTATGAAAGAAGAAATCCTGTACACAGCTTTGCCTCTTCTTGAGAAAAAAGAACAACACACAATAATTAATAACATTAGGAAGTAGGACCCAAGTTTAACCAACATGAAATCTATGAATGCTCAATGCTAATAATGTACTCTGTACTGTATTTCAAAGAGGGTACGGGTAGGGTAGTAATTCTGCATAATATTATGAACTGAATGTGATTAATAACTATGTTTAATTATGATTACAATATTAATTGTATTTCATCTAGTAGAAAAAGTTTGAGATATCCATGGCCAATGTTGTAGCTGCATAATGCTGCAGTGCAAATGTTGTCGCTGCTCTGCGTATTTTGGAAGAAAAGCATGGCATCTCTTCTCTCAGGTGTGCTGGTCAGATTGCAGTTAGTTGTCAACCATGCCCTGAGGGATCCCCAGATCAGCAAGACATTGAGGGCTGCAAAGTGCCTTGTGAAACATTTAAAAAAACGTGAGATGGCCACTACAAAAAAGCAATTAGCAAAGGTACCCCTGAGCATGCACTAATAATGATGTATCCGTAATTAATCTTGACCAAAACACAACTTCGGTCAGTGACAGAAGTTTTTTCACCTTAATGCATAAACCTCTTTAAGTCTTTGAGTTTAGATGCAGTTCAAGGGAGGAAATGTCCTGCAACTGAAGTAAGCTAATAAGTGTCTGTTGGAAATCCAGTTATTTGCTGTTGGGGTCTGCAATGTTCATATTCCTCCTTTCGGTATGTAAAGAAAAATTATTTTATCCCTGTTAATCACATATTTTTTTTATTTTCGACTAAATACGTTTTTACTGCTGTTATCCCATTGGGAATATTTTCCTTCACTTTCTGTTCCAAATACTTGGAGAACTTCAGCCTTTCCCCCTCTCCCATTTTTTTACCCTGATTACCTGATACTCTGTTCTGCACAGCAAGGATACTCACCTAGCCAGCGGATTCAGCGTTGAGCTGCTGGGTTCCTTCTCTCTGCAGCCTCTGCATTGGACCAGCACCGCCATCTTGCCTGTGATGGCTGCTGGCCCTTCCAGGTGTAGGTACCTCTAGGCTCCCTACCCCTGCTTATAGAATGGGACTGCATGTCATGCATTCCAGGAGGAACCGTGTCATTTGCCTAGGTGAATTCCGGAGGTTTGGGGCGGGCCTAGACTTTTAAGCCGTAAAAAAAAAGGAACCTTAAAAAAAAAAAAAAAAAAAAAACAGTAACCCAATATCCGTGCGGCAGAGAGGAGCAGGGTTCACTTTGACGGTAAAGGTCCGCTTTAACAGTAAACAAGAGGAATTCTCTCCACTTAGCTCCTTGATCAGTGACAACTGTAACCTTTTTATTCCCAAACACTTTCTTTTGCAGTGATCATGGTCACCAGGAAAAATAGGGAGGGGAATTCTTCCCGTGGGGACACCGTTAAACCTGACAGGGATTTTAGCCATTTTCTACCATATCTATAACCATAAAATGATATAAGGTTTTAGATATGTTTTAACTGAAGGACAATAATTTATCAGTCCAGTGTCAGACGTATATGTTTAGAAACATACATGTTACATAAATTATACCTAATGTGACTTTGATGTGGACTATTCAAGTAAGGGACAAATTAGGGCAGTCCAGTGTCTGAAGATACTGAACCACTTCAGTAATACTTTCTTTTCTGTTTCAAATCAAAATCATATTATGCTTATAAGGGAATTTGTTTAGGTATCTTAGTTGAACCAAGCTAGTGTCAAATGGAGTTCCAGCCTCTTCTAATTCTTACAAGATGTTAGTGTTGCTGCATTTCTTGCAAGTTTGTCTGAAATAACATGTCAATTATAAAAGACCTTACTAACCACCTTTCTATTACTTTTTCCACTGCTTGCTGTACTTCTGTGCTTCTGTAGCGCTTCAGCATGGAAGGTCTGTCAAATGTCATACAGAATAGCTTTCGTCAGACGTTTGGGAGTTCAGGTGACGAGAAACAGGTGCTGGGATTATTTTCTCTTATTTCTGCTGTCTTTAAGTTATTTTCTCACTTCATCTGTCACTTGTTTTTGTGCGTGCATCCCCTCCAGTAATTGATACACTGCTAGGGGTTAACCGTGATGGGTTCAAGAACTACTTCAGACTTCAGAATATAATTTTCAAGTTTAAAGGAGAAATCCAACCTGAGCTTTTTAGGCTGGACTTCTCCTCTGGGTCACAGGAGTGCAATTTGTTTTGCACTCCTGTGACCCGTTTTGAGTGGAGAGCGGTCTGAAGTCCGCTCTCCGCTGACACCACTGCCATCAGTCGGGACAGCACGTCATCACGACTTCCGAGTCATTCATCCGCCAGCTGCCCTGATTGATGGCAGGCTAAGCGAGCCGCTGAGACTGCCGCTACCCATCCCTCTACGGTTCAGCGGTCCAATGAGCGCTGAGAAGTAGAGCAGAAAAAACCTGAGCCATCGGCGGTGCTCGGTTCTCAGTGCAGAGATGCCGGGGGACAGATGCAGCATCAGTCTGATGCTCCATCCACCGAGGTAAGTATGATTAGAAAAAAAAAACATACTTCTCTTTTAAGACAGTACTAATAAAGTTCCTATGAAAATATTGTTCTAGAACATTGAATTGCAGTGGATTTCATATTTTTTTTACATAGTTCAAGAAATATAGACCCTTTTCATGGCAAAGGTAAACAGATCTCTGTGAAGTGGCAGCTTAAAGGAGAAGTATGACCAAAGATAAAGATCTTTTGGCCATGCTTCTCCTGTGGGTCACCAGAGTGCCCTTAGTCCTGCACTCCTGTGACCCAGGTTCAGCTGACAGCAGGTTAACGTCTCCTGTTGGCTGAAGTCACAGAGCTGGTCCAGCCTCTGCAGTGATCCCGACAATGATGGGCTCCACCCAAATGCCTGACTGGCAGCTGGCTCAGCCTCTCAGTGTGTTGCTATGAGCCTGAGCCTAGCCACCTCCACCCCCTCCCCAGCCAAGTGTTCCAGTGACCACTGGAGGGGCAGAGCACATAGCCAGTGATTGATAGTTACCACTCTTTGCTCAGTGCAGACCCGAGATCATGCAACTTATAGTTAAGTTAATCATCTCATTCCTGTGTCAGAAGTTTTAGCTTTACTTGAGGTCATTGTTTTGTTGCAAGACCAATCCTCTTCAAGGGCTCAGGTTTCTTTTAGGCCCCTTTTACACAATTGGCCCACAAATATCCGCCTGTCCGTTTTCCAGGCCGATCTGAGCCGGCCACCCATTTACTTGTATGGACAGGTGGATGTCAGTGGAGATGTGTCCACTGACACCTGCCTGCCATCCAATCCGACAGGATCTGCTCAAAACAGACAGATGGCGATACGTTTGATCGCCGGATCGTATGAAAACGGACGTGCTGTCCGTTTTCATCTGATCTTCCCATAGAGAACAGCGGGGCTCTGACAGGTCTGTCCCTGCACAGTGAGCAGAGACGGACCAGTCATACACCCGCTCAGTGGGGATCAGTGGAACGATCCCCCGCTGAGCGAGCAGATCTGCCCCGTGTGAAAGAGGCCTTTAGAGTGCACCAAGTATTTCTTCAAGATTTCCATTTATATTTACTCACAGTATAATTCTACCACCTGGTTAACGGTGAGTATGGTATGTCCATGATTATGTGCAGTATTTAGCTTACATAATACATGGCGTTAAGATATGATGGTCAAACAGCTCAGTTTGCTCTTCAGACCATAGGACCTTCTTCCAGCTTACTTCAGAGTTTCTCACGAGCTGGGCAAGATTCCAAGAGTTTTTTTCAAAACTTTTTTGCTACTCTGTCATAAAGCTATGACTAATGAAGAACATAGGCAATAGTTATATTCATATTTTCTCCGGTCTATGTTACTGACGATTTTACCTCAAGACCCCTTTCACACTGGAGGGGTATTTCAGGCGCTAAAAATAGAGCCTGTAAAGCGCCTGAAAAATTCCTCCCCTTCAGTCCCAGTGTGAAAGCCCGAGTGCTTTCACACTGGGGCAGTGCGCTGGCGGGACGTTAAAAAAGAAAAAAAAAAAGTCTTGCAAGCAGCATCTTTGGGGTGCTTTTTAGCAGCGGCGCTTTGTGGGGTACTTTTAACCCTTTATTCGGACGCTATCGGGCAAAAAGCACCTCTAAAACAATGGTAAAACACTGCTAAAAATAGCAGCGCTTTACCGCTATTGTGGCCGTGCTGTCAGTGTGAAAGGGCTCTAATAGTTGTCATAGGGCTCTTGGCCTTCCTCATATGGTGGACAGCCTGCTTTTGGAAATTTCCTGTTGTGCTATAATGTATTTCTTTATAGCTGATTAACTATATGCTAAGGCATAGTTAGGGTCTTGGAAAAGTTTTTACATCCATCCTATGACTTGCCCTTTTATACACCTTTCCTCCCAGCATTCAATGGGGGGCATAATCTTTAAAGTAAAGCCACACTGCATCTGAGCACCACAAACCAAAAACGCTATTTAATTCATTTTTTTTTTTTTTAACAATAGAATTTAATTCATGTTTAATATTCAAAGCAGTCTCACCCATCCATTCATGTCTACATGCTTTATTTCCCTCACCGTCTTTCAGGACAGCCACAATGAGAGACCTTGGCTCCTCCCCTTCCTAGGAAACACTGTGCCAGCCTATAAAATTCCACTTCCCCTTGCCGACTTCAGTTGTTTGTTTCCTCCCGTGGTGAGACACTGTTAGGAACCTGGCCAGACAGTCAGGGAGACTGTGGCTATGAATTCCTGTAGGGGAGGCCAGGGGCGTTCCCAGGGACGTGGTAGGGTACATACCTGATTGCACAGTCCGCCACCCCATCTTTGCCAAGTGTGGGCGGAAGATCCGGGGGCCCGCCATCGCATTCACAGGGATGCAGCATGGAGGCAGCTCCACTCTCCCCATACACTGGTGCAGCCTGCAGTGGAACCAGGGCGGGCTGAGTGGCGGGTGACGTCATTGAGGACTGATGCTTCCCTTCAAACCCGTGACTTTCGGTTCCGGGTTGCGGTGCTGATAGCAGGCCGGGTGCAGGCTGGAGAGGAGTCAGGAAAGCAGCACAGGCAGCGTGAGACTCCACAGCAACCACCAGCGCGGCCAAGTCTGAAGCAGATGGCCAGACAGCGCACAACGATGCTAGCTCCAGCTATCCCAAGGTAAGGGTAGCCTGGTGGAGGGGTCCATTTCATCTAGGATTTCCCCCCTCCACAGATGGTTCCTAGAAGTGGGGGGGGGGTGGGGTCCCTCTGGGTGGTCAGGAGGGAGGTGAGGCTGAGGTCCTTACCTTTTTTGCAGCACTCCCCAGGGTTGTAACCTGTATGTACTTAGGGGGGCGAAAAGTGATGTTATTTATATGTTCTTACCCTAGAGGAATCTTGGACAAAATAATAATGCAAAGAGTGTATAGATGCATTTGTCAGAGAAAGGGCATCAGAACAGGAATCAGGATTAGCGTCTTCAGTGAAGGAGCTTTCCTCCACCTTTCAGTCATTTAAATCCTGTTTGAAGGGTTTCAGCTTCCTACAAACCCTTCACCTGCACCCCAAATTACAACCCCTCCACAAGCACAGGGCTCAGCACCTTCCCAACCGGCCACCCTTGCCACAGTGGAAGGAGCGCCTGGGGCCTCTAGGGAGGAGACTAGTGAGGAGCCAGATAGTGCGACTTCAGGTTCCCAAGAGAAATCAAAGGGGGAGGACCAGGATATAAGCTTTCCCTGGAAGAGGTAGAGGACCTCTTGGGGACAATTTACACCACCCTTGGAATTCAGGCAGACAAGAAACCCCTGACACTCCACGGCCAGATGTACAGGGGCACGGGGGAACAGACAAAGTTTTCCCAGTCCATGATGTCCTGGTGGAAACAGGAAAAAGAGTGGTAGGATCCTCAACGGAAACCTTTTTTCTCTAGATCTTTGAAAAGGTTTCAGTTTTCAGAAGATCAAGGCACTGTATATATAGGTAATAATAATAAGGTAATAGCACTCAGTGTATAGATATCAGTAATATATGCACTCTGTACCCCTCTCTCTGCATGTACTACCCACCACCATACACTCTGTACCCCTCTCCCTGCATATACTAACCACCGCTGTACACTCCGTACCCCTCCCCCTACACATGCTACCCACCGCCATACCCTTTGTACCCCTCTCCCTGCACATGCTACCCACCGCCATATACTCCACATCCCTCTCCTGCACATGCTACCCAATGCTGTACACTCCTTACCCCTCTTCCTGCACATGCTACCCACCGCCATACACTCTGTACTCTCCTGGACCCTATTTAACCCCCCCTTTAAAGCCACACTCAATATTTAGCGCAATTTAACTACTTGCTCTCCGGAAAGTTTACCCCACTTCATGACCAGGCCATTTTTTGCGATACTGCACTGAGATGCTTTTTTTTTTCTAACAGTGAAGATTTATTTTATTTTAGACAAACACACATACATAGCAATGACAGTACAAGAAGGGTAACAATTGCATCGTATCACAGATTTACCTCGGCAGGCTGTAAAGCACATAAAAATAACATCAAGGAGAGAAAAACACATGGAAGCAAAACCAGTGAGAGACAACAGTTAAGCAGGGGGTAACATCAGTGGGTATCCAAAGATCACCCCCCCCCCCAACTGAGGCTTAGGGAAAACCGAAGGAAATCCAGAGGATAGTAGGCGGGGGAGGGGAGGGGGGGTGCAGGGACCCAAGGGGGGACCCTTGGGAGAAGGGCAGGAAAAGAGGGCAAGGGAGGGGGGGGGAAGGAAGGCCGGGAGGGAAGGGGCAAAGGGGGGAAAACGGGGAGGATCTCATCCAGATGTGCCGGCCCAGCCTGACCAGACCTTTTCAAATTTAGCAGGACAGTTTCCTGCTCTCGTACGTTAACCTGTATAGAGGGAGCATTCTACCAATAGTCTCAAGCCAAGAGGACCTAGTAGGGAGCTCCGGTCTCCTCCAACGGAGCAGGACCTCCCTCCTAGCATAGAACAAGGCAAAGGTAATACATAATTTAACATACCGGTTACCAGCACTGAGATACTTTAACTGACAAATATGCAGGCGTGTAACGAGGTACCCAAATAAAATGTGTCCTTTTTTTCCCACAAATAGAGCTTTCTTTTGGTGGTATTTGATCACGTCCTGCGGTTTTTATTTTTTGCGCTATAATTAAAAAAAGACTGACAATTTTTTGAAAAAAATTTTTTTTTTCTTTTTGCTATAAAACATATTCAATAAAAAAAAAATTGAAAAAATCATACTTCATCGATTTAAACCAATATGTATTCTGCTACATGTTTTTGTTAAAAAAAAAAAAAAAATCCCAATAAGCGTATATTGATTGGTTTGCACGAAAGTTATAGCGTCTACAAACTATGGGATAGATTTTATGGAATGTTTTTCATTTTATTTTTTTACTAGTAATGGTGGTGATCAGAGACTTATAGCAGGACTGCAACATTGTGGCGGACAAATCAGACACGAAGTGATACTTTTTTGGGGACTAGTGACACTAATACAGTGATTAGTGCTAGAAATATGCACTGTCACTGTACTATGACACTGGCAGGGAAGGGGTTAACATCAGAGGCGATCAAAAGGTTAGATGTGTGCCACGGGAGTGCTTACTAACTGTGTGGGGGTGCTTGTACTATGGGAAGGCAGAGATCCATGTTCCTGCTTTGTAGGAACACAGAAACTCAACCTACCCTTCTCACAGAACGGTGATCTGCCTTGATACATAGGCAGACCGCCGTTCTGTCTGTGTCCCAAACGATCGGCAGGTCTCGGTGGACATTGCGTGTGTGCAACCTGGAAGTACAGGATTACATAAGAACCACTGTGTATATATACAGTAGGCAAGCGGTTAAACCACACCCACTTTTAGCCGCAGCGCGCTCCTCGTGCTGCATTTATTCCCCCTCAATTCCAGGGCCCACTTGTGATCTTGAACACGGGCCCACTGATTTCATGATACTCCCCTGGCCATAGAGATGGAGGTCAAGGATTTCTTTATTTACCAAATATAGGGTCAGGTAGTCCCATCGGCTCTCCACCAAATCGGATCCCTAGTGTAGTACCTGGCAGAGGAGATTTTTGTCAAGTATGAGAGTTGCGGCCCTGCACAGGGAAGCCAAATGCCATCTCAATCCAGGATTTATGCATCGGTTGCACTTCAAATTAGATTTCTGAAGTAGGACAGCATTGCCTTTTAAGATGTTGCAGTACTTGGGTATGTATTCCTTTCACGTTCCATAATTGGTATCGGTTAACCTTCTGCACACTACCATATACCCATATATATTCGTAGCAAACTTTTGTTTAAGCAATGATTTTTATTTTCAAATATTGCAAGTAAGAACTTGGCAATCTGCAAAGTCTGACTAGCCAGAGAAGGATCACTTTACTACAGTTGGCCAGCTTGAATATGTACTCATTATGCGGCGAGCCCTGAGTGCAAAAAAAACTTATTGGCAAATTAAAGTAAGTTTTACAGGACTCTTGATGATTCCTGTGTATCTTTCAAAAGACAATGGGAGAGAGAGAAATTGAAAGGGTATAACTTGCCTAGTTTTCCTGAATACATAGTACCCTGCAAAAAATTGAGGTACTTGTGAAAAAATAAAGTTAGTGTTACCAAACCCAGGACCCTGCATTCACTATGTCTGGTCTCCCACAGTACACAGAACATGGAAATGCAATTATTTTAGTAAATATAAACTGCTAAATACCCTTTCTCATCAGCAGTTTATAGCAGTCTTGGCACTTCTATCAGTGTCTGGTTAAAGCTTGTAGCAGTTTTCATTCCTCTCTGACTGTTCTATGAGGCTGCAAGACCCATGACCCTCTGTCTGGACATTGCTGATTGGCCCTGTGCTAATCACATGCACGCTTCCAAGAGAAAAAAAAAACTGATCTTCCTGATCTGATCTTCCTCTTCTTCCACTGTGCCCAATCTATCTCCTGATAAGACAGAGCCTTTGGAGGAACTCTGCACATGCTCAGTTTGGTGTGTATTGCCAGAAGGGAGGGGCCAGGATCACATAAGAGGGACCCGAGAAGGGGATCCGGGCTGCTCTGTCTAAATCCACTGCAATAGAGCAGGAAATTATAACATATTTGCAAAGTCGTTTTTTCCTATAAAAATAACAATCACTTTAATCCTTACGACTGGATTACATGCAGCTACCTCAAGGTGATTGATCTCTGGCAAAAAAACAAAACAAGAGCTGCAGCGACATTCCCCTTTATAGACCCCCACACCACCCCATTGCTAGGTGGATCTGACTAGCTATCATTAGGTCCCATAGTATGAAAAATGCACTTCCTCCCTTGTTAGGGCACACTGTATCAGATCTGTTTATTGCTTCATGGGATTTTATGACCCATTTGTTTGTGAGCCTGTTTCCATTGTTTGCAGTGTTGCCCATTATTCAGTTGGACTGTTTTTAGACCTATCCTGTATGACTGAGAAAATAGGATTTTTGACTTGCAAGTAAAATCAGTTTTCTGGAATACAATATAGTACACTGGTCCTTCTGCTCTGTTCCTGCTATTCTCCCTATTTTTTCCTAGTTGGGAGGGTTTAAATAGGAAGTTATCCCTGCAAACTTTTTTACTCTTTCGTTCATGGACCGACACAGCTTCTCTATTGACATAGTGGGTATTATTAGTTAATTAGGAGTGACACACCTTCTACAGTACGGCCCAGGGGGCGGACCCTCTGGGTATATCCCCTCAGTCTGCATCTCGCAGATCAGTTTTTTTCTGTCTAGCAAGGAGTAGGACATGGCTCCCTTCAGGCCCATTTTGGTCCAGGGAATTTTTTTTTCTACATTTTGTTTTTTTTGTTTCCTGCGATCTTCGATCAACTGCCGACTGGGTGACAGGCTGGATCCTCGATCCTTGTAGTCCCCCCAGTTTCGGCCATCGAGCGTGTACCGACCCTAGCTACGCGCTGGGTTTTCCACGACATACCCATCGCTCTACGGGTGGCCGGTAAGCTTACACACCAGGGTCTGCATCGGACCGCTCAGCTTCAGCTGACCTTTCTGCCGAGTCGCAGCAGCCTGTCCGGTGAGTGTCGCGCACTAGGGCATACATATGAACATTCCCTAGGGTCCAATCACAGCATGCCTGGCCGACAGTCACCTTCCGTGCACAGATGATGATCTGTTTTGGAATGTCTTCCAGCATGAGACATGCAGGATAGGTAAGTAGCTCCCCCTCTTCGGCAGGGTGACTTGGCTGGACATTCCTGGAGAGATCAAGTAAGTGGTTGTGGCCCCTTTCTGTCTTCTCTCCCTGCCTTCCCTCCTCCCTAGGCTCTGAGCTAAGGTTGCTGGGTGCACAAATTAATGTATATTAATAGGGGCTGTCCACAAAAATTTGATCGCATTTGGTTGCCCTGGACAGAGTAGGTGGGAGTTCTGGGGTGCTGGGCCTCAGGACTGGTGTCTGAAACGTCCTCTTAGGGGGGGTGGCCGGATGGCCCTCCCCTCCCGCTGATATGTGCAGGATTTCCTGGATGTGGGCATTCCACCTATGTTGAGGGGGGGAAGGGATATGTGTATGTATGTATGTATGTATGTGTGTATGTATATAATATGTATATATGTGTATATGTGTATATATATATATATATATATATATATATATATATATATAAAATTTATTTATTTATTTTTCCTTTTTTCTTTCTCTTGCTCGTCTTTGTTTTTTCTTTATGTACAGACATTGGAATGTATGTTTACCTGCTATTGTCCTCAACTGAGTTTCTGAGCCTCTAATTTGTACGATTTCACCTGATTTGTATTTTGATAACTTAATGACTGCCTTTTGTGACTGCCTCAACTTTCAATAAAGACCAACCTTGTTGTTAAAAAGGTTGCTGGGTGCTGGGGGTCACCTAAGGGATTCCATCTGGTGCGGGGCTGGCTGTAACTGTCATTTAAAAGATGTCTTTTCTGATTACCTGTGTGTGTGCTTCTTCCCCCTCCATGCTGTCGGCGGGGCCATTTTGCGGTGGTCCATGCCTGTTTCGGCCTCTAGTGACTGCCCGGCGGCCATTTTCTTGTAGTTTTGTGCCTATATGTATATATCGCCGCTTGGCGGCCATTTTCTTGTGGTCCGCACCTGCTTGGCCTCTATTGACTGTTTGGCGGCCATGTTTCCTAGGATTCACGCTGTATGTGTTTACCGACGCTCGGCGGCCATCTTTTTGGGGTCCGCAGCCGCTTTTGGCTCGGCGGCCATTTTCTTGGAGCCCACATGTTCCATACAACCGCTTGGTGGCCATTTTGCGATAGTCTACGGCCTCTAGGGTGCATTACACTGGCACAAAAATTTACACAGGAAACGCTGATAAACTATCAGACTGACACAGCAGCGGTGGAATAGCATCACAGGCGCAGCACATGGCAGCATAGCGGTACCGATCCAAGGGTGGTGAGTCCTCTGGGTGACCCAGCATCTCTGATCAGCTAGGAGGGTGGCCTATTGATATCTTGCCTGGAGCCCTGTGGGTGTCAGCGCATGGTCAGCATGGCGTCTGAGACGGATGTTTTTTCCCCTGAAACACCAGATTTAGCAGCTGGTGCTCCTGATGTGTCTATGGGCGATATGGTGGCAATCCTAGAGGCTTTTGCTGCCAGGGTGGAAGCAGCACACGGGAATACAGGGGGTAGTAAACGCCCCCATCCCCTGCAATCTTCTGGGGATAATTCTGATGCAGAACCAGGTCCAGCTATGGCTCATGACCCGAATTATGATGCATCAGAGACTGCAGACCGTGACCTGTCGGACAGTGAGAATGCTCTAAGTCCAGGTCAGCACGCAAAAAGGCTTTGGTATCTGACCTATTACTGCAGTGCGGAGTACGCTAAGAATATCGAATGCTGCAGAAGCAACAGAGACGCCGACCCCCTTTTGGGGTTCCCTAAAGCCAGCCCGCACTGCTAAGGTGTTCCTTGTGTGTCTTATATTAATAAGCTCTTGTACAAGGAGTGGGAAAACCCACTGAGGTTTTTTCCTTTTTTCAGCCCTAAAAAATGTCTTTTTTTTTTGGGGCGGTCCGGTACCCCTTGAGGAGAGTTCCTGAAAAGATGGACCTGTCCCCTGATAGTGGACCCCCCTGTGTCCAGCCTTAACAAGTTACCACGATTCCTGGGGAGGGGGCTCCTGTCTTCAGGGACACTCGCTACCTATACACAGTGGGGGGCTCAGAGGTACGTCCAGCATTGGCTGGGGTTTGTCTGATATTTCAGACACTTACTGAGTAGTCAAGGTACCTACTCCAAGGGTTAAAAGCATGGGAGCCTCCTCCATATGAGGTAGCTCTGGCTGACCAGTTGGTACAGGGCCTTGAGTCTGTCTGCAAGTCAGACATGGATACTATCCCCTTGCTGTCTTGAGCCTCAGTTTATGTGGTGGCGCTACGCCACCTGATGTGACTAAGGTGCTTGTCTGCGGACCAATCTTCCAAGAAGGCCCTGTTGGATCTGCCCTTTTAGGGCGACAGACTTTTGGGGCCTCGCTGGATGACATCATTTAAGATGCCACAGGAGGTAAGAGCACATTGCTTCGGCAATCTAAATAAGGGTAAAGAGCCACGCCATAGGCTAGGGCCCTCCTTCACCGCATACAAGCGGTCCCTTCGTCCGCCTAGTGTGCCAAGTAAACAACCCCAGGCCGATAAAGCGCCTGCTGAGGGATAGAAGCGTCCCTGGGTTTGCAAGCCCAACCTGGCTTGCCTATCGAACAGATCTTTCCCTCTTAATCGCCAGCTTCTGCCGACTTGTCGGGAAGCCCTACATGGGGCGGTACAAAACCTGCTGATACGCAGGGTAAACCTTCCTGTCTTAGTACAGGAACGGGTTTCGGGGTTCTACTCAAATCTGTTCGTAGTACTGGAGAGGGTTCATCCTATCTTGGATATCAGGACCCTCAACTGCTTTGTAAGAGTACAAAGATTCCGGAAAGGAATTGGCTCGCTCTGTTGTTGCTGCCCTCCATCCAGGGGATTTTTCGGCATCCTTGATCATCAAGGACGCATGCTGCATGTCTCCAGATGCACCAGGCATCAGAGATGTCTGTGTTGGCGGCCGGGGAAGACCACTACCAATGGTGGCTCTCCCCTTTGGCCTGGCATCAGCACCAAGGGTGTTCACCAAGGTGCTTGCCACAATTCTGGCCCTACTAAGACAGCGTGGCATCGCTATCATGGGCAACTTGGACGATCTTCTTCTGAGGGTCACTTCAAACTTAAATTTAGAAGTGAGCAGGTCTATAACCTGTCAGACCCTCTGATACTTGGTTGGGTGCTGAACACTCAGAAGTCAGTATTGGTACCGTCCCAACTCCTAGTATATCTAGGGTTGATTGTGGACTCCTCAGAGGCATACGTTTTTTTTCCCCTAGGGGAAAGTTGCAGACCCGTCGGGTTGCGGTGCGGCAGTTGACATCCCAAGGAGGGGTTGGCATGCCACCTTTGCAGGCGAGTCCTGAGCCTTATGGTAGCCTTCTTCGAGGCGGTACCATAGGCACTATTTCACACGCGAGTGTTAGAGGGTAACTCTGTCCTGAAGGGTCAAGTGCCCTTCATCCCTGGATTATCAGATCCGGGTGAGCCACCTAAACAGGGCTTCCCTAGTTGGTGGCCGACTTCACCGGCATTCTGTCTGGGAAGTTGTTCCTTCCTTTTACTGGATAGTGGTCACGGTGGACGCCTGTCTTCCCGGTTGCAGAGGAGTCTGAAGAGCTCAGTCAACCTGGGTCGCTGGACTCCGGAGGAATCCCATTGCAGATCATTGGGCTGAAAGTCTGGGGGATCTGGCTTTGCCTCTCCACATGGTCTGAGGCTACAAGGGTGTCCAGTCAGAATCCAGTCGGACAAACACCACAGTTGTGGCGTATGTCAATCATCAAGGAGGAGCAAGCAACTCTGCTGCAGCATCGGAGGTCGCTAACCTCCTAAGGGGCTCCCTTACCAGAGGGTAAACGCGCCAGTCGTATATCTCCTGACTTCTCGATTCAATCGGAAGGTATTGAGGTTGTGGCCAGGTCAAGTGACCCATGGGCAAACACGACAGATGCGTTGATGGCACTGTGGAGTCAGTACCGACTAATCTATGGCTTCCTCCTCGGAAACTCCTTCTCCTCTGCTTCACAGATTGGAAACAGAGAGGATTGCAATGGTCCCAATTGCTCTGAATTGGCTTCGTCGTCCTTGGTACGCCGATCTAGTGCATCTGGTAGCAGACGCCTTTTGCCAGCTACCGCTAAGGAAGGACCTGTTGTCGCAAGGTCCAGACGCCATCCTGTTTTTTACAGTCACTGGCTTGAGGGCATGGCTTGAGAGCCAGGTGCTAAGAGACCGGTACCTGTCAGACTCGGTGATATCTACCATGAGGAGTGCTTGGAAATCATCCCCTAGGAAGATTTACCATTGCACTTGGAAGACCTACACATCCACCTCCGTGGGGCTTGTGTAGCAGGCGTTCTTTTGGCGTCTACCACTACGAGAGGACCTGCTGGTGTAGGGTCCCATATGCCATCCTGCTTGCAGGCTATGGCTTCAACGGCATGGCCTCGAAGTGTCTCAGAAACCACCGTTTTAGAACATCAGGGAGATTCCCTTGTTGACACTTTTTTTTAGAAAGTTGTCCTCTTGGTGGCTGTTACGCCAGCTGAGACGGGTTTCTGAGCGGGCAGCCTTGTCATGCAAGCCTCCCTATCTGATCTTCCACAAGGATAAGGTAGTGCTGCGTCCGCAGCCTTCTTTTCTTTCTAGAAGTCGTGTTCGACTTTCCATCTCAAGGAAGACTTTGTACTGCCATCCTTGTGTCCTCATACGTCGAATCCTAAGGAGACGCTGCATTCTTGGACGTGGTCCAAACTCTGAGAGAATGCTTGTCTGGTACTGCTCCGTTCCAGAATCCAGGCTCACTGTTTATTTTTTAGTGGCTGGTCCCCAGTAGGGCTTAACGGTCTCGTCTGCCACCATTCTAGGTGGATCCGACAGATTGTGATCAGGCTTACGCCATGAAGGGTCAGGCGCCTCCATTCCGGCGCATTCAACCAGGGCAATAGATGCCTCTTGGTGTTGCGTCAGTAAGACGGTTTTCTGAGCCGGCAGCCTTGTTATGCAGGGCTCCTTATCTGATCTTCCACAAGGATAGGTGGTGCTGCGTCCACAGCCTTCTTCTTCCTAAGGTCTTTTGACCTTCCATCAAGGAAGACATTGTACTGCCATCCTTGTGTCCTCATCCGTCGAATACTAAGGAAACGTCGTTGTATATTTTGGACGCTGTCCGAGCTCTGAGAGCATCAAGCGTCTGTTTTCACCAGGTGAGTAAGGCAGCGACCTGCTCGTCCGTTCACACTTTCACTAAACTTTACAAGTTAAGGTGTGTGCATCTTCGGATGCTTCCTTCGGCCGCAAGATATTGCAGGCGGCCGTTTAAAGTTGCAACTTCTCCTTGGAGGAGCTGTTTGGAGTGAAGTTTTTAATGCTGTTACCACCCCTCATTTTTTTCTCTGACACTGCTTTGGGACGTCCCACTATGTCAATAGAGAAGCTGTGTCGGTCCATGAACGAAAGAGTAAATAGTATTTTTTACTCACCGTAAAATCCTTTTCTCTGAGTTCATGGACCGACACAGCACCCACCCCTCCTAAGTTTGTACTGCTTTTTGACAAACTGATCTGCGAGATGCAGACTGAGGGGATATACCCAGAGGGTCCGCCCCATGGGTGGTACTGTAGAAGGTGTGATGCAACACTTTTTTTCTTCCTAGTCACTCCTAATTAACGGATAATACCCACTATGTCAATAGAGAAGCTGTCGGTCCATGAACTCAAAAAGGATTTTACGGTGAGTAAAAAATCCTATTTTTTTTATTTTTACAGTTTCGAATCGCCTAAAGGTAGCTGCATATGACCTAGATGTAGCCGGTGTCCCATACTGTACCCCAAGAAATAAATTTTACTGGTTATTCAAAAACTGTTTTCACCTAATATTAGTGGCTCAACTAAAATTTGCTGTCTATACAGAATAGCTTGAGGACAAAATTATGATATACTTCTTTAGTCTGCAAAGATTTAGAGGCTTATGGAATGCCTGAAGTGCATGTTGAAGGGAGTCCAGAATAAGGGAGCTGCACAGGAAAGGGTCTGGCAGATGTTGAGAACTGGGGAAAAAGAAACAGAACAATTAAGTAATCCACATGAGAGAATATTGCATCCCTGGTGCAGAAAGACCCCAACTTCAGTAAAAGTCTTACTGAATTTCTACCCTTGGTAAAAGGAAAAAAAACATTTCTGGCATTATTACTATAGTAATTATCACAGCTGTTGATGGGGAGTATTTCTTAGAGCAGAAGTCCAGGCTATTGCCAACTAAACCTGCTCACACCTCCTTTCTAATTCCTTACTACCCTGTAAAAGGATGATGCTTATACTTGCCTATTTTCAGAGTACTCCAGCCAGGTTGCATGATCAGCTCCCAGCGGCACCTTCAGGGGAGAGGAGGGACAGCCAACAGATGCCTCATAGTAAGCCTATGGGTGTCGTCAGCGCTTAGGCATTGCTGCTGCTCTCTCCTCTCCCCTGAAACCGGCTGCTGGGGAGATCACATGACGGGACCACAGCTGCCTGAGAATAGGCAAGTATAAGCTAACTCCTATTCGAACTACCCTGTAAAAGGAAGCTGAAGTGGTGGGAGCAGGTTTATGCTTAAAGGGTAAGTTCACCTTTACAGAAGAAAGTTCACTTTACAGATTTTTCTGTCTTTAATTGGTAATAGCCTGGATGTCTACTTTAAGGCTTTTGCTTTCTGTACATAAAAAGATGAGGGTGTTTTGCATGAAAAATAATGACACTGGGTATTTTTCTAGTTTAGCTCACAAAATTGAATCAAGCACATAAAGAGTGGTTCATCTGGACACCTCTTGGCTTTAATTTTTTCATGGTCTTTTATAGGAGAATCATTGTTACTTATAGGGACACTTCCTAGGAGTGCAATTTAAATTATCTGTGATGCAAGATGTGAAATGCAAAGTTAAAATGTAGTTAACAAAAGTGTTTTATATTTTTTTTTCACAGTATTTAACCACAGTTATTCCTTATGAGAAAAAAAATACTCCACCTTCTGTTGAAGATCTCCAGATACTAACCAAAAGTAAGTAGACACGTCCCTGTTTACTTTGTGCTAGGGTTTAAAAACAGTGTTGGATTTTCTTTTGTTCTAAAGTCACTTTTTCACTTTTGGATAGGGTAGGAAATTGTTAAATCCCCTATTAGTTTTTTTTATTTATTTTTCTGAATTTCTCTTGACTTCTGTCCCAGAGACACAACAAAAAGTAAGTGGAAATATCTATAAAGTGAAGTTGTGCGATATAACAGTGGCCATCTCAACAGATGTTCCACTTGGATGATTTTCGCTTTCTGGTGACAGTAGTAAAGTTGTGAATTTCTTATTTTCTGTCCTGGTGGAGGTCCTAAGTCTCCTCAGCAGGAATACGAACAACAATAAAAACTTTCTGCACTTTTCAATCACACAATTAATTTGGCAACATGTGCCCTATTCATAAAACACAGTTGCATGCCTGATTACCTGTTCACAGATGTTTGGCAACATCTGTTTTTGAATGGGAAAGGGCGCTTACTGTAGTTGCATAATTTAGAAAACAGTGAATGTTGCGCTCCCTGCCCTTTCCCCTGACAGTCATTGAACACATTCTGAATTTCAGGGAAAAAAACAAAACATTTTGGCAATATTTCTTTTTTCCTACATCATGGGACAGAGTCAGGCTAATATTCATTACCTTCTGGGTTATACTTGATCATCAGGTGAATGACACTGGTAGACAAAATCTTTAGACAGGAAGTGCCCCTCCCTATATAACCCCTCCCACACAGAGAGCAGATCAGGTTGCACATATGCACGCACGCACGCATAGACGTTCCGGCGCACAGCCAGCTTATTTAAGCTGTGTAGGCCAAACATGCGGTGCTTCCAGGCGACAGCTGTGGAACACAGAGCAGGCTCTAACCAGATACTTGCAGCCGTTCATTTTCTCATTACCCGGGTCACATGAGTCACCAGGTGTTGCTTGGCAGGCTATGGTGCTTAGCCGGATTGTTGCATAGGGGCTTGGTGAGCCCTATTAAAGGGTCTCCCTTCTGAGGTGTGTTAAATCTACACCCAGGTACTCTCTTTTTGTGGCTATTAAATGTCTTAAAAAAAGATGAGTGGGACAAACACTACAGGAAAGGGCACACCTATGTCATCAGTAGTTTCTGATGAACCTAGCGTATCCCTAGTGTTGTATCCCTTGAAAAAACAGAGGCTTACGGGCAATCTGAGCCACTGCGCCTATCTGGGATTGTGCCTACAGTCACGCTGCTGCCTCACCCTCTACACTAAGGATGAACTGTCCTCAGCCCTAGCCTGCTTAGAGCACAGGATTGCTGGCATGATGGCCTCCATCCCACAGGGTGGCAAGAAGCGTGACAGATTCCCCTCCCTGGAGTCTCCAGGTCTGGAGCAGGAATGGGTTGAGAATGGGGAAGAGCTTAAAGCTCAGGAGTGCCCGGCAGTTGAGTCTGCTTCCGAGCAATCTGGACAAGAAGATATCTAGCCGGTAACTACCTCTCAATCACAGGGGTTCTTGATCCTGACTCTTACCGAAATGGTTCAGTCTGCCTTTAAGTTGCCTCTTACAGAGGTCACTGAGCCTCCCTGGTCCTCTTTGGGATCCCTGAGGCCTCCTAGGGCCACACAGGCTTTCCCCCTACACCCCCTATTGGGCGGTGTATGCTGATTGGGAAAATCCTGGCAGGATTTTGTTCCTCCTAAGAGGTTTTCCCTTTTTATATCCCATGGATGAAAAGTTCACCAAGAAATGGAGCAGGCCAGCAATAGATTCAGCAGTCTCTTCCTTAAACAAAAACTTAATTTGTTCAGTGGATAATGCACAGGGCTTGAAACACCCTGTTTGATAAGAAATTGGAGTCATTATTAAAAGCTTACTTTTCTTTGGCCAGTTTAGCTATTCAGCCAGCTGTTGCAGCAATTGATATCTGCCAATCCGTAAAGGATCAGATGAGATGACCTGACAGGCCTAACCAGGAGGATAGTCGGCCTGAAAATAAGGCAGATATTCCTCGAGCGCTGTGTTTTGCAGTTGACGCCTTAAAGGATTCAACACAGCAGGTTTCTCGTTTGTACATAGGCGCAGACTTTTGTGGCTTAACTGGTCAGCCGAGCTTCCTTGTAAGAAGTTACTGGCAGGCTTCCCCTTTCAGGGGGAGCGATTATTTGACGATCACTTGGACAAAAATATCCAAAAGATTTCTGGAAGGAAGAGTTCTCTACTTCCTTTGAAGAAAAGCACCAAACGTCCCTCGTTTGAAACCTCAGAGACTGCTTCAAATGTCTCAGCACCAGGGCAGTTCCGCCTTTAACAGAGCGCTAGAGCCAGAGGGCCAGAAAAAACCCTGGGTCCAAAACTCTTCTAAACCAAAGAACCAAGCCCTCCTTTTGAGGAGATGCCCCCACTCCATTGGGTGGGGGGAAGGCTGCTGCACTTTGCGGACATTTGGAGAACAATAGTTCAGGACGAGTGGGTCACCTCAACTATATCCCGCGGTTACAAGCTGGATTTGCGGGGGGTTCTCCCTCAGGTTTTTAGGATCCAACATTTCTTCGGCTCCTCCAAAAAGAGACTTATTACTTCAAGCACTATATCATTTAGTACATCAAGGAGTGATTGTAGAGGTTCCTGTACCCGAAAGGGGCATGGGGTTCAAAAACCGATTCAAAAACCAAACGGGGACACAAGGTCCATCTTGGACCTAAGATCCCTGAACCAATATCTACTAATCAAGTCCTTTCGGATGGAGTCCGTCCGCTCAGTAGTAGCTTCACTCCAGATGGGAGACTTTCCAGCCTCCATCGATATAAAGGACGTGTATCTACACTTACCCATCTTTCAACCTCATCAGAGGTTGAAAGTAAAGGAACGTCACTTTCAGTTGTGGCTCTACCCTTTGGGCTTGCTATTGCCCCCCCGGGTGTTCACAAAGGTCCTAGCACCAGTACTGGCTCTTTTGAGGGCCCAAGGGATTCTGGTGCTTGGGTATCTGGACGACCTCCTGCTCAGAGATCACACACCACAAGCTCTAGAACAGAGCAATAACAGGTACAGTGCAGTATTTGGAAAGCTTAGGCTGGATCTTAAATACCCAAAAGTCGAACTTGAGACTAGCTCAAAGTCTAAAGTATCCAGGTCTGTTCCTAGATATAGTCCAGGCAATAATATTCTTGCCACCCGCAAAGATCTGCGCCCTGAAGACTCGAGTGCGTCAGACAACCCTCCATTCGACTCTGTATGAGTCTTCTAGAGAGGATGGTATCCTCATTCGAGGCGGTGTCCTATGCCCAATTCCATTCCAGGCCGCTGCAACAAAACATCTTGTTGGCTTGGAACAGGAGAGGAAAAGCCCTGGATTATCCAATGTTCTCTCCTCGGGCACGCGTAAGCCTACGCTAGTGGTTACAGGCTCAGAACTTGCAAAAGGGAAGATCCTTCCTCCCAGTAACTTGGAGAGTACTGACTACAGATGCCAGTCTCTCAGGCTGGGTAGCGACCCTAGAACAGATCCTGCCCATTTCCCTCCTGGAATTAAGGGCCTGGACGATGGAGCTTCAGGACTACCCTATCAGGGTTCTAAACCACCAAGGCGGTACCAGGAGTCGTTCAGATCTGGAGGAGGTGAACCACATACTAGCCTGGGCAGAGGGACATGTGCCAATTATATCGTCAGTCCATACCCCAGGAATAGAGAACCGGAAGGCAGGTTATCTCAGCCGCCAGCAGATCTGCCCGGGGGAATGGTTCCTACAACCAGAGGTGTTCCAGGAAAATTGCAAACGTTGGGGATGGCCAGAGGTCGACCTACTGGCATCCAGGTTCAACAACAAGCTACAGCAGTTTGTGTCCCGAACAAGGGAATCGTTTGACAATCGGATCAGGTGCTCTGATAGTTCCATGGAGCCATTATTCCCTGGTTTATGCTTTTCCTTCCAGTCCCTCTCCTTCCACATTTGTTGCGCAGGATTTGGAAAGAGGGAGTTCCAGTTATTCTGATGGCACCAGCCTGGCCCAGATGGCCTTGGTTCCCGTAGATTGTGAGACTAACAATGGACAGGCCATGGATGCTTCCACACTGCCCCGATCTACTGTCTCAAGGTCTTATATTCCACCCCAATTTACAGTCTAATACCCTGGCTTCACTAGCCATACCGTCAAATTTAAAGGACCGCGACATCTCGGGACCAGTACTGTCTACCCTAGTAAATGCTAGAAAAGCTGTCGCCAGGAAGATCTATCATAAGGTCTGGAGGACTTGTATTGCTTGGTGTGAAGCCAGAAAATGGCATCCAAGGAAATACCTGATTGGTAAAATTCTCTTTTCTACAGTCGGCTGTAGAAATCAAATTGGCTTTGAGGTCAAGTTTCTGCCCTATCAGTATTTTTCCAAAGGCCTTTAGCCGATCCGAACCTTTATGCAAGGGGCAACTCGATTGCTTCCCCCATTAGGTCACCCGTGTGTCCTTGGGACTTAAACCTGGTGTTGTCTGTGTTACAGAAACACAACCATTTGAACCTATTAAGGAAATCCATTAGACTTGCTGTACGCAAGCTGCGGAGATTTGAGAATCTGACTTTTTTTTTTACCAAAAGGACCCACGAAAAGGCAGGCAGCTTCCAAAGCTTCCATTGCCAATTGGGCCTGTCAATTGGTCATTCAGGCCTACAGTCTGAAACATAAAGCTCCTCCCTTTAGGGTGAGAGCTCATTCTACCAGGGGTGTAAGAACCTCCTGGCCTTTTCGCCATCAGGTATCTGTGGCTCAGATTTGTAAGGCTGCTACCTGGTCTTCAGGGCATACGTTCACAAAATTTATCAAGTGGATGTTCAAGCAGCCGAGGATTCGGCTTTCGGCCGAAGTGTTCTGCGGGCTGCCGTATAAAAACTAATCGCTACTGTTTGGCAGGGTGTCTCCCTCCCCTCAAGGCTATTGCTCTGGGACGTCCCAGAAGGTAATAAATATTAGCCTGACTCTGTGTCCAATGATGTACTCAAAAGAAAAGGATTTTACAGGTAAGCATGACGAAAAAATCCTATCCTGGAAGTTACCCTTGTAACACAAAAACCTGTAGGTACTGCAACTTGTGTGTATTGGATAAAACATTTGTTGCTACAGATGAAGCATTCACTATACAGCAATATATTAACTGTGGCACAAACTATGTAATTTACCTGATCAACTGTATTTCATGCAGTCTCTAATATGTAGGTTGTACCACACGTACTTTGAGAGCCCGCATAGGGGAACATTATTGTGAAACAAATAATCCGAATGCTAGAAATATTTTGAATGCAACACGTCACTTTAGAGCATGTCATCAGGGCGATCTTTCCTCATTTTGTTTTAGAGGAATAGAACAGTTGTCTCACTCGCCCAGAGGAGGTGATGGGGAGAGAAGGCTACTGGTGAGAGTTTTTTAGATTAAAAACTAGATCGCCTCAAAGGATAAACCTGAGGTGAGATCTGGATTTGCATCTATATTAGAATGCCTCTCCCCAGTGCCTTTTCTTTCTCGTACATCACGGGACACAGAGCGACATAGTCATTACTAATGGGTTATATAGATACCTTCAGGTGCTGGCACTGGCAACTTCCAAAACCGGAAGTACCCTCCCCTATATAAGCCCCTCCCATCCGGGAGCACCTCAGTTTTTTGCCAGTGTCTAAGGTGTTGGCCAAGAAGAAACATGTGTTTTTCACTGAGCTTGCGTACAGGTTCTTTTGGGCCTCAGTAAGCTATTCCGGATCCGACCAAAAAAGCTTCATAGCTAAACGGTCGGTACCCGGGCCTTGCAGAGAAGAGCAAGGTTTTGCCTGTAATGCTTCTCTTAGGAGAGCTGGACCCTGGGATCCAGAGCTCTGGTCATACCCACGACCAAGATGTTTTCTGTGCAGGGTGCTATACAGGTCCAGGGGAGTGGAATCGTTGGGAACCCGGTCCCTGAAGGTTTGATTACAATGCCTGCCGTGATAGGTGAAGTTTGGGCTTTTGTGGACCAAACAAAGTCCTGCGGCGGGGAACAGGTAAGTGGGGGGCCCCCAGGAACTTGGTTCTATTGGGGGACCCCCAAGCCTAATTTGTCTTTCTGTCTGTTACCTAACGGTATTCCCGCTGATATCTGTGCATGCCTGTAACTACTAAAAAAATGTAATATTTTTAATAGTGGTCAAGAAAAAAAAAAAAATATATATATATATACTTAATATATTAGACTGCGGTACCTGTGTTTATCCACTAGAGGCCGCTGTGGAACGTTTCTTGTCATGTGGACTAGTTTCTTTTCAGAGCAAGTCCAGGCAGATGGTGAGTTCTCTTGTGGGAAACTGCTTCCTCTGCCATGTTGCAATGCTCGTCCATCCCCCGGCCTGCGGCAAAGAGGGGCCCTGGCTCTTGTCCCTAGTTTCCCTTTTCGAAATTAGCGCCGAAGGCGCACGTGGCCGCGCGCGTGCACGCGCCTCTATATATAGAGGTGAGCCGGGAAAGGGGGCGGAGCCTGGGGGATGACGCTCTGTGCGCGCCGCAGCGCTTCTGCGCATGTGCGGGCGTCCCAGCATGTTAAAAAACACAATTATGTGTTGTGAGCTGGCTATGGAGTGCAGAGACAGAGCTGGCAACATTTAAAAAAAGGCATACAGCAAGCGGTTGATGCAGGCATCCCCATAGAAAGGCACATTAGTAGACACCAACTGTGATATAGCAGCAATTGTGCTAGACTATTCTCAGTAAAAGTGGTGTATTATGGCTGGAATACCTCAGCTTTAGGCTTAGGAATATGCCGTCCAGAAGCTCCGGAACTGAATCTTCCAGGAAGCGAAGGGGGTCTCATCGGGCTCTGAGGATCTTGGGCATGCTTCTGCTGCACCAGTCTCCCCTGAAGTTCAGAGGTAAGTGACCGTAGAGACCCCGCAGGGGTACTTGGTACTGTGGCTGTCCTCAGTTCACCTGCTCCTGTGTATGTAACAGAGGAGGTTTTTTCCTCAGCTCTGGGAGGATTAGAGAGAGATTGTCAACATTGATCGCTGCCTCCCTGTCAGGGAAAGCACGCCCGATCTCCGTCTCCTCCTTCAGAGTGCCTGTTAGCAGAGCAACAGTCCCATACAGGGATCGACCTGCCTGAAGGGGATCAGGATGAGGTTGATTCTGTTATAGAGGAATCAACAGTGGGGGAACCTTTTCTCAGCATCTCAAGCTGAAAGATTATGGGTTCAGTCTCTGACTAACATGGTCCGATCAGCATTTAAAAATGCACCTTGCGGAACCATCAACCACTACTGTATCCTCGTTGGGGTCGCTAGAAGCCCCCAGACTGTCTGTTCTTTTCCACTTCACCCTTTACTGAAAGGGCGTATTTACCAGGATTGGGAACGTCCTGAGAAAATATTTATTCCCCCAAGAGATTTCCGGTGGTCTATCCCATGGAGGATAAGTTCATCAAAAAAATGGAAGGTCCCTACAGTGGACGCAGCCATCTCTTGTATGTATAAATCACTGAAATGTCCAAATGTTCAAGAACCCAATAGATAAAAGATTGGAGTCCTTATGAAAGTCTGCTTCTTTCTACAGCAAGCTTGGTGACACAACCAGCAGTAGCAGCTATTGGGGTCTGCTAAGCAGGGAAGGATCAGTTGAAACAGGTCTTGAGGGACTTGACAGATCAGCAGGCCTTGCCCTAGCTGATCTACCTAGAGCCTTAGGCTTTGCGGTTGACGCCATAAAGGATTCAGTCCATCAGGCCTCCCGCCTTACGCTGTCTATAGTACATATGCGTAGGCTTCTATGGCTCAAAAACTGGTCTGCTGAAGCTCCCTGTAAAGAATGGCTGGTTAGCGTCCCATTTCATGGTGAACGCTTATTCAGGGAAAACCTGGACAAATATATCCAGAAAATTTCCAGCGGTAAAAATACGCTCTTGCCGGTTAAAAACAGAGTTAGAGGTCCCTCTTTAAGAGGCCTGCTTCTCCAGTCCCTGGGGCATCGGCTGTGTAACAGTTCCGACGGCTTCCTCGGTCAATTCCCGGGGGTAAAAAGCAGGGACAATAGCAGGGTAATGAGAAACCCTGGGTCAGGGGAGGTACAAAACCTTCCCCAAAGTTAAATTCATTGAAGGGTTGCCCCCACTCAGTCGGGTGGGGGGAGGACTCCAGTTGTTCGCAAGAGACCTGGCGGGACACGATCAAGACAGATAGGTGCTCTCCGCAGTATGTTTGGGATACAGTTTGGAGTTAAAAGACTCTCCTCCTTCCCATTTTTGAGGTCAAACGTGCCAAGGGATCCCCGGAAGAGAGAGTCCCTCCTGTTGGCACTAGAACAACTATTGCTCCAAGGAGTAATTATGGAGGTTCCCCTGGAAGAATGAGGGTTCGGGTTTTACTCAAACCTCTTTACAGTCCCGAAGCAAACGCGGACGGGAGGCCCATATTAATTCTAAAAGGGCTATACAAATTCCTGTATATCAGGACTTTCCGATGGAGTCGATCCGATCGGTGGCCACTGCCCTACAAGGGGAGGATTGGTTAGCCGCGATCGACATCAAAGATGCTTATTTGCACATTCCCATTTTTCCAGTCCACCAAAAATTTCTACGCTTTGCAGTAGATGGGCGCCATTTTCAGCAGAGCCTTACCCTTCGGTTTGGCCACAGCACCACGAGTGTTTACAAAAATTCTGGCCCTTTATTGGCCAATCTAAAAACACAAGGTGTAATGATAATGGCATATCTAGATGACTTGTTGCTGATAGACCACTCAGTGAAAAAACTAGACGTGGTCGTTCACAAGACAATCAAGTATCTGGAATCTCACGGTTGGATTATCAACCGAGACAAGTCAGCCCTAAAAAACAGTCAAAAGTCTGGAATACTTGGGGCTAAGGTTGGATTCAGGCCAGAGAAAAATATTCTTGCCTCGAGGAAAGGTGTTGTCTTTGAAAGATTTGATCCACTTAGTGGGTACAAAAAAGACAGCCGTCCATACGCCTGTGCATGAGGCTGCTAGGAAAAATGGTGGCATCATTCGAAGCAGTACCCTACGGTCAATTCCATTCAAGGAATTTGCAAGGGGCCATACTGTCAGCCTGGAACAAAACAGTTCAGGCCCTGGACTTACAATGTCCTTGTCCCCTTCCGTTCGCAACAGCCTCCGTTGGTGGTTGGTTCCCCAGAATCTGGAAAAAGGGAAATCCTTCAGTCCGATTTCTTGGAAGGTGGTCACTACAGATGCCAGCCTTATAGGCTGGGGAGCAGTACTGGAGCAATGGTCTCTCCAGGGCAGATGGTCGGATGCAGAAAAGGCCCTGCCCATCAATCTCTTAGAGATACGAGCAGCCCGGTATGCCCTAGTAGCATGGACATCCAAACTCCAAGGGTCCCCTGTCAGAATTCAATCAGACAATGCCACAGCAGTGGCATATATCAATCATCAGGGGGGCACCAGGAGTCGTGCAGCCCAGAGGGAAGTAAATTACATCCTGAAATGGGCAGAAAGATATGTCCCAGCCATATCTGCGGTATTCATTCCAGGAGTGGAGAATTGGAAGGCGGACTTTCTAAGTCGCCAGCAATTATGCCCAGAGGAAGGGTCCCTTCACCCCGAGGTTTTCTGGACAATATGTCAGCGGTGGGGAACATCGGATGTAGATCTTCTAGCATCCAGATTCAACGCAAAGGTGGACAGGTTTGTCTCTCGGACAAGGGATCCCCTAGCTTGCGGCTCGGATGCCCTAGTGTTCCCTTGGGATCAGTTCAAGCTGATATATGCATTCACACCGCCACAATGGTTACCTCGATTACTCCGCAGAATCAGGGTAGAAAAGAAACCAGTGATTCTGGTGGCTCCAGCGTGGCCCCGAAGAGCGTGGTACGCGGAGATTGTAAAATGTCAGTGGGGAGTCCTTGGACTCTCCCACGTCGTCCGGACCTGCTTTCGCAAGGACCGATATACCACCCTTCCTTACCAGCCCTAGGTTTGACGGCCTGGCTATGGAAGCCCACATTCTAAAAAAGAGAGGGCTCTCTAATCCTGTGGTATCTACCATGATCAATGCCAGGAAGCCGGTATCCAGGCAGATCTAATATAGAATCTGGAAGGCGTACATCGCGTGGTGTGAGGCCAAGAAATGGCATCCACATAAGTACGTAATAGGTAGGAGTCTGGACTTCCTACAGTGGGCTGTAGATAGGAAGCTTGCCTTGAGTATTATCAAAGGTCAGTTTTCGGCCTTGTCAATATTTTTTCAAAGGCCCTTGGCTTCGCATTCATTAGTCAAAGCCTTTATACAAGGAGTGATGCGTATTAGTCCTCCGGTTAATATTCCCATATGACCATGGGATCTAAATTTGGTTCTTTCGGTTCTACAGAAACAACCATTTGAACCATTACAGCATATTTCTTTGGTTCTTCTCACCAGGAAATAGATTTTTCTAGTAGCCATTTGTTCGGCTAAAAGAGTGTCGGAATTAGCAGCTATGTCCTGTAAGGAGCCGTATCTGGTTATCCATAAGGATAAAGTAGTGTTACGCCCTCATCCAGCCTTTCTTCCTAAGGTGGTATCGAGGTTTCATTTGAACCAAGATGTGGTTCTTCCTTCTTTTTTCCCCAAACCTACTTCGGTAGAGGAAAAGTTATTGCATTCTTTGGATGTAGTAAGAGCAGTTAAAGCTTATCTAAAAGCCACTGCTCAGATTCGCAGAACGGATACTTTGTTTATTCTGCCGGAAGGCCCCAGAAAGGGTCAGGCAGCGTCAAAATCTACTTTAGCCAAGTGGATTCGACAGGTCATAATGCAAGCCTATGGCTTGAGAAGGAGACCGCCTCCGTTCAAAGTCAGAGCGCACTCCACGAGAGCAGTTGGAACTTCATGGGCAGTGCATCACCAGGCCTCCCTGGCTCAAATCTGTAAGGCCGCAACATGGTCTTCAGTACACACGTTTACTAGGTTCTACCAGGTGGACGTTAGAAGTCAGGAGGTTGTCGCCTTTGGGCGCAGTGTGTTGCAGGCCGCAAAAGATCCTCATGTCTGATAGCACTCAGCTTATGTATGGTGTATCCCCCCCCCTCGTTGGGCATTGCTTTAGGACATCCCATTAGTAATGACTATGTCGCTCTGTGTCCCGTGATGTACGAGAAAGAAAATAGAATTTTTATAACAGCTTACCTGTAAAATCCTTTTCTTGGAGTACATCACGGGACACAGAGCTCCCGCCCCTCTTTAGGGACACTTATTGCTTTGCTACAAAACTGAGGTGCTCCCGGATGGGAGGGGCTTATATAGGGGAGGGTACTTCCGGTTTTGGAAGTTGCCAGTGCCAGCACCTGAAGGTATCTATATAACCCATTAGTAATGACTATGTCGCTCTGTGTCCCGTGATGTACTCCAAGAAAAGGATTTTACAGGTAAGCTGTTATAAAAATCCTATTTTCTGGGGTCTTTTTCACATACCTGGATTGTTATTTTCCTTTTTTTATTTTATTTAATGTTTGTTTGAAATTTTTGGTGTTTTTTCGTGTGTGTGTGTGTGTACAAATATATATATATATAATATATATATATATGTGTGTGTGTGTGTGGTACATACCTGTGCATATTATCACCACAAGGTGTGAAACTTAGTGGCATACACATGGATCACCCAGTGTATTGCAGCTGATTCCCTTTTTTTGATACTTGCCTGCGGCCAATCAAGACAATTGGTGGAGCCTGTGATCTTTAGAGCTACTATTTATTTCAAAGTTTCATGTCTGTAATGTGGTTATGACTAAGGCCTTATAGGCTGAAATGCGTCAACTGTTTTTATCTGCGTTTGTGCACTATGGCTTTTCAATAAAATGAAGATTTTTTTTTTCAAGAGCAACAACCGGAGTGCGGATCATCTTTCCTACATTACTCTACTCAGCCAACGACTGTGGATCGAGCACTCAGGAGCTCTGCTTTCTATATGTTGTATGGGTATTAGGGTATTGGCACTGACTTTTCTGTTTATACTCCCACTGTCGCCAGGGCACTTTCTTCTCCCACTGGCCACAGTTCGGCCCCCATAAAGTTGGAAGGATAGTAAAGTGCCCCCTTGTTTAGAAAGTTTGGAGACCCCTGTATTGTATCATTATGTGGAACTGTAGCAAATGCCTTGGTGAAATCAAGATATGTTATGTCCACATCGTCTCCCTGGTCCAAAACCTTTGTAATATAGTCAAAAATTTTAATCAGATTAGTCTGACATTGTCTGCTCTCAGTAAAGCCATGCTACTTTGGGTCCAGCAAGTTTTATATCTTTAACCGCTTTGCGACTATATAATTTACATATCTATGGCTGCAAGGCAGCTTTGCTGTACAGGATCAAATACCTAGTACGTGATCCTGCTCTTCCGGGTCTGGGGCGCTCCATGCTCATGATTATACGCAGCGGGAGCTGATCTGATAAATGTAAACAAGGCAGATCGCCATTCTGTCAGTAGTGAAGGCATTGATCCTGTGTTCCTGCAAAGCAGGAACATGGATCAATGCCTTCCCCTCATAAAAGCACCTCCCACACAGTGCACAAGCACTGGCTAGGCACACAGGTAACCCTTTGATCGCCCCTGATGTTAAAGTGGTTGTAAACCCTTATAATCCACTTTTATAATAAGGCTTACCTGTAGCTACCCCGTATATCTCCTAAACCACGACTTTGATTCAGTGAGTGTGCCGTTACCAGCGGGTCCCGCACACATGCGCGGGAGTGACGTCATCGCGGCTCTGCCAATCACAGCGCCGGAGCATGCGATACCCAAAAGTAACCCCGAGAGCAATGTCGCCAGCCGGTGCTGTGTACGGGGACCACAGCGGGGGCTTCGATCTCAGGTGAGTATTACATAATGAGCTAGTATGCGATGCATACTAGCTCAATATGCCTTTTGTTTAGCAGGTCTTCTTTTTTTTTCTTTTTTTTTTTTATATATGTGGGTTTGCAACCACTTTAACCACTTAAGCCCCGGACCATACATGTTACTTTAACAGAGTTGAACAGCCCCGCCAAGGGGGTGGTCCCTCCGGACATAACCCTCCACCCTGCAATCAGCAGCCTCAGTTTCTTTTCTCCCTAGTAGAGGAGAAGGACCTGACTCCCTTTGGGCCCAGAGTCCTGAAGAAATTTTTACTTTTTATTATTTTATTTTTTAGAATGTTCTATCAACTGCCGGCTGGGTATGACAGGCAAGATAATATAGATCCTTGTAGTCCCCCCAGTCCGGCTATCAAGCGTGAGCAGGCCTTGGCTATGTGCGTGGTCGGCCACGACATGCCCCATGGCTCCAGGGGTGGCTGGTGAGCTATGCTCCAGGGTTCACATATGACCGGGCTGCTTGCTGTCTCAGTCAAAGTGGACTGGGCCGACAGCTACTCCGTACTGCTCGGTTGTAGGTCAGTCAGGAACGCACCAGCAGGTCCTCGCAAGGACGAGTAAGTACAGTTCCTCCTGCTTCGGTAGGCTGGAACAGCTGGGCATTCCTAAGGGGGTTGTTAGGGGGTTCTCCTGCCCTCTTTCCCTCTGTCACCCTTTTTTCCTCCTTCCCTTGCGGGGCTCGCTCCGACCGGGGATTACCTTAGGGGGCTCCAGGTCCCGGCTGTGGGGGTGTCTAGGCCCGCTCTCTGTGGGGGGGTAGTAAAATTCTTGGAAGCCTCCGCTGCGGCCTTCTCGTCCACCTCGCTGCTTGGCACCGGTTTTTTTAACCGCTGGCGCCATTTTTCTGGGGCCTGTGCACTGCATTGCAAATCCCATTGGTGCCCATTTTGCCGTGGTCGCGCTATGATGCAGGTTTGCATTGCGGGCGGCCATTTTCTTGTGGTCCGCGCGCTTTTCTCTGGGGCACCCGGTGGCCATTTTGGAGTGGGTTTGGGCCTCTAGTGCTGACTGGCTTCCTGAACGGCGCCATTCCGCTCAGAGTTCCTCAGTGACACGCTGTGTGCGGATGGAGAGCGGGCAGCGGCGCTGGACAGTCTCTTGCTAGGCGGTGAGTCCCCTGGGTAACCCTTCGGTCAGTGCAGCAAGGAGGGTGGACATTTTTTTGTCAGGTTCTTGACTAAGTCCCTAAGGGCTGTCAGTGGGCAATATGGAGTCATAAGCTGGTGTTTTTTTTCCCAAAACATTTCAGAGGCAGCAATTGGTGCCCCTGCACCTGTGGTTCCCATGGACGCTTTGTCGAAAGTCCTGGAGTCATTTGTTGCCAGGGTGGAAGCGGCGTGCGGGCGTAAGGGGGGTACTAAGTGCCCCCGCCATCTCCTGGGGAATACTCAGACTCGGGCCTGGCTGCGGCTCAGGACCCCGCTTCTGGTATGTCAGAAGAGGCGGACCCAGATCTTCCCTGTGAGGAGGACCCCTCGTCCGGGTCAGCTCAAGACAGGGCACTTGTGAGTGCGCTTATCAATGCTGTGAGGAACACTCTCAAGCTGTAAGATACAGCTGGGACTTCCACTGCAGGATCTGTCCCTTCTGGGTCGCACAAACCGACCCGCTTGGTTAAGGTTTTTCCTTATGTTGATTTCTTTAACAAGTTCATAGATAAGGAATGAAAACGGCGGCAGAGGCCCTATGCGGTCCCTCAGCGCATGGCGGTCCTTTACCCATTTGAAGAAAGCCTTTTGAAAAAATGGGCTTCTCCTCCGATCGTTGATCCCCGGTTTCTCGGGTAAATAAAGTAATGACTATTCCGGTGGAGGGGACCCCTGCTTTTAAGGACCCTACTGATCGGAGGTCCGAAGCGGTGAGCCGCTCCATGTTCACCATGCTGGGGTCAGCATTGCGGCCTATATTGGCTGCTACCTTGGTGTCCCAGACACTCACTGAGTGGGCAAAAATATTGCACCAGACTGTGGAGGAGCATCAGCTCCCTCCAGAATGCGTGTCACTGGCTGAACAGTTGGTACAGGGACTCGTGTACGTCTGTGATGCAACCCTGGATACAGCCCCTTTGATCTCCAGGGCCTCCGCATCTGCGGTGGTATTGCGCTGCCTAATATGGCTGAAATGCTGGTCCGCTGACCAAGCTTCTAAGAAAACTCTGGCAGATTTGATTTTCAAAGGTGGGAGGCTTTTTGGTGCCTCACTGGACGACATCATTAAGGATGTCACTGGAGGTAAGAGCACACTTCTCCCTCAGTCCACTAAAGGGAAGAAGCCGCACCGTAAGCCGGGGCCCTCCTTTCCCACACAGAAGCAGTATTTTTGTCAGTCAGGATTAGGGATGAGCCGAACACTCCCTCGTTCAGTTCGCACCAGAACCTGCGAACAGACCTAAAGTTTGTGCAAACTTTAGGACCCTATTAAATACAATGGACTCGAACGTTCGAAATCAAAAGTGCTAATTATCAAGGCTAATATGCAAGTTATTGTCCTAAAAAGGGTTTGGGGACCCGGGTCCTGCCCCAGGGGACATGTATCAATGCAAAAAAAAGTTTAAAAACTGCAGTTTTTCGGGAGCAGTGATTTTAATAATGCTTAAAGTGAAACAATAAAAGTGAAATATTCCTTTAAATTTCGTACCGGTGGGGTGTATAGTATGCTTGTAAAGCAGTGCTTGTTTCCCGTGCTTAGAACTGTCCCTGCACAAAGTGTAATTTCTGAAGGAAAAAAAGTCATTTAAAAGCACTCGCGGCTCCCCCGGCTTCAATGACTGGAAAATAGATATAAATAACACACTGCTCTACAAGAAGTTCATATACATTAACAGAGGTTGTCCAGATAAGTACAACAAAATCTGGGACAGGTGGCTTACATCCGCGGACACATGTACTGGTGGTTCATAAAGCCACAACCCCTCCCAGCGTGGAACCACATGATTAGCGTAGACAGAAGGTTTCCACCCAATTGAGATTCGCTGAGCACATGGTTAAACCTGTATGGGTTCCTGACTTGTTGTATTTACATGTACATAAGCCACATATCCTTGTTGTATGCATTTTCACTGTATTGCCTTATAACCTGCAGAAATATGTTTAACCTCCCTGGCGGTATGATTCTTTCTGGAATTATGTACCAAAAGCGGTACAATTATTTTGCATGGAAATTTGGTGTTATGTATTATAGGCCTGCGATTCTTAGTAATTACTTACTTAAACCTGAGCAAACCAGAGTCTAGTAAACATCCCGGGTATGATAAATATGAAACACAAAATTATAAATTATAATATAATAAATAACTATAAATAATTATAAAAAATAGTAATCTAATTATAATAAAAATTATTCAATAATGTAATCAAATCAAAAACACTGAAATTTGCTCAGTTGCAGAATTGTCGCTGTCATTAGATTTAGTGTTTGATGACGAATTTCCCCACAAATCGCTATCGCTCAATTCTGCGAGTGATTGTAATTTATTATCGCTGTTTTTTAGCTGGTCTAAAACCACTTTTGACATAAAGGGACACTTTTTTGGTTGCTATGGACAGTCTCCAGTTTCCAGGCAGAAAGAATAGTTTTTATTATATAAAACTGCATGCAGGACACTGGACAGACCACTAGGGACAAAGGGGGTGTGTAATTATTACATACAGTACTGTAATCTGTAAGATTACAGTATACTGTATGTATACTATGTGTTTACCTTTTTGAATTTGCCGCCCAGTTCTGCTCCCTTGCGCCGCTGCGGCTCGCAGGGAACGGAACTAGAAAGTCAGATGGGGTCGAAAGTGAAGGTAAGGAAACTCCGCTGCGAGCTCTGCAATGTCTACCCCGAGCGTGACTCGGGGTTACCGATCCTAGCATAAAAAAACAACCCCGAGTCACGCTCGGGATTACCGCTAGGGAGGTTAAACTGTAAATTGTTCAATAAAAAACATAAAAATAAAATTAAAAAAAAAAGCACTCGCGGCTATAATGAATTGTCGGCTCCCGGCAATACAGAGAAAAGTAATTGATAAAAAAAATAAAAATGCTTGGGAGTCCCCCCAAATTCCATTACCAGGCCCTTCAGGTCTGGTGTGGATTTTAAGGGGAACTCCACGCCAATTTTTTTTTTTTAAATGATGGAGTTCCCCCCAAAAAAATCCATACAAGACCACGCAACCTGGCAGGCCGCAGGAAAAGAGGGGGGGATGAGAGAGTGGCCCCCCCCTCCTGAACCGTACCAGGCCACATGCCCTCAACATGGGGAGGATGCTTTGGGGGTCTGTGGCCCCTGAAAGCACCATGTCGATGGGGACAAGAGCCTCATCCCCACAACCTTTGCCCGGTGGTTGTGGGGGTCTGTGAAAAAAATTGTAAAAAAAACACACAGACACAGTTGGGAAAGTCCTTTATTAAAAATAAAAAATAAAAAACCCATTCCAGCAATGTCCCGCGGTGATCCGATGTCCAGCGCTGCAGTCTCCACTCCACACGAAACGTGAGCGGACCTGATGGGGAACTTAGAAGGGGCGGGGTCTATTCATTTATTACACTGCGGAGGAAGTTCCCCATCAGGTCCGCTCAGCCAATGACGTTTCGTGTGGAGTGGAGACTGCAGCGCTGGACATCGGATCACCGCGGGACACTGGATTACATCGCTGGAATGGGTTTTTTATTTTTTTATCTTTAATAAAGGACTTTCCCAACTGTGTCTATGTGTTTTTTTTATAATTTTTTACACTTTCTTTGTGAAATGGTAGGGGTACAATGTACCCCTTACCAATTCACTTAGGGGGGCTGGGATCTGGGGGTCTTCCAGATTCCGATAAGCCCCCCGCCCGCAGACCCCCACAACCACCGGGCAAGGGTTGTGGGGATGAGGCCCTTGTCCCCATCAACATAGGAACATGGTCCTTTGAGGGGTCACAGACCCCCAAACATCCTCCCCATGTTGAGGGCATGTGGCCTGGTACGGTTCAGGAGGGGGGGGGCGCTCTCTCGTCCCCCCTCATTTTCTGCGGCCTGCCAGGTTGCATGCTTCGGATAAAGGGTCTGGTATGGATATTTGGGGGAAACCCCCGCAACTTGTGTCAAAATATAAAATATTCCATGGACTCAACATGCCTCTCGGCAAATAGCTTGGGGTGTCTACTTTCCAAAATGGGGTAATTTGGGGGGGGTTTGAACTGTCCTGGCATTTTATGCACAACATTTAGAAGCTTATGTCACACATCACCCACTCTTCTAACCACTTGAAGACAAAGCCCTTTCTGACACTTTTTTTGTTTACATGAAAAAAAAAAATTTCTTTTTTGCAAGAAAATTACCCCCAAACATTATATATATTTTTTAAAGCAAAGGCCCTACAGATTAAAATGGTGGGTGTTGCATTTTTTTTTCCACACAGTATTTGCGCAGCGATTTTTCAAACGCATTTTTTTGGGAAAAATTACACTTTTTTTCATTTTAATGCACTAAAACACACTATATTGCCCAAATTTTTGAAGACATAAAAAAGATGATCTTAGGCCGAGTACATGGATACCAAACACAACATGCTTTAAAATTGCGCACAAAAGCGCAGTGGCGACAAACTACATACATTTTTAAAAGCCTCTACAGGTTACCACATTAGATTTAAAGAGGAGGTCTACTGCTAAAATTACTGCCCTCAACCTGACCTTCGTGGTGATATCTCACGTTCGCCTTTGCGCAAGAGCAGGGGGGGACAGGGGTGCTTTTTTTTTTTTTTTTTTTTTTTAGTGTCATCTCAGGGAATGTAAATATCCCCTATGGTGGCAATAGACAGGTACTCTTTTTTTGAAAAAAATTGGGGTCTATTAGACCCTAGATCTTTCCTCTGCCCTCCAAAGCATCTGACCACACCAAGATCGGTGTGATAAAATGCTTTCCCAATTTCCTAATGGCGCTGTTTATGTCCGGGGGGGGGGGGTCATTCCCTCCCACTGCTTGTAAAAGCAGTCTAGAGGCTAATTAGCCGCTAAGATTGCTTTTACATGAAAGCCAACCGCTGGCTGAAAAGAATGATACCAAGATGATACTTAAACCCGCAGGCATCATTCTGGTATAACCATTCAAAGTCCAGCAACATACTAGTACGTTGCTGGCCCTTGTTGGACATATCTTGTAATCTTTTATTTTTTTCAATGCAGCCTGTTGGCTGAACGAAAAAAAGATATATGCCGAAGCATGGGGGCATCCTCCCGCAAAAAAGTTATGCCGCGTACACACGGTCAGACATTTCCACGGGCAAGCCTCCGTCGGAATTTCGACCGTATGTACGCGGCATAAAAAGTTATGCCGCGTACACACGGTCGGACTTTTCCACGGGCAAGCCTCCATCGGAATTTCGACCGTATGTACACAGCATTAGGAGCGTTTTTTGGAACCCTAAACGGCTGGGGATGCTAGTATAGATCTGATCAGATATTGATCTGTTCAGATACTATACCACTAAGGGAGGTGTATGCTTTGCGCCTGGGTGTTAGTGCTAGTGGCACTAACCTGACGCTGCCTGGGGCGACGCAGACCCTATCTGACGCTAAAACCTAATTTGATATCACCCGCCGGGCGATCAGTGGGTTAAACCTTTATTGGGTAATAAATGGCGGGTGCCCTGATGCTATAAAAAGCAAACGAACAAACCAGCGTCACTCGTAAGACTTGTACAGTGATCACTGGTGAAAGGGTTAACTAGGGGCAATCAGGGGGTTAAAACCTTTATTAGGCAATATATGGGGGTACCTGACGCTATAAAAAAATGACGGTGAACCGAAAAAAATAACTGGCTACCTAGCGTCACCAGCGACACTAATACAGCGATCAGAAAAACGATTGCTTAGTGACACTGGCAAAAGGGGGTGAAAGGGTTACCTGGGGGGCGATCAAGGGGTTAAACCATTATTAGAGGGGGGGTTAGGGGGGTACCTTGGACCTAACGGGGCCTAAAGCTAACTGCCCTGACACTTTTTACAGTCACAAATGACGTGCATGCAGTGATCAGTAAATAAATGATCACTGCAATCAGTGACACTGTGACTGGGGGTGATCGGGGGTTGATTTATGTGCCTGCGTGTACTGGTGTCAGTGTAGTGTTGGAGCACTTACTCTGAAATGTCTTCTCTCCTCTGCGCCGGACGAAAAGTCCGCCACGAGGAGAGGTGACATCACTTCCTCCTGCCTGTGTTTCCAGTTCACATGTAGAGGAAGCTTCTCATTCGCCAGGAGCGATCGCGAGGGGGTGGCCAGAAATCAATGGCCGCCCCTTCATCACGGATCGCTCCTGAAGCGTAACGGACCGCCGCCGGTACCAGGGGGCGGGGTCGGATCGGACCCCCCACCCGCGGGAAGGCAAGGACGTGCATGTGCCTGTCCGTGCCATTCTGCCGACGTATATGTACAGGCGGTGGTCATTAAGTGGTTAACCCCTACCCAGCCATAGTAATTAGTACAGTGACAGTGCATATTTTTAAGCGCTAATCACTGTAGTGTCACTGGTCTCCAAAAAGTGTCAGTGCCAAATTTGTCCGCCGCAATATCGCAGTCCCGCTATAAGTCGCTGATCACCGCCATACTAGCAAAAATTTTCATAAATCCATCTCATCGTTTGTAGACGCTATAACTTTTGCACAAACCAATCAATATACGCTTATTGGGATTTTTTTTTGTCAAAAATAAATATCAGAAATTTTTATTTTTATTTTTATTGGTCTTTTTTCCCCCCCCCCCCCACCCCAAAGACCTTTGTCCCCATGTTGATGGGGACAAGAGCCTCTTCCTGACAACCCTGGCCGGTGGTTGTCGGAGTCTGCGGGCAGGGGGCTTATCAGAATCTGGAAGCCCCCTTTAACATGGGGGGGCCCCCAGATCCGGCGCCCCACCCGATGTGAATGAGTATGGAGTACATTGTACTCCTACCCATTCACCCCCAAATAAGTGTCAAGAATAAAAACCTGTGTAGTATTTTCAAAGTAATTTATTAAGGCAGCTCCGGCGTCTCTTCCGATTTCTACTCCCTCCGGCGATGTCTTCATCCTCCGCTGATGTTTTCTCCCCATCTCCGGTTCTTCTCCTCTCTCCGCTGATGTCTTCGCCCCTTTCCGGTTCTTCTCTCTGTGCTGTCTTCTGCCTCTGCTGGGTCACCTCTCTCCGATGTCTTCTCCCTCTGTTCTTCCCCCGCTGTCTCGACGCGTTCTCCCGGTGTAATTCTAGGGCCGCCGTGTGCTATTAATTATATGGGGTGGGGCCACCCGGTGACATCATCCGGAGGCCCTGTCCCTTGGGACGTCACTGCCCGTTCCATGATGCATCATATATGGTGTAGATATATCAATTACATCCTAATTTTTTTGGTCGGGTCCTAGTGATTTATTGATCCCATTTATTAAACATCAATGAATTTAACTTAACTTTTACATTATCGTGGGGAAAATAAAATAATTTTTTTGGGGGGATTTATATATTTTAAAAGATAGGTTAAAATTGATACTGATTTATACTGAAAATAAACAGAAGGTAACTCTCTCCTACATTCCAGGAGTGCCCATCCCCCACATCTGATTAAATCTATACCTAAATGACAATATCGAAGTGCCAGGTGTACTTGGAGGACAGAAACCGATAGATCATTGAAGAAAGCATATAGGAAAGCGAAGGCCAACCCCAGGGAGTGATTACTTTTTCAGGGTGAAAATGATACCCCTAATAGGATTAGACCTATTAGGAAATTTAACAACCAAAATGGGAATTGAAGACTAATATGAATTACTCACTGGCATCAATTTATTTGCTATAGTAGCCTCTGACCCCTGTATGTGCGTCAGACCAGGCTTTCATGCTGTTAATTAACTTGTTCTAAAAGCTTGGCATGATAAGCATAACATGGCACAATGTCCTTTCCCTAACTACCTACGCAGACACTCTGAGGCAGCAACTGTTTGAGTTAAAGTCCTTATGGGGGGGGCGTGGCCTAGACCGGCATGTGAGAAGACGTGAGTCTCACTGCTCCTGCATATTACCTGCTCCGGCGATTCTGAACGGCTGTCTCGCTGGCTGACATCCCGATCTATCCGCCGGCTCTCTGCACCCGTGGAATGGGGAAGAAAAAGGAGGATTTACCGGGTCCCGAAATCCAAGATGGCGCCGGTGCGGCCCTGGCTCAGCGCACACCGTGCGGCGCTGACAGGTACAAGGAGAGAGCCAGCAAAAAAGCCCTGAAAGCGCAGGGTAAGGATTACCCGAGGGACATGACGTATTATACCCAAAAGTTGGGGGCCCTCATGAGCAGACCGAGGGGGGGGCTGCAGAACACGCACACTGAAGCACAGGCCTCTCAGGGACTGCCTACAGGGGGGGCCGATAACAATGGAGGACAGGCTGACACAGAGGAGCAGGCTAATCCATCACATGATGACCCAGAATTAGAAGACACTGAACAACCGACCCTGGCTGAGATACTTAGGGTAGTACATGAATGCACTGCTTCAGTGAGGGAAGATGTGTCCCTGCTACGCCAGGATCTTCAAAAGATTCGTGAGCGCACAACGGCTGTGGAGAGCCGGATGAGTGAGATGGAAGACAGGCTGCCCCCGGTTGCTCGGAAGGCCCATGTTGCACATCAGCTAGCCAGAGATGTTAACAATAGAGCTGACGATATCGAGAACCGTTTACGAAGGAATAACGTGCGTATAGTGGGTTAGCCCGAGAAGACGGAGGGTCGGGACCCCACCACTTTTATTGAAGGCTGGCTGCTGGACATTTTCGGGAGGGAGGCCTTCTCCCCATTCTTTACGGTGGAGAGGGCTCACAGAACACCGGGCCGCCCACCACAGCCCGGAGCCCCTCCTAGGCCCATCCTTGCCCGCCTCCTGCACTACAGAGATAGAGAGGCAGTGTTGAGACATGCCAGAGAGAAGGCTGATGTCCAGGTGAATGGTGTTCGCGTATCCTTCTACCCGGACTTCTCGGCGGAGGTGCAGAGGCGCCGGGCCAAGTCCTCTGATGTTAAGAGACGCTTACGGGCTCTACAATTACCTTACGCTATGGTATAACCAGCCAAGCTGAGAGTTACAGCTGATCGACAAACCCACTTTTTTGAATCTGCACAAGATGCTGCATTATGGCTGGACCGCAATGAACAGGCTCTGCGACACCGTGACAGAGAGGAGGAAGTTGAGTAGCCTGGCAGCTGATAGCCTGGGAAGATAGGCAATGTTTTTGCTGGGCCCACCTGCTCGGCTTTACCTGGAAGGTCCACCTTGTGTGTTCTTTTTGTCCCCTGACTTTATTTTGTTCTGCTGGGAGACGTTATTTTTGAATATGGACCATGAGCTATCTTGTAAAGCGGCAAGAATAATGCGACTTTTCTACACAAGACGTGAAACCAAAGTGTCTAATGGAATGTTGCTCCCTGTTGGAGCTTTGAGGCCTGCTCTGTTGGCGGGCCCAACTTATGCTTTTGCTACACAAATCTGTTCCTGTATGTTTACAAGTTTTCTACCAGAGGTCGTCCAGTTGGCGATCTGTTTTTTTGTTATTTTGCACTCCCTATGTCTGCACCAAGAGCTATGCCCACCTACTGCTACATTCTGGAACTGTGCCTTTGTAACTCTGACCGACACCAAAATCTCTGCGACCTGTACTAGGCCTATTCCCCTTTTAAAGAGCCCGCACTGGCCACCGCTGTGTCTGGTATACCTCTGTGGGGGTGGACCCCTGAGTCTGCCTACCGGTGGTCCCCTGACTGACCTATATACATTGCTGGACTCTAAAGCTGCTTCGCCCCATAGTTAGATCATGCTTGCTATGCCCCAATGGCTAAATTACCAATTGTCTCCTGGAATGTGAGGGGCTTAGGCTCCCGCTTAAGCGTATGATGATATCCTCCTGTCTAAAGGAATAGCACCCTATGATTCTGTGCATGCAGGAAACGCATCTAACTGTTGAAACGCAATGTTGTATTAAATATGCCTGGGTGGGGAAGGCGTATCATTCCACTCACACCTCCTATTCCAGGGGGGTGAGCGTAATGATCCATGGATCTGTAGATTTTCAAGAAATTGATGTGTGCATTGATACTGAGGGGCGGTTTATATTTTTACACTGTCGGGTGGGTAGGATATACTGTATATTGGCGTGCGTGTACATACCCCCGCCGCTCTCGGTGCTGGTGCTCCGGCGACTACTGTCATATCTGGAGGGCAGGCCGGATCTCCCGCTGCTGATTGTGTGGGACTTCAGTTGCTGGCTGAGTCCTTCCATGGACAGACACCCCAACTCTGGGGTTGCTGTTGCATCGAGGGAGTCTCCATTGCTGAGACTGTTTAATGAAGTAGGCTGGATTGATCTGTGGAGAGCTAAGTATCCTTTTAGATAAGCAATTCTCCTGTTTTTCTAAAACCCACGGGACATTGTCCAGAATTGACCTGGCCGTTGGCAACCTCGCCATGCTCCCGTCTGTCTCTGATGTGGTGTACAAACCTCGCAGTGTGTCGGATCACTTTCATGTGGTGGTTACTTTGATCATCTCCCCTCCTACTACCCTTTTGAGAGCCCCGTGGAAATTTAATGCCTTCTGGCTAAAACTATTCTTAACCCACGAGGAAGTAGAGCGGAGCATGGGTGACTTTCTTGATGGGTGGGACTTTGCTGACTCGCCGGTGTTACAGTGGGATGCCTTCAAGGCGCATCTGAGGGGGTTGTTTATCTCTGAATTTAATAAGGTTAAAAAGAACTTTTCGGGGCTCAGAGAGGACCTTGAAAAACAGGTAGCGGTCCTAGAGGAGGCATTTGTCCTAACCCCCACGGACTCTGCCAGGGGGGCATGGCAGTCCCCCACGGACTCTGCCAGGGGGGCATGGCAGTCGGCTCAGTCAGCCTATGAGCGGCTGCTGTCCTCCACGGCAGAAAATAAGTCATTTTTCTCCAAGTTAGCATTCTATGAGGAAGGCGAGAGTACAGGGCGCTTGTTGGCCAAGATAGCTAACTCGCAGCAACGTGCTCCCACTATAGGAGCCATTAAAATGGCTGAGGGCAAGATAGTGAACTCCCCCGACCTAATATTAGCAGAACTGGCCAGATTCTATGAGAACCTTTATCTCCCAATGGAACGATTTACTCGGCAGGAGCTTTTGACTTACTTGCAGGGCATTGACTTTCCTCAACTTACGACTGACCAACAGAGAGCCCTGGATGCCCCCTTTACATTGGCGGAGCTGCAGACAGCCCTGGCTGCGTTCCCCAACTGTAAGGCCCCTGGGGCAGACGGACTGCCCATGGAAGTGTACAAACAATATGCAGGTACCTGGAGGTGTTCAATGCGGCCAGGGAACAACAGGTGCTCCCCCCTTCTATGGCTACAGCCAATATTGTTTTGATATTGAAACCCGGAAAGGATCCTATAGACCCCAGGTTCTTTCAGACCTATATCTCTACTTCAGAGTGATATTAAACTTCTGGCCAAGATGCTGGCGATTAGGCTGAATGGTGCCATTACAAGCATTATTCATCCTGACCAAGCTGGCTTTATGCCTAACAAATCGACGGCTGTCAATTTGCGGAGGCTTTACCTTAACATGCAATCCCCGGCGGATAATGTGGGGCAGAGGGCCTTGCTCTCACTGGACGCTATGAAGGCCTTTGATAGCGTTGAGTGGGAGTATTTGTGACAGATTCTCAGGCGCTTCGGATTCGGGGACGTGTATATTTCCTGGGTAAGACTGCTGTACCATAGTCCGCGAGCGGCCATTAGATCTTCTGGAGCGATGTCGCATACTTTTACCTTGGGGAGCGGGACGCAACAGGGATGCCCATTGTCACCCCTGCTTTTCGCTTTGGCCATAGAACCACTAGCGATCAAAGTCAGAGCCAATACGGAGATTGTGGGATTCAGGTACGGGGATATGCAGGAGAAAATAATGCTCTATGCGGATGACACTATGGTGCTGCTTGGAGATGTGGAGGGCTCCCTCACAGAGGCCATGGCCGCCATAGGGGGGAATTCGGTAGATTTTCTGGGCTTCGGATAAACTGGGCTAAGTCCTCCCTGATGCATATTGACGAGGGGGGGATTCCCCCAAACTCTTCTACGGTACCCTTGACAGACTCGTTCAGATACTTGGGCATTCAGGTGACGCCTAAAATCTGTGACTATGGATGACTGAATGTGTCCCCGCTGCTGCAGAAGTTTCAAGACCGGATCAAAACGTGGAATTCTCTCTGCCTGTCGGTAGCAGGCAGGTTGAATTTGATCAAGATGATCCTCATGCCCCAGTTGCTATATGTGCTCTACAACTCCCCGACGGTAGTGACTTTGAAGATATTTAGACTTGTCAGCTCCCTGTTTCGTAAGCTTATATGGAAGAACCGTACGCCCAGAATTAAACTGGAACATCTCCAACGCCCGAAGGATGAGGGAGGCCTGGCTCTCCCGAATCCTTGGGTGTATTACATTGCTGCGCAATTGCAGCACTTGATAGGCACTATTCGCAGCAAGGTAGATGATGGGGACGGGATTGGCGACTCCTCTGAACTTATGATGCGCCACACTGTGGGCAGGGACTCGATCCAGATGGCCCTAGAACCGCAGGCATTTGGAAAACCAAACAAACAGTACCCGACCTACAACCTCATCCAGAAGATTTGGAATAAAATGAGATATTTACAGGGAGTGGTGGGATACACAGACTATAGTCCTATTTGGTCCAATGACTCATACCCAGAACTGGCGAAACTGCAAAATGGAGTGCTCTGGAGGAGGTATGGGGTGACGCACCTTAGTCAAATTTTTCGTAGTGGAAAATTCCTCTCATTCGAAGAGTTGCAAGGTAGTTTCGGTCTCCCGCCTTCTATGAGATTCTATTATATGCAACTACACCATGCTATCACTGCTCAGGCCAGGTCCGCGGAATGGATACCCTCCCCGACCCCATTGTTTAACTTAATTGCACGAGCTGACACTACTAAGGGATTTATATCACAATGCTACAATATGTTACTACCAAATGTCCTGGCTAAACACCCTTTGAGAATGCGAACTAAATGGGAGGGGGACGTGGGACCGATTGATGGAGATCAGTGGGAGGAGGCTTGCAGGCAGTGCCAACTTGCTCCTTGAATGTGTCGCATAGGGTATCGCAGTTGTACTTATTGCTGAGGGTGTACTATACCCCTCACAGGCTGTGTGTTATGGGCCTACGACCCCCCCCCCCCTGTGCCCCAGGTGCAAGAGGGACCATGGAGACTTGATCCATTTACTGTGGAGGTGCCCAAAACTCCACCCCTTTTGGAAGGGGGTGGTGGACACCATAAACAGGGTGTTTCGAGTCTCGCTCCCCACAGACCAGAGACACTGCTTACTATTAATACTACAGGAGTTGGAGTGGGAGGAGTGTACTAAGGTGGCGGTCACTAGGGCCCTGTTTGTGGCACGCAAACTTTTGACTCACTGGATATCGGAGGAGCCGCCTGCTCATAAGGAGTGGATTAATGCTATGGGGGATATGCTTCGTAAGGAAAAAATTATATACCAACATAGGGGTAGCACGCAGAAATTTGAAAAGATGTGGGGTCTGTGGCTGGATGTACCGGGCTTTGCCCCGGTGGACCTGGTCACGGGACGATTGCTGGGCATGGGAGCTGGCAATGGGCTATAGTTAATGATTGAGGTGTCTTTTTCTAACTGTTTTCTCATGCCATTTTCTTTCTTGTTTTTGAGGTGAGGGTGGCTCACCACGTTGCGGGGATATATGGGACTGATTTGGAACTGCATAGAGTACCTGGTTAGACTATTTTGTTTTAGGGTTTATACTGCATATACTGTACCGGACTGGTTATATTGCTCTGGTGTATGTTATTGTTTTGTTCTTCAATAAACTTTTTTCTGGATAAAAAAAAAAAAGTCCTTATGGGTGAAGTCCATAGCTGGCACAACTTGATTGGAGAAGTTCATGGCTTGGGTGTATTCTGAAGGTCAGCATTTCATAGACGGACCGCCTGCTTACCCACTCTCTCGAGACCCGAAACTCTGCCTTTTTATATATCACAAGACAGGAGGCTGGACCCCAAAAGCCTGCGAATGTGAGCAGGGGATGCAAAGTAGAATTAACCCCCCTTCCTTGGGGCAGCCACACTAGTGTGGCTAACACGAACACAGTAGGAAATCTACCTACACACACAGGTTCATAACAGTAGCACCAGGTAAGCACCTAACTTCCTTTGACACTTCCACATGATTTTCTAAAGAAACACTTCTTAACATTGAATCACCAACAAAATGGCTTCTCCTTTTAGGAGCCTTATCCACAACACTTGCTTGGGTTGCAACATCAGATACTACAGTTACGTTTGGCAAAGCAATTTCTTAGGGACCTCCTTCCTATGCAGCGAAGGGTTGCCATTCTCAAAAGCAGCTATGTTTGCAATCTTTGTATCCACTACAATGTGATGCAGCGTCTCACCAAAAGCTACATGTTTATGGTCCACGGGCCTCACTCTTCCAGTTGTCCACTCTGTTCTTTTCCTGCGCAGTCTTTGAGGAAGAGGTGACTTTTTGCAAGGCAGCTCAACAGAACAAAATGACTTGGTCAGCCTCCTGATTTTAGACTGAAGGGCGCAAACCAAGAAATTTAGACATGCAATGTCACCATCTTGGACTATTATAGATAATTGTCTTCAAACTCGTGCTGTTTTCAAACTGCTGCTATTCGAAATTTTGTCTTGCTGCACTTCTGCCCTGATGCACTCCCAAAGGGCAAACCCCACAGAGTGAACTCTACAGAGTTGCTGCTCCTCTTAAGGTAGAACTATAGGCACGGCTTTTTTTTTTTTTTTCATTTTGGATGGAGAGTAAGTATAACCAGCGAGAGACACTAACCTGACCGGGAGAGGCAGCGGGGACTGGGAGTGAGACAGCTGATCAGGAGAGGCGGTGGGAGCCGGGACCTGACAGAGACGGTGAGTGTGAGGCTGATCAGCTGGTCTGGAGAGGCGGCGGGGACCTGGGGGTGTGATAGATCCGACCGGGAGAAGCAACAGGCGCGAGACCAGAGAGAGGCTGTCCGAGGGAGGCTGCTGGAGCTGACAAGCTGTACAGGGGCAGCCAAGTAGGAGGAGGGGAGCAGCCGCTCAAACAGATAGTAGGCTGTGTGATTGTGTGTAACAAAGTTGTGTTTTGTTTGTTTTTTTTGACAGAGGAGGGAAAGGGGCTGTGATTAGTGTGTATCATATTAGTGAGTAACTAGGAGTACTTTTAGTACCTGAGAGTAACTGGGAGCACCTGGCATAACTGGGGGCAACTGGGAGTACTGAGGGTACCTAGCGTATACAGTAATTTTAGAACACTGGGAGTATTATTTGCATAATATAGGAACTTGGAGCACTGGGAGAACTTTTTGTAGTATTGTAGGAGTACTTGGAGTTGGGAGCGGAGAGTGACACTGAGGAACTTGGAGTAGCTGTAGCGCCAGGAGAGCTTGGAGTAGTGTAGAGCAGTGGTCATCAACCTTGTCCTCAAGGCCCACTAACGGGCCAGTTTTGCAAGATAACTGAAATACATCCAGATGATATCATTTGTTGCTCAGTTATTGCAGTATTCTAGTCTGCATCTCCCCAAGGTAATGCATAAAACCTGGCCTGTTAGTGGGCCCTGAGGACAGGGTTGATGACCACTGGTGTAGAGTACCAATAGCAAGTCTTTCTTTATCCCCACTAGAATAGCGGACAAAATGTCACTCTGTGCACATCCTGCTCTATGTATGCGCTCCTTAATGAGCCTTTCAAGGGCGGATACTGCTGTGTGAGATGTGAGCGAGTTGTTTCTCTGGAAGCCCAGATCCTGGTTCTGGAGAATCGGGTGGCAACACTGAGAAGCATTGGCAACCTGGAAAGGAGCTTGGACATTACCCAGAATGTGCTGGAGGGGTCAGTGTAGAGGAGGGTGGAGATATGGAAGCACAGAAGTTGTGGCGAAAATAATTATTTGATCCCCTGCAGATTTTGTTAGTTTGCCTACTTACAAAGAAATGAAGGGTCTATAATTTTGTATCATAGGTGTATTTTAAGTGATAGAATATCAACCAAAAATCCAGAAAAAACAAATGCTATAAATTAAGTTGCAGTTCAGTGAGTAAAATAAGGATTTGATCTCCAAGCCAAACATGACTTGGTACTTGGTGGAGAAACCCTTGTTGGCAAGCACAGAAGTAAAATGTTTCTTGTAGTTGGTGACCATATTTGTACACATCTTAGGAGGGATTTTGTTCCACTCTTTTTAACAGACCTTCTCTAAGTACTTAAAGTGTAAGCTCACCTTTAGGGTAAAATCTGTAAGGTGAACTTACACAGGACACGCCCCCCTTATTACCCCCCCCCCCCCCACGGTGTAAGTTCACCTTGCAGAGTTTTCTGTAAAGGTGAACTTACAATTTAAGGTTTCTTGGCTGTCTCATGGCAACTTATAGTTTCAGGTCCCTCTATACATTTTCTATAGGATTAAGGTCTGGAGACTGACTATGCCACACCTTTGTTGCCTTGGTGGTATGTTTTGGGTCATTGGCATACTGAAAGTCCCATCCACAACCCATCTTTAGTGTTCTGGCTGAGTGAAGAAGGTTCTTCAAGATTTTAAAATACATGGCCCCGTCCATTGGCCCCTCAATGCGGTAAAGTCAGCCTGTACCTTTAGCAGAGAAATGGCCTCAAAGCATCATGCTTCCTCCTCCGTGCTTGACTGTAGGGATGGTGTCCTTAGGATCATAGTCAGCATTTTCTTTCTCGTACATCACGGGACACAGAGCGACATAGTCATTACTAATGGGTTATATAGATACCTTCAGGTGCTGGCACTGGCAACTTCCAAAACCGGAAGTACCCTCCCCTATATAAGCCCCTCCCATCCGGGAGCACCTCAGTTTTTTGCCAGTGTCTAAGGTGTTGGCCAAGAAGTAACATGTGTTTTTCACTGAGCTTGCGTACAGGTTCTTTTGGGCCTCAGTAAGCTATTCCGGATCCGACCAAAAAAGCTTCATAGCTAAACGGTCGGTACCCGGGCCTTGCAGAGAAGAGCAAGGTTTTGCCTGTAATGCTTCTCTTAGGAGAGCTGGACCCTGGGATCCAGAGCTCTGGTCATACCCACGACCAAGATGTTTTCTGTGCAGGGTGCTATACAGGTCCAGGGGAGTGGAATCCTTGGGAACCCAGTCCCTGAAGGTTTAATTACAATGCCTGCCGTGATAGGTGAAGTTTGGGCTTCTGTGGACCAAACAGAGTCCTGCGGTGGGGAAAAGGTAAGTGGGGGCCCCTCAGGAACTTGGTTCTATTGAGGGGACTCCCAAGCCTAATATGTCTTTCTGCCTGTTACCTAACGGTATTCCCGCTAAATATTATGCATGCCTGTAACTACTAAAAAATGTAATAATTTTAATAGTGGTCAAGAAAAAAAATATATATATATATAGACTGCGGTACCTGTGTTAATCCACTAGAGGCCGCTGTGGAACGTTTCTTGTCATGTGGACTAGTTTCTTTTCATCAGAGCAAGTCCAGGCAGATGGTGAGTTCTCTTGTGGGAAACTGCTTCCTCTGCCATGTTGCAATGCTCGTCCATCCCCCGGCCTGCGGCAAACGGGGCCCTGGCTCTTGTCCCTAGTTTCCCTTTTCAAAATTAGCGCCGAAGGCGCACGTGGCCGCGCGCGTGCGCGTGCACGCGCCTCTATATATAGAGGTGAGCTGGGAAAGGGGGCGGAGCTTGGGGGATGACGCTCTGTGCGCGCCGCAGCGCTTCTGCGCATGTGCGGGCGTCCCAGCATGTTAAAAACCACAATTATGTGTTGTGAGCTGGCTATGGAGTGCAGAGACAGAGCTGGCAACATTTAAAAAAGGCATACAGCAAGCGGTTGATGCAGGCATCCCCATAGAAAGGCACATTAGTAGACACCAACTGTTTTTATAGCAGCATTTGTGCTAGACTATTGTCAGTAAGTGGTGTATTTCGGCTGGAATACCTCAGCTTTGGGCTTAGGAATATGCCGTCTAAAAACTCCGGGACTAAAAATCCCAGGAAGCATAGGGGGTCTCCATCGGGCTCTGAGGATCTTGGGCATGCTTTGGCTGCACCAATCTCCCCTGAAGAATCAGAGGTTAGTGACCGTAGAGCACCCTCAGGAGTACCTGGTACTGTGGCTGTCCTCAGTTCACCTGCTCCTGTGTATGTAACAGAGGAGGTTTTTTCCTCAGCTCTGGGAGGGTTGGAAGAGAGATTGTCAGCATTGATCGCTGCTTCCCTGTCACAGGAAAAAAGCGCTCGATCTCCGTCTCCTCCCTCAGAGTGCCTGTTAGCGGAGCAACAGTCCCATACAGGGATCGACCTACCTGAAGGGGATCAGGATGAGGTCGATTCTGTTGTAGAGGAATCAACAGTGGAAGAGCCATTCTCAGCATCACATGCTGAAAGATTATGGGTTCAGTCCCTGACTAACATGGTCCGATCAGCATTTAAAATGCCCCTTGCGGAGCCATCATCCACTTCTGTCTCCTCGTTGGGGTCGCTAAAAGCTCCCCAGACTGTTTGTTCCTTTCCGATCCATCCTTTACTGGAAGGGCTCATTTACCAGGATTGGGAGCAACCTGATAAAATATTTACTCCTCCCAAGAGATTTCAAGTGGTCTATCCCATGGAGGATAAGTTCATCAAAAAATGGAGGGTCCCTACAGTGGACGCAGCCATCTCTTGTGTGAATAAATCACTGACATGTCCAGTGGATAATGTCCAAATGTTCAAGGACCCAATAGATAAAAAATTTGAGTCCTTATTAAAATCTGCTTTTGCTACAGCAGGCTTGGTGACACAACCAGCAGTGGCAGCTATTGGGGTCTGCCAAACAGTGAAGGATCAGTTGAAACAGGTCTTAAGGGACTTGCCAGATCAGCAGGCTCTTGCCCTAGCTGATCTACCTAGAGCCTTATGCTTTGCGGTGGACGCTATAAAGGATTCAATCCATCAGGCCTCCCGCCTTACACTGTCTGTAGTACATATGCGCAGGCTTTTATGGCTCAAAAACTGGTCTGCTGAAGCTCCCTGTAAAAAATTGCTGGTCAGCTTCCCATTTCATGGTGAACGCTTATTCGGGGAAGACCTGGACAAATATATCCAGAGAATTTCCAGAGGTAAAAGTACACTTTTGCCGGTTAAAAACAGAGTTAGAGGTCCCTCTTTTAAGAGGCCTGCTTCTCCAGTCCCTAGGACATCGGCTGTGAAACAGTTCCGACGGCCTCCTCGGTCAAATCCCGGAGGTAAAAATCAGGGACAATTGCAGGGTAACAAGAAGCCCTGGAGCAGGAGAGGTACAAAACCTCCCCCAAAGTCAAATGCATGAAGGGTTGCCCCCACTCAATCGGGTGGGGGGAAGACTTCAGTTGTTCACAGAGACCTGGCGGGACACGATCAGAGACAGATGGGTGCTCTCCGCAGTAAGTCTGGGATACAAATTGGAGTTAAGACTCCCCTCCTTCCCACTTTATAAGGTCAAACGTGCCAAGGGATCCCCAGAAGAGAGGATCCCTCCTGTTGGCACTAGAAAAATTATTGCTCCAAGCAGTAATTATAGAGGTTCCCCTGGAAGAATGGGGGTTCGGGTTTTACTCAAACCTCTTTACAGTCCCGAAGCCAAACGGGGACGTGAGGCCCATATTAAATCTAAAAGGGCTAAACAAATTCCTACATATCAGGACTTTCCGGGTGGAGTCGATCCGATCGGTGGCCACTGCCCTACAAGGGGAGGAATGGTTAGCCTCGATTGACATCAAAGATGCTTATTTGCACATTCCCATCTTTCCAGCCCACCAAAAATTTCTACGCTTTGCGGTAGAAGGGCGCCATTTTCAGTTCAGAGCCTTACCCTTCGGTCTGGCCACAGCACCACGAGTGTTCACAAAAATTCTGGCCCCATTATTGGCCAATCTAAGAACACGAGGTGTAACGATAATGGCATATCTAGACGACTTGTTGCTGATAGACCACTCAGTGGAAAAACTAGAAGTGGTTGTTCACGAGACAATCAAGTATCTGGAATATCATGGTTGGATTATCAACCGAGACAAGTCAGCCCTAAAACCAGTCAAAAGTCTGGAATACTTGGGGCTAAGGCTGGATTCAGACCAGAGAAAAATTTTCTTGCCTCAAGAAAAGGGGTCGTCTTTGAGAGATTTGATCCACCTAGTGGGTACAAAAAGACAGCCATCCATACGCCTGTGCATGAGGCTGCTGGGAAAAATGGTGGCATCATTCGAAGCAGTACCCTACGGTCAATTCCATTCAAGGAATTTGCAAAGGGCCATACTGTCAGCCTGGAACAAAAAAGTTCAGGCCCTAGACTTACCAATGTCCTTGTCCCCTTCCGTTCGCAAGAGCCTCCGTTGGTGGTTGGTTCCCCAGAATCTGGAAAGAGGGAAATCCTTCAGTCCGATTTCTTGGAAGGTGGTCACTACAGATGCCAGCCTTATAGGCTGGGGAGCAGTACTGGAGCAATGGTCTCTCCAGGGCAGATGGTCGGATGCAGAAAAGGCCCTGCCCATCAATCTCTTAGAGATACGAGCAGCCCGGTATGCCCTAGTAGCATGGACATCCAAACTCCAAGGGTCCCCTGTCAGAATTCAATCGGACAATGCCACGGCAGTGGCATATATCAATCATCAGGGTGGCACCAGGAGTCGTGCAGCCCAGAGGGAAGTAAATCGCATCCTGAAATGGGCAGAAAGATATGTCCCAGCCATATCTGCGGTATTCATTCCAGGAGTGGAGAATTGGAAGGCGGACTTTCTAAGTCGCCAACAATTATGCCCAGGGGAATGGTCCCTTCATCCCGAGGTTTTCCGGACAATATGTCAGCGGTGGGGAACACCGGATGTAGATCTGCTAGCATCCAGATTCAACGCAAAAGTGGACAGGTTTGTCTCTTGGACAAGGGATCCCCTAGCTTGCGGCTCGGATGCCCTAGTGTTCCCTTGGGATCAGTTCAAGCTGATATATGCATTCCCACCGCCACAATTGTTACCTCGATTACTCCGCAGAATCAGGGTAGAAAAGAAACCAGTGATTCTGGTGGCTCCAGCTTGGCCCCGAAGAGCATGGTACGCGGAGATTGTAAAGATGTCTGTGGGGAGTCCTTGGACCCTCCCACATCGTCCGGACCTGCTTTCGCAAGGACCGATATACCACCCTTCCTTACCAGCCCTAGGTTTGACGGCCTGGCTATTGAAGCCCACATTCTAAAAAAGAGAGGGCTCTCTAATTCTGTGGTATCTACCATGATCAATGCCAGGAAGCCGGTATCCAGGCAGATCTACTATAGAATCTGGAAGGCGTACATCGCCTGGTGTGAGGCCAAGAAATGGCATCCACGTAAATACGTAATAGGTAGGATTCTGGACTTCCTACAATGGCCTGTAGATAGGAAGCTTGCCTTGAGTACTATCAAGGGTCAGATTTTGGCCTTGTCAATATTTTTTCAAAGGCCCTTGGCTTCGCATTCACTAGTCAAAGCCTTTATACAAGGAGTGATGCGTATTAGTCCTCCGGTTAATATTCCCATATGTCCATGGGATCTAAACCTGGTTCTGTCGGTTCTACAGAAACAACCATTTGAACCATTACAGCATATTTCTTTGGTTCTTCTCACCAGGAAATTGATTTTTCTAGTAGCCATTTGTTCGGCTAAAAGAGTGTCGGAATTAGCAGCTATGTCCTGTAAGGAGCCATATCTGGTTATCCAAAAGGACAGAGTAGTGTTACGTCCTCATCCAGCCTTTCTTCCTAAGGTGGTATCGAGGTTTCATTTGAACCAAGATGTGGTTCTTCCTTTTTTCCCCAAACCTACTTCGGGAAAGAGGAAAAGTTATTGCATTCTTTGGATGTAGTAAGAGCAGTTAAAGCTTATCTAAAAGCCACTGCTCAGATTCGCAGAACGGATACTTTGTTCATTCTGCCGGAAGGCCCCAGAAAGGGTCAGGCAGCATCAAAATCTACTTTAGCCAAGTGGATTCGACAGGTCATAATGCAAGCCTATGGCTTGAGAAGGAGACCGCCTCCGTTCAAAGTTAGAGCGCACTCCACGAGAGCAGTTGGAACTTCATGGGCAGCGCATCACCAGGCCTCCCTGGCTCAAATCTGTAAGGCCGCAACATGGTCTTCAGTACACACGTTTACTAGGTTCTACCAGGTGGACGTTAGAAGTCAGGAGGATGTCGCCTTTGGGCGCAGTGTGTTGCAGGCCGCAAAAGATCCTCATGTCTGATAGCGCTCAGCTTATGTATGGTGTATCCCCCCCCTCGTTGGGCATTGCTTTAGGACATCTCATTAGTAATGACTATGACGCTCTGTGTCCCGTGATGTACGAGAAAGAAAATAGGATTTTTATAACAGCTTACCTGTAAAATCCTTTTCTTGGAGTACATCACGGGACACAGAGCTCCCGCCCCTCTTTGGGGACACTTATTGCTTTGCTACAAAACTGAGGTGCTCCCGGATGGGAGGGGCTTATATAGGGGAGGGTACTTCCGGTTTTGGAAGTTGCCAGTGCCAGCACCTGAAGGTATCTATATAACCCATTAGTAATGACTATGTCGCTCTGTGTCCCGTGATGTACTCCAAGAAAAGGATTTTACAGGTAAGCTGTTATAAAAATCCTATTTTTTTTCCTCTAAAACACCTTCCTTCCTTCCTTCCTCCTTACACCCAAGAATTCTCAAAGAAGTCGGGTTATAGCTAGACCATTATTCCTAATCTTTGTGGACAGCATACTGACACAAAGATTATTGGAGAAAAGCCAATGTGGTACCAATATTCAAAAAAGGGTCAGCCTAACATCAATAGTAGGTAAATTATTGTAGGGGATGGTAAGGGACTGTCAGGTTAATCAATCGAATTCCAGGTGTTTGAAAGTGAATACAATTTATTCAAAATGCACCAGTACATTTTGTGTAATCTTACAAGGTGAAAATCATAGCAAGAGTGAGAGCGAGCCGGGAAGCCCCCACCCTTCTCATACTTACAGTGAAACAACGATAACACTTCTTATTGGCTAATTTGCTAAGGAAGATCTGCCTGTACCTGGCACAGCTTGGCACGTTTATTCCCAAGCAGAGCTTCCTGTACAATCTGTTATCTATACAGGGGGTCCCTGACTTACGAACGCCCGACCTACGAACCACCCCTACTTACGAACCGGTCGCTGCGCGGGGACCCTCTGTCGTTCTGCACGGACCATCTGCTGTTCTGCGCATGTGCTGCCAGACGGAGCCTCGGAAAATTTTGTTAATGTCCGTAATTGGGCACGCATGCGCAGAACGGTATTCGGCGAATGTCCGTAATTGTCCTGCGCATGCGCGGCCAACTTACGAACATTTCCGCATTACAAACAGGAGGAAAGTCCCTAACGGGTTCGTAACCCGGGGACCGTGTGTGTGTGTGTGTGTGTGTGTGTGTGTGTGTGTGTGTGTATATATATATATATATATATATATATGTGTATATATATATATATATATATATATTGTGAGGGGGTTAGCTCGGCAGCGGGTGTGTGTGACCCCCGAGATGGGCTCCCCACACAAAAACAGGCCCAGCAAACGGAGGTTGTGGTTTTCAAAAATCAAAAAGGTGCGGTTTATTTTCTATTTACAGTGACAAAACACAGCAAAGCAAAAGAAACATAAACAAAATAAATCCTGGTCAACTTGACCTCTGACTAAACATACAGGTTTCCTAACTAACAACTGGGATCAGCCTAGTGCTGTCCTAGTCCCTAAGTCCCTGGTTTTAAATGTCCAAGCAAATAGCCACACAGGCTTTGTCTCACCGCACAGGGGTTCACTCTCCCTAGACAGTCCACACAGGTCTGGTTCCAGGCATGAGCAAACACCTAATGAATCTGGGAGTTCTTATAGAGGCCTAAATGAGCTGACAAGCTTCAGCTGGTCTCATCAACTCCCTGTCTGCACGACGCCCCACACTCTCCCTAGAGGTATGAGTCATCCATGAGCCCACTAGCCTCAGCTGGGCTTATACAACTCTCCACCTAGTTGTATAAGTCGGCGTAAAGCCTGAATCTGGGCGAAATATATCTACCCCCCTGGATGCAACCAGGTGACTTTACCTTCCTGCTGTCACATACCCCCCCCTCTTGTTTTAACCTTGGGGTTGGAACACCAGCAATCAGGCATTCATGTACTCGAGTCAAAGCATCCACATTCCCCATTTGAACGCCAGGGCGATGCTTTACTGTGAAGTTGAATTCCTGGAGGGCCAGGAACCACCTATTCACTCTTCTATTTGTTTCCTTGTTTTGAGCCATCCACTTTAACGGAGCGTGATCCGTAACCATGTCAAAGTGCCTACCTAGCAGGTAGTACCGAAGGGAATCTAGAGCCCACTTCACCGCTAAACACTCCTTTTCAACGGTGGCGTAATTTACCTCATGGGACTTCAACTTCCTGCTGAGGTAAATGACTGGGTGCTCTTCCCCGTTCCAGACCTGGGACAATACTGCTCCTAACCCCACATCTGACGCATCACTTTGTACGACAAAGTCTTTAGAGAAGTCGGGTGAGTACAACACTGGCTGGCTACATAAGGCTTGTTTCAAGAATTGGAATGCTGCCTCAGCCTCGGGGGTCCATTTAATCATGACCGACCCTTTCCCCTTCGTCAGGTTGGTTAGGGGCACAGCCTTAGTAGCAAAGTGGGGAATGAATCGCCGATAATACCCAGCGATTCACAGAAAGGCTCGTACCTGCTTCTTGCTGTTGGGACGTGGCCAACTCTGGATGGCCTCGACTTTGTTGAGTTGGGGTTTTATTACTCCCCTCCCAATGGTGTACCCAAGATATTTGGCCTCCTCCTGCCCAATGGTACACTTCTTGGGGTTAGCCGTAAACCCCGCTTCCCGAACAGAGTCCAGGACTGCTTGCACTTTTGGCAGATGTGAGGCCCAATCTGTGCTATGGACAATTATGTCATCCAGGTAAGCCGCAGCATACTTCCGATGGGGCCTCAGCATCTGGTCCATTTTCCGCTGGAATGTGACCGGCGCATTCTGTAACCCGAACGGCATTCTTTTATATTGGAACGCCCCGTCTGGGGTTACAAATGCGGTTTTCTCTTTGGCCGACTTGGCCAGGGGGATTTGCCAATACCCTTTTGTGAGGTCAAGAGTCGTCATGTATCGGGCTGTTCCCAGCCGGTCGATCAACTCATCTATACGTGGCATGGGGTAGGTGTCAAATTTTGTAACTTTGTTCAACTGTCGAAAATCGTTACAAAATCGCCAGCTCCCATCCGGTTTAGGCACCAACACAATGGGACTAGACCAATCACTTTGGGACTCCTCTATCACCCCTAAGTTCAGCATTTTCTGTACTTCCTCCCGTATTGCCTCCCGTCGGGCCTCTGGGATCCGATAGGGTTTTAACTTCACCCTTTCACCGGGCGGGGTAATGATGTCATGCTCTACCCCAGATGTTTGTCCCGGCAGCTCAGAGAATACCTCCTTGTTGCGAAGCACAAACTCCTTAACCTCCTGTTGTTGGGGTTGTGACAAGGTGGCTGCTATTCCAACCTCCGGAATCACGCAACCAGTTTGAGCTGGTGACCAAGTGTCTGCGACTAGGGACTCTCTATCCCTCCAGGCTTTCAACAGATTAACGTGATAGATCTGTTCGGGCTTTCGCCTTCCTGGTTGTCTGACCTTGTAATTCACTTCGCTCACTTTTTCCATTATCTCGTAGGGGCCTTGCCATTTGGCAAGGAATTTACTTTCAACCGTAGGGACAAGTACCAGTATCCTATCCCCCGCGGAAAAGGTACGGGTCTTGGCTCCACGGTTGTACACTCTCTGCTGTGCTAACTGCGCTTGGGCCAAATGTTCCTTCACGATGGGCATTACCTGTGCAATTTGGTCTTGCATCAGGGCGACATGCTCAATCACACTCCTGTGGGGAGAACTCTCACTTTCCCAAGTTTCCTTGGCAATATCCAACAGCCCTCTTGGGTGTCTCCCATACAGTAACTCAAAGGGGGAGAATCCCGTAGAGAGCAAACATCAGATAAGGAAGTAGACAGTCCCAATCCTTTCCATCTCTATCCACCACTTTCTTCAACATTTGTTTTAGGGTTTTGTTGAACCTTTCAACCAGCCCATCGGTTTGGGGGTGATACACAGATGTACGTAATTGCGTCACTTTGAACAATTTACACAGCTCCTTCATAACCCGGGACATAAAGGGTGTACCTTGGTCCGTAAGCAGTTCTTTACAAATACCCACCCGGCTAAACACAAGAGATAGCTCTTTGGCTATGGTTTTGGCCGAGGTATTTCGGAGAGGGATCGCTTCTGGATAACGGGTGGCATAGTCCATTATAACTAATATGTACTGGTGCCCCCTAGCGGACTTGATTATAGGACCTACCAAATCCATGGCGATCCTCTCAAACGGGACCTCAATGATGGGTAGAGGGACCAGCGGGCTACGGAAATGTGGCATCGGGGCCGACCTCTGACACACAGGGCAGGAGGAACAATAATTTTCTATGTCCTTCATCACCCCCGGCCAATAGAATCTCTGTAATACCCTCTCTCGGGTTTTCTCTGTCCCCAGATGACCTCCAAGAATGTGCCCATGGGCCAACTCCAACACCAACTTCCTGTAAGGTTTGGGCACCACAAGCTGCTCAACGGTTTCTTCTGCCCTTTTTGCCACCCGATACAGTAGGTCCTTCTCTACGCTGAAGTATGGGTAAGTGCAGGTATTATCTGGGTTCACTAACTCGCCATCTATTTTCACTACGTTTTCCCGTGCCTTTATTAGGGCGGGGTCTTTCAACTGTTCTGTGGCAAAGTTTTCCCTGTGAACCTCAAGATCAGAAAACTCCACAGACGGTAGGTTTTCGTCTGAGGAGGTGGGCTCCTCTCCAGTTTCTTGAGTCTCCCCTGCCAATACTGATAAGGGAAATTCCGGAGAGTCCTCACCACTCTCAGGGGAGTTCTGGCTATCACATTCCTGGTACATAGGGGCACCAGTGGGGGGCTCAGGATCATCCCACAGTTCCCAGAACTTCGGAAAATCCCTTCCCACAATGGCGTCATGCGGTAACTGAGATACTAAGCCCACTGGATGAGAGAGGGTACCTTTGGGGGTCTCGAAACACACTGTAGTCACTGGATACTCTCGGGTGTCCCCATGCACACAAATAACAGCTACCTTGCTATTCCCAGAGACCTCTGTTTTAACTAACTCAGCCTTTATCAGGGTCACAAGGCTACCTGAATCCAGCAATACCACAACATTTCTACCATTAACACACATTTTGCATAAATGTTTCTCAGTTCCTCGAATGGCAGTGCATGCGACTGTCGCACACAGCGACTGACGTCTGCCCGTCAGAAAGTCACACTGCATGGGTTCCTCCACAACCGGGCAATTGGCTGCAATATGTCCCGCTTGCCGGCAGCGGTAGCAAACGATCCTTCTTGCGGCCTCTTGAGCCGCTGATTTCCCAGGCTGTTCTCGCCAAACTTGGGGTAGTGCTCCCACCCTCTCACTCTCTCCACCCTCACCCCTTGGAATCCTCTTATCCGCCCCTGGGGATGGTCTGGTCTTAGGGTGGAAAGTCCGAGTGTCTCTGGAAGAGGCCGTCAGGTTCTCTGTAGCCAAGTATTTCTCCACACGATCCACAAGACCATCGGCCGTCTCTGGGTCTCCATGGCTTACCCACTTTTGGATGGCAGTAGGAAGAGCTCTCAAAAACCGATCCATTACAACACGTTCCACAATCTTTGGTGCGGACAAAGTCTCTGGCTGTAGCCACTTTCTGCTCAGGTGAATGAGATCATACATTTGAGACCTGGGGGGTTTTCCAAGCTGGAAAGTCCAGTTATGCACACGCTGAGCCCGGACAGCCTGGGTGACACCCAGCCTTGCCAATATTTCAGCTTTTAGCATCGCATAGTCTTTTGCTTGGTTAGGCTCTAGGTCATAGTAAGCTTTCTGCGATTCACCAGTTAACAGAGGAGCCACCAGTCCAGCCCACTGCTCCTCAGGCCACTTTTCTCTTTCAGCGGTCCTTTCAAATGTGGTCAAAAATACCTCTGGATCATCCTCTCCAGTCATTTTTGTCAATAAACGACTCACCCCAAAGGACGCGGTATTAGTGGGACGGCTTTCCTCACTGGTCTGCGGACGTTGCTGCATTGCTGCTTCCATCTGTTGTTGTAGTCTCTGCTCTTGCTTCTGTAACAGGTCTATGAAGCGGGCCTCAGATTGCTGCTGGGCTTGTTGCTGAGCCTCCAGACTCTGTTGCAAAGTTGCGTTTGTCTGCTGCTGGGCTGCAAGGCTCTGTTGATGAGCTTGCTGCTGGGCTGCAAGGCTCTGTTGATGAGCTTGCTGCTGGGCTGCGAAGTTCTGTTGTTGAGCTGCAAGGCTCTTTTGCAAACCTGCATTTGTCTGCTGTTGATTGGCATTTGCTAGAGCCAGCTGCTTCAGTATCTCCTCCATGCTGGCTTAAAAAAAAACTGCCACTGGTTCTCCACCAACTGTGAGGGGGTTAGCTCGGCAGCGGGTGTGTGTGACCCCCGAGATGGGCTCCCCACACAAAAACAGGCCCAGCAAACGGAGGTTGTGGTTTTCAAAAATCAAAAAGGTGCGGTTTATTTTCTATTTACAGTGACAAAACACAGCAAAGCAAAAGAAACATAAACAAAATAAATCCTGGTCAACTTGACCTCTGACTAAACATACAGGTTTCCTAACTAACAACTGGGATCAGCCTAGTGCTGTCCTAGTCCCTAAGTCCCTGGTTTTAAATGTCCAAGCAAATAGCCACACAGGCTTTGTCTCACCGCACAGGGGTTCACTCTCCCTAGACAGTCCACACAGGTCTGGTTCCAGGCATGAGCCAACACCTAATGAATCTGGGAGTTCTTATAGAGGCCTAAATGAGCTGACAAGCTTTAGCTGGTCTCATCAACTCCCTGTCTGCACGACGCCCCACACTCTCCCTAGAGGTATGAGTCATCCATGAGCCCACTAGCCTCAGCTGGGCTTATACAACTCTCCACCTAGTTGTATAAGTCGGCGTAAAGCCTGAATCTGGGCGAAATATATCTACCCCCCTGGATGCAACCAGGTGACTTTACCTTCCTGCTGTCACAATATATATATATATATATATATATATATATATATATATATTACCTATGGAGTTACGGTAGTTAGAACAAAAGAATGTAACAAGTTAGAATGTGCTCAGGAGCCATCTTAGAAAAATCAATGAAGCTCTGTCCAATAGACGCACAATACAAAAAACTTTTCTAACAGGGATTATATCCAAGAATTTTCTGCAGAAAACAGTATCGTTATTCGTAATCAGCATGGGTTTACGAAGGGTCGTTCCTGCCAGACCAATCTGTTAACATTATACGAGAGGAAGTGAGCTGTCATCTAGATAGGTCTGTGGATGTGGTGTATCTGGATTTTGCAAAAGCATTCGATCTAGTTCCCCATAAATGCTTAATCTAATAGCTGAGGTCTACAGGTATGGACTATTAGGTTTGTTCTTGGGTAGAAAACTGGGTACAGGGGCATGTCCAAAGGGTGGAAAAAAACAACGTGTACTCAGACTGGTCTAGAGTGGTAAGTGGGGTATCCCAAGGCTCCGTCTTTTGACCAATTCTGTTTAATTTATTCATAAATTATATAGAGGGTAGGATAAATGGCTCAATCTCAGTTTTTGCGGACGACACAAAAATAAGCAGGGCAATAACTTTACATCAGGATATAGAAATATTACCGAAAGATCTGAATAAAATAATGGGGTGGGCAACTATATGGCAAATGTGGTTTAATGTGGAGAAATGTAAGGTAATGCTCTTGGTGGCTAAAAACATAAACGCAAACTACTCACTAGGGGGGAGAATCCAGGATGGAGAAAGATCTGGGGGTCCTAGTAGAAGACAGATTGAACAATGGCATGCAATGTCTAGCTGCAGCTACCAAAGCTGGCAGAATTTTAGCATGCATAAAAAAGGGGATATACTCTAGAGATAAAACTATAATCCTGCCACTTTATAAAACTTAGGCCACATCTGGAGTATTCCGTCCAGTTCTGGTCACAGGTCCAAAGAAGGGCAACAAAATTTAATAAAGAGACTGGAGGACCTCAATTACGAAGAGCGACTACAAGCACTAAATGTATTCTCGCTGGAGGAGAGACGCTTGAGAGGGAACATAATAGCGATTTGCAAAATACCTCAATGGTATTCCCAGCGTAGGAAAAAACTATTTAGTCTCAGGTAGTGTAAGAGGACACGGGGCCACACAATGAGATTGGTGGAGAAGCGGCTTAACCTTAAGCTGCTGAGAAAAGGGTGAGATGGCGCAAGTAGCAACAAAGCAAAGTCTCTTGTAAAATGGTAAACAAAAAGGGTTAAAAAATGCCCAATGTTATATACAGGGCAGGGGGAGATTATAATAGTCAATATGGGTATGTACCGTCGGCAACAATCATGAGAGGAGAAGCATAACTCTGGAAAACACAATAGGAAAAAAGGAAGTTGCATCAGACTAAGTGCAGTATTTAAAGATGCATTTAATATGATAAACAGCCAAAAGGCTACTCACAAAGGGGTGAAGTAATCAGGCATGTAAATGTAATGGGGTCCAGTGACAGGGGTTTTTCACTGTCAGGGTGATAAGGATGTGGAACTCTTCCACAATTGGTGGTGTCAGCGGGGAGTATTGATAGGGACCAAGCCTCTTTCTGAGATTTGCTAGAAAATTACTTGGAACCTCCAAACATTATACATTTTTTTCTAACACCCTAGAGAATAAAATGGCGGTCGTTGCAATACTTTGTCACATCCTATTTGAGCAGTGGTCTAACAAGCGCACTTTTTTTGGGAAAAAAATACACTTTTTTGAGTTAAAAAATACAACAGTAAAGTTAGCCCAATTTTTTTTTTATGTTGTGAAAGATAATGTTACGCCGAGTAAATTGATACCCAACATGTCACGCTTCAAAATTGCGCCCGCTCGTGGAATGGCGACTGAAGAGAACGCAAAACGGTACATCGAGCACCTGACAAACCACCCCTGGGGCAAATAGTGCAACTTACCAGGACCCTCGGTCAACCGTGAGACAATTCTTAGAACAGAAAGTACACAGAAGTAAGTTCAAAGAAAATGGCTGCTTTATTTGGGCGTGCATACAGTTATATATGTTTTATATCAACCAATCAGAATTGATTACAATATGGGAGGGGGAGTGGTTAGTGAAGGGATACCCTAATATTATGAATATATTTAAACAAGTCGGTAACCCTCATCATCCCTACGACATCACAAGTTAACACAAGTCAACAGGCCATCTGGTGATGAATAACAACATGGCCTGGGGAATGCCCAGGGAAAAACCAAGCCTACTTACCGACCAGCTCGCTGACAACCAATTAACCTGTCTAACAGTATGCGTTAGAAACAGGGGTTTGTCCGCACGCATTTGCAAACGCATGCGTGAGCCACAGAGCCACGCCAAGGCCCCCTGGAGTCTGTGGTCCTACACTAACATTGAGTGTCCCCACAATGGAGGCACATGCATTCTGATGGTTAGATGAGGGCAGGTGGACTGAAGGGGAGCCACCCCTCCTTAAAGGTACAGGAGCACACCAAACACCCAGCGTAGCACAATGGCAGCAAAGGTGTTGGTGCACTGCTGGACCAATACAAGCACCATAGGTGAAAACAAAAACATGTCCACCGCCCCCATCTATAGCTGGCTATCACGGTAAGTAGCATTGGAAGGCTAAAGCAGATAACAACATGGCCTGGGGAATGCCCAGGGAAAAACCAAGCCTACTTACCGACCAGCTCGCTGACAACCAATTAACCTGTCTAACAGTATGCGTTAGAAACAGGGGTTTGTCCGCACGCATTTGCAAACGCATGCGTGAGCCACAGAGCCACGCCAAGGCCCCCTGGAGTCTGTGGTCCTACACTAACATTGAGTGTCCCCACAATGGAGGCACATGCATTCTGATGGTTAGATGAGGGCAGGTGGACTGAAGGGGAGCCACCCCTCCTTAAAGGTACAGGAGCACACCAAACACCCAGCGTAGCACAATGGCAGGTGATGAATCATCCTGTTTCAGACAATGATATATTTTAGTACAGTGCTTACGCCAGCATCTTTCCAAACATCAGCTGACCGTTGCAGATCTAAGCTATTTTGTATACTGAAATGGCTGAACATGTTCCCAGATCTTATTCTACAATACATGGTGTATTCATGAGAAGGCCCGATTACAACAGCCACAAACATTTACCCTTAAAAAACTCCATAGGCGACGTTTAAAAAATTCTACAGGTTGCATGTTTTAAGTTAGAGGAGGTCTAGGGCTAGATGGATACCTCACATGTGTGGTTTGAACACCGTTTTCATATGCGGGCGCTGCTCACGTATGCATTCGCTTCTGCACGCGAGCTCAGTGGGACAGGGCGCGTTTAAATTTTTATTTATTTTTTCTTTCTATTTATTTTATCTTTTATTTTTAACACTGTTCTTTCTAAAAAAAAAATTTGTGTCACTTTTATTCCTATTACAAGGAATGTAAACATCCCTTGTAATAGAAAAAAAGCATGACAGGTTCTCTTAAATATGAGATCTGGGGTCAAAAATACCTCAGTTCTGATATTTGCACTAAAATGCAATAAAAAAAAGTTTAAAAAAATTGTCATTTAAAAAAATGCAAAAATAAAAATGGCCCTTTAAGAGCTATGGGCGGAAGTGACATTTGACGCCGCTCCCGCCCTGCTATGGTATGGAGACAGGTGGGGGGAATCTTCCCCTCACTCTTCTCCATACCCAGCCAGCAACCCATTTGCCTCCGCCGCTGACGACGGTAAGCGGCGGAGGGCACAGGGGAGCGGCGGGGGGGGGGGCCCTCTCCCGCTGCCGATAAAAAATGATTTTGCAGCAAATCTACCGCAGAGACCACTATTATCGTAAACCAGACTGCTGGCTGAAGAGGATGATACCTGGGTTATGGCATATGCCTCTTCAAACAGCCGATGTATATCGACCTGCGGCGGTCCGGAAGTGGTTAACCACTTCAGCCCCGGAAGAATTGGCTGCTCAATGACCAGAGCATTTTTTTGCGATTCGGCACAGCGTCGTTTTAACTGACAATTGCAGTGCAAAGCTGTACCCAAACAAAATTGATGTCCTTTTTTTCCCACAAATAGAGCTTTATTTGGTGGTATTTGATTTTTGCGCTATAAACAAAAAAAGAGCGCCAATTTTGAAAAAAACACTATTTTGTACTTTTTGCTATAATAAATAGCCCCAATTTTTTTTCTAAAAAAAGCCAATTTTTTCCTCAGTTTAGGCTGATATGTATTCTACATATTTTTGGTAATAAAAATCGCAAACAGCGTATATTGGTTTGCGCAAAAATTATAGCGTGTACAAAATAGGGGATAGATTTATGGCATTTTTATTATTATTCTTTTCTTTTTTTTACTAGTAATGGCGGCGATCTGCGATTTTTTTATCAGGACTGCAACATTATGGAGGACATATCGGACACATTTTTGGGACCATTGGCATTAATACAGCGATTAGTGCTATAAAAATGCACTGATTACTGTGTAAATGTCACTGGCAGGGAAGGGGTTAACACCAGGGGCGATCAAGGGGTTAACTGTGTTCCCTAATGTGTGTTCTAACTGTGGGGGGGAGGGGACTCACTATAGAAAATGACAGATCGTGGTTCCCAGGTTGTAGGAACTTGCCATCTGCATTTCCTGTCCTCTCGGCTACTGGTGGGCAAGCGGTTAAAGAACACAACATACAGGGATATGGGAAATTATAATCGGCACTGACACATGTACACCTATTCAACCTTGCTATGTAACTAGTGTCCCCATTGGTGGATTTCCCCTATAGTACTTTTCTCGGGACAACCCATTATTTGGTATTAAGAAAATCAATCAGAAATGCTTTAAACTCACCGTATCCAGCAACTGCTGTTCAAACTATGCTTTTTTGTTCTGCTGCGCTTCTATCATGATGCACTCGCGAAGAGCAAACACCACAGAGCGGTTACTTCAGGAAATCCCACTATGTTGTCACTCTGAAAGAAAATACATCTCATTCAGTTTAAAACTGAAATGCAAGGTGTACAGCAGTGCACTGATCTTCCCAGTGAATAGCTGTGGGGGGGGGGGGGGTGTGGCAATGCATGTGACCACTGGATGGCAGGCAAACTGTGTTCCCAAGTAGAATCCAAAGAAGAAAACTGGCCACACTGGATTGGATGTGCTTTCATACCTAGCATTGTCAGTTTGAAATATGAAAGCAGGGGGGACTGGCAGGATAACCCGGTATTTCACACAAAGGAAGCGATGCAAATAGAATAGGATACTTTTTAATACAAGTACATGATAAGCTAGATATACAGACACATCAGAAATATGAAATGTTGGGGAAACATGCACTCTTTATGAAATGTTGGGGAAACATGCACTCTTCGTTATATTTCAAAAGCGGCAAAGGTTAAAATTCTTAAATTTTTTAACCTTTCCTGCTATTGTAATGTAATAGAGATTTGAATTACAAAGGTGAATAAATCGCATGTTCTAGATGGCTTACTTCTATGAGTAAAGCTCAGAGTTAAGCTCAGTTATTTTGAAGAACTGCCACCAGACGAAAAAAAAGCTTGTTAAATGTCCCAGGAGTGCACATGCTCCATTGACATCTGAGCAGTGGATGTTAAAGTGATTTTAAAGTCTCATGTTTTTTTTTTTAAATAACAGACATACTTACCTGCTCTGTAAAAATGGTTTTGCACAGAGCAGCCCAGATCCTCTTCTCGGGTCCCTCGCCAGCGTTCCTGGCCCCTCCTGTAGAGTGCCCCCACAGCAAGCAGCTTGTGTCCATTCAGACATGGAGCCAAAGTTCGGCCCCACCCCCTCTATCTCCTGATTGGATAACTGACTTTGACAGCAGCGGGAGCCAGTGGCGCCAATCAGGAGGGAGAGACCCGGACAGCTGAGGCACTTGTGCACATAGCTGTATAGAAATGGGACTCCGATAAGTATTAGGGGGGCTGCTACACACAGAAGATTTTTTATCCTAATGCATAGAATGCATTAAAATAAAAAAAACTTCTGCCTTTACAACCACTTTAAATAAAAAACAATTCTGCCCATTTTTCCTGGCATTTCTGGATAAATCAATGGTGAAGGGTTATGGTGTCCAGTTGGAGTATAAATGTAATAATAAAATGCAATGCCATCTTGTAGTTTCAATAGAAAGCAGAACACTTTCTTGTATTAGAATCATAGACTCAAAGAAATTATGCTCTATAGCAGGGGTAGGCAACTTTTGAGAGGTGGAGATCTACCTAAATAACATGAAAAAGATCAAAAATCACTGGGGTTTAGCACCATTTTTTTTTCTTCAAAAATATAATAAACCAAATGTCACTGTAAAAAATATAAACTTGGCCTACCTTAACCACTTCAATACAGGGCACTCCCCCCCCCCCCCTTCCTGCCCAAGCCAATTTTCAGCTCTTTCACTTTTTAAATGGACAATTGCACAGTCATGCTACACTGTACCCAAACAAAATCTTTGTTTTGTTCCCACAAATAGAGCTTTCTTTTGGTGGTATTTGGTTATCTCTGGAATTTTTATTTTCTGCTAAACAAATAAAAAAAAACAGATAATTTACAAAGTTTTGTAACAGAAAATTTTCTAAATAGGTAAGTTTTCTCCTTCACGGACGGCCACTGATGAGGCTGCACTGACTGGCACTGATGGGCAGACGCTGAGGTGCATCACTGATGGGGGGCGCTGACGGGCAGGCATTAGTGATGGGCACCGATTGGCATCCCTGGTGGCCAGGAGTGGCACATTTGGTGGTCACAAGTGGTGGACATCCCTGGTGGCGTCCTGGGTGGGCATCCTCAGAGGAGCAGCCGATCGGCTCTCCTCTTCTCGCATCTGACAAACGCGAGTGAGGAAAAACCGATACGCAGCTTTTCCTGTTTACACCATGATCAGCTGTGATTGGATCATACTGACACGCCACACCACCGATCGCCGCGATGTGCGCCAGCTCGTTTTCCTGATCACGTCATATGACGTCCAATCAGGATAACTAAACCACTTTGCCGACGTCATTTTTCTATATGGCGGGTGACAAGTGGTTAAAAGTGGACAGTGTCAGTCAGTAGGGCAGCAGTGGATGGTGTTAGTAGTTTTTATTTGTATTATTAAAAAAATAAAACAATTTAGGAGACCAGTTGTTTTTTTAATCAATTATATGTGATGGATCAGAACACAATAGTCTAAGTTGGTGAAGTAAAATTAGAAAAATATATACATAAAGCTATTTACTCTTTCGTCCATGGACCGACACAGCTTTTCTATTGACAAAGTGGGTATTATCAGTTAATTAGGAGTGACTAGGCAGAAAACTTGTAAAAAGTGTTGCATCACACCTTCTACAGTACCGCCCAGGGGGCGGACCCTCTGGGTATATCCCCTCAGTCTGCATCTCGCAGATCAGTTTTTTTCTGTCTAGCAAGGAGTAGGACATGGCTCCCTTCGGGCCCATTGGTCCGGGGGAAAAATATATTTTTTTGCTAAATTTTTTTGTTTCCTGCGATCTTCGATCAATTGCCGACTGGGTGACAGGCTGGATCCTCGATCCTTGTAATCTCCCCAGTTTCGGCCATCGAGCGTGTGCCGACCCTAGCTACGCGCTAGGTTTTCCACGACATGCCCGTCGCTCCACGGGTGGCCGGTGAGCCTACGCTCCAGGGCCTGCATCGGACCGCTCAGCTTCGGCTGACCTTACAGCCGAGTCGCAGCAGGCAAGCCGGTGAGCTTACGCTCCAAGGCCTGCATCGGACCGCTCAGCTTCGGCTGACCTTACGGCCGAGTTGCAGCAGCCTGTCCGGTGAGCGTCGCGCTCCAGGGTATACATATGATCGTCCCCTTGGGTCCAATCACAGCATGCCTGGCCAACAGTCACCTTCCGTGCGCGGACGATGATCTGTTTGGAATGTCTTCCAGCATGATACATGCAGGATAGGTAAGTAAACTACCCTGCCTCGGCTGGGTGATTTGGCTGGACATTCCCGGAGAGACCAAGTAAGTGGTTGTGGCCCCTTTCTTCCCTCTCTCCCTGCCCTTCCCTCCTCCCTGGGCTTCTAGCTAAAGGTTGCTGGGTGCTGGGGGTCAACTAAGGGGTTCCACTGGAGCGGGGCTGGCTGTAACTAACATTTAAAAGAAATGTCATTTCTGCTTACCTGTATGTGCTTCCTCCTCCATGCTGTCGGCGGACATTTTGCGGTGGTCCATGCCGGGTTCGGCCTCTGACTGCCCGGCGGCCATCTTCCTGTGGTTTCTGCGCCATTTTCCTGTAGTTCCACACCCACTGGCCTCTATCGACTGAACGGCGGCCATGTTTGTAATGATCCACGCTGTATGTATATATTGCCGTTCGGCTGCCATCTTTTTGTGGTCTACGGCTGCTTTGGCCTCTATCTTCGGCTCGGCGGCCATTTTCTTAGAGCCCACATTATCTTCCATACAGACGTTTTGGCGGCCATTTTGCGAGAGTCTCCGGCCTCTAGGGTGCATTACACTGGCACGAAAAATTCACACAGGAAGCGCTGATAAAAGAAGCAGACTGACACAGCAGCAGTGGGACAGCATCACAGGCGCAGCACACGGCAGCATAGCGGTACCGGTCCAGGGTGGTGAGTCCTCTGGGTGACCCAGCATCTCTGCAGCGCAGGAGGGTGGCCTATTGATATCTTGCCTGGAGCCCTGTGGGTGTCAGCGTGTGGTCAGCATGGCATCTGAGCCAGATGTCTTCTCCCCTGAAACACCAGATTTAGCAGCTGGTGCCCCTGAGGTGTCTATGGACGCTATGTCGGAAATCCTAGAGGCGTTTGCTGCCAGGGTGGAAGCAGCACACGGGAATACAGGGGGTAGTAAACGCCCCCGTCCCCTGCAATCTTCTGGCAATATTTCTGAGACAGAACCAGGTCCAGCTATGGCTCATGGCCCAGATTCTGACGCATCAGAGACTGCAGACCGTGACCGATCAGACAGTGAGGATGACTCGCAGTCCAGGTCAGTACGCGAGACGGCTTTGGTATCTGACCTTATTACTGCAGTGCGGGATACGCTAAAGTTGGAAAATACTGCAGAAGCAGCAGCCCTTGTGTGTCTTTTTTTGATAAACTCTTATACAAGGAATAGGAGAACCCACTGAGGGTCTTTACAGCCCCAAAGAGGTTTGTGGTACGGTACCCCTTTGAGGAGAGTTTTCTGAAGAAATGGACCTCTCCCCCTATAGTGGACCCTCCGGTGTCCAGACTTAATAGAGCCACCACAATTCCAGTAGAAGGGGCTCCTTTTTTCAAGGACCCTGTGGATAAGAAGGCTGAAGCACTCGCTCACTACCTATACTCCGTGGTAGGCTCGGCAGTACGCCCGGCATTGGCGGGGGCCCTAGTGTCTCAGACACTTACTGAATGGGCAAAATTGCTACTCCAGGGGTTAAAGGAGCGAGATGCTCCTCCTGATGAGATAACTTTGGCCGACCAGTTGGTCCAGGGCCTTAAGTTTGTATGCAAGTCAGACATGGATACTATCCCCCTGCTGTCAAAAGCTTTGGTTTATGCAGTAGCAATACGCCGCCTGATCTGGCTAAAGGTCTGGTCTGTGGACCAGACTTCCAAGAAAGCCCTGTAGGATCTGCCTTTTAAGGGCGACAGACTTTTTGGGGCTTCTCTGGATGACATCATCAAGGATGCCACAGGAGGTAAAAGCACTTTGCTTCCCCAAAGTAGCAAGGGTAAGGGGCCACGCCAAGGGCCCTCCTTTACTGCATGCAAGCGTTTTTTTCGTCCCCCTAGGGCGACAGGGAAAAGACCCCAGGCCGACAAGGCGCCTGCCCAAGGACAAAAGCGCCCTTGGTCCCGCAGACCCAACAAGCCTGTGGACAAATCTGCGTCCGCATGAAGGTCCGCCCCCACCCAGCTCTCGGGTGGGGGGACGTCTTTGCAAATTTGCGACTCAGTGGACAGCTCTAGTCTCCGACAGGTGGGTTTACAAAGTAATCTCCTCAGGCTACAGGATAGAATTTCTCTCTCTTCCACCGGACAGATTCGTCACCTCCAATCTCCAGCTACTACCAACCCGTCGGGAGGCCCTGTATGGGGCGGTCCAGGGTCTACTGGAACGCGAGGTAGGTATTACAGTTCCAGAACAGGAACGGGGTCAGGGTTTTTACTCAAATCTGTTCATTGTGCCGAAGAAGGAGGGGGTTCGTCCAATCTTGGATCTCAGAGCCCTCAATTGCTTTGTGAAGGTACAAAGATTTTGGATGGAGTCGGTTCGATCTGTAGTCACGGCTCTCCATCCAGGGGACTTTCTGGCCTCCTTGGACATCAAGGACGAATACCTGCATATCCCCATATACTCCAGACACCAGAGGTTTCTGCGATTTGCTATCGGGAAGAACCACTACCAGTTTGTGGCCCTCCCGTTTAGCCTTGCCCCAGCACCCAGGACGTTCACCAAGGTGCTCGCTCCGATTCTGGCAGTTCTAAGACAGCGGGGTATCGCTATCATGGGCTACTTGGACGACCTTCTACTGAAGGCCCCTTCAAGCTCAGAATTAGAGGTAAGCGTGTCTATTACCTGTCAGACTCTTCGAGACTGTGGTTGGATACTAAACACGCAAAAGTCAGTATTGGTGCCCACTCAACGCCTAGTGTACCTGGGGTTGATTCTGGATTCCTCAGAGGCAAAGGTATTCCTCCCTGTGGAGAAGTTGCAGACCCTCCGAGCTGCAGTACGGCAGCTGACTTCCAGGAATTGGTCGTCACTCCGTTTTTTGCATGCGAGTGTTAGGCCTCATGGTAGTCTCCTTCGAGGCGGTCCCATATGCTCAATACCACATTCGAGTGTTACAGAAGGAAGTTCTGTCCAGATGGAACAGATGTCCATCATCTCTGGATTATCAAATCCGAGTGAGCCACCTAGTCAAGAGATCCCTGGTATGGTGGCTGACAGCACCGGCTCTAATGGCCTGGAAGTCATTTCTTCCGGTTTACTGGATAGTGATCATGACGGACGCCAGCCTTACAGGTTGGGGGGGGGGGGAGTCTGAGCTGTTCAGTCGGCGCAAGGTCGCTGGACCCCAGAGGAAGCCCTCCTGCCGATCAATATCCTGGAAATACAGGCGATCAGGATGTGCCTCTTCAAATGGTCTCAGAGGCTGCAAGGGCGTCCAGTCAGGATCCAGTCAGACAACGCCACAGCAGTGGCATATGTCAATCATCAAGGAGGAACAAGAAGCTCAGCTGCAGCATTGGAGGTCGCTCGCATCCTGAAGTCGGCAGAGAGGAGCATACCGGCACTGTCGGCCGTGTACATTCTGGGTGTGGAAAACTGGCCGGCGGACTACCTAAGCCGCCAGATGCTGGACCAGGGAGAATTGCCCTTACACCCGGAGGTGTTCCAACTCCTCTGCCAAAGATGGGGCACACCAGATGTAGATCTTCTGGCTTCCCAACTCAATCGGAAGGTATTGAGGTTTGTGGCCCGGTCAAGAGACCCATGGGTAGACGCAACGGATGCGTTGGTGGCATCGTGGGGTCAGTATCGGCTAATCTATGCCTTCCCTCCCTTAAGGCTTCTTCCTCTTCTGCTCCGCAGAGTGGAGGCAGAGGGAATTCCTAATCGCTCCAGATTGGCCTCAGCGTCCTTGGTACGCCGATCTAGTACGTCTGGTAGCAGACGTCCCCTGGCACCTACCACTACGGAAGGACCTGCTATCACAAGGTCTCATACTCCATCCTGCTTTACGGTCACTGGCTTTAACGGTATGGCTGTTGAGAACCAGGTACTGAGAGACCGGGGCCTGTCAGATTCAGTTATCTCTACTATGAGAAGTGCTCGGAAACCATCCTCTAGGAAGGTTTATCACCGCATTTGGAAGGCCTACATCTCCATGTGTGAGGAAATGAAATGGCATCCGCGTACTTATTTGGTTTCCAGAATCCTGCTGTTTTTACAGCATGGGGTGGACCAAAGGCTTGCCCTAAGTACGATTAAGGGACAGCCCTGGCTGTCTTTATTCAGCGACCCCTGGCGACTCACTCTCTCGTGAGTACATTTGTGCAGGGGGTTCGACATGTGGCCCCTCCGGTTCGTCCCCCGCTACCTCCGTGGGACTTGAACCTGGTCCTCTCGGTGCTTCAGAAGGCACTGTTTGAGAATATTAGAGATATTCCCCTGTTGACACTTTCTCAGAAAGTGGTCTTTTTGGTGGCTGTTGCGTCAGTTAGACAAGTCTCTGAGCTGGCAGCCTTGTCCTGCAAGGCTCCCTATTTGATTTTCCACAAGAATAAGGTGGTGCTGCGGCCGCAGCCTTCCTTTCTTCCGAAAGTCGTTTCGGCTTTTCATCTCAAAAAAGACATTGTACTTCCATCCTTGTGTCCTCATCCGTCGAATCCTAAGGAGTCGGCGTTGCATTCCTTGGACGTTGTCCGAGCTTTGAGAGTATACCTATCTGCTACTTCCCTGTTCCGGAAGTCGGACTCACTGTTTGTTTCGGTGGCTGATCCCAAGAAGGGCCAAGCAGTCTCGTCGGCCACCATCTCTAGGTGGATCCGACAGATAGTAATCCAGGCTTACGCCTTAAAGGGTCAAGCACCCCCCTTCCCGGTCACAGCGCATTCGACCAGGGCAATAGGTGCCTCTTGGGCTTTCCGACATCAAGCGTCCGCTCACACTTTCACAAAATTCTACAAGGTTGATGTAGGTGCATCTTCGGGTGCCTCTTTCGGCCGCAAAGTTTTGCAGGCGGCTGTTTAGAGTTGCAACTCCTCCGTTGGAGGAGCGCTGTTTTGTGTTTGGGGTGAAGTTTATTTTTATGCTGTTGCCATCCCTCGTTTTTTCTCTGACACTGCTTTGGGACGTCCCACTTTGTCAATAGAGAAGCTGTGTCGGTCCATGGACGAAAGAGTAAATAGGATTTTTTACTCACCGTAAAATCCTTTTCTCCGAGTCCATGGACTGCCACAGCACCCACCCCTCCTTTTAAGTTTGTACTGCTTTTTGACGAACTGATCTGCGAGATGCAGACTGAGGGGATATACCCAGAGGGTCCGCCCCCTGGGCGGTACTTTAGAAGGTGTGATGCAACACTTTTTACAAGTTTTCTGCCTAGTCACTCCTAATTAATGGATAATACCCACTTTGTCAATAGAGAAGCTGTGTCGGTCCATGGACTCAGAGAAAAGGATTTTACGGTGAGTAAAAAATCCTATTTTTCAGGAATAAAAAAAATCTGATAATTGGCATGTGCATATGTATTCACCCCCTTTGTTATGAAGCCCATAAAAAGCTCTGGTGCAACCAATTGCCTTCCGAAGTCACATAATGACATGATGTCCACCTGTGTGCAATCTAAGTGTCACATGATCTGTCATTATACATACGCACCTTTTTGAAAAGCTCCAGAGGCTGCAACGCCTAAGCAAGAGGCACCACTAACCAAACACTGTCCCTTACTTGTTTGGAGAGTTCCTTGGTCTTCATGGCAATGTTGTTGAGAAGTACAAGTCAGGGTTAGGTTATAAAAAAAAAAAATCCAAATCTTTGATGATCCTTAGGAGCACCATCAAATCTATCATAACCAAATGGAAAGAACATCGCACAACAGCAAACCCGCCAAGAGAAGGCCGCACACCAAAATTCACGGACTGGGCAAGGAGGGCATTAATCAGAGAGGCAGCACCGAGACCTAAGGTAACCATCCCTGGAGGAGCTGCAGAGTTCAACAGCAGAGACTGGAGTATCTGTACATAAGACGACAAAACTCCATGGAGTTGGGCTTTATGGCAAAAAACACGTTTTGAGTTTGCGAAAAGGCAGTGGGAGACTCCCAAAATGTATGGAGGAAGGTGCTCTGGTCTGATGAGACTAAAATTTAACTTTTTGGCCATCAACAAAAAAACACTATGTCTGGCGCAAACCCAACACCTCACATCACCCAAAGAACACATGGTGTTGGCAGCATCATGCTGTGGGGATGTTTTTCAGCTGTCGGGACTGGGAAACTGGTCAGAGTTGAGGGCAGGATGGATGGTGCTAAATACAGGGATATTCTTGAGCAAAACCTGTACCACTCTGTGTGTGATTTGAGGCCAGGACGGAGGTTCACCTTCCAGCAGGACAATGACCCCAAACACACTGCTAAAGCAACACTTGAGTGGTTTAAGCGGAAACATGTAAATGTGTTGGAATGGCCTAGTCAGAGCCCAGACCTCAATTCAATAGAAAATCTGTGGTCAGACTTAAAGATTGCTGTTCACAAGCGCAAACCATCTAACTTGAAGGAAGGAGCTGGAGCAGTTTTGCAAGGAGGAATGGGCAAAAATCCCAGTGCTAAGATGTGGCAAGCTCATAGATACTTATCCAAAGTGACTTGGAGCTGTGATAGCCGCAAAAGGTTGCTTTACATAGCATTGACTTTATGGGGGTGAATAGTTATGCACATTGACTTTTTCTGTTATTTTGTCCTATTATGGTTTGCTTCACAATAAAAAAAAAAAAATCTTCAGAGTTGTGGGCATGTTCTGTAAATTAAATGATGCAAATCCTCAAACAATCCATGTTAATTCCAGGTTGTGAGGCAACAAAACAGGAAAAATGCCAAGAAGGTTGAATACTTTTGCAAGGCATTGTACATAGAACAAAAGAGTAACAAAAGTAAACAGACAGCTTAACATCAAGCTTAGGGACGCAGCCCACCTGCGTATAGCACGTACATAACAGAATTAGGACAGAAAGGCATCGGATGCACCATGTAATAAAGTAATGCCGCTCATATTGATGGCTCTGAGTGCCTTTATAGTAACCATAGTTTAGATACATCAGAGACTATGACCTCAGATAAAACTTGTGTTCAACCGGAACATTTAAACTGCAGAAAAAAGGTGGTGTCTCACAACATAGCCGAAGCGGTTGAGGGTTCCTCCAACCAATTGCGTCATACCTTATCTTATTTTTTGGGGCAACACCTATTTATGTATGTATCTTTGTACAAAGGGAGACTATTATTTACTAGTTTCCACTGGAAAAGGGATGGAGGAGAGGGCTTTTTCCACTGCATTCTAATGTTCCTTCTGGCGTAGAAAAGGAGCAAACTGATCAGTGTTCTTTTGGTCACAGTCGGCACTATGGCTTCAATTAGGCCCAATAGACAAGCTTCCATGGAGGGTTGTACAGAAATAGAAGCAACTAGATCAAGCCAGCACTTCTTCCCAACATACCTTAACCTTGGAACAGTGCCAGAAAATGTGAGAAATCTCCCGGAGAGATACCACACCTTCCAACGTTCCGGTGAAATATCTGGGTTCATCATGTGGAGTGAAGTATGCTCTGTGCACTATTTTTTTAAATTGTACAAGACGGTCGTGTATGGAGACCAAGGATCGGAAGGGGAAATCCCAAACATCATCCCAATCATCGTTGTCGAATGCAGGAATGTCATGTTGCCACCGAGTCCAGAGCCCTTCAAGAGGGGGGTAAGGACACAAATATTAGGTGGAAATATAAGTGAGGCGGGCTTCTCATTGCACTCTGTGCGGAGTTCTTGCTCCAGTTCCGATTGGACAACCATACAGGAGGACTGCGGGATCTCAGCTTGAGAGCTGTAAGTGACGGAAGAGATAATGCAGAGGGATATTATACGTGGAAGAGAGTTGAGATAAGGGAGTTAAGTGATACCACTTGTGAGATCAATTTAACACAATACTTGGTCCAAGTTTAGGGATCTGGTAACTTATGGATATGTGACAAATTGGGGTTAAGCCAGAACGGTGCATTAGGAGAAAAAGCAGTTTTTTGGTAACCCTCACCAGCTAGACCTACCCTCCAGGCACGCAAAGCATGGAAGGAGTCGGCTCTTAAGGGGCCCGTGGTTCTCTTAAAAACAAACTTGAGAGCTTTTAGGGATCTGACCACTGCAACTTCTAAAATTGTGCATGAATTGAACAAATCAGGGCTTGGCCACCAGAAAATATTCGTGGCCTTCTTGTAAAAAAAAAAAGAAAATATTTGTGGCAGTCAGAGAAGGCCAGACCCCCCCTGCGTGCATGGATGCATCAAGATGCTCAGTTTGTATTGGGGCAGCTTGGGACCCTAAGGGACAAAAGTTAAGCTCTCCCATGCCTTCAGTTTGGCCCTCACTTCTTGCAGAACCAGGAGTAAATTTAGGGGAAGGAAGTCTGAAGCCTGACGGGAAACCAGCACTCCCAAATACCCACTGCAAAGGGGTATTTGGGGAAGCTGTGGACCTGGCTGTCGGATCTATCTGAAATGGCAAGGACTTAGACCAGTTTAGGAGTTGTAAAGGTAGAAGGTTATTTATCTTGATGCATTCTATGCATTAAGATAAAAAACCTTCTGTGTGTGGCAGCCTCCCGGCACACCCTAATACTAACCTGAGCCCCATCTTTGTCCAGCGATGTCCACGAATGTCAGACTCTCCCTGCTGATTGGCTGAAACACAGCAGTGGCACCATTGTCAATCAAAGTCAGCCAATGAGGACGACGAGGGGGCTGGGGCCCGCAGTTCTGTGTCTGAATGGACACACGGAGCTGTGACTTGGCTCAGGTGCCCCCATAGCAAGCTGCTTTCTGTGGGTGCACTCAACAAGAGGGAGGGGCCAGGAGCATAGAAGAGGGACTCGAGAAGAGGAGGATCCAGGCTGCTCTGTGCAAACCCAACTGCACAGAGCAGGTAAGTATAATATATTATTTAAAAAAAAAAACAAGACTTTACAATCACTTTAATTCTGGTGACTGTAACAAAGGAGTTTAAAACCTGTAGGGCACCCTGCATTGACAGACCTGCGTCATTTAAAAAAAGTAACATCTCTGTGTACAGGGCGACCCTCTCCTCCAGTAAGCCAATACGAACATGATGAGTGGTGAGGTTTTGCAGAGCCTCTGCCACTGGTTCGATAGCTATAGCACAAGGAGAGAGAGGGCACCCCTGTCTAGTTCCCCTTTGTAGCCCGAAGGGGGTAAAAGGACCACCTCCCAATCACACCGAGAAAGTAGGACAACTGTATATCACCTTAAGCCATTCTATAAAAGCCAAAGGGAAACCTATTCTACGAAGCGCCTCGACAGTGTCAAAGGCCTTTTTCTATGTCTAGCGAGGACACCACTCGCAAACTTGTGTTGAGATGTTGGACATGTATGGTCATATGCAGTCTGCGGAGGTTAACATCTGTTGCTCTATAAGGCATGAGCCCTGTTTGATCTGAGTGTATCACAGAAGATAACATTGGGTATAATTTAAGGGCGAGTAGCTTCGTAAGGATTTTAAAATCATTATTTAATAAAGCAATGGGTCTGAAGGAAGCACAGGATTTGTGATCCTTGGGGGACTTGTATATAAGCGTTAAATGGGCATGGTACATAGAGGCAGGTTATTTTTCGTCTGTGAGGCACTGAGTATATAGGGAAGCTAAAAGTGGTGCCAGTAGCTCGCCGTTTGACTTAAAAGTCAATTGGGAGACCATCTGTGCCTAATGCTTTCCCTGAAGGGAAGGACTATATTGCGTTTAGGACTTCCAAAGCGGTAAAAGGCTGTACTAGCACTTCTCGCTCCACATCCGAGAGCCAACCAAGCGCCAGGGGATCTAAGAGCTCATTTAGATCACTCGGTTTCATGGAACCTTTCGAAAGTTTCTAAAATGACTGACGGGGTGTCACGGTCTCACCATTAGGGGTAGTAATTTCAGGGATAAGTGTGAGTGGTCGATATATGTTGGGCCATCATGGCCAGCAGTCAACTATTTCGGTCATCCTGCTCGAAGAAACGTTGTTTTGATTTTAAACACGCAAATCTAATGACCCTCTGTCAGGTGAAGTTGCAATTCCCTCTGGGCAGCTATCAGAAGGTCAAAGTTGTAGGATTGATATTGTACATTGTGGTATGATCAGTATCCGATTGTTGAAGAGAGAGAGTGTTGGCCATTTGTTCGTTCTTAGCAGCAATGGAGTAGATATATTGCCCTCTAGTATATTCCTTAAAGTGGTTGTAAACCATTTACAACCACCATTTTCTTCAGGTAAGCCTACAATAAGGTTTACCTGTTGCTACCCCAGGTATCTCCTAAACCTGCACGGTTTAGGAGATATCCCCCGTCCCCTGCATGTGCCGATGTGATCAGCACATGCGCACTGAAGCAATGGCACGTATGTGCCGTTGCATCAGTGAGTGTGCCGTTACTGGCGGTGCATGCGCGGGAGTGACGTCATCGCGGCTCCGGCCAATTACAGCGCCGGAGCCCACAATACCCGGAAGTAACACCGGGAGTGATGATGCTGGCCGGAGGGGGGTACAAGGACCGCTGTGGGGGCTTCGATGTAAGATAAGTAATTCATAATTAGCTCATATGCTATGCATACAAGCTCATTATGCCTTTGTCTTGCAGGTTTTTTTTTTTCTTAAGGTTTACAACCACTTTAAAGCAGCCCTCAAATTTTCCACTTGGCGTGCAGGGGGGGTCGTCAAAGACTTCGGGCCAAAAGGTGGGGCTATGTGACGGTCAGCCCCGGGAACACGGGAAATTCAAATGAAAGTTATTACAGCAGACAATCCTGCTCTCTGCTGATCTGGACGGCCTGCCTCTTCCTCTGCACAGGTGAGGCTGTATTGAGCACAGGTCACACTGTAGTGGGCACGGGTCAGTCTGCATTGGGCACAGGTGAGGCTGCGCTGATAAAGTTGTTGTTCATATTTATTTTTGTAACTTAATTCTGCATAACACATTTAAGTGTAATTTTATGAGGGAGTGGTAAGGGGTAGGGCAACTGGTGGCGAGTAACCCTTAAGGCCTGGCTAGTAGCTCAGGAATTAAAGGCATCCCATGTATTTTCGGGAGAGGAGGACCTGCATTGTGTTCCCAGAATTCGGCCAATAGAGGTGGGATTTTTTTAGTTGAGTCTGAATGAGAGACCCAGTGAGGACAAAGCCATCACAGAGCAGCACTGCGTGAAGCAAGGGAGCGAAGCACTATAGCCAGGACACTATGAATAGACCGTTGGGCAAATAGGATGCCTCCATTACATCCACGAGAAGTGAGGAATTAGCAAAGGCCAGATCCATATAGGAGGCAGAGAAACCAGAGTAAGATCTAGTATTTGGATGTTTCCATCGCCAAATCTCAGTCAGTCACGCCACCTGAGCCCATGTGGAGAGATCAGTGGAAAAGCATTGGGGGCGGGTCTATCTAGGTCAAGCGACAAAATGGCATTAAAGTCTCCCATAAATAATACGTTTGCAGGACAATAAGGGGTGATCCTCTCCAGAACGGTATACAGAACTGTTGGTGAAAGGGGGGGGGACATATATTGAAACAATTGTATATCTTTGAGACCACAGAGTAAGGACTAGCACCACAAGTTTTCCCCGGTGAGCTGTAGGAATCTCTTCAATCAGACAGGGAAACCCCTTGTGTACCAGCACCGACACTACCCTAGCAAACGTGGAATAAGTGGCATGAAATGCCTTTTTTGCATCCATGGCTTTTTTAGAGCTAGGATTTTGCTGCCAAGGAGGTGTTTCTTGTAAAATATTTAACTGAGGAGAGTGAGATTTTAGATATTAAAATAAGAGAGCTCTTTTAAATTTGGAGTTGAGCCCCCGAACATTCCACAAAAGAACGGTAAAGGAGGCAATATCACGGGCACTCATACTGGAGACAGAGTACTATGGAAACAGGGAGGAAGATTTGCAATTTAGGACAACTTGTGAGCAGCAAGATCCATGTAAGGCAGCACCACAAAACAGGGATGTAACATAACCCCAAACAGACTCGAAGTGCATACCCTGCCCATACAGCCTCCCAAAAACAAAGAAAAGGTGAAGATAGGGGCCTAATACCCATAACAGATTTATACTAACTGGTGATAGCAACCAAACTATGTCCAGTAAGGCACTAAATAAGTCTCATTAACATGAGAGACCTAAAGGTTACAGTCTATAGTGCCAACATGTGAAACGGGAGCGGGTGTTTTTCGAAAGAGGGTGATTTGGAAGCGGGCTACAGCCAAGTCTTCACTATATGTGGGTAAAGATGGGGGGGGGAGTGAGAGGCAGATGAGAACATTTATTGGTCAACTTAACTTGACTCGCAGCAGAAAAGGAAGAAGATCAAAATCGAGAACAATCGGAACAAACAGCATGTTGCTGTGGTCATTTTAGCCTGAAAACAAATGGAGCCAAAGATGGAACCTCGGCTCAGGACTCAAATAGCATACTAGTCTTAACGTGCGTCAAGCCACTCGGAGGCCGCCTCTGGGGCGTTTAAACAAAACGGGCCCGATCACCATCAATCTGCTGGGATAATGAAAGCTGAACCAAATGCACTTTTCCCGGGGGCCTTCTACGAACATCAGTGAAAGCTCTGCGGTGTTGCTGTATTTCTTGCGAGTAATCAAGAAAGGAGAAGTTTTGTGTTCCCAAATTTCAATTCAGGGGTCACCCACGCAGCAGCCAGTATTCGGTCACGATCCCTGTAATTTAATAATCGTAGCAGGAACGGTCGCAGGGGGGCTCCCAGGGCAGGGGGGGGGTCAGTGAGACCCTGTGTGCCCGCTCCACCACATATGTGGATGGCATATTACCAAGGTTAAACCGAGACCATCAGCTGCTCAGAATACTCCGCAGGCTTGTTGTTCTCCGCAAGCTCTGGCAAGCCCAGGATCTGAATATTTTTCTGCCGGAGGCGGTTTTTTAAGATTTAATCACTCGTTACTTGCAGGGCTTTGACTTGTAGTTGTAGAGCACGCAGTTCTCTGGAATCTGTGTGTACGGTTTCAACTTCCTCTGCCTCAGTCACCCGGGAGCAAAATCTGTCCAGATCGTTCCTGATTAGACTAATGTCCATGGCCAAGAAGTCTATTTTGGCTGGCAGCTTTTCCGTGCTGGTGGTAATAGCAGCCAGGATGTCTGCCCCCGACCGGGAGGCAGCCGCCACAGGTCCCAGGGAAGTCTGTGTGCCAACAGACATGGTGGTGTTTAGAGGCCTCGTGGGCAAGATGGCAGTCGAAGAGGAAAGGTGGGGGGTAGACGGTTTAGAGCGGGTGTTGCGCTGCTTGCTCTAGGCCAGTGATGGCAAACCTTGGCACCCCAAATGTTTTGGAACTACATTTACCATAATGCTCATGCACTCTGCAGTGTAGTTGAGCATCATGGGAAATGTAGTTCTGAAACATCTGCGGTGCCAAGGTTCGCCATCACTGCTCTAGGTCATCTGGACCAGGCCGAGGAACCCGCAGCATTGTCAGGGAGTCCAACATGGGGCATGAAGTCACCCGGTAATGCAGGCTAAGCCTGTAGATAAGATGGGATCAGGAGCTCCAGTGCCACAAGTGCTCTCGCACTCACATCCCAGCCACACCCCCAGCAGGGGAGGCATTTACTGGAACTGATCCCCCGGATTCTCCTCCTGCAGAAGCTGTATGCCGGTGATGGGTAGAGGAGGAGAAGCTGGCCTTCAGCTGCTGCAGGAGGAAAATAAAGCGGATCGTCAGAAGACAGGTATTTTAAAGTGGCTGGGGATTAAAATTTTACCACCCCCCCCAACCCTAAGCAGCCTCATGATGGGACCAGGCTTGCCCTCTGCCCCCCCCCCTCCCACAGTAGTGTCCTCTGCCCTCCCTTTCCCCCATAGCAGTGACCTGTGCCCCTTGCCCTCTCCCATATAGCAGCGTCTTCTGCTTCCTTAACATCACCCCCCACACAAACATAAGCAGTGTCTACCCTACCCTCACGTACACACAGAAGAGGGAGTGGAGGGTAGCATAGTTCTGGATGGAGGGTGGGAGTGGGAGCTGCCATAGTGACTTTTTTCATATTAACAAGCTGGTGTTTAGTTGCTAGGACTGCCCCACAGTCTTCGTCCAGGGCCCTTCACTCGCATGTGATTGCTGCATAAGTGATTACATGTTAGTGGTCATGATTGGCTGCATGAGCTGGCAGCCTCCCATTTCTTTACGCGGGGCTGCCTCTCGCAGCTAATCGCCGGGAACCCCTGCTGGGATTATAATTTGCGGCGAATGGTGTCGCAGGTGTGAATGCACCCTAACGGAGATGTGAACTCCTTGTTTTAAAAACATTAATTGTGCATATAGCAAACTTGGTGCAAAATTGTTTACTTTAAGGTCGCTGCAAAAGACAAAGGGCCACTCTTTGGCCTGAAAGACAAGAGTCTTAAGCCTAGTACACACGGGCTGACATTCTGCCTGTGTGAACTGAAGTCGGTCTTCTGTTGAAGGTCCATCCATTGGCTGAGAGCGATGACCGAAGTGTTCTGGAGGGGCAGGTTTTTTCCATTCAGCACGCTGGGTTAAACGGAAAAACAAACTACTAGTGTGTTTTGAGGCGTTACCCTTCACATACAGAAAGAGTTCAAGCTATTAAAATGTAAATAGTCTTCAACGGAAGTTAGTTCAAACTCCGTAGGTTGTGAAGAAAAAATGACCGAATTTTAAATAAGGCACATAATAATATAAATGACTAATGATTTATAAGAAATAGCATTGTAGAGTGTTGATCCATGGAGTATCTGATGGCTTTGGGAAACCAGAAATAATTTTTTCCTGTATTAGTGCAACTTTGATGATACTTTATCATTTTATTTACTTTTCTCTGAAATAACTTTTTTTCATGTAACTATATCTTTTTTTCTTTTTATATTGTCAGTTCTCAGTGCAATGAAAGAGGATAGTGAAAAAGTTCCAACTTTGCTAACTGACTACATTTTAAAAGGTATGTTCTGTTATGTTAATGTATATGGAAACCTTCACTTTTTTTATATGCTCTCTTTGCATCTGTTCTTCTCCTGTTTTTAGCCCCAAGTGCATAACTTACATTTATCAACATTAAACTTAATTTGCCACATAGTTGCTCAATTAAATGCATTGTGGTCAGCTTTTACATTGGAGACATCCTGTAAGGATGTTATTGTACTATATAACTTCATCTGTAAACACTGAAATGGTACTTTTTAATTCTAAAGTCTATATTATTTTTAATTATGTTAAGTAAAGCCCTGAACACACAGGCTGAATGTCAGAAGAAAACGTCCGGTTCAAAAAAAAAAGCATCCGACATTTGGCCTGTGTGTATGTTGGTCTGGAGCCGACTGACTCCCGATCAGCACGCTCAGCCAATGGCAGAGAGCACTGATCAGAGTGATCTTGCAGGGGGTCGTCCTGTCTGAACACCATAGCTCTTGCATAGTTAGTACAGTCGCTCGGACCGGAGCTGTCAGTTTTTTTTTTTTCGTGCAACCATCTGGGTTACATGAAAAAAACTGTTAGTGTGTACCCGGCTTAAGAGTCCCAACACTGAGGCCTCGTACACACGGCCGAGAATCTCGTCAAGAAAAAACACGTCGTTTTTTTTGACGAGATTCTTGGACAAGAAACTTGTCCCGGCCGAGTGCACACACGCTCCTTTCAAAGAACCCGCGTGCGCTCGTCACATTCGATGCCGTCGCCGCCATCTTGCTACACCCTACCTATGCCTAGGAAGCTACCGCGCATGCGTCAGTCATTTCGAGCATGCGCGGGCTTCCCGGAGGACAGGTAAGTGTGTACACACACACTTTTCTCGTCAAAAAACATGCTGACAAGAATCTCGACAAGAAAATAGAGAGCAGGTTCTCTATTTTTCTCGTCGAGATTCTTGTCGGTTTTCTTGACGAGAAACATGATAGCCGCGTACACACGACCGATTTACTCGGCAAGAAAGCTCTGCCAGCAAGTTTCTTGCTGGTTCTTGCAGAGAAACTTGGTGGTGTGTACGAGGCTTCAGCCTTAGAATACACCAGGGATATGCAATTAGCGGACCTCCAGCTGTTGCAAAACTACAAGTCCCATCATGCCTCTGCCTCTGGGTATCATGCTTGTGGCTGTCAGTCTTGCTATGCCTCATGGGACTTGTAGTTCTGCAACAGCTGGAGGTCCGCTAATTGCATATCCCTGGAATACACCATTAAAACCCCTAAATCATTCAGAGTATGACTAATTTAATCACTAACCTCAGTCCCTCGTAGCAATTCTGCCCGGGATTTCAAAATGCTCTGCTAAAATGATAAAACGCACAACACGAATTTCAGGTGGTGTTCATTTTATTGGATCGCGCTGAAATCGCAGAAAATCGCATTACGTTAAGCTTGTCGCCCCTTAAAAAAGATGCAGGAGCTTATTTCGGGCAACAAGCTTCACGCGATGCGATTTGCCACGATTGCAGTGTGATTTAGCTTGTTGCAACCACATCACGTTTTTAGGTATTATTATTAACATGAACAGCATCTGAAATTCACATTGTGCGATTTGTCATTTTAGCAAAGCGTTTTGAAATCGCCATCATTCTGCCCACTATTCAAAACACCTAGGTGTGAATCCAGCCTGAATGATAACTGTCACATTTGCATGTGCTCTCAATAGAACTATCAAGCCATCAAATGGCTGGTGTCACAGTTGATCACTTGTGCAGCACCATGGCAACTGCTGGTCAAACAGAGGCTAAGGTGGCCACTTCCTTGGTTGTAAAGTATAGGAGGGTTAGTTCCCTTTTTAAAGCAGTTCTTCACCCTATGAGTTACTTCCCTCCAATCAACCCTTCCTCCCCTCCATCCAGAGGCGGCTCTTTAATTAGGCGGTCACATAAGGCCTCGCGGCCACCTAATTTGTCAAATTTAAAAGGGGTTGTAAACCCTTGTGTTTTTTCACCTTAATGCATCCTAAGCATCCTGCCTCCATCCTTCCCCTATGGACAGCTGGCAGTAAAGTCCGTTATGCATGACCCCCTCTTTGTCCATTAGGAAGGTCATATGGTTGCTAGGCAACCTGCAGTATTGTAGTGATGTAAACAAAAGAGCAAAGTCATCTGCGTTTCAAACATATGGGGCAAGATATAGCCCGCATTGTTCAAAATGCATCTGAGGGAGGTCCTGAAGTGTAACTAGTTACTAGCCAACAGCCATGTGGCATAGGTGAAAGGGACCCACATAAAATATCCCTGTTGTATGGTATATGTTGGCCAGTAAAGTAGGAACTACATATACTGTACGTGTTGTGTTAATGAGCACAAATCCATTATATGTACCTTCCTTAAAGTGATACTAAAGTCTAATTTTTAACAAATTTTTTTATACTTGCCTACCCTGTGGAGTGGTTTTGCACAGCAGTGCAGAGCCTCCTCTTCTCGGGCCCTCTTTGGTGCCCCTGGCCCCTTCATCCTGTTGAGTGCCCCCACAGCGAGCTGTTTGCTTTGGGAGATCCAGAGTCAAACAACAGCTCCCTGTGTCCATTCAGACACGTAGCTGCGGCCCTGCCCTGCCCCGCCCCGCCCCCTTTCTTTTCTCTTAGGCTGACTGATTTTGATTGACAGGAGGGGAGTCCCAGGCAGCCAAGACACTCCTGCAACATCACTGGATTTAGATGGACCACAGGTAAGTATTACAAGGGCCGAGGGGGGCTGCTGCACACAGAAGGCTTTTTATCTTAATGCATAGAATGCATTAAGATAAAAAAAACTTCTGCCTTTACAACTTTAAGGCCACCAGGGAACACATAGATAGAAAAAGCAAGAATAGTACAAATGATACTGCCGTAGATGGCCACTTTTAGACATCGAGGCTCTGAACTGAAATGGCACATGCATAAGCAAATTGAGAGTTTGTATGGTAATGTATTGAAAATCAAACTGTAATAAATGCATATTGACATTGCAAATAAGCATTTTTACACAACAAACAGATAAGCCCTAGAGAGCAATTCTCTTTCAAATGCTTCCTGTGGCCTATATGCCTGCATGTAATTTCCTAGACAACTTTGCTATGCCTGGATCCTGACTCTCCGTATCCTGAGGTTAAGCATAAAAATTCAGTGATTTGGCTTTACACTAGATAGCTATGAACATTTCTTTACCAACCTAATGGTTCTCTGTTAGACACTACACTACAATTATTCTAATCCCCACCATGCATCCTTGATTAACCAATTGTCTACTAGCCACTTTCACCGCCTTACTGCCCAGGCCAATTTTCAGCTTTCAGCGCTGTCACACTTGAATGACAATTGCATGCAGCACTATACCCATATGAATTTTTTATCCTTTTATTTTCACACAAATTGAACTCTTTTGGTGGTATTTACCACTGGGACTTTTTATTTTTTGCAAAAAAAAATAAAAAATCAAACATTTAAAAACATTTATTATAATAAGTAATAATAAAATTTAGCAAACCGGTAATTTTTCTTTTACTAATGTGCACTGATTAGGCTGCACTGACGGCCACTAATAGGCTGCACTGATGACCACTAATAGGCTGCACTAATGGAGAAAAAAAATATGCTGCACCGACGGCCACTAATGGGCTGCACCGACGGCCACTAATGGGCTGCACCGATGGGCGGCACTGGTGATCAGTGTAGATGTCCCCTTTCACACTTGCCAATAGCCGGCAAATGTGTTTACATCGGGATCAGCTGTGATTGGACACAACTGATCACATGGTAAAGAGCCGCGATGATTGGCTCTTTACCCTGATCTGTGATCAGCTTTGTCTGAAGATCACAGCGATCCTAGAGCTCGCCGGATGTGGGCATGCAAGGGCGCGGTCAATAGACACCCTCCCAGAAATTAATGATCGCGTGTAGCTGTCATTAAGCCACAGAGCGGTCAGCAAATGGTTAAACTGTGACAAGGCTCCTGGGGACTATTCCAAACTGGGCGTCTTGTCCCCTTCATTTATGCTGCACACCTGGTAACATGTATTACTCTTTCGTCCATGGACCGACACAGCCTTTCTATTGACAAAGTGGGTATTATCCGTTAATTAGGAGTGACTAGGCAGAAAACTTGTAAAAAGTGTTGCATCACACCTTCTACAGTACCGCCCAGGGGGCGGATCCTCTGGGTATATCACCCCAGTCTGCATCTCGCAGATCAGTTTTTTTCTGTCTAGCAAGGCCCATTGGTCCGGGGAAAAATATATATATTTATTTTTTTGTTTCCTGCGATCTTCAATCAACTGCCGACTGGGTGACAGGCTGGATCCTCGATCTTTGTAGTCTCCCCAGTTTCAGCCATCGAGCGTGTGCCGACCCTAGCTACGGGCTGGGTTTTCCACAACATGCCCGTCGCTCCACGGGTGGCCGGTGGACCTACGCTCCAGGGCCTGCATCAGACCGCTCAGCTTCGGCTGACCTTACGGCCGAGTCGCAGCAGCCTGTCCGGTGAGCTTACACTCCAAGGCTTGCTTTGGACCGCTCAGCTTCGGCTGACCTTACGGCCGAGTTGCAGCAGCCTGCCCGGTGAGCGTCGCGCTCCAGGGCATGCATATGATCGTCCCCTTGGGTCCAATCACAGCATGCCTGGCCAACAGTCGCCTTCCATGCGCGGACGATGATCTGTTTGGAATGTCTTCCAGCATGATACATGCAGGATAGGTAAGTAAACTACCCTGCCTCGGCTGGGGGATTTGGCTGGACATTCCTGGAGAGATCAAGTAAGTGGTTGTGGCCCCTTTCTTTCCTCTCTCCCTGCCTTCCCTCCTCCCTGGGCTTCTAGCTGAAGGTTGCTGGGTGCTGGGGGTCACCTAAGGGGTTCCACTGGAGCGGGGCTGGCTGTAACTAACATTTAAAAGAAATGTAATTTCTGCTTACCTGTCTGTGCTTCCTCCTCCATGCTGTCAGAGGCCATTTTGCGGTGGTCCATGCCGGGTTCGGCCTCTAGTGACTGTCCGGCGGCCATCTTCCTGTGGTTTCCGCACCATTTTTTTGTAGTTCCGCACCCTTTGGCCTCTATCGACTGATCGGCGGCCATGTTTGTTATGATCCACGCTGTAGGTATATATTGCCGTTCGGCGGCCATCTTTTTGTGGTCTACAGCTGCTGTGGCCTCTATCGTCGGCTCGGCGGCCATTTTCTTAGAGCACACATTATCTTCCATACAGACGTTTTGGCGGCCATTTTGCGAGAGTCTCCAGCCTCTAGGGTGCATTACACTAGCGCGAAAAATTCACACAGGAAGCGCTGATAAAAGAAGCAGACTGACACAGCAGCAGTGGGACAGCATCACAGGCGCAGCACACGGCAGCATAGCAGTACCGATCCAGGGTGGTGAGTCCTCTGGGTGATCCAGCATCTCTGCAGCACAGGAGGGTGGCCTATTGATATCTTGCCTGGAGCCCTGTGGGTGTCAGCATGGCATCTGAGCCAGATGTCTTCTCCCCTGAAACACCAGATTTAGCAGCTGGTGCCCCTGAGGTGTCTATGGACGCTATGTCGGCAATCCTAGAGGCGTTTGCTGCCAGGGTGGAAGCAGCACACGGGAATACAGGGGGTAGTAAATGCCCCCGTCCCCTGCAATCTTCTGGGGATATTTCTGAGACAGATCCAGGTCCAGCTATGGCTCATGGCCCAGATTCTGACGCATCAGAGACTGCAGACCGTGACCGTTCGGACAGTGAGGATGACTCCAAGTCCAGGTCAGCACGCAAGACGGCTTTGGTATCTGACCTTATTACTGCAGTGCGGGATACGCTAAAGTTGGAAAATACTGCAGAAGCAGCAGAGACTCCGGTCCCCTTTGGGTTTTGTAAACCTGCCCGCACTGCTAAGGTGTTCCCTTGTGTGTCTTATTTTGATAAACTCTTATACAAGGAATGGGACAACCCACTGAGGGTCTTTACAGAGGTTTGCGGTACGGTACCCCTTTGAGGAGATTTTTTTTGAAGAAATGGACCTCTCCCCCTATAGTGGACCCTCCGGTGTTGTAGCTGGCCAGCTAAGACCTGTCCTAGGTTGCTAATGTGGCTTACATGCATATATAGCTAGACCTGCTAATAATGTTAAACCAGTGCATATGCTCATTTGTGAGAAAGAACGGCAGAGTTATTTACTGTGACTTTATATGTGGATGTCATATAACAGTTGTATATTGTGTTCACAGAAGAAAAGAAAAATATACCTTTAAGAGTCATTTCTATATGCAGAAAGGTAAGCTTAATAACACAGCAGAATTGCAACCAGAAAGCATAGAGTTAAGCTTTTGTGACTCATCAGGAGTTTTAGCCAATCACAACCAATCTCACTGAGCAAATGTCTCTGGCCAATCATAGCCAGCATTTCACTCATGTTCTGTCTAGGAAATCTCATATCGCATGTCTAGAATTGCATTTTACATCAGAGTGTGGAGCTGAACAGTTCAGATCTATCCAGAGTCCAGTTTTATGGAAGCAAGTGGCCAAAATAGGTATTTAATACAGTTATATAAGTTCCTATTGTTAATTATGTGATTAGAACTGTATACTGAAACTAGTTATGTGTTCACTTGTAGTTCCACCAAACCAGGTTTGCAAACAATCAAACCAGGGATCAAGCCAGCAATCAAACCAGATTCAAACCAAGTGTCAGAGCAAACATCAGAGCAAACAGCATTATAGAGCAAGTCCCAGATAGATCATAAAGTGTCTAAAGTATTTTAAAGTGAAAGTACAGATACTGAAGAGAGAAATATATCTACCATTTTATGTAGAATTACAGGATTGAACAGTTGAACCGACATTTGTTATACTTTATTCAACACGTGTTTGTACATGGACTTCCTGCTGCTAAATTGTCAGTGTTATATAAGAAGAAAAGCTGAAGTGAATAAAGAAGTTATCTTAAAGGTTTGGTGTGCTCTTTAAACCTACTGCTTCCATAGAACGGCGCTAGAGGAATTAGAGTAACAGATAGTCTTGTGTGGACTAAAAGATCAGAGAAATCAAATTCTTCTAATGCCACAGCGCATAAAGGCACTTCATAGTGCTGCGCCTGCCACAGGTGTCCAGACTTAATAGAGCTACCACTATTCCAGTAGAAGGGGCTCCTGTTTTCAAGGACCCTGTGGATAAGAGGGCTGAAGCACTCGCTCGCTACCTATGCTCAGTGGTAGGGTCGGCAGTACGCCCGGCATTGGCGGGGGCCCTAGTGTCTCAGACACTTACTGAATGGGCAAAATTGCTACTCCAGGGGTTAAAGGAGCGACATGCTCCTCCTAATGAGATAACTTTGGCCGACCTGTTGGTCCAGGGCCTTAAGTTTGTCTGTGAGTCAGACATGGATACTATTCCCCTGCTGTCAAAAGCTTCGGTTTATGCAGTAGAAATACGCCGCCTGATCTGGCTAAAGGGCTGGTCTGCGGACCAGACTTCCAAGAAAGCCCTGTTGGATCTGCCTTTTAAGGGCGACAGACTTTTTGGGGCTTCTCTGGATGACTTCATCAAGGATGCCACAGGAGGTAAAAGCACTTTGCTTCCCCAAAGTAGCAAGGGTAAGGGGCCATGCCAAGGGCAAGGGCCCTCCTTTACTGCACGCAAGCAGATTTTTCGTCCCCTTAGGGCGACAGGGAAAAGACCCCAGGCCGACAAGGCGCCTGCCCAAGGACTAAAGCGTCCTTGGTCCCGCAGACCCAATAAGCCTGCGGACAAATCTGCGTCCGCATGAAGGTCCGCCCCCACCCAGCTCTCGGGTGGGGGGACGTCTTTGCAAATTCGCGACTCAGTGGACAGCTCTAGTCTCCGACAGGTGGGTTTGCGAAGTAATCTCCTCAGGCTACAAGATAGAATTTCTCTCTTGTCCACCAGACAGATTCGTCGCCTCCAATCTCCAGCTACTACTGACCCATTGGGAGGCCCTGTATGGGGTGGTCCAGGGTCTACTGGAACGCGGGGTAGTTATTCCAGTTCCAGAACAGGAATGGGGTCAGGGTTTTTACTCAAATCTGTTCATTGTGCCAAAGAAGGAGGGGGTTCGTCCAATCTTGGATCTCAGAGCCCTCAATTGCTTTGTGAAGGTACAAAGATTTCGGATGAAGTCGGTTCGATCTGTAGTCACGGCTCTCCATCCGGGAGACCTTCTGGCCTCCTTGGACATCAAGGATGCATACCTGCATATCCCCATATACTCCAGACACCAGAGGTTTCTGCGATTTGCTATCGGGAAGAACCACTACCAGTTTGTGGCCCTCCCGTCTGGCCTTGCCTCAGCACCCAGGACGTTCACCAAGGTGCTCGCTCCGATTCTGGCACTTCTAAGACAGCGGGGTATCGCTATCATGGGCTACTTGGACGACCTTCTACTGAAGGCCCCTTCAAGCTCAGAATTAGAGGTAAGCGTGTCTATTACCTGTCAGACTCTTCGAGACTGTGGTTACTGTGGATACCTAACACACAAAAGTCAGTATTGGTGCCCACTCAACGCCTAGTGTACCTGGGGTTGATTCTGGATTCCTCAGAGGCAAAGGTATTCCTCCCTGTGGAGAAGTTGCAGACCCTCCGGGCTGTAGTACGGCAGTTGACTTCCAGGAATTGGTTGTCACTCCGTTTTTGCATGCGAGTGTTGGGCCTCATGGTAGCCTCCTTCGAGGCGGTCCCATATGCTCAATACCACACTCGAGTGTTACAGAAGGAATTTCTGTCCAGATGGAACAGATGCCCTTCATCTCTGGATTATCAAATCCAAGTGAGCCACCTAGCCAGGAGATCCCTGGTATGGTGGCTGACAGCACCGGCTCTAATGGCCGGGAAGTCATTTCTTCCGGTTTACTGGATAGTGATCACGACGGACGCCAGCCTTACAGGTTGGGGGGGGAGTCTGGGGTGTTCAGTCGGCGCAAGGTCTTTGGATCCCAGAGGAAGCCCTCCTGCCGATCAATGTCCTGGAAATCCGGGCGATCAGGCTGTGCCTCTTCAAATGGTCTCAGAGGCTGCAAGGGCGTCCAGTCAGGATCCAGTCAGACAACGCCACAGCAGTGGCATATGTCCATCATCAAGGAGGAACAAGAAGCTCAGCTGCAGCATCGGAGGTCGCTCGCATCCTGAAGTGGGCAGAGAGGAGCGTACCGGCACTGTCGGTCGTGTACATTCCGGGTGTGGAATACTGGCAGGCGGACTACCTGAGCCGCCAGATGCTGGACCAGGGAGAATGGTCCTTACACCCGGAGGTGTTCCAACTCCTCTGCCAAAGATGGGGCACACCAGACGTAGTTCTTCTGGCTTCCCGACTCAATTGGAAGGTATTGAGGTTTGTCGCCCGGTCAAGAGACCCATGGGCAGACGCAACGGACGCGTTGGTGGCATCGTGGGGTCAGTATTGGCTAATCTATGGAATGAAGATGTAGCGCTAAGTGAAGAAATGAAGCCCAATGATTTGGGCCTCCAATCAAACCAAAGTGATAAATAATATCAATATAATGAGTCCATACAGTGTCCATAGAAAATTTTTCGTGTTGTGAAGAAAGAACATGTAGCACTGAAGGGTCATCACATAACTCTTGTAGAAAAAGAGAGGTAGAATACTCTTACCAGAACATTAGACCTGTGGTTTAGGCAGGTCAAATAGGCATACGAAATCCCAGTGGCACTCCTCATCAGTTAGTCTGGAAACTGGATCAGATGGGTCCCCAATGTAGACTGTCCGGTAGGCTCCCCGACTTGACAGCAGACTCTGGGTTTCACACCAATCCAGGTGGTCCTCCGATGGAACTGGAACCGCCACTCAGCAAGGAGACTCTTTACCACAGTGAATATTAGTAACCAGTGGCCAAAGGAAGCTATTACTTGACCAACCACCCATGTGAGGAGAAAAGAAGGGAAGGAATGCTCCAATGGTGCAGGTCAATGAGGGTTTATTCAACCAACATAAAAGTGATCACAAACAATAAAAACGTTTAAAAAGGGGCAGTGAATGAGGTAGTGTACCAAGCCCTACGTGTTTCGAACAAATGTTCTTCAACAGGGGCATCAACCAACCTCTTCCACTGCAGAAATATATATAGTGAACAAATACAATCTAACAAGGTTCTCAACCAATCAGACAGATAATTGATTACAACATATGATTGGGTAAACAGCTCACCAGATCCAAGGTGGGTAGTCTCCACCTCCAGGTCAACCTACCACGTTCGCTATACGGTTCGCACCTCCCAGGAAGCAAACCATGATAGGCCGAGCTGGAGATGGACCCAAGCGACTGCCAATAACCTTTGTTCAAAAAGCCCGCCATGAGAAAGTGGGTTGGAGACGACGTGCGGCGTTCAACGCCCACACCACATCTCAACGCCCACCCAAACATGCCATGCAGCAGTATACAAAATAAATAATATGCAATATATAAAAACAAATATGTGTGGCTAAAACGCCACTTACATACACGGTACATCTCGCACTGTATCCAATCCGGGACAAATAGTATCATGCAAACGATGAGTAGAAACAGGAAGTGTCATGTAACCAAAGCGAGGCTTGGAAAGCCTCGCTTCCTGTATGTAAAACACTCATCTGTCACTAAAAAGTCTACCAAGCCTCTCTCTCACAAAGAGGCTTGGAGCGCATGGACACTCTACGATGAGTAGAAACAGGAAGTGTCATGTAACCAAAGCGAGGCTTGGAAAGCCTTGCTTCCTGTATGTAAAACACTCATCTGTCACTATAAAGTCTACCAAGCCTCTCTCTCACAAAGAGGCCTGGAGCGCATGGGCACTCTACGATGAGTAGAAACAGGAAGTGTCATGTAACCAAAGCGAGGCTTGGAAAGCCTCGCTTCCTGTATATAAACACTCATCTGTCACTAAAAAGTCTGCCAAGCCTCTCTCTCACAAAGAGGCCTGGAGCGCATGGACACCACCAAGTAATATCAAACAGGCTAAAAAGACCTTAAAGTAACAGCACCATCTTGTGGTGAATAAAGAAAAGTGCTGGAATAAAATTATCTAAAAGTCTACCAGGTCAATGGATCAGTAGACAGTACATAAAATAACCTAAACACCAAAATAAACTACAAATATGGGGAGCACTTAAGACACCCTAGAGAAAATAAATAAAAAATGGACCAGAACCTAAAAGAGGGCGCACACAAAGCCAAATACAAGAAGATTCGCATACGCACACATAGCGAAAAATCTTATTAATCCACGGAAAGAAGGGAAGGGCACTCAAGCCTTAATTTTAGTCACATTTTATGTAGCAGCTTTATATTTATTCACTATTTTAGATTAGCGCAGTATTTTCTTTCTTTATATGCACGTTTTTGACTATTTTATATTGCAGCTGTTTTCACGTATATTTTTGTACGACACTTTACCATGGATGTGTTTGAATATAGAACATCCAGGTCTTTTAACACTGACGGTGTTTTCACTACCACCGGATCTGACACCGAACTCAGTGGTTTGTTTCTCAGACTTAAAAATCTGATGACCACAGAGTTACACCTCCAGTGGGATACGGCCTTTCTGGAACAGTATGTGAAAGAAAATATAGTTCCTAGAGGTCTCCGCTGGGATGTGTTTCCTCAACAAGGAGAGTCTGATATAGATTCTTGGTTTCGGTATTTTAACGATGCCGGGACCAAACTTTTGATTTTTTTGATAGATAAAAAGAAGTCAAGATTGATATCTATCGACAGGGAGATAAGAGAGCTTAAAGAAAAATTTACTCCACATAAAACCTCTTTAGAGTACATCTCTCTTTCAACCACTCTAAAAAGCCACCTAGAAAAGGAGGAAAAGGAACAGAGACTCAAGAAGCAAAAGAAATATAATAGAGACATTATAGATTACAGGTCTAATCTTGATTTTGGGTGGCAAAAAAAGATTCAAGCATCTCTGGTCTCGGCCAGTGAGAATCTAGAGATGGAGGTGATTCAATCTGATGGCCGGAATTTGGATCGAACATTAACCTTCGAACCTGTGGCTCAGAACACCTCAGTACGGCCACCCCCTAATCCCAAACCCCTTGGGACAGGCCCCTCTAACAAAACTCTAGACTCCAGACCCAAAACACGAGTTCCCAATACTCAGGTGGCTTATCCTTCCCAACCCAGGGGGAGGGGCCCTAGGAGTAGAGGGAAAGGTCCTCAAAGGGGTCAGTCTAGAGACTCTTTTCCATCTAACTATGGGCGTCCCAGGGACTCTTATCATTATGAGAGTCCAAGGAGACCAGGGGCGAATTGGCGTGATTACCACGAAGCCCCAAGGCGTGGTGGACATGATGGTCAATTCCGGACCCCTTCTCGCCCCTACAATAGGCCTCTTCCCTTCTATGATGATTATACGAGGGAGGAGTACTATGATTCCTATAATGACCGAGACAGAGACATTGATCTGTTGTCCAGGTCCCCATACAACTATAACCAATACCCCTCCGGCCCATCCCATCCTTCGGGTTTTCACAGGGCGGTTCCAGACTACCTTGGAAGCCCAGAAGGAAAAGAGGTGTCAGAGGAGGTTGGAGGGTCCAGAGCAAAAAGGCCCAGAACAAGATAGGCTCAGGTGTCTTTAATTTGAGCTCAACAAACCTAACGGACGAAGAGAACCTGGTCTTAGACAAGGGACTTAAATATGTTCCTCCACGGAACATGAATAGGTTCTCTACCTTTATTGATGTCCATAAGTTTGTTCGTAAGCTCAATATACAGAGACACTTCTTGAACCCATCCAATGCCTCCATTGCTGTTCCCACCCCCATGGACACAAATGTACACACTGGGTTGTCGAATCCTTCCCTATTCAATCCTCCTGGTTTTGTAGCACCTGCGATTAACGTTTTTCGCAACCTGGTGCTCCAGGACTTGGAGAAGTTACCACCTAAGAGGACGCACACAAATCCTAAGATTAAATTAGGTTTGAAACAATTATGTGAACAAAAGGATTTAATCATCCGTCCAGCAGACAAAGGGGGTGCCATTGTCGTGCTTGATAAGAGTATGTATATCAGGGAAATGAATACGATTCTTGGTGATACAGATACCTATAAGGTCATTCCATCAGACCCAACCTTGAAATATAAGAAAACTCTTGTGGAACTAGTGGATGAGGGTTTTGCGTTGTCCATTTTGGACAAGAAGGAAAAAAGTTTTCTGATTCCGGTAGCACCGAGGATTCCCGCTATCTATTACCTGCCTAAGATTCATAAGGACCCAGTGAATCCCCCTGGTCGTCCTATAGTTAGCGGGATAGACTCGATTACTGCTAGAATAGGAAAATATATTGATTTTCATCTTCAGCCTTTGGTCAGGGTCATGCCTTCCTTTTTGAAGGACACAGGTGATACCATCAGGTTGCTACAAACAGTGGACTTCCGGAATGGCATGATTCTGGCCACTGCGGATGTGGCTGCCCTCTACACATGTATACCCCATGATTTGGGATTCGAGGCTGTTGAATATTACCTGTCTCAGAGTGTTAGCATACCCAATGTGCAGCGTAATTTCATCATGCAACTTCTGAGATTCGCTACTACCCACAATTACTTTTGGTTTCAGAACAGTTTCTACCTACAAACCAAGGGTGTTGCGATGGGGGCAAAATTTGCCCCCAGCCTGGCCAATTTATTCATGGCCAAGTGGGAGGAGGATGTCATCTATGCCCATAGGAGACCAGAATTGGTTCTCTGGGTTCGTTATATAGATGACATCCTCCTCCTATGGAATGGCAGCCAAGCATCTCTAGATGATTTTATGGTCTCGCTTAACGCCAACGAATGTGGTATTAGGCTGAGCCATGAAGCTAGTTCTACATCAGTCCATTTTTTGGATTTGGAAATCAAAGTGGTTGACAACCGGTTGGAATTCTCTACGTTTTTCAAGCCTACCGATCGTAACGGTTACATCCCTCGAGACAGCTGCCATCATTCACAATGGCTTAAGTCAGTGCCAAAGAGCCAGTTCCTCCGGTTGCGGAGGAACTGCTCTAAAGTCAGTGATTTTGTTTTACAAGCAGCTGTCCTGAGGGGCCGTTTTATCGATAAAGGCTATTCACCCGGAGATCTCGATGAGGAGATCGATCGGATCCATCGGATCGATCGGGACTCCCTACTTGTGGTTGGTCCCCCCAAAGCTACCAATGAGAAGTTTAAGTGGTCTTTCTTCACTACTTACTCTGTGCAGTCTCGCCAGGTAAAAGAAATACTGAAGAAACACTGGAATGTCCTTAGAAGCGATGCACTTTTAGGTGCGGTGCTACCTGAACGGGCATGGATGATCTTTAGAGGTGCCCGGTCTGTCCAGGGTGACATCGCACCAAATGTTATAGACCCTCCTAAACGTATCTCTTTTTTTCAAAATTGCAAGGGCTGTTTTCCGTGTCGCAAGTGCAATGTTTGCGCACATAACATTAGTGGGAGACGCAAGAGTGAGACCTTCCAGTCTACGGCTACACTTAAGACTTACCATATGAAGTGTTTTACTACTTGCGCCACGCAATACATTGTTTACTTGCTGACATGCCCATGCAAAAAACAATATGTGGGACGTACGATCCGAACCTTCACTATAAGGGTGAATGAGCATATTGCCAACATAAAAAATGGGAAAACCAATCATAGTGTCCCGCGACACTATCTTGAACACCATGATCGAGACCCCACAGGCACTCAGTTTTTAGCCATAGATCAGTACGTTTCACATTGGAGGGGAGAATCTAGGATTCGGGGAGTATCCCGACTTGAAACGTACTGGATCTATGAGCTTCGCACCTATGCCCCCCACGGAATGAATGTTGAATGGGATATCAATTCATTCATCAATAATGCTTGAGTGCCCTTCCCTTCTTTCCGTGGATTAATAAGATTTTTCGCTATGTGTGCGTATGCGAATCTTCTTGTATTTGGCTTTGTGTGCGCCCTCTTTTAGGTTCTGGTCCATTTTTTATTTATTTTCTCTAGGGTGTCTTAAGTGCTCCCCATATTTGTAGTTTATTTTGGTGTTTAGGTTATTTTATGTACTGTCTACTGATCCATTGACCTGGTAGACTTTTAGATAATTTTATTCCAGCACTTTTCTTTATTTACCACAAGATGGTGCTGTTACTTTAAGGTCTTTTTAGCCTGTTTGATATTACTTGGTGGTGTCCATGCGCTCCAGGCCTCTTTGTGAGAGAGAGGCTTGGCAGACTTTTTAGTGACAGATGAGTGTTTATATCCAGGAAGCGAGGCTTTCCAAGCCTCGCTTTGGTTACATGACACTTCCTGTTTCTACTCATCGTAGAGTGCCCATACGCTCCAGGCCTCTTTGTGAGAGAGAGGCTTGGTAGACTTTATAGTGACAGATGAGTGTTTTACATACAGGAAGCAAGGCTTTCCAAGCCTCGCTTTGGTTACATGACACTTCCTGTTTCTACTCATCGTAGAGTGTCCATGCGCTCCAAGCCTCTTTGTGAGAGAGAGGCTTGGTAGACTTTTTAGTGACAGATGAGTGTTTTACATACAGGAAGCGAGGCTTTCCAAGCCTCGCTTTGGTTACATGACACTTCCTGTTTCTACTCATCGTTTGCATGATACTATTTGTCCCGGATTGGATACAGTGCGAGTTGTACCGTGTATGTAAGTGGCGTTTTAGCCACACATATTTGTTTTTATATATTGCATATTATTTATTTTGTATACTGCTGCATGGCATGTTTGGGTGGGCGTTGAGATGTGGTGTGGGCGTTGAACGCCGCACGTCGTCTCCAACCCACTTTCTCATGGCGGGCTTTTTGAACAAAGGTTATTGGCAGTCGCTTGGGTCCATCTCCAGCTCGGCCTATCATGGTTTGCTTCCTGGGAGGTGCGAACCGTATAGCGAACGTGGTAGGTTGACCTGGAGGTGGAGACTACCCACCTTGGATCTGGTGAGCTGTTTACCCAATCATATGTTGTAATCAATTATCTGTCTGATTGGTTGAGAACCTTGTTAGATTGTATTTGTTCACTATAAATTTTTCTGCAGTGGAAGAGGTTGGTTGATGCCCCTGTTGAAGAACATTTGTTCGAAACGCGTAGGGCTTGGTACACTACCTCATTCACTGCCCCTTTTTAAACGTTTTTATTGTTTGTGATCACTTTTATGTTGGTTGAATAAACCCTCATTGACCTGCACCATTGGAGCATTCCTTCCCTTCTTTTCTCCTCACATGGGTGGTTGGTCAAGTAATAGCTTCCTTTGGCCACTGGTTACTAATATTCACCGTGGTAAAGAGTCTCCTTGCTGAGTGGCGGTTCCAGTTCCATCGGAGGACCACCTGGATTGGTGTGAAACCCAGAGTCTGCTGTCAAGTCGGGGAGCCTACCGGACAGTCTACATTGGGGACCCATCTGATCCAGTTTCCAGACTAACTGATGAGGAGTGCCACTGGGATTTCGTATGCCTATTTGACCTGCCTAAACCACAGGTCTAATGTTCCGGTAAGAGTATTCTACCTCTCTTTTTCTACAAGAGTTATGTGATGACCCTTCAGTGCTACATGTTCTTTCTTCACAACACGAAAAATTTTCTATGGACACTGTATGGACTCATTATATTGATATTATTTATCACTTTGGTTTGATTGGAGGCCCAAATCATTGGGCTTCATTTCTTCACTTAGCGCTACATCTTCATTCCATGTTTATTAATTTTAGTCACATTTTATGTAGCAGCTTTATTTTTATTCACTATTTTAGATTAGCGCAGTATTTTCTTTCTTTATTGGCTAATCTATGCCTTCCCTCCCTTAAAGCTTCTTCCTCTTCTGCTCCGCAGAGTGGAGGCAGAGGGAATTCCAATGATCCTAATCGCTCCAGATTGGCCTCAGCGTCCTTGGTACGCCGATCTAGTACGTCTGGTAGCAGACGTCCCCTGGCGCCTACCACTACGGAAGGACCTGCTATCGCAAGGTCCCATACTCCATCCTGCTTTACAGTCACTGGCTTTAACGGCATGGCTGTTGAGAACCAGGTACTGAGAGACCGGGGCCTATCAGATTCAGTAATCTCTACTATGAGAAGTGCTCGGAAACCGTCCTCTAGGAAGGTTTATCACCGCACTTGGAAGGCCTACATCTCCGTGTGTGAGGAAATGAAATGGCATCCGTGTACTTATTTGGTTTCCAGAATCCTGCTTTTTTTACAGCATGGGGTGGACCAAAGGCTTGCCCTAAGTACGATTAAGGGACAGATATCTGCCCTGGCTGTCTTTTTTCAGTGACCCCTGGCGACTCTCTCTCTCGTGAATACATTTGTGCAGGGGGTTCGACATGTGGCCCCTCCGGTCCGTCCCCCGCTACCTCCGTGGGACTTGAACCTGGTCCTCTCGGTGCTTCAGAAGTCACCATTTGAGAATATTAGAGATATTCCCCTGTTGACACTTTCTCAGAAAGTGGTCTTTTTCGTGGCTGTTACGTCAGTTAGATGAGTCTCTGAGCTGGCAGCCTTGTCTTGCAAGGCTCCCTATTTGATTTTCCTCAAGGATAAGGTAGTGCTGCGGCCGCAGCCTTCCTTTCTTCCGGAAGTCGTTTCGGCTTTTCATCTCAACGAAGACATTATACTTCCATCCTTGTGTCCTCATCCGTCGAATCCTAAGGAGTCGGCGTTGCATTCCTTGGACGTTGTCCGAGCTTTGAGAGTATACCTATCTGCTACTTCCCTGTTCCGGAAGGCAGACTCACTGTTTCTTTCGGTGGCTGGTCCCAAGAAGGGCCAAGCAGTCTCGTCGGCCACAATCTCTAGGTGGATCCGACAGATAGTAATCCAGGCTTACGCCTTTAAAGGGTCAAGCGCCCCCCTTTCCGGTCACTGCGCATTCGACCAGGGCAATAGGTGCCTCTTGGGCTTTCCGACATCAAGCGTCTGTTTCCCAATTATGTAAAGTGGCGACTTGGTCATCCGCTCACACTTTCACAAAATTCTACAAAGTTGATGTAGGTGCATCTTCGGATGCCTCTTTCGGCCGCAAGGTTTTGCAAGCGGCTGTTTAGAGTTGCAACTCCTCCGTTGGAGGAGTGCTGTTTTGTGTTTGGGGTGAAGTTTATTTTTATGCTGTTACCACCCCTCGTTTTTTCTCTGACACTGCTTTGGAACGTCCCACTTTGTCAATAGAGAGGCTGTGTCGGTCCATGGACGAAAGAGTAAATAGGATTTTTTACTCACCATAAAATCCTTTTCTCTGAGTCCATGGACCGACACAGCACCCACCCCTCCTAAGTTTGTACTGCTTTTTGACAAACTGATTAGCGAGATGCAGACTGGGGTGATATACCCAGAGGGTCCGCCCCCTGGGCGGTACTGTAGAAGGTGTGATGCAACACTTTTTACAAGTTTTCTGCCTAGTCACTCCTAATTAATGGATAATACCCACTTTGTCAATAGAGAGGCTGTGTCGGTCCATGGACTCAGAGAAAAGGATTTTACGGTGAGTAAAAAATCCTATTTTTTGCACATCAGGACCTCCCTCGGAGGCCTTTTGAACATCGCAGACTGTTTTGCTGTTTGTAACTGAAATTCCAGTGACTCCAGTCATCTTTGTAGATTTTTCCAACACTGTGGTTACCTGTCAATTATTTGGACTTCCTTTTAGAAGCAAGGTTTGTTATTTTAAGACACTGCTGATCAATGTTCCAGCTTTTTATTTACATCTCCTCCAGAACCGGATTTTAACCTTTATTTGGGCCCACAAAGGCCCTAGAGTCCCTCGTACTACTCTATACACCCATAGTCTTCAAGGTGGCTTGGAAGTTCCTAACGTAAATATAGCTGCTATTATGCCCAGTGTATTGCTTGTTTCAGACACTGACCTGAAGACCTTTTCAGTCGGTTACCAGCTCTATAACAGGGACAGACTACACCTAAATGGGGAGGGTGCAGCTCTTTTGGGGAAGAGCATGGCCAAAAAAATGTAGGAACTTTTAAACTAGGTGGTTAATGGGGGGGGGGGGGGGCGCTTTTCCAGCTAGTAAATGAAGGGCAGGAAGTACGACAGTGGTCAATGTAACTGGTGCCTACTGCAGCTTCGGAATGAACAGGGATAAAATAAAATGCAGCCTTGCAAAACTAAAAGGCATTTTCACTAATGCTAGAAGATTGGAGGAATTGGAACTACTCATACATAAGTTTGATTTTGACATCATGGGAGTAACAGACCTGGTTTAGCAACACAAGGCTGGCTTGCAACTGTCCAGGAGTACTCCCTGTATCGAAGGTAGAAGAAGAGGGGGGAGGGGTGTGCATGTACGTCAAGAGTAATTTTCTGTGAACACGAGGAATGACATTACTAATGGTGCAATGAAAGGGGTGGAAGCCTCAAAGGGAATAAACAAATAGAAAATGAATAGGGGGGTATGCTCCAGGCCCCCTACCCTGAAGGACGAAGAGGAGACCGATCTCTTTTCTGTTGGAAATGGTGGCAAGGCAGGGTAATGTAATCGTCACAGGGACACTTTAATTATGCAAATATTGAACTTCTCACTCTTCTAATGCCGCGTACACACGATCGTGATTCACGGCAGTGAAAACACCGCCGTGAATCACGACAGGAAAAACAAGGGAACGGCTTGTTCCCCCACAACGGCCGTTTTTCCCGTCATTTTTTTCTCTTGGCGAGAAAAACGACCGTGTGTAGGCTCCGCGGCAGTGTTTCCCTATGGGAAAACTGCCGCAGAAAAAAATGAAAGGAATCACGACGAGAAAAATTAGAGCATGTTCTAATTTTTCTCGTCGTGATTAATGCCGTTTTTCCCATCGGGAAAAATTGCAAAAAGCCCACAGACGATCGTTTTTCTCGTCCAAAGGAAAAAATTTAATTTTTCCCTACGGGAAAAATGATCGTGTGTATGCGGCATTATGCTCGGCACTTCTTTAATGTCTTTGGGGACAATTTTGTGTGTCAGTTGGTGGATGCTCCAACTAAAAACAAGACTCTGCCAGACCTACTAATCACAAACAATCCAGAGCTGATAGCAGATGTAGACGTAAGGGATAACGTAGGAAACAACGATCATAGGGCAATTTTGTTCACTGTAAAGCACAGGAAAAGCAGACACGGGTAGCCTAAGTATTATACATTTTATGAGCGCAAACTTTACCAAACTGCTCTCCATACTTTCGGCCATTAAATGGGAAGATATTATAGAACCAAAAAAACATGGGAATGCTTTAAGAACATTTTAGGTAATGGCATTAGCCAGTATATTCCAATGGGCAACATTTATAAAAGCTATATATGAAGAGATGCATTTTGCACTTCGTGTATGCTTGACTGCAGCACACTGAATGTTTGAAGGCAAGAAACTGAAAACTATTTATATAAACAGGTGCACTTCCTATATGCCTATGGGTGTACAAAACAATAAATGTATCAAAACTATAGCAAAAAATCCATATATCATAACAATCAATACTTAATTGTGCAAATACTTAAAAAATGCTGGTGCATACATTCGCTGGCCACTTTATTAGGTACACCTGTTCAATTGCTTAGTAATACAAATTGCTAATCAGCCAATCACATGACAGCAACTCAATGCATTTAGGCATCTAGACGTGGTGAAGATGACGTGCTGAAGTTCAAACCGAGCATCAGAATGGTGAAGAAAGGGGATTTAAGTGACTTTAAACGTGGCATGGTTGTTGGTGCCAGACAGGCTAGTATGAGTATTTAAAAAACTGCTGATCAACTGGGATTTTCACGCACAACCATCTCTAGGGTTTACAGAGAATGGTCCGAAAAATAGAAAATGTCCAGTGAGCGGAGGTTGTGTGGAGGAAAATGCCTTGATGAGGTCATAGGATAATGGGAAAACTGGTTTGAGATGATAGACGACAGTAACTCAAATAACCACTCGTTGCAACCAAGGTATGCAGAATTCCATCTCTGAATGCACAGCATATCGAACCTTAAAGCAGATGGGCTACAGCAGCAGAAGACCACACCGGATGCCACTGCTGTCCGCTAAGAACAGGAAACTGAGGCTACAATTCGCACATGCTCACCAAAATTGTACAATAGAAGATTGGAAAAGCGTTGCCTGGTCTGATGAGCCTCGATTTCAGCTGCGACATTCAGATGGTAGGGTCAGAAGTTTGGCGTAAACAACATAAAAACATGGATCCATATTGCCTTCTATTAACGGTTCAGGCTGGTGGTGGTGGTGTAATGGTGTGGGGGATATATTATTGGCACAGTTTGGGCCCCTTGGTACCAATTGAGCATCGTTTAAATGCCATGTCATACCTGAGTATTGTTGCTGACCGTATCCATCCCTTTATGACTACAGTGTACCCATCTTCTGATGACTACTTCCAGAAGGGATAATGCACCATGTCAAAGCTCAAATCATCTCAAACTGGTTTCTTGAACATGACAATGAGTTCACTGTACTCCAATGGCCTCCACAGTCACCAGATCTCAGTCTAATAATGTACCTTTTGGGATGCGGTGGAATGGAAGATTTGCATCATGGACGTGCAGCCGACAAATCTGCAGCAAGTACATGATGCTATCATGTCAAAATGGACTAAAATCTCTGAGGAATGTTTTTAACACCTTGTTGAATCTATGCCATGAAGAATTAAGGAAGTTCTGAAGGAAAAAGGGGGTCCAACCTGGTACTAACCAGGTGTACCTAAAATAAATAAAGTAACCAGTGAGTGTATAAACCATAAATAAACCACAGATGCTATGGGAAATGTAAATCATAAACAAAATATGCAAATGGATGCCAAAATCACTACATCAAAGTAACCAATAGATGGAAAACTAGTGCAAGTTTCATAGTGCAAAAAAGTGCAGATTAAAGTGTAAAGTCCATGTGGACCATGAATTATTTAGCCTCTTACAAAAAGTTGTTAATCTCCTGGGTTAATATAGATCAATATGTGCTCGATGTGTATATCCCTTTTAAAAGCCACCTGTCAGGACTACTGCAATAATCCAGAACTCCAGCTGGTTAGACACCAAAGGGTTAAAAGCCGAGTCTATGCAGCATATTCATTCTACAAGAACCACCAAAAGGAGTAATCTTAGTGTTACACCGCCACACAGTTTTTTTTATTACTTAACTCCACAATACACAATGGAGCATGCTCCATTCCCCTGAAGATGCTCATTGGTAGCGAAACATATTCGGCAGGGCCTAGCCGGTGATGTAATTACGTCTGCCGTGACTGGATGGTGTGGCGTTCTATGCTTGTGTACTCTGTTTCCCTGGCAGTGTAAGTGCCTGTATAATGTAGATCCAATAAGAAATGCAATAAGCCTTGCAAGAGGGTGATCAGGGCAGCAAAAATAGACCACAAGAGATGCATAGCGGAGGAGAGTAAAAAGAATCCCCAAAAAATGTACCAATATTAATAGTAAAAAAAGCAAAGTCAGAACATATTGTTCCCATAAAGGATGATGTGGTACCAATATTCAAAAATGGGCCTAGATGTTTCTAGATGTACCTAATGGCCAATCAGCCTAACATCAATAGTGTGTAAACTATTGGATGGAATGATAAGGGATCGTATCAAGGAATTTGCAGATAAAAATAGTATCATTAGTAGTAACCAACATGGATTTATAAAAGATCATTCTTGCCAGACCAACCTATTGCCATTCTATGAGGAAGTGAGCTGTAATCTGGATAAAGGAAGGCAGGTGGATGTAGTGTATCTAGAGTTTGCCAAAGCATTTCACACAATACCCCATAAATGCTTAGTTCACAAATTGAGGTCTGTTGGTGTTGACGATAGTGTATGTACCTGGATAGTTAACTAGTTTCAGGAGTATGTCCAGAGGTTGGTGATAAAAAGCATATCTCCTGAATGGTCTGCAGTTTTAAGTGGGGTACCCTAGGGCTCTGTCCTGGGAACAATCCTGTTTAACATGTTCATAAATGATATAGAGGTTGGGATAAATAGTTCAATCTCAGCGTTTGCTGATTATACCGAGCTAAGCAGGACAATAACCTCAACAGGATATAGCAACTCTGCAGGAAGACCGTGATAAAATAGAGGGGTGGCAAATGAGGTTCAATGTAGGGAAATGTAAAGTAATGCACTAAAAATATGAATACAAGTTGCGTGCTAGGGGGAGAACTTCTGGGGGAATAGAGGATGGAAAAAAATCTAGGGGTCCTAGTTGATGACACTCGGCAATAGCGTGCATTAAAAGGGGTATTGTAAGGTACCTGTGATAGGTAGTGTCCGAAGTGGAACTTGTGTGCTGAGGATTCAGGCGAAAACGTAGTCAGGCAGATTAGGTTGGCAACAGATCAGGCAAAATGGTACACGATCGAAATCCAGAGAGTGGTCAGGCAGGCAAAGGTCATACACGAGCTGGCAGTGAAGTACAAAATCAGCAGGCTGGAGAGTAGTCAGGAATTCAGGCAGAAGTTCAACACGAAAATCAGGATCAAAAAGCAGTCACAACACCCAGGGAGCTATTCCACACAAACGGGCGCTGAGAGATAGCATCACTTCCTTTTTAAGGGCTGCTTTGATTGAAAATTGTCCACAGCTGGCAGTAGGTGGGGCTGGTGAGTCCAAGGTAATGTTTAATACTGAGAGGACATTTCCAAAAGTCTAGATCTGCTCAGTAGCGCAACAGGTAAGGCTGCAGCTTTGGGACCAGGAAGATCCCGGTTCAAATACACCCAGGTACATGACAGGGCCCCCTCCCCAGTGGACCCCTCCGGGGGCCTAGCGGGGCTTAGTGGGAAAGGAGGCATGGAAGTCTCGAATAAGAGAAGGGGCATGCAGATCTTTGGCTGGAACCCAGGAACGGTCTGTGACAGGATATCCCTCCCAATGAACCAGATACCGAAGGCCACGACCCTGTCTTCTAGAATCAAGAATCTTGGAGACTTCAAACTCATTTTGTCCATCAACAAGAACAGGAGGAGGTAGCTGTTGCGTTCTGGAGTAGCGATTGAAAATTGCTTTTTTGAGGAGGGAAACGTGGAACACAGGATGAATCCGGAGAGAGGAGGGTAATTTCAACCGATAGGAGACTGGCCCGACTCGAGCAATAATTCTGTAAGGACCAATGAATCGAGGGCCCAATTTGGTAGAAGGTTGTTTCAGTCTCACATATTTGGTTGATAGCCAAACTCTGTCCCCCACCACATATGGAGGTATATGACGTCTTCGTTTGTTGGAAAAAAGTGCATACTTGCCTGCTGACTTCCGTAGTAATAAGCAAATCTTTTTCCAATGTAGCAGAATATTTTTAACCCGCTGATCTGCTGCTGGTACACCAGAAGGCTGAAGTAGGGGAAAAGTCTGAGGGTGATAGCCTAGGGCTGCGTAGAATGGTGTGGTATGAAGAGCACTGTGCCAACGGGAATTAATGGCGAACTCAGCTAAAGGCAAATACTCAGACCAGTTGGAGTGTAAGGCATTGACATAATGTCGAAGATAGGTTTCTAGGGTCTGGTTCATGCGTTCGGTTTGACCATCTGTTTGAGGGTGATGTGAGGTAGAGAGTGAAAGCGTTACTCCCAGTTTCTTGCAGAACGCTCTCCAGAATCGGGAAACAAACTGGGATCCGCGGTCTGAGACGACATTGGTAGGTATGCCATGATATCTCACAATATGGGAAAGGAAGAGAGTAGACAGTGCTTCCGCTGTAGGTAATCCCGGGAGCGGCACAAAATGAGACATTTTTGAAAAGCGATCCACTATGACCCATATAGCAGTCATGCCCTCGGACTTGGGTAAGTCTGTAATGAAGTCCATAGTCAAATGGGTCCAAGGCTGACGAGGTGCTGAAAGTGGTTGTAACAGTCCAGTAGGCAATGTACAGGGTACTTTATTAGCAGCACAAGTTGGACAGGCAGCCACATAGTCAGTAACATCCCTTTTTATATGAGGCCACCAGACATAACGCTGCAAGGTCTTAAGAGTGATGGTGACACCAGGATGACCAGATAAAACACCATCATGTGCCCAGAGGAGTACAGGTTTTCTGAGGCTAGGGGCTACGAACAGGCGACCTGGTGGTATCTTCAAGCCTTTGGGGAACACAATTCTGGGTTTCTTGTAACTGTTGGGAAAGAGCCGTAGAGATCTGTGCGACAATTTTGTGAGGTGGGATTATATACTGCTCGGTAGGTTGGTCTTCTTCAGAGGTAGCAAACTGTCTGGAAAGAGCATCGGCTTTCTTGTTTTTTTGCCCAGGAACATAAGAAAGAACAAAATTAAAACGGGAGAAAAACAGAGCCCATCGAGCCTGACGTGAGTTCAAACGTCTTGCAGTCTGAAGGTACAGTAGGTTTTTATGGTCAGTGAGGATAGAAAAAGGTTTGGGAGCCCCTTCCAGAAGATGTCGCCATTCAGACAATGCCAATTTGATGGCCAATAGTTCTCGATTCCCAACATCGTAATTCATCTCCGCTGGAGAAAACTTTCTAGAAAAAAATGCTACTGGATGGATTCTACCAGACTTAGGCTGTCTCTGGGAGAGCACGGCACCTGCTCCTACCTCAGAGGCATCAACCTCAACTATGTACTGGAGATCGGGATTTGGATGCTGAAGAATTGGAGCTTTGCTGAACATGTCTTTTAATTGCTGGAAAGCCGATTCTGCTTCTGAGGACCATACCTTGCAATTTGTACCTTTCTTAGTCATAGCAGTAAGGGGGGCCGCAATGGAGGCAAAACCTTTGATGAAGCGTCTGTAGTAATTTGCGAACCCTAGAAAGCTTTGGAGCCCTCTTAAAGTGGTCGGTTGGGGCCATTGCAAGACAGCGGAAAGTTTTTGAGGGTCCATTTGGAAACCGGCAGCACTTATAATGTATTCAAGGAAAGGAATACGGCTTTGATGGAAACTGCATTTCTCAATCTTCGCGTAAAGATGGTTTTCTCTCAGTCGTTGCAATACCTGCTTTACATGCGAGATGTGCTCTAGATGAGTCTTGGAAAAGATTAAAATGTCGTCCAAGTAGATGATCACAAAACTGTTGCTGAAATCATGAAAAATTTCATTCATGAAACGTTGGAAGACAGCAGGGGCGTTACACAACCCAAATGGCATAACCAGATATTCAAAATGTCCATTACGAGTGTTGAATGCTGTCTTCCACTCGTCCCCGTCTTTAATTCGAATTAGATTATAAGCCCCTGGTAGGTCTAGCTTGGAGAAGATAACAGCCCCCTTAAGTACATCAAACAGTTCAAGAATGAGAGGCAAAGGGTAGGAGTCTTTTACAGTGATTTGATTTAACCCTCGATAGTCTATGCATGGTCGAAGACCCCCATCTTTTTTTTCAACAAAGAAAAAACCTGCCCCTACTGGAGAAGAAGAGGGTCGGATAAAACCTCTTTCCAAGTTGTCTTTTATGTATTCCTCCATGGATTTTTGTTCAGGCAAAGACAGGGGATAGGTCCTTCCTTTGGGAAGAGGTGCTCCAGGAATCAATTTAATTGCACAGTCAAAAGAACGATGTGGAGGTAAAACCTCTGCCTTTTGCTTGCAAAATACGTCTGCAAACGCATGGTATTCATGAGGCAAGGTAGGTGGGACGGCCACGGAAGCCAACATACAAGCAGGAAGTCTTTTGGGCTGAGACAAACAGTTTGAATGACAGAACGACCCCCAAGAGGTTAGTTCTCCATTTTTCCAATCAAAAGAAGGGTTATGTTGTTGTAACCATGGGTAACCAAGGATAACAGGCAGAAGTGGAGAATCAATAAGAGACAAGACAACTTCCTCTTTGTGGAGTACGCCTACCTGAAGGGTGATTGTCATAGTCTCAAATTTTACAATGCCATCTCCCAAGGGTTGTCCATTTACGGTGGTAATGTTCAGGGGTCTAGATTTTGGAACAAATGGGATATTATTTTTTTTAGCAAAAGTGTAGTCCAAGAATATGCCAGCAGCTCCAGAATCCACAAAAGCCTCACAGGAGACAAGTTTAGAGGGTAAATGGATAATTGCAGGAATGGTAATCTTGGTCTTGGAGGATATACCTGTAAGGTCTAAGCCAGCTCCTCCAACACTGGTTAGACCCTGCCTTTTACTGGACGGGAAGGGCAGACAGATAATAAATGTCCTTTAAGTCCACAGTATAGGCATAGGCCCAATGCACGCCTCCTTTGTTTCTCAGACTCAGTTAGGTAGAGACGGCTTACATCCATGGGTTCCACAGGTGTCTGGGGTTCAACTGAGATTTCAGGTTCTGGCTGAGGTGGTGCTTGGAAGTTAGGGGCCAAACGGTAGACTGGCCGAGGAAACTTGCGAGTTCTAAGTCTCTCTTGGCATCTTTCATGATACCGGACATCCAGACGAACACAGAGCTCTATGAATTTCTCTAGGTCTTCTGGGGAATCCTTATAGACTAATTCGTCTTTGATGCGATCTGCAAGACCTTTTCGGAAGGCTGCACGTAATGCCCTTGAGTCCCAAGTAGTCTCAGCAGCAAGGGTACGAAACTCAATAGCATATTGTGCCACAGACCTGGTGCCTTGTTGCATGTCCAAGAGTGAGTACTCAGCTGCAGAAGCTCTATCTGGCTTGTCAAATACAGTCTGGAGAGAAGCCAGAAATTTGTCAGCGTCTTGCAGCACAGGATCATTGCGTTCCAGATAAGGAGAGACCCAGGCCAGGGCCTTCCCCTTTAACAAGGAAATTACAAAAGTCACTTTGGCAGAAGAAGTGCTAAAGGTCCCAGGGTTGTTGCGGAAATGCAAACGGCAAACATTTAAAAAGCCTCTGCAGTCCTCAGTATCACCACCAAATTTGTCAGGCATAGGAAGTTTGGGTGGTACAGAAGAGGTGGGTTGGATCGTAGCAGGAGTAGGATCCAGAGTCTGGACCGTTGCAGAGGAAGCAGGCAAACAAGATTTAAGCATAGTACAAAGTTCATCTAACTTGGCGTCCAGGGAAGAAAGATGCTGTTCATGAGCTCCAATCAATTGTCCCTGACGTGAAATCGCCTTAACAATCTCAGCAGGGTCCACTGTCATTGTGGCCCGTTTGTAGTGTAAGGTACCTGTGATAGGTAGTGTCCGAAGTGGAACTTGTGTGCTGAGGATTCAGGCGAAAACGTAGTCAGGCAGATTAGGTTGACAACAGATCAGGCAAAATGGTACACGATCGAAATCCAGAGAGTGGTCAGGCAGGCGAAGGTCATACACGAGCTGGCAGTATAGTACAAAATCAGCAGGCTGGAGAGTAGTCAGGAATTCAGGCAGAAGTTCAACACGAAAATCAGGATCAAAAAGCAGTCACAACACCCAGGGAGCTATTCCACACAAACGGGCGCTGAGAGATAGCATCACTTCCTTTTTAAGGGCTGCTTTGATTGAAAATTGTCCACAGCTGGCAGTAGGTGGGGCTGGTGAGTCCAAGGTAATGTTTAATACTGAGAGGACATTTCCAAAAGTCTAGATCTGCTCAGTAGCGCAACAGGTAAGGCTGCAGCTTTGGGACCAGGAAGATCCCGGTTCAAATACACCCAGGTACATGACAGGTATTTACTCAAGAGATAAAACTATAATTACTCTTGCGTTCATGGACGGACACAGCTTCCTATTGACAAGTGGGTATTATCCTTCATTTAGGAGTGACTAGGCAGAAAACTTGTATAAAGTGTTAACACACCACACCCTATACCCTATGGACCCTCTGTGTATAATCCCTCTCTCTGCACCTCACAGATCAGTTTTTTTCTGCCTAGCAAGTCCGGGGGTTTTTTTTCTACGTTTATTTGTTCCTGCGATCTTCGATCAACTGCCGACTGGGTGACGGGGCTGGATTCCAGATCCTCGTAGTCTCCCCAGTTTCGGCCATCGAGCGTGTGCCGACCCTAGATACGCGCTGGGTTTTCTACGACATGCCAGTCGCTCCACGGGTGGCCGGTGAGCTTTGCGCTCCAGGGCATGCATATGATCGGTCTCTATGGCACAATCACAGCATTTCTATTGCTGTGATTCAGTGCCAATTTGATATATGCAAAATTATGTGAATTTTTTTTATATATAAATAAATATACAAATTATATATAACGGCTGCTCCCCTGCGGATGGAGTCTTTGGCTCCTATCTGAATAAGTGTTTATATAAGAAAAAGGGGGCGCTCAAATACTCTTAATATACTTAATTGATAAGTGATCTCTTATCTAATAAATTATTATGTGAATAATTCTTAAATATAAACACCACCACAATCCTGTAATACCAAAATACAAAAAGGTGAATTGGTAGTCACCATATATAAATCAATTAGTCCCAATCGTGAAAATGTCGTGCTGTCAAGCCCACAACAATTAAAAAAATCTATAACACTCAATTATAAAAAAGAGCCGTTAATTGAATTAATGAAAATTCAAATGTGTAACAATTCCAATACGTGAAAAAATATTTCAGCAAATAATGTTCATAATATATTGCGGTTAGTTTCTTCAGAATAGTGCAAAGAGTTAATCCTTCACCAAATCTTCATGTGAAGCTAGAAAAAATCTTCAACAATTATTGTTCATAATATATTGTGATTATTTTCTTCAAAGTAGTGCAAAGAGTTAATCCTTCACCAAATCTTCATATGAAGCTAACACCCGAAGTGCACAAATAATAGATTGCGCTTACCAAAGGATGTGGACCTCTTTAGTTAAAAAGAAGGTCTTTAACAGCTTGAGCAGGATTGTGCCTGCACACATATGGACAATGCTGGTAGAGAAATGTTTGAGACTCCTCCCTCGGTTAATTAGGCGGAACATGTGAAATACAAGCAAAAGAACTCCATAGTGTAACCCGTATTTATTTGTAAAAAAACAATAAAAATAATATATAAAACATATATGGCCTAGGTGGCCTCTTACATTAAAAAGTGCCCATCCCGGCACTGGGGCTGCAGGCAGACAGTAGGGAGCTCACAGCTCATGGACTCCTGGAAGCGGCGTGCACCGAAGCCGCCGTTCGCTGCAGTCAGGGACCCAGGATGGAGCGCTGCGTGTGTATACCACGTGACCAGGCTGCGCCGACCGACGTACGTTTCGTGTTGATTACGTCTTCAGGGTGGCGTCACTTATCAATTAAGAGATCACTTATCAATTAAGTATATTAAGAGTATTTGAGCGCCCAGTTTTTCTTATATAAACACAATCACAGCATGCCGAGCTGACCATCACCTACATAACTGCGCGGATGATGATCTGCCAGAATGTCTTCCAGCATGATCCACGCAGGAAGGGTAAGTAGCTCCCCTGCTTCGGCAGGGTGTCTTGGCTGGACATTCCTGGAGAGAGTCAAGTAAGTGTTTTTTTGCCCTTTCTTTCTCTTACCATCCATGGACTGACACGGTGTCTCTTTACACTTTACACGTGGGTTATGTCCCTGCTTGCAGGAGAAGATAGGCAGAATGTGAAATGTTATACATACATTCCAAAAGCCAGCGCTGAACAGCCCCACCCAGGGGGCGGTCCCTCCGTACATAACCCTCCCACTACAGTCAGCAGACTTCAGTTTTTTTCTGCCTAGCAGAAGGAGAAGACGTGGCTCCCTCAGGAGCCAGTCTCCTGACCTATTTTATTCCTTTTTGGAATTCTTTTTTATTTTATTTTTGAGAATCTTCTATCAACTGTCGGCTGGGCAACAGGTTGGGTACAAGATATCCTCGTAGTCTTCCCTGTCCGACCATCGATCGTGCTGATCCTCGCCTTGTGTGCGTGAGACTCAGTTCACGACAGGCCCCATGACTCCAGGGGTGGCCGGGTTTGCTTTCATGCTCCCACGGTCCTCTCAAGACTGAACAGCTCCTGACTGACTGTATCTTTCGCGGTGGACCGGGCCGACAGCTACTCAGTACTGCACTGTGATAGTCCTGTCAGAAACACCAGTGTGTCCCTCAGGGGACGGGTAAGTAGTCTCTCCTGCCTGCAGGTGAGTACAAAAGGCTGTGTGTTTCTCTGTGGGGGATTTTCCCTGTCTCCCCCTGTATTTTATTGTCGCTCTCTGTCACCATTACTGGCGCTGGCTGTGTGGGGTGCTTGGGGGTCACACTGTTCTTGGGGGGCTCATGGTGGTCTGCAATGTATGCTTTGGGGCTTTTTTGTGTGTTTTTTTTGGGGCCTGAGCACCGAGTGGCGCTGTGCGTGTGTGCTGTTTTCATTTTAACTGCGTCATGGCGGCCATCTTGCCGCGGATCGCCTCAGTGAAGTGTGGCGGCCATTTTCTTGTAGCCCGCACGCTTTTCAGCACTAGTTTGGCCTCTAGCGCTGCTGTAGCAGCGCAAATCTCAGTCTCCTCACAGCTCACCAGCGCTGACACAGCGCGGTACAGACAGCGGAACTAAGCGGTCCCTGGTCCGGTTTGGTGAGTCCCCTGGGCGCCCCCTCCTCAGTCAGCACAGCCTGTGGGTGGACTTTTTATCTGAGAGAGTCTCAGAGGGGGACAATATGGAGTCTGTGTCACCAGCTTCCCCTAAAAATGTCAGTGGCAACAGGCAGTGCTTCAGCACCTGCGGTCCCTATGGACCTGTTGTGGGCAGCCCTGGAATCAATTTCTGACCAGGATGGGAGCTGTGTGCAAGCGCAAGGTACAAAAAAGGCGCCCTCTCCCCACTTTATCTACTCGAGGGCAGTGCGCTGATTCAGATATGGGCCTAGCCTCTATCGCTCAGGACCCTAGTTCTGAATGTATGGATGGTTTTGAACAGGACATTCCTTATGAGGGAAACTCCAGTTCTGAGTCAGTAAATGACAGGGCGCTTGTTAGTGTGCTCATGACTGCGGTGAGGGACACTCTCAAGCTCAAATGCTGCGGATGCAGAACCTCAGGCGGATACTGTCTCCTTTGGTTCTTTTAAGGCCAGGCCTTCTAAAGGGGTTTTTTCCATTGTACTTTCTTTGACCAGCTCATTGATAAGGTCTGGAAAAAGCCACAGAAGAATTTTTTATGGTTCCGCGGCGTTTGTCTATCAGATACCCCTTTGAAGATGCCCTACTTAAAAAGTGGGTTCTCCCCCAGTGGTCGACCCTCCAGTCGCCCTGTTGAACAAGGCCACCACTCTCCCGATGGAGGGGACTCCTGCATTAAGGACCCCACTGACAGGAGGTCAGAAGTGGTGCGCATAGCCATGTTTGCCTTGTTGGGATCCGCCCTACGGCCTGTGGTAGCGGCGACCCTTGTGTTTTAAAACACTTACAGGTTGGGCAAAAATGTTGCACCTAGCTGTACAGGAGCATAATCTTCCTCCAGACACAGTTACTCTGGCCCACCAACTGGGCAGGGCCTGGTTTATGTGTGCGACACCACATTGGACGCGGGCCCTTTAACATCCAGGGCCTCTGTCCCGACGGTGGTATGGCGTCGTCTTATCTGGTTGAAATGCTGGTCTGCTGACCTAGCCTCTAAGAAGCTCCTGACGTATCTACCTTTTTATAGGTGGTAGACTTTTCGGTGCTGCTCTGGATGTCATCGTCAAGGATGTCATGGGAGGTAAAAGCACTCTTCTTCCTTAGACTGGCAAGGGTAAGGGGGCCCGCCGCAAACAGGGCCTTTTCCTTTCCAGCAAACAAGGGTTTTTTTCGTCAGTCGAGTCCACAGGTAGGTCCTCCCAGACTGACGGAGTGCGGCTGGTGGGCACAAGCGCCCCTGGGTGCGTAAGCCAAACAAGCGGCTCCCGAGCCCGCCTCCGCGTGAAGTCTTGCCTCCGCCCGACTCTGGGGTGGGGGGACGACTTCGCAGGTCACGAATCGGTGGTCCTCCCGAATCTCCGACTGGTGGGTGTGCGAGGAGGTCACCTCAGGATACAGGATAGTATTCCGATCCTGGCCCCCAGACAGATTCTTTCCCTCAAATCTTCCTCTCCTTCCTACCTGTCGGGCAGCCCTCTTGGGGGCTGTACAGGATTTGATCAGGTCCGGAGTGATTGTGCCGGTTCCGTCACAGGAGAGTTTTCAGGGATTCTACTCGAATCTGTTTGTCGTTCCAAAAGTAGGACGTGGTTCGACCTATCCTGGACCTCAAGGCCCTGAATGCCTTCGAGAAGGTGCAGAAATTCCGCATGGAATCCATTCACACGGTGATCGCTACACTCCACCAAAGGGATTTTCTTCTGGCGTCCTTGGACTTCAAGGACGCCTACTTGCATGTTCCGATCTGCGCAAGTCACCGGAAGTTTCTGCGCTTTGCGATCAGTGAAGTCCACTATCGATTGTGGCTCTTCCTTTCGGCCTAGCCTCGGCACCAAGGGTGTTCACCAAGGTGCTTGCTCCGGTTCTAGCCTTCTGTTACAGCGAGGTATTGCTGTCGTAGGCTATCTGGACGATCTTCTGCTAAGAGCAGAAAGTGGATCAGACTTAGAGGAAAGGTGACTATCATCAATTAGACCCTCAGGGACTCGGGTGGTTCCTGAACATTCAGGAGTCAGTCCTGGTCCCGACTCAGTGTCTGGAGTATCTAGTTCTGATTCTGGACTCCTTGGAGGCAAAGGTATCCTACCTCTGGAGAAGTTGCTGACACTTCAGTCTGCGGTGCGGGTGCTGACATCCCAAAAATGGTTGTCAATCCGTTTTTTGCATGAGAGTCCAGAGACTCGTGGTGGCCTCCTTCGCAGCCGTTCCGTATGCCCAATCACACACCAGGGCATTGCAGAAGGAGATCTTGTCCACCTGGGACAAATCCCCGTTGTCCTTGGATCTTCAGATCCAGGTGATTCACCTGGTCAGGGCGCCCCTGACATGGTGGTTGAGATCCTCGGCTCTTCGGTCCGGAAAGTCGTTCCCCTCCCATCCACTGGATGGTACTCACGACGGACACCAGCCTGACGGGCTGGGGTGAAGTCTGGGGAGTCCTGTCGGCTCATTCCTTGGACTCCGGACGAGCCCGTTTACCAATCACTGTTCTGGTAATACGGGCCATCGGACTGTGTCTCTCCTCAGGTCAGAGAGAGTACGGGGTCGCTCCATCAGGAGCCAGTCGGACACCGCCACGGCGGTGGCGTATGTAAACCATCAAGGGGGAACTCGGAGCTCAGCTGCGGCTTCCGAGGTAGTCCGTATCCTGAAGTGGGCCGGAAGAAACGTGCCGGCTCTGTAGGCCATTTTACATTCTGGGCATAGACAATGGGCAGGCGGACTATCTGAGTCGCCAATCGCCAGACACCGGACCAAGAAGAGTGGTCCTTGCATATTTCAACTCCTTTACCGACGGTGGGGCACGCCGGATGTGGACCTGATGGCCTTTCGACTCAATCGCAAGGGTCAAGGTTGTGGCCAGATCCAGGGATCCTTGGGCGATGCCTCGGATGCGTTGGTGGCCCCATAGGGTCCTTATCGCCTGATATAAACTCCGGCGATCCTAATTGTTCCGGATTGGCCGCAGCATCACTGGTACGCTGATCTGGTACGTCTCGTCGCGGACGTTCCCTGGCGGTTGCCGATGGGGGAGGACCTTCAGTCTCAAGGTCCTATGCTTCATCCGGCTTATAGTCTCTGGCTTTAACGGCAGGGCTGTTAAAAGCCAGGTGTTGAGGGACCAAGGTCTCTCGGACTCGGTCATTTTGACCATGTTAAGGACACGGAAGTCTTCCTCCAGGCAGATCAACACCGTACCTAGAAAGCTTATATCGCCATGTGCGAAGCGCTGGACTGGCGTCCTCGGACGTATTCCATCCCCAGAATCCTGCGTCCTCTGCAGTGTGGAGTGACCCAAAAGCTTGCTTTGAGTATCATCAAGGATCAGATTTCGGCCTTGGCCGTCTTCTTTCAGCGACCTCTAGCGGGTCATTTTCTTGGTTAGCACCTTGTGTTGGGTTCGCCATGTGCTCCCTCCTGTCAAGCCTCCTCTCCCACCGTGGGATCTGAATTGGGTGCTCTCGGTCCTCCAGGAACCTCCTTTTGGGAATATCCGGGATATTCCCTTCTTGTCTTGTCTCAGAAGGTGGCCTTTTTAGTGGCAATCACTTCTGTTTGACGAGTGTCTGAGTTGGCAGCTTTGTCCTGCAAGTCGCCATGTTTAGTCATCCATAAGGATAAGGCGGTGTTGCATCCGCGACCTTCCTTTTTTGCCAAAGGTGGTGTCGACCTTTCACCTACATGAGGACATTACCCTCCCGTCCTTGTGCCCTCACCCATCGCATCCCAGAGAGTTTGCGCGCTGCACATATTGGAGGTGGTACGAGCCTTACGGGTGTACCTGTCTGCTACTGCTTCTATTCGGAAGTCCGACTCACTATTTGTGACTGTCTCTGGTCCATAACAGGGCCAAGCGGTTTCGTCTGCCATCATTTTTAGGGGAATCAGACAAACCGTCATTCAAGCCTATGCTCTCAAAGGGCGGGCGCCTCCCTTTCTGGTTACGGCGCATTCCACCAGGACAATTGGTGCTTCCTGGGTTTCCCGACATCAAGCGTCGATTGCACAAGTGTGCAAGGCGGCGACCTGGTCGTCTGTTCATGCCTTTTAAGTTTTATAAGGTTAATGTGGCTGCATCTTCGGATGCTTCCTTCGGCCGCAGGGTGCTGCAGGCCGCTGTTTAAAGTTGCGACTCCTCCGTTGAGGAGCTCTGCCTTATTGGAGTGAAGTTTTGGTTTTTCCATTTATACTGCTCCCATCCCTCTTGACACTGCTTTGGGACATCCCACGTGTAAAGTGTAAAGAGACACCGTGTCAGTCCATGGATGGTAAGAGAAAATAGGATTTTTTGTACTCACCGTAAAATCCTTTTCTCTGACATCCATGGACTGACACGGCACCCACCCTTCCTTTTAAGTTTGTACTGCTTTGTTACGAACTGAAGTCTGCTGACTGTAGTGGGAGGGTTATGTACGGAGGGACCGCCCCCTGGGTGGGGCTGTTCAGCTCTGGCTTTTGGAATGTATGTATAACATTTCACATTCTGCCTATCTTCTCCTGCAAGCAGGGACATAACCCACGTGTAAAGTGTAAAGAGACACCGTGTCAGTCCATGGATGTCAGAGAAAAGGATTTTACGGTGAGTACAAAAAATCCTATTTTCCTCTCTCCCTGCCTTCCCTCCTCCCTGGGCTCTGAAGCTAAGGCTGGGTGCTGGGGGGCTCCATCTGGAGCGGGGCTGCGCTGTAGACTGTCATTAATATGTCAATGTGCTGCTTACCTGTGTGTTTTCTCCCTCCATGCTGTCGGCGGCCATTTTCTTGTGGTCCACGCCTGTTTTGGCCTCCATCTAACGCTCGACAGACATTTTCTTGTGGTTCGCGCTGCTCGGCGGCCATTTTCTTGTGGTCTGCGCTCGCTTTGGCCTCTGTCGACTGTTCGGCCATTTTCTTGTGCTTCGCGCCTATTTTGATCTACGCCGCTCGGCGGCCATTTTCTTGTGGTTTGCGGCCGCTTTGGCCTCTGTCGACTGCTCGGCGGCCATTTTATTATGGTCCACACTGTTCTTCAGCACGGCCGTTCGGCGGCCATTTTGTGGATGTCTTTGGCCTCTAGTGTGCATTCCACAGGTGCAGAAGCATACAAAGACATGAGGATCAGACTGACACAGGCAGTGGGAGAGCATCTCAGGCGGGAGCAGATGGCAGCAGTAGCGGTACCGTTCTAAGGGTGGTGAGTCCTCTGGGAGACCTCTGCATCTCTGTAGCAGCTAGGAGGGTGGCCTATTGATACCTTCCCTGGAGTCCCTGTGTGTGTCAGGCGCGTGGGTCAGCATGACGTCAGAAGCGGATGTCTTTTTTACCTGAAACACCTGAGTTGGCAGCTGGTGCCCCTGATGTATCTGTGGGCGCTATGTCGGCAATCCTGAAGGCTTTGTTGCCAAGGTGGAAGCGGCGCATGGGAACACGGGGGTTAGGAAACGCCCCCTTCCCCCGCCATCTTCTGGGGATAATTCTGATGCAGAACCAGGCCCGGCTGTGGCTCATGGCCCTGAATCTGATGCATCAGAGACTGCGGACCGTGACCGGTCGGACAGTGAGAATGACTTCAGGTCCGGGTCAACATGCGAAAAGGCTTTGGTATCTGACCTTATCACTGCAGTGCGGGATACGCTGAAATTGGAAATGCAGCAGAGACGGCGGTCCCCTTTGGGTTCCGTAATCCGGCCCGCACTGCTAAGGTGTTTCCTTGTGTGTCTTATCTTGATAAGCTTTTATACAAGGAGTGGGAAAACCCACTGAAGGTTTTTTTGCAGCCCCGGTACCCCTTTGAGGAGAGTTCCTGAAAAAATGGTCCTCTTCCCTGATGGTGGACCTCCCTGTGTCCAGACTTAACAAGGGGGCTCCTGTCTTCAAGGACCCTGTGGTCAAGAAGGCTGAGGCACTCGCTCGCTGCCTATACACTGTGGTGGGCTCAGCGGTGCGTCCAGCATTGGCTGGAGCTTTTGTGTCTCAGACACTTACTGAGTGGGCAAAGATGCTACTCCAGTGGTTTAAGGCACGGGAGGCTCCTCCGAATGAGGTAGCTTGGCCGACCAATTGGTACAGAGCCTTAAGTTTGTCTGCGAATCAGACATGGATGCTATCCCCTTGCTGTCTATAGCCTCGGGTTATGTGGTGGTGTTATGCCACCTGGTTTAGTTAAGTGCTGGTCTACGAACCAAAAAACTTCCAAGAAGGCCTTAATGGACCTGCCCTTTAGCGGCGACAGTCTTTTTGGAGCCTCTCTGGGTGACATCGTTAAGGATGCCACAGGAGGTAAGAGCTTGCTGCTCCCGCAATCCAAAAAGGGGTAAGGAGCCAAGCCATAGGCTAGGGTTCTCCTTCACCGCGCACAAGTGGTCTTTCGTCCGCCTAGTGCGGCAAGTAAACGACCCCAGGTCGATAAAGCGCCTGCTGAGGGACAGAAGCGTCCCTGGGTTCGCAAGCCCAACCTTGCTTGCCTACCGAACAGATTTTTTCCCTCTAAACCACCAGCTTCAGCCGACTCGTCGGGAAGTCCTATATGGGGCGTTTCAAGCCCTGCTGATAAGCAGGGTGGTCCTTCCTGTCTCAGTACAGGAAAGGATTCAGGGGTTCTACTCTAATCTGTTCGTAGTGCTGAAGACGCTCTGTTGTCGCTGCCCTCCATCCGGGGGATTTTCCAGCATCCTTGGTCATCAAGGACGCATGCTTGCATGTTCCCATATGCACCAGGCATCAGAGATGTCTGGGTTTAGCGGCCGGGGAAGACCGCTACCACTGGTGGCTCTCCCCTTTGGCCTGGCATCGACACCAAGGGTGTTCACCCAGGTGCTTGCCCCGATTCTGGCCCTACTACTAAGACAGTGTGGCATCACTATCATGGCCAATCTGGACGTCGTTCTTCTGAGGGCCACCTCAAACTCAAAATTAGAGGTGAGCGTGTCTATAACCTGTCAGACCCTCCGTTTCTTGGTTGGGTGCTGAACACTCAGAAGTCTGTATCGGTACCGTCTCAACTCCTAGTGTATCTAGGGGTGATTCTGGTGAAGGTTTTTTCCTCCCTATGGGAAAGTTGCAGACCCTTCGGGCTGCGGTGCGGCAGTTGACATCCCAAGATGGTTGAAAATATTGATTACAATAGGCCCTCTACAATCCCGTAACGATACAGTCATAAAGGCATCGGATAAGGGCGGCAATATAGTACTTCTAACTTGCAAACAATATGAAACAATGTGTTTCGATATCCTTAACAATAAGGCTTGGTATCAACCCATTACTTCAGAAATCACAGCGAAATTTTAATTAGACTTCAAGATGTTACTATATGCCTGCCGCCTTCTCCGATGCCCTTATTGACAAATTACCTTACGATTACCATTGCTTTTCCGCGAGAAGCGATTTTTTTACGCCATACCTAAAATCCACAAAAACCTAAACAATCCTCCAGGTAGGCCAATTATTTCTGGCATTGGGTCTATCACTGAACATGCAAGCAGATTTGTGGATTTCTTCCTTATGCCACATGTTAAAAGTCTACCATCTTACATTAGAGATACATCAGATTTGCTTAAACATCTAGATGGTCTAGGTATTCCTCCTGGAGCGCTGTTTGTCACTATTGACGTAGAAGCGTTGTACTCAAGTATTCCACATAAACTTGGTATACAAGTGGTAAAACGATTCCTTATGGAACATGATCATCGTGAATGGAAATTCCAAGGTCTCATTTTGCAATTATCATTTATTCTTGAACATAACTGCGTTACCTTTCTCGGCTCCCACTACCTCCAGGTACAAGGCGTTGCCATGGGCACTTGTGCTCCGGCATACGCCAACTTGTACCTTGGGGGGTGGGAGCGAGAGATTTTTTCCGATCCGGAGTTTCGCCAGTACCTGGACCAGACTTTGTGCTGGTTCAGGTACATTGACGATGTTTTCGTGATTTGGACTGGGATGGTTGTTTCCCTTAATGAATTTATTGCCAAGCTGAATATCAATCAGTTCAATTAAGATTATTAATCTAAGGATTTACATTCAAGTGGCATCAAGAATGTATTTCTTTTTTGGATCTTTCCATTTTTATCGTGACCTTGATAACAACATAGCCACCAAACTCTTTCGCAAGAATACGTCAGGCAACACGCTTCTACATGCGAACAGCGGACATCCCCAAGCACTAGTACATAGCATACCTTATGCTCAATATGTTAGGTTACGCAGGAACTGTACACATGAAGCTGAATTCAAATTGCAGGCAAATTAACTACGTGAACGTTTACGTAAACGGGCTTATACCAAAAGCCTTCTCAGAAAAGCTTACAATAAATCAATAGGCAAGGAACGAACAAATCTGCTTTATACTAAGCCAAAACAAGACCTGACTCAAATGACCACTAAATTTATTACCAGATATTCAGCTCAACACAGTATGCTCGGTGTGGGGATGCAAAAACATTGGCATCTTATCAGCGAAGATCCAATCCTGTCTAAATATGTCAGAAACTCACCAGAAATAGTTTTCCGCATAAGCACCTCAATAGGAAACTAATTGACAGCTAGTAATTATAGACCATAATTGGACAATCCAACTCCAGCACGAGGTATTTACACATGTGGCCAATGTTCCTATTGCCCATGGGTGAATACTGGTACAAAGTTCTTATTGCCTAATGGGGAGAAATTTTCTCCCCGCTTTCATGCGTCATGTGATACTGAGGGAGTCATTTATTTAATGACTTGTAAATGCAAAGCGTTTTACTTAGGTAAGACATTCCGTCCGTTTAAGAAAAGGATTTACGACCATATCTATTATTCGCAGTATGCCAAAATGCTCACCCCGGTGAGCCGTCATTTAGGCTTATATCATAAGTTCGACACATCGGTGGTTAAATTCATGGTTTTGGAAGTGGTCCCCCGAGAACCTCGGGGAGGCAATTGGGACAAGCATATTCTTCAAAAGGAAACATTGTGGATTGAACGGTTGGAGGCCACTCGCCCTCCTGGGATCAACAAGGTTCTCACCTACCGCCCCTTCCTGTAAGGGATGGGTAGAGACACCTCGTGGCCCCCACCTACCCTAAACTGCATGTTCCCACTGCCAATCTTTATATAAAAAAATTCTGGGTTTCATTATAATTTTTTGTCTGGTCCCTATTGCCCCGCCCATCTCTCCTTCCCCTCCCTTCCTCTCCCTCCATACCATTCCCCTCTCCCTTCATATGTTCCCATATCCCCTTATTGTTTCCCTTTCCCAATTTTCTCCCCCCCCTCCCTTCCCTTCCCTTCCCCCTTTTTCCTTCAGCAGTCTCCTCCAGTTTCCACTGACTGGATTCGATTCCATATATTGAGTCATACTGGGGACCTTCTCTGGATTTCCATTCCAGGACATTATGGGCAATGTTTGTTGGGTAGACTATGGTTATAGGTGTACTATGTTAATTGGATGTAGTACACTTCGTTCATTTTTCTCTATATTGTTTTATGTTTTTATAATCTGATTTCATTAATGACCCTATACAGCTTAAAGGAGTAGTAAAGTTACATGTTTTTTCACCTTAATGCATCCTATGCATTAAGGTGAAAAAACATTCGACAATACCGCCCCCCGAGCCCCCGTTTTACTTACCTGGCCCCTCGAAAGTCCCACGCTCGTCCCCGTCATCCTCTTCGTTTTTCAGCCTGGCCGCCGATTGGCTACACTGGATGGATTGAAAGCAGCGCAGCCATTGGCTGGCGCTGCTGTCAATCACATCCAATGACGCGGCGCGCAGGGGGCGGGGCCGAGTGATACAGTCGGTGGCTACGGCCGCCGCTGTATCACGGGAGCGCGCCCGCATTCACTCCACACCATGCGAGCTCACTCGCATTATGGTGTGGAGTCCTTGCGGGGAGGAGCCAAGACAGCCGCCGAGGGACCCCAGAAGACCAGGATCGGGGCCACTGTGTGCAAAACGAGCTGCACAGTGGAGGTAAGTATAAACTGTTTGTTATTTTTGGCCAAAAAAAAGGGAAGCTTTAGTGCTCCTTTAATGCTGGGATGGGCCTTACAGTCCTATGGGACTGGCTTCTGGAAATTTTTTCAAACATTAAATACTATTAGGCTATGGCTGTCAGTTTTACAGTCAGCCATGGCCTTTCTTTTAGGATTGCGGCCAGTTATTGCTCTAAATTTTGCGAGGCACACATGGGATAGGGATGCTGCGGCTCATGTACCACCCAGCACTGGCTATGTGGTTAGTATGTGGCCACCCAAGCCATTGCTAAATGCTGTTCGGTATTCAGCCCGAGCGGCACTTTTATCAATGGCAATTGAGACGCCAATCCTTTGGCGTCTCTTAGCAGCACTTCCGCCCTCAATTGCCGGGCGTTGGGCCTTGCACGCATGCGTTATTTTGACAGCAACTGTCTGTCAGGGGTGATTGGCGAGGATACGCACACATGCGTCGCCCTCATTCACCCACTACGCATGCGCGTCATCATAACGGCGCGAGTGCATGCTAATTGGCCGGCCTTGATGACGCTGTGCACTGTACAGCGTCTTCAGCGAGCTGCTCATATATGGGAGCTAATACCACCACTCAACAACAGGCTGTTGAAGTGTGTGGCAGCCTCCACAGTGAGGGGTCTGACCGGACTGGACGTGAGTGAGTCTTGGAGCGTTATCGGTATGTTGCATTCTATGGTTTTGGGACCAATATCTCCCTTTTTCTTTACCATTGCATTCCCCATGCACCCTGTTATAGACGCTTTCTGTTTCCTTTAGTGCCGTTCTATCCTGTGGTGTGAGGAATTCGCCCCCTCTCACACAGTACCGGTCTGTTTATCCTCTGGACGGCGGTGGGTGTGGTTTTTCACTCCCAGGCACCCTGCCTTCAGGTATTTACATGCATACATTTATATTGCGTCGCTGTGCGTTTTTTAGCACTAGAGTAACATATATCCCTTCATACACTTTGGGGTATCGGTACATACAAGTGCCAGCAACCTTTAGTCATAGTAATTACTTACTAAATATATATATATATATATATATATGTGTCTACAGGGTTCCTAGTTGAAGTACCACACCAGCTGGGACTTTCAACGACCATCTACGCCGGTCACTCTATAAGTTTGGGTATCATAACCACTATCTATTTGGGTTAGCCCACTACAAAAACTCTCCCCAAGGTAATCCTCCAACTTTTTCATTTCATATTACCCCATATTGTTTTGGGCTATCTTAATATCTAAATAATTTTTGTTGTTTTATGGTTGCTATTTTAGCTTCCTGTCCAGGCTCCTCATAATCCGTCCAGTTCCGGTTCAGTTCAAATGCTTTTCGGATATCCTTCTGAAAAGTAGGTGGCTTTACCTTACCTGATTTTTGTGTCAACAATTGGCAATTAAATTCAGGTGTAGCTAACGCTACTCCCATGTATACCTTTAGGAATGGCTTTTTTAGCCCTATATAATTCATGCAATTATGTTTCTACAGCTATCGTGAGCATCTCCATACTTATCCACGTGCTGGTGTATGGTTGGTTGTTTTTGCTGCAATATTCCCTATTAGAGATCAGGCCCTTTCATCTGGGGCAATCCCTTTTTCCATGTGTAGTTTCCGCAGAATTTAGAGGGTCGCAACAATTCTATCACACTCACCACCTTTATTGCGTTCAGTGGTGAGTGTCTCTGGTTAACCAATTGTATATCAATATTATATGTAATAACAAGACAAATGTCTTTTGTATCAAAACTATAACATTTTTCTTTGTACATTTAGAAGCTCTTGAGGAAGCGATTAGATCGCGAAACATGTCGAGCTCCAAGTTTTAAAGTTCATCAACACACTTGTGGGGTATCAACTTGGCAGTGTCCACAGTATATGTGTTGTTATTTATGTATTTATGTATATGCAGTTATCTACATGCCATCAATTATGTACCTGCTATTGTCTTTATAACATAGGTTAAATTTATGCTATGTATTCATGTAATATTACAATTTTATTATTTTTCTACAAATTATGTGCGCCTATAAAGTCCATTCTTTCCACAATCTCCATCCCAAGATGGTTGTCACACCATTTTTTTAGGCAAGTCCTGGGCCTCATGGTAGTCTCCTTTGAGACGGTACCATATGCACAATTTCACACGCAAGTGTTACAGAAGGTAATTCTGTCCAGAAGGTCAAGTGCCCTTCATCCCTGGATTGTCAAATCCGGGTGAGCCAACTAGTCAGGACCTCCCTAGTTGGTGCCCGACATCACCGGCATTTCTGTCTGGGAAGTCGTTCCTTCCTTTTTACTGGATGGGGGTCACGGCGGAAGCGGTTGGAGAGGAGTCTGGGGAGCTCAGTCAGCCGGTTTCGCTGGACTCCGGAGGAATCCCACTTGCCTATCATTGTCCTGGAACTCCGGGAAATCTGGCTTTGCCTCTCCACATGGTCTGAGGCTACAGGGGTGTCCAGTCAGAATCCAGTCGGACAAGCGCCACAGTGGTGGCGTATGTCAACCAACAAGGAGGAACAAGCAGCTCAGCTGCAGCATTGGAGGTCGCTCACCTCCTAAGGTGGGCAGAAAGGAGCGTACTAGGCCTGTCAGCCGTATACATTCCGGGTGTGGTAACTGGCAGGTGGACTACTTGAGTCGCCAGATGCTGGACCAGGGAGAATGCTCTCTACACCCGGAGGCGTTTCAGCTCCTTTGCCAGAGGGGAGGCACGCCAGTCGTATATCTCCTGGCTTCTCGACTCAATCAGAAGGTATTGAGGTTTGTGGCCAGGTCAAGAGACCCATGGGTAAACACGACAGATGCATTGATGGCACCATGGAGTCAGTACCTGCTAATCTATGCCTTTCCTCCTCTGAAGCTCCTTCCTCAGCTGCTTCACAGACTGGAGGCAGAGAGGATTCCAATGGTCCCAATTGCTCTGGATTGGCCTTGGCGTCCATGGTACGCCGATCTAGTGCATCTGGTAGCAGACGCCTCTTGGCGTCTACCGCTAAGAGAGAACCTGCTTTAGCAAGGTCCCATACGCCATCCTGTTTTTACAGTCACTGGCTTAACGGCATGGCTATTGAGAGCTAGGTGCTACGAGACCGGGGCCTGTCAGACTCGGTGATCTCTACCATGAGGAGTGCTCGGAAATCATCCCCTAGGAAGATTTACCATCGCACTTGGAAGACCTACATATCCATTTGTGAGGAAATGAGGTGACATCCGCGTACTTATTTGGTTCCAGAGTCCTGCTGTCCTTTCAACAGGGAACGGGCCAAAAAATTTAAAGTACAATTTGGGGGCAGGCTGTCTTTTTCAACGACCCCTGGTGGCTCACTCTCTAGTGAGAACGTTTGTACAGTGGGTTTGGCAGGCGGCCCCTCCGGTCCACCCTCCACTACCTCCGTGGGGCTTGTGTAGCAGACGTCCTTTTGACATCTACCACTACGAGAGGACCTGCTGTCGCAGGGTCCCATATGCCATCCTGCTTGCAGTCAATGGCTTTAACGGCATGGCCTCTTAAGTGCCTCAGAAACCACCATTTGAGAACATCAGGGAGATTCCCTTGTTGACACTTTCTCAGAAACTGGTCCCTTTGGTGGCTGTTATGCCAGCAAGACGGGTTTCTGAGCAGGCAGCCTTGTCATGCAAGCCTCCCTATCTGATCTTCCACGAGGATAAGGTGGTGCTGCGTCCGCGGCCTTCTTTTCTTCCTAAGGTCATGTTTCGACCTTCGATCTCTAGGAAGACATTGTACTGCCAACCTTGTGTCCTCATCCGTCGAATCCTAAGGAGACGACGGTGCATTTCTTGGACGTTGTCCAAGCTCTGAGAGTATGCTTGTCTGGTACTGCTCCGTTCTGGAGTCCAGACTCACTGTTTGTTTCGGTGGCTGGTGGATCCGACAGATCGTGATGAGGCTTGCGCCATGAAGGGTCAGGCGCCTCCTTTTCCCGGCGCATTTGACCAGGGCAAGAGGTGCCTCTTGGTGTTACGTCAGTTGAGACGGCTTTCTGAGCTGGCAGCCTTGTCATGCAAGGCTCCTTATCTGATCTTCCACAAGGATAGGTGGTGCTACGTCCGCAGCCTTCTTTTTTTCTAAGGTCGTTTTGACCTTCCATCTCAAGGAAGACATTGTTCTGCCATCGTGGTGCCCTCATCCGTCGAATCCTAGGAGACGATGTATTTTTTGGACGCTGTCCGAGCTCTGAGAGCATCAAGCGTCTGTTTCACCAGGTGTGTAGGGCGGCGACCTGCTCGTCTGTTCAGAAATTCACTAGACTTTACAAGTTGATGTGTGTGCATCTTTGGATGCTTCTTTCGGCTGCAAGGTATTGCAGGCGGCGATTTAGAGTTGTAACTCCTCCGTTGAGGAGCTCTCTTTTGTTTTGGGGTGACGTTGTTTTAATGCTGTTCCCACCCCTCGTTTTTGACACTGCTTTGGGATGTCCCACTTGTCAATAGGACGCTGTGTCCGTCCATGAACGAAAGAGTAAATAGGATTTTTGTACTCACCGTAAAATCCATTTCTCTGAGTTCATGGACGGACACAGCACCCACCCCTCGTTTTAAGTTTGTACTGCTTTTTGACGAACTGATCTGCAAGGTGCAGAGAGAGGGATTATACCCAGAGGGTTCGCCCCCTGAGCGGTGCTGTATAGGGTGTGGTGTGTTAACACTTTATACAAGTTTTCTGCCTAGTCACTCCTAAATGAAGGATAATACCCACTTGTCAATAGGAAGCTGTGTCCGTCCATGAACTCAGAGAAATGGATTTTACGGTGAGTACAAAAATCCTATTTTTACACACCTTGAATATGCCATCCAGTTCTGGTCTCCAGTCCTTTTGAAGGGATGTTCTGTAACTGGATAGTCCAGAGAAGAGCAGCAAAACCAATAAGAGGGCTAGAGGATATCAGTTATGGGGAACGATTACAAACATTAAACTTCTTCTCCCTGGAGGGGATATAATGGTGATATACAAATATCTTAATGGTGATTCCAGCATTGGGGAAAAAACTGTTTGGTCTCAGGTCACTTAAGAAGACGACATAGCCATTCAATTGTTGGACAAGAAGTAGTTCCACATTAAACCGTGTAACTGCTCTGTCGTTCCTCTGCTATCATTTCGGACAGTCTATGCTGGCAATCGAGGGAGACGGCCCTGCCTAACACCCTCCAACATACAGCAGGTGATTGATAGCCTCAGCTGTGCATATTTCCCTTTGAGACTGTGTAGAGTTGGGGTCGCTTCCCTCCTCTCAGATTCTCTTTGCTCTATGCTGTGCAGTATGTGACCCCAGATCCCTGCCCCCTGCCTTCTGGAACAAAGTTTGCTGTATAAAATGTGTGCTTTAGGAAGCCATAGAGGAGCGAGTGCAAATTATGTAGGATTTGTTTTATCTCTGTGTATTACCTGAGGCTTGTCACTTCATTTGTTATATGTAAGGGTTTACAACAACGTTAACCTTTTTGGGAATATCAAACGGCAAGGAAAGTTTCACTGCAGTTTTTATTATGAGCAGCAATACAATTGTGTAGATGTTTTAATGATTAGTAATTTTGATAGTTTACAGGTAATTGGTTATTGTATAAATAAGGTCTTAGGTGAGTTGACAGATAAGTGTTTTGTGACACAGCTGATTACTTCAATTGCGTCCAAATCTTTTTCATTTGTCTTGGATTGCATGTGCAAGGGTTAAAACCCTAAAGTGGAACTTCCGCTCATCGGAACCCTCCCCCACTCTGGTGTCACAATTGACAGCTTTCAGGGGGTGCAGATACCTGTCTAAGACAGGTATTTGCACCCACTTGCGGGAGTCCTCTCTGCGGGAAATCTGCGGGAAGTACCTCACTTCCCGCAGAATACCCGTTGTGTTCTGGGAGACACTCGGCTCCCAGAACACACGGGGACCAGTCAGAACGACGCAGCACGACTCGCGCATGCGCCGTAGGGAACCGGGCAATGAAGCCGCAAGGCTTCACTTGCTGGTTCCCTCACCGAGGATGGCGGTGGGGGCAGCAGAGTGACGAGCGATTGCTCGTCCTCTGCTGCGGACGTCGCTGGACTCCAGGACAGGTAAGTGTCCTAATATTAAAAGTCAGCAGCTGCTGTAGCTGTAGCTGCTGGCTTTTAATATTTTATTTTCGGCGGAGCTCCGCTTTAAGTGAGGCTACTTCCATGCAACAAGCGGCAGGGAACTTCTGTAAGTGAAATTGGAGTCCAGAAACATTTATTAGAAATAAAAGTCCATCATATGTCAAGGTCTTTGACGCACCCCTCCTTCCTCAGGGCTTCAGAAAATGTGACTTCTATATTTATAAACCTAAAGGGAAGCAGTGTCAGCAGATTGTGTAGACTAAAAAGTCAGCATCACCATATTGTGCATTATGACACTCAATTGGCAATTTTTTTTTTTTTTTTTTTTTTGTAGTGCATATCTTGAAAAAAATATGGTTGTCATATGTAACAGTAATCTTTTCCTGTACAGAATTTTTCATATGTAAGCCACTTCTGTGCAGTGGTTAAGTTTCTTGACTATTTTTTAATAACAATGAATGTTTCTTTTGCAGTCTTGTGTCCTACCTAGGAATTTTCTATCTCCATTGAACGACCTCACTCGTGTTTCAGAAGATGCATTTTTCATGGACACCTAGAAGTCCCTCATTGTTAAATTACCATAGAGGATCTGCTTTCATCTGCATCCTGTATCAGTTTTGGCGATTTGGTGTTTTGAGCATGTTGATATGATTAATCAGCTGTTGCCCTTGTCTGTGGTAGCAGAGTGTTTGGAGCTCCTCATTGCTTATGTAGAGTACATATAACTTGTCCCTTAGGTTGGATAAATTTGATTTGCGATTCATGAGATTAGGACAAATGTACAGTTTTAACTTGTTTTTATGCCTCTAGTTCTATTTTTACAGTACATGTAAGTAAAAATGTGCAATGACCCATTAATTTTAAGATGAGAACACAAAAGTTTCATATAGTTTTATCAAATGGCAGAAACAAAAGTTTCATACAGATGTATAGTTTTATCTAACAGCTGATGATAAAATCGCACATTTCAGGAATATTTTCTCATTTAGTCTAGTATAAAAGTGATCATATACAAATTGCACTGATATATAAACTATTTTTTTTTTTCTCTTAAAAGGTAAAAAAAAATTTAAACTTCACAAAATAAAAAATATAAGCACTACAAATTATGTCAGCAAAAGTCCACTTTAGGAAACAATGCCACTTTGCTCCTTCTAGACAAAGCGACAAAATGCCCCTTTTTTTTATCCTGTCCATACCTTTCCCACACTCCATTGCAGTCCTAATCATGTGAGCTCCTTCTCTGATTGTTATATAGTCTGGTTCATCTAGTTCAACCAATATTTTGTGTTGGAGCTTAAATAGGGTTGAGTCTCTCCTCTCCCTAGGAAGAGGCACTGTGTTATGGAAAGAATACCCAGGCTTCCTCATTTCTGAGTACTTTGTTGCTGTGTGGGGGACATGGACATGGAGAAGATAAGTATGAATGGGTCCTGACTAAGTAAAGTGAGATTCTCTTTTTAAATGGAACATGTCAGGTTAGAGGAATGAATTAAAACATTTTTTTGAAGGTGCAAGCTTCATGGCGTTTCCCTCAACCTTGATTTATTATTTTGTCCCAACGGGCATGTACTGGCCATTGGGACTGCTGGGAGTTTTCCTGTGGGCGGATGGCTCAGTGGGACGGTTTTTAAGCAGAGTTCGTGTGGAGCATGGTCGCAAACAGCGTCAGGGATTTGGGGAAGGTGGTCAGCGAGGAGGGCAGTATGATGTGAGGGCCCAGGAGGGAGAAGAGCTCCACCCCCTTCCTGACCACTGAAGAGGCAAACAGGAGTGGACGCGGCCACCCCCGGCGCTCCCAAAACCTCGATTCCTCCACCTCCTCTGCTCCAAGAACAGTGCGGCCCGGGCCGGTAGACAGGCAGACTGGGGGCCTGGAGGAAGAGGACAGGCAGGAGGCAGAGGCTGCCAAGGAGCCGCTGGAAGCGAGAGCACCCCAGGGACATTGCTTTGTGGTCCGTCTCAGCCCTCCCCCTCTGTGTTTCTCAGCCCTCCCCCTCTGTGTCTCTCAGCCCTCCCCCTCTGTGTCTCTCAGCCCTCCCCCTCTGTGTCTCTCAGCCCTCCCCCTCTGTGTCTCTCAGCCCTCCCCCTCTGTGTCTCTCAGCCCCCCCCTCTGTGTCTCTCAGCCCCCCTCTCTCTCTCAGTGGGGGCCTGGAGGAAAAGGACAGGCGGGAGGCGAAGGCTGCCAAGGAGCAGCTGGAAGCAAGAGCACCCCGGGGACAGTGCTATGTGGTCTGTCTCAGCCCTCCCCTCTTTCAGCCTCCACTCTTTTTCTCTCAACCCCCCTTCTGTCTCTCTCAGCCCTCCCCTTTTGTCTCTCTCAGCCCTCCCCTTCTCTCTCTCTCAGCCCTCCCCTTCTCTCTCTCTCAGCCCTCCCCTTCTCTCTCTCTCAGCCCTCCCCTTCTCTCTCTCTCAGCCCTCCCCTTCTCTCTCTCTCAGCCCTCCCCTTCTCTCTCTCAGCCCTCCCCCTCTCTCTCTCAGCCCTCCCCCTCTGTGTGTCTCTCTCAGCCCTCCCCCTCTTGCTCTCTCTCAGCCCTCCCCCTCTCTCTCAGCCCTCCCCATCCCCCTCTCTCTCAGCCCTCCCCCTCCCCCTCTCTCTCAGCCCTCCCCCTCCCCCTCTCTCTCAGCCCTCCCCCTCTCTCTCAGCCCTCCCCCTCTCTCTCAGCCCTCCCCCTCTCTCTCAGCCCTCCCCCTCTCGCTCTCTCTCAGCCCTCCCCCTCTCGCTCTCTCTCAGCCCTCCCCCTCTCGCTCTCTCTCAGCCCACCCTCTCTCTCTCAGCCCACCCCCTCTTGCTCTCTCTCTCTCAGCTCCCCTCTCGCTCTCTCAGCTCCCCTCTGTCTCTCAGCACCCCCTTCTGTCTCTCAGCCCCCCTCTGTCTCAGCCCCCCCTCTGTCTCTCTCAGCCACCCCCCCTCTGTCTCAGCCCCCCTCTCTCTCTCAGTGGGGGCCCGGAGGAAGAGGGGCAGGTGGAGGCTGCCAAGGAGCAGCTGCAAGCGAGAGGACAGTGCTATGTGGTCTGTCTCAGCCCTCCCCTCTTTACCTCGCCCCCACTCTTTCAGCCCCCACTCTTTCTCTCAGCCCCCCCTTATGTCTCAGTCCCCCCTCTCTCACCCCTTTTCCTTCAACCCCCCCTCTCTCTTACCCTCTCATGATATACAGTAATGGATGTGGGGGCCTTTTGATGTGCGTAATTTTTTTTGTGGAGCCGCATTTTATTTTTGGACCCAGGCAGCACAATGTCTTGGCCAGCCCTGCCTATAAGAGAGATAAAGTAGAACGGCTAATGGCCAGTGAAGGGGGGGCTTGGGTGGCCATCAGGGTTGGCTGGCCGGAGGGGGGAGGTGTTTGTCTGTCCGGTATGGGAGAGACCGGTCACCTGCACTGCCCATTACCTCTCTTCACTTCAAGGTGCGCAACCCGGCTCAGCCTCAGCGCTACTGCATTGCTGAAAGGCAGCAATGCCGGTATCTGAAATTCCAGCCAATGAGGCTGTAGCAATGTTCCTACATGATGTTAGCCCTCCCACTTCACTTGTTTTTGTGCGTGTTTGCAAAATTAAAGTGGGCCGGTCTGGATGAAGTTTAGGGCCAAATTTTTGTCCCAGTCCAGCCCTGGGTCCCAATATATGCAAACAGTCGGAGCTAAGAAGACCCAGATATTCCGTAAAAAATTGTTTCTGCTGGTCTGTTACTAGTAAATATGGGTTAATGTAATTTATACAAAGGCTGCTTTCACACTGAGGCGCTTTGCAGGCGCTAGAACGCTAAAAATAGCGCCTGCAAAGCACCTTGAAAGTGCCTCTCCTCTCACTCCAATGTGAAAGCCTGAGTGCTTTCACACTGGAGCGGTGCACTGGCAGGACGGTAAAAAAGTCATGCAAGCAGCATCTTTGCAGCGCGGTAGGAACGGTGTATACACCGCTCCTAAAGCACCCCTGCCCATTGAAATCAACCCTTTTTCAGCCACTACCAGGGGTAAAAGCTCCCCGCTAGCGGCTGAAAACTTCTGCAAAAACTACGGTAAAGCGCCGCTAGAAATAGCGGCGCTTTACCGCCAACGCCTTAGTGTGAAAGCAGCCAAAATTACTGTAAGACCCCTTTCACACTGATGCAGTTTTCAGGCATTTTGGCGCTAGAAATAGCGCCTGAAAACTACCTCCCATTCATTTAAATGGGTGCTTTCACACTGGGGCGGTAGAAAAAGTCCTGCAAGCAGCATCTTTGAGGCGTGTTTGCAGCGCTATAAAAAGTTCTCCAAAAACACCCCTGCCCATTGAAATGAATGGGCAGCGATTCCAAAGCGCCTTGAAAGCGCTGTAAAACGTGTTCTCACATGACCTTAAAAAAAGCGAAAAAGCGCTGCAAAAACTACAGCGCTTTAGCGGCTGTTTTAGCAGCGCTTCAGTGTGAAAGGGGTCTAACAGTTTCTACTTTTATAAATTGTATGATGTGCTATCGAACAGTATTCAGGCGACATGTTGCACTTGTGCATGTTTCAAAGTTTGAGATTTGTGTATTTTTATTTATCATGTTAAGGGAAGACTCTTGAATGCACAGTGTTATTTTTACTCTTTAATAACTATAACATATTTTTAGAAGACTAATGCGTTAACATTGATCAATAGGGTGGGTCGATGTGTGTTTTATGCTATATTGTCATGCATTTTTTTACATTAGACACATCTTATCCCCAGTATCATTTATGTAAGGACATGGATATTGAGTTGGTTCATATTGTTTACATTGAAAACTTGTTTTCTCTGATAGATTTCTACTTTAAATCTTTCATCTGTCTAATGGAGTACACTTTTATAGACCTAATTAACTGCATTCTAACAAGATTGGATTATTTATTTTGTCTGTATTTCACAAGATAATGGCAAAAGGCCGCTAGATGCATACTTGCAACTCCAAGTCCAAAGGCCTGCTTCCATCTTCACATTCTTAGTCAAGTCTTTTTTTTATTTTTATTTTTTAATTTGTTAGGCTAGGTCTAGGGCAATCGGGGGAACAGTACAATTGTCAAAGTATACTTGCCACGTATCACATAATTTAATGGGAGTTCTTGCTGTTGGCAGGCTGTGATCCTGTTGTAATATAAAGTGAGGGGTAGGCAAGTCCAAGCTTGACTGACACGTACTGTCATTTGCCTGTATTTTTTTTATTTTTTGCCACATTTCTTTTACTATAGGTAACCTCTAAGCCTGGTAATAAAATGTATGTACACCCTAACAACATATTAATTTGACCTCCTCTTATTTTCTCCCTTTTGGTCTGCCATACCATTAAAAGGATTTTATTATATCTGTTTAATTACAAAAAAGAATTCATAAGGCCCCTTTCACACTGGGACGGGCAGGTGCGGTGGCGGTATAGGGGCGCGATTTTTAGCGCCGCTATACCGTCGTATTTACCGCGATATTCGGCCGCTAGCGGTGCGGTTTTAACCCCCGCTAGCGGCCGAAAAAGGGGTTTATACTAGGGTTGTCCCGATACCGATACTAGTATCGGTATCGGCACCGATACCGAGCATTTCCCCAAGTACTTGTACTCGGGGGAAATGCTCCGATGCTTCACCCGATACCTGGGCAGTCAGGGATGATCGGTGCGGCGGGGGGAATTACAAGCACTGATCTGCCTGTATACATTTCAATAAAGCCTGACAGCTTCTCCCCGGACCCCCCCCCCCCCTTTTTAGCTGCTTTAGTGAAATTTATACAGCGGTGATCGGTGCTTGTAACTCCCCCCCAACACGCACTGATCACCGCTGACTGTCACTGAATCTTTCTCCGTGCTGCTATACTCTTCCACGCTCTGTGTCCCCCTGTGTGCTGTTCTCCCCCTCCGTGCTCTGTGTCCCCCTCGGCGCTGCTCTCCCTCTCCGGTTCGTTGTCCCCCTCTGTGCTGCTCTCCCCCTCCGTGCTCCCCTCGGTGCTGCTCTCCTTCTCCGGGTGTCCTTGTATCCCCCTCCGTGCTGCTGCTGTCGGCGCTCCGTGCCCGTGTCCCCCTCCTGCTGCTCTCCCCCTCTGCGCTCCGAGTCCCCCCACCATGTCCTCCTCCACCCCCTCTGTCCTCGGTATCTCAGGATGGAGAGCGGTGGTAGGAGCCGCTAAAGCCGTCTCCTTTTTCGAATGAACAGAGTCAGTGATCACTGACTCTATTCATTCATATAACTGAAACATCGTAACCTGTGTTTACGATGCTTCAGTTTATGAATGGAGAGGAGCCTCCTGTCCATTCATTTTAGCTGAGGCTGCAGAGAAAGGGACTGGGGAATCTGTGTCCCTCGTCCCTTTCTCTGTCTCATAGGGGAGATGTCAGAGGTCTGTTAAGACCCCTGAAATCTCACCAAAGCCATCCAACAGCGCTAAAAATAAAAATAAAATGAATTGTAAAAAATAATAAAAATAAAAAATACACACTGACACAATCCACTCCCCCCCCCCCCTAAAAAAATTTTTAAAAATAAAGCACTGTAAAAAAAAAAAAAAAAATTGAAAAAAAAAAAAAAATACTGACACATGACATTAAAATAAAGTATCGGTATCGGCGAGTACTGGAAAAAAAGTATCGGTACTTGTACTCGGTCTTAAAAAAAGGACAACCCTAGTTTATACCGCCCGCAAACCGCCGCTGCAGGCGTTATTACCGCGGTGTCCCATTGATTTCAATGGGAAGGAACGGTATACACACCGCTCCTTCAGCGCTCCAAAGATGCGGCTTGCAGGAGATTTTTTTTCCTCCTGCCAGCGCATCGCCTCAGTGTGAAAGCCTTCTGGATTTCACATGGAAAATGCTGGGGCAGGATTATTTCAGGCGTTGTGCTATTTTTAGCGCTAAAACGACTGAAATACGCCTCAGTGTGAAAGGGGCCTAACTGTTTTATGTCCTGTTTAGTTCATATTGTGGACTACAAACTAACCAATTAATCCCTTAGTGGTAGAGATGAGAGTGGGAGGTGTTCTGTAGTTTACCAGGAGATGAATGGGCAGAGCTAAAACCATTTCATGAGATTAGAAAAGGCACTGCTATGTAGTCCGCCAAAACATAAATTAGAAACTGAGTGCATTTCTGTCAGATAAACAAGTACTTTTCTGTAGTTGAAGGGTCTAAAGGATAAAACCTGCTTATTCATTCCATTCATGTGGTAAGGGAAAAAAAATCCACATCAGTTGCTCTCATGACATGGCTAAGCAGGAATAAAAATACTGTTTAATGATGCAGTAGGAGTTTCCACTTTGCTGTCTGACAGTGGATAATGTTGAGTGGTAGTGGGTGGTGGTGGTGGTCAGACAAAACACAATAAACATAGTTACTCGACTAGAGACTGAAGCCTCGTACACACGATCGGATATCCTATGGATTCTAATCCGATGGTTTTGTCCATCGGAAATCCGATGAAGCTGACTTCCATCAGTCTTGCCTACACACCATCAGTCAAAAAACCGACCGTTCCAAACGCGGTGACGTAAAACACTCCGATGAGCCGAGAAAAATGAAGTTCAATGCTTCTGAGCATGCGTCGACTTGATTCTGAGCATGCGTGCGTTTTTTATCCGATGGACTTGCCCATAGACGATCAGAGTTTTCGATCGGTTTTTTATCCATCGGAAAAATTAAAAACATGTTCTATTTTTTAAAACCGATGGAAAAAAGACTGATGGGTCCCATACACGACCGGTTTGTCTGATGAAAACAATCCATCGGACGGTTTTCATCGGTAAAACCGATCGTGTGTACAGGGCTTAACTGTTCTGCCATTGCAAGAAAAGTGGGTAAAAGAAAGTATTGTATATGTGTGGTTACAAAAGCCAGACCAAGATTTAGAAGGCAGTTGAATGTTTTGATGCTTTAAATTCGTTCTGCTGACCTAGCACGTTTATCAGTATAATTGGGCAAGGATTTGTGGTTATGTAATTTCAGCTAAAGGGAATATTTAATAATCGTATGTTGCTTGATCACTTATTTACAATTAGCATTTTACAGTTGCATGTATACTTTGGATAAGAAATGTGCTTAAAGTTGAATGACACATATTTCACATAAGATTGGATGTTTTGTAGAATACTTGCAGCTCAAACCGGTACAACACTTTAGTTGTACCGTGGATACTCTGTTCTAATTTTCTTTCCTTTTTAAGTAGTTTCACAAAATAATTACTTTTTTAATTTGCAGTTTTTTAATCAGCAATATTTAATTTTATCAGTTTTCTAATGATCCTTTGTTAAAACATTATATGATAGCAATGTTTTTTCTTCCAAGAGTATTCTCTTAAGCTTTACTCCCTGTGAAGTCACTACCCTGAAACCACTGTGTGGTTTGGAGCTTCCATTAGTGACTTTTAATATAGGTGCCTGAGCTTTAATGGCAGATTCTTTTTAATTGCAAGGTTGCTAATGATTTTGAGGAAGCCAGATGTGACATGCTCCACAGTTTTTACATAAGATAATAAAATATTTACATGGTCTTCAGGTGTTAATTACCCATTCAATATGTGTACAAAATATATTAAAGCTGCTGCCATTTTTCATTCACCAATTGTTTCCATTTAGTATAAATGTAAATGTCATTAATATGTTGCAAAGTTTTTGTTTTTAATTCTGTATGTAGTTTTATGTTGCATTTTTTGTTTTATTCATCATGGAGCAAAAAGCAAGTCCAAAATAAATATTGATTTACATGTAAAACTGTATTTTTCCTTTTTAATGCTTGTAATTTATGGTATGCTTGCTGGCTTATATGGGTTGTATCCATTACCTAACCCTTTAGAACTCAACAAAACTTGTAATGTTTACAACAAATTTAGTTAACTCTAAAAATGCTAATTAGTAGTCTATAGCCAGGCATTTTGCTGACTGAGAGCTGTTCAAATATGTTGGGGCCTTTCCGTCTAGTTAACTTTTGCTCTTTATAGTTTTAGTACAATAGCAATTTATGTTGGCAACATATTCTTTGCAATTACTTCCAGCGAGCATTGAACTATTCACAGACTTCCCTGACTTAAAAGGACGTTACACATTTATGTCCCTCCCATCGTGGTGGTTTAACAGCTCTCATGATTGGCTGTCAACCATTAAAGGATATACCCTTTATCGCAAGGATAGAGAGGGTAAAAAAGGGGGAGGGGTATGCCTATATATCAAGAATAATGTACAAGTGAATGTGAGAGATGACAAAGCTAAAGGAGCTAGGGAGGAGGTGGAATCCTTATGGGTAGAGCTCCAAAGGGATGAAGCTAAGGGGAAAATAATACTGGGAGTATGCTATAGGCCCCCTAACCTGAGGGAGGAGGGGGAGACAAATCTCCTATCACAATTTGGATTAGCAGCAAGAATGGGAAGTGTTATCATAATGGGGGATTTTAATTATCCAGACATAGACTGGGTGGAGGGAACCACACATTCTTCTAAGGCTCGCCAGTTCCTAAATTTCTTGCAGGACAATTTTATGGGTCAGATGGTAGACGCATCAACTAGAAATAAGGCGTTACTGGATCTACTGATTACCAACAATACAGACCTGATCACGGATGTGGAAATACGGGGTAATTCAGGTAACAGCGATCACAGGTCAATTGACTTCGGTATAAATCGCACAAATAGGAAACATAAGGGGAATACAAAGACACTGAATTTCAAAAGAGCTAACTTCCCTAAACTACAAACCTTGCTAGAAGGCATACATTGGGATAAAATCTTAGAAACAAAGAACACGGAGGAGAGATGGGTTTGCTTTAAGAGCATATTAAATTAGGGCATTAGCCAATGCATCCTATTGGGTAATAAATTTAAAAGAGCAAGCAAAAGTCCTGGATGGCTTAACTCTAACTTTAAGCAAAAGAGAAGGCCTTCAAAAAATACAAGGTTGAGGGATCAGCATTCAGACTTTATAAAGAATGCAACAAGAAATGTAAGGGTGCAATTAGGGCGGCTAAGATAGAATATGAAAGACACATAGCGGAGGAGAGCAAAAAAAATCCCCAAAAATTCTTTAAGTATGTAAACAGTAAAAAAGGGAGGACAGACCTTATTGGCCCCATAAAGAATGAGGAAGGACATCTGGTTACAAAGGATGGGGTGATGGCAAAGGTATTGAATGTATTCTTCTCCTCAGTCTTCACGAGGGAATCGGGGGGCTTCAGTAACCAAAACTGCAGTATCTATCATCATGATACATCACAGGAAGCACCTCCATGGTTAACAGAGGACAGAATTAAAATTAGACTTGGGAAACTTAACATTAATAAATCACCGGTACCAGATGGCTTGCACCCGAGGGTACTTGGGGAACTCAGTCAAGTAATTGCCAGACCATTGTTCCTAATTTTTACTGACAGTCTGCTGACTGGATTGGTACCAGCTGATTGGAGAAAAGCCAATGTAGCACCAATATTTAAAAAGTACCCAAACTACATCCCTGATAATTTCAGACCAGTTAGCCTAACATCAATAGTATGTAAGCTCTTGGAGGGGATGATAAGGGACTATATACAAGATTTTAGTAATGAGAACGGTATCATTAGCAGTAATCCGCATGGATTCATGAAGAATCGTTCTTGCCAAACCAATCTATTAACCTTCTATGAGGAGGTGAGTTGCCATCTAGATAAAGGAAGGCCCGTAGATGTGGTCTATTTGGATTTTGCAAAAGCATTTGACACAGTTCCCCATAAACGTTTACTGTACAAAATAAGGTCCGTTGGCATGGACCATAGGGTGAGTACATGGATTGAAAACTGGCTACAGGGGCGAGTTCAGAGGGTGGTGATAAATGGGAAGTACTTGGAATGGTCAGGGGTGGGTAGTGGGGTCCCCCAGGGTTCTGTGCTGGGACCAATCCTAATTTGTTCATAAACGACCTGGAGGATGGGGTAAGCAGTGCAATCTCTGTATTTGCGGATGATACTAAGCTAAGCAGGGCAATAACTTCTCTGCAGGATGTGGAAACCTTGCAAAAAGATTAATGGGGTGGGCAGCTACATGGTTTAATGTAGAAAAATGTAAAATAATGCATTTGGGTGGCAAAAATATGAATGCAATTTATACACTGGGGGGAGAACCTCTGGGGGAATCTAGGATGGAAAAGGACCTGGGTGTCCTAGTAGATGCTAGGCTCAGCAATGGCATGCGATGTCAAGCTGCTGCTAACAAAGCAAACAGAATATTGGCATTCATTAAAAAGGGGATTACCTCCAGAGATAAAACGATAATTCTTCCGCTCTACAAGACTCTGGTCCGGCCGCACCTAGAGTATGCTGTCCAGTTATGGGCACCAGTCCTCAGGAAGGATGTACTGGAAATGGAGAGAGTACAAAGAAGGGCAACAAAGCTAATAAAGGGTCAACATACAGGCATATACAAGGTAATACTGACATATAATCACACACATAGGTTGGACTTGCTGGACTCTTGTCTTTTTTCAACCTCACCTATGTAACTATGACTGCACAATTCTCTGATCATATTCCATTGACTTCTGCCTATGAAGGTTACATAGGAGGGGGCCATAAATGTCATGTGTTAAAGCGGAGTTCCAACTACATTAACTATTTAAAAAAAACAGCATGCACCGTCCCGTACCGCCCCATACTCGCGCATGCGCATTCTTCCCCGCGGCGCCGGAAGTCCCTGCCCCGTTGTGATGGCAACGAACATAATGTAAACAGGAAAACAAGTAGGCAGACATTCAACACGCAAAAAATATCTTAGAGACGTTGAGGATTCTAAATCTCACAACGTCTTTAAGTGGCAGGAGAACTATCGTGATATGTTTGAAAAACCGGGTGAAAGTGTCAACATAGAGGAGGGAGAAGCAGATGTACCCACCTCTTTACTTCCCAGTATAGAGTACTTGAGACCCTCGCTGGGTCCTCCTCCTCCAAACCCAGGATATCGGGGATATGGAACGATGACCACAGGGGGGAACCGGACCCCCCAACAAAAAGGAAAAAAGGGTAATCAGAACCCTGGAAGACCTCCATTGCGTGGAGCTAATAATTATTATCCACCTCCTTATCAACATTCTAGGAATCAGGGTAGGTTCCCTAGTTCTGGACCGAATCTTGGAGGGAACAGGGGTAATAGACACCCACAAGGATATAATCAATATCCACCAAATTCTTATACCTATCCCCAGAACAGACCCAACGATGGGGGTCAGTATAATCATTATGATGATCCCATGTATATGACTCATCCCAATGATGGTTATAGGGGAGGAGGTCCCTCTTCTCCACAGGCACCCTGGAGACAGGATGTCCCCGTAAGGAATCAATATGGACCCCTCCAGGGATATGAAGACCAGAAAGAGATGGAGGATTTTGCCAACATGGGACCACGGAACGCAGGAAATTTACAAACCCATGCCTATGATGGTCCCCCTGTGGCAGCTCCCCTAAGAAACAAAACAGATAATTTTTTAGGAAGAGGTCGGGGAAAAAAGGGAAGACTAAGAGAGGATGTAGAGGAGGGCAGCGGTGCCACTCCCAAAAAACTAAGGAGGAGGTAGTGTGTCGGGGGGTGTTCAATCTAAGTGGAGAGGAACTCACCAGGGAGGAAAAGATAACGCTCAACCAAGGACTTAAATATGCACCAAGGAAATCTTTAAACAAATTCCAAATGTTCCTAGACGTGCAAAAGTACGCTAGAAAATTGAGTATAAAACGTCATTTTCTGTCTAACCCCATTGTTAGAAATGATACTTCGGGAGAAGGGCAAAACAGAGAAGGAACAGGATTGAGGAATGCATCCTTGTTCAATCCCCCATACAACACTGGGGAGAGCAAAGCTTGGGACTTTTGAAGGGGACGTGAGGAGAGTTCACGTTCCCATCCCTGGAACATATGATAGGAAGGGGGAAGTTTGGGACTTTAGATGAGGCGTACATGGTGGGACCAGACAAATTCACATAGGTGCAAACATATGTATGTTTATTGGACCAATGATCGACATGGTATGAGAAAAACGTAGTTGCATACATACACCAGGGGTAATGTTCTAGTACAAACATGATAAACAGCATATATAACAACATGGCACATCAGGTGATACAATAATAACATGTCCTTCATGTAATGAAAGTGAACTAAAATATCAACAGAGGGTAAAACTATCTAAAAATGATCAATGTGTGTTGGATGCATCAGAGTAAGGCTCGACGCGTTTCATGGACTTGTGTCCACTCCTCAGGAGCCAAGTGCATCCATATTCTATAAAAAAGAAAGAAACAGTAGATACCCAGATGATATAATTAGATTGCCCGAATAAGGGATGAACAACAAAAATTTATATAAATGTTAAAAATTGGGATGTGACTGGCCATGCCAAAGGGTACTCACATATGACCCAGAGGTTGTGTCCATATAGAAGCACAGGTCAGGGACAGGCCAATCAAGTCTAGCCCGGGAGCAGAGAGGGGGACCCAACGGGAAATCCGGAGAAACGCACACCATCCCTCATGAGTAGATCGAATTTCTATAGTATAAGGAATAAATACTAATGGATATCTATGGTAATGAACGTCAAAGGAGTAAACTAAAAGTAACTGGTGACCCAGAGCTATAGTATTAAGATGGGTTTACCTGGTTAGGTCCAACGAGAGTACAAAGCCCAATGGGAACAGGGAGGTCTGGATGTAACTACTGCTATGCTGACTCAACAGCAGAGTGTGGATGGATGGGGAATGGAGCGCGGCCCCAGGAAGCCCCCAGACTCCCCCTCAGCATCACGCTGGCACGACAATGCAGGAGAGACGTCACGGCTGGAAGCCTGTGTGTCTCACCGCATGTCAGCCAAGTTTGTATGCCGGACGCGTGCATGACTGACCGTCAGTCAAGACGTCACACGCACAGCGCCAGGGGCGTGATGCCGATGCGCGGTGACAACGCCCCCCCGCCCCCACACACACACACACATCCAAGTGACGTGGAAGGGAGGGCGCAACAGCGCGCATCGCAGCTCCCAGGTAAACAGGCATGAGCCAAACCCCCCGGCCGTGGATCAAAAGGAACACAAAAAAGGGGCTGCAAAGAGTAAGAAAGTACAAAACTAGATGAATATATATGGTGGATGCAAACTGGGTTCTAATTCTGACGTGAGGAATTATGGTCTGACACACTTAAGTTCAGCCATAAGAAAATGTAAGGTCCCACGTATAGTACACCTCCATCCCTATTTCGTGATACAACACTGGGGAGAGCAAAGCTTGGGACTTTTGAAGGGGACGTGAGGAGAGTTCACGTTCCCATCCCTGGAACATATGATAGGAAGGGGGAAGTTTGGGACTTTAGATGAGGCGTACATGGTGGGACCAGACAAATTCACATAGGTGCAAACATATGTATGTTTATTGGACCAATGATCGACATGGTATGAGAAAAACGTAGTTGCATACATACACCAGGGGTAATGTTCTAGTACAAACATGATAAACAGCATATATAACAACATGGCACATCAGGTGATACAATAATAACATGTCCTTCATGTAATGAAAGTGAACTAAAATATCAACAGAGGGTAAAACCATCTAAAAATGATCAATGTGTGTTGGATGCATCAGAGTAAGGCTCGACGCGTTTCATGGACTTGTGTCCACTCCTCAGGAGCCAAGTGCATCCATATTCTATAAAAAAGAAAGAAACAGTAGATACCCAGATGATATAATTAGATTGCCCGAATAAGGGATGAACAACAAAAATGTATATAAATGTTAAAAATTGGGATGTGACTGGCCATGCCAAAGGGTACTCACATATGACCCAGAGGTTGTGTCCATATAGAAGCACAGGTCAGGGACAGGCCAATCAAGTCTAGCCCGGGAGCAGAGAGGGGGACCCAACGGGAAATCCGGAGAAACGCACACCATCCCTCATGAGTAGATCGAATTTCTATAGTATAAGGAATAAATACTAATGGATATCTATGGTAATGAACGTCAAAGGAGTAAACTAAAAGTAACTGGTGACCCAGAGCTATAGTATTAAGATGGGTTTACCTGGTTAGGTCCAACGAGAGTACAAAGCCCAATGGGAACAGGGAGGTCTGGATGTAACTACTGCTATGCTGACTCAACAGCAGAGTGTGGATGGATGGGGAATGGAGCACGGCCCCAGGAAGCCCCCAGACTCCCCCTCAGCATCACGCTGGCACGACAATGCAGGAGAGACGTCACGGCTGGAAGCCTGTGTGTCTCACCGCATGTCAGCCAAGTTTGTATGCCGGACGCGTGCGTGACTGACCGTCAGTCAAGACGTCACACGCACAGCGCCAGGGGCGTGATGCCGATGCGCGGTGACAACGCCCCCCCGCCCCCACACACACACACACATCCAAGTGACGTGGAGGGGAGGAGGAAGGGAGGGCGCAACAGCGCGCATCGCAGCTCCCAGGTAAACAGGCATGAGCCAAACCCCCCCGGCCGTGGATCAAAAGGAACACAAAAAAGGGGCTGCAAAGAGTAAGAAAGTACAAAACTAGATGAATATATATGGTGGATGCAAACTGGGTTCTAATTCTGACATGAGGAATTATGGTCTGACACACTTAAGGTCAGCCATAAGAAAATGTAAGGTCCTACCGTATAGTACACCTCCATCCCTATTTCGCGATACAACACTGGGGAGAGCAAAGCTTGGGACTTTTGAAGGGGACGTGAGGAGAGTTCACGTTCCCATCCCTGGAACATATGATAGGAAGGGGGAAGTTTGGGACTTTAGATGAGGCGTACATGGTGGGACCAGACAAATTCACATAGGTGCAAACATATGTATGTTTATTGGACCAATGATCGACATGGTATGAGAAAAACGTAGTTGCATACATACACCAGGGGTAATGTTCTAGTACAAACATGATAAACAGCATATATAACAACATGGCACATCAGGTGATACAATAATAACATGTCCTTCATGTAATGAAAGTGAACTAAAATATCAACAGAGGGTAAAACCATCTAAAAATGATCAATGTGTGTTGGATGCATCAGAGTAAGGCTTGACGCGTTTCATGGACTTGTGTCCACTCCTCAGGAGCCAAGTGCATCCATATTCTATAAAAAAGAAAGAAACAGTAGATACCCAGATGATATAATTAGATTGCCCGAATAAGGGATGAACAACAAAAATGTATATAAATGTTAAAAATTGGGATGTGACTGGCCATGCCAAAGGGTACTCACATATGACCCAGAGGTTGTGTCCATATAGAAGCACAGGTCAGGGACAGGCCAATCAAGTCTAGCCCGGGAGCAGAGAGGGGGACCCAACGGGAAATCCGGAGAAACGCACACCATCCCTCATGAGTAGATCGAATTTCTATAGTATAAGGAATAAATACTAATGGATATCTATGGTAATGAACGTCAAAGGAGTAAACTAAAAGTAACTGGTGACCCAGAGCTATAGTATTAAGATGGGTTTACCTGGTTAGGTCCAACGAGAGTACAAAGCCCAATGGGAACAGGGAGGTCTGGATGTAACTACTGCTATGCTGACTCAACAGCAGAGTGTGGATGGATGGGGAATGGAGCGCGGCCCCAGGAAGCCCCCAGACTCCCCCTCAGCATCACGCTGGCACGACAATGCAGGAGAGACGTCACGGCTGGAAGCCTGTGTGTCTCACCGCATGTCAGCCAAGTTTGTATGCCGGACGCGTGCGTGACTGACCGTCAGTCAAGACGTCACACGCACAGCGCCAGGGGCGTGACGCCTCATCTAAAGTCCCAAACTTCCCCCTTCCTATCATTTGTTCAATCCCCCAGGGAAACCGGCTCCTAGTATCACAGTGTTCAAAGACTTAGTGTTACAGGATCTGTCCCAAGTTAAATTTAAAAAGGAAAACAAAAAAAGCTCAGAAGAAGGAATTGCGTCTCTATGCAAAAGAAAAAATCTCGTGATAAGACCGGCGGATAAGGGGGGGGGATTGTAGTACTGAAAAAAGAGGACTACACAAAAGAAATGGAGGTCCTATTGTCAGACCGAGATACCTATAAAGTCCTAGACAAAGATCCTACTGAAAAATATAAAAAATCTCTCAGTATTATTGTACAGGCAGGCCACCGAAAGGGAGTGATTAATGAGAAAGAACTTGAATTTCTTGTCCCCCTGGCCCCCCGCACCCCCATTATATATTATATCCCCAAAGTCCATAAAAATCCAGTACAACCCCCTGGCCGCCCAATTGTAAGCGGAATTGATTCCCTTACATCGAGAGTGGGAAAATTCGTAGATGTTTTTTTACAACCTGTGGTAACTAAAACACCGGCCTTTCTGAAGGATTCCATGCAAGTGATCAGAGAGCTGTCGGAATGTACAGTGGAGGAGGATGTCTTGCTGGTTACAGCAGACGTAGCCTCCCTGTACACGATAATACCTCACGAATTGGGGTGTAAAGCAGCGGAATTTTTTCTTAGAAAGGAACTTTCAGTGAAAACATCTACTTTGGAATTTGTTATGAAACTGCTGAGCTTTGCAATGGAACACAATTATTTTTATTATAGTGGCCAGTTTTTCCTACAAAGTACGGGAGTTGCTATGGGGGCCAAGTTTGCCCCCAGCCTCGCTGGCCTATTTATGGCCTTGTGGGAAAATGATCAACTGTTTCCACTAGAGGAGCCCCGCCTCCTTTTTTGGCGTCGTTATATTGACGACGCCTTCTTTCTGTGGAAAGGAGATGTAGGATCACTGAGTGAATTTATGACCACTTTAAATTCAAATAATTGGGGGATTAAATTTACATATGAATACAGTTCCACTTTTGTTAATTTCTTGGACCTGGTGATATTTAAAGAAAATGGTGCTCTGTTGACCAAAACCTTCTTTAAGGGTACTGATCGCAATGGGTATATTCCAACAGATAGTGGACATCACCCCAATTAGCTCAAGGCCATACCAAGGGGACAGTTTCAACGAATCAGGCGAAACTGTTCACGTCTTGAGGACTTTGAATCACAGGCTACAATACTCAAGGATCGTTTTTTGGAAAAAGGGTATCAGCCATCCGTATTGGATAAAGCTCTCCGAGAGGTTATGTCCATGGATAGACAAGCCCTTCTGATTCCAAAAACAAAAGAAAAAAATTCTATGCCGAATGATTTCCAGTGGTCCTTTTTGACCACTTTTTCTTCCCATTTTTGGTGGGTCAACAAAATAATTAAGAAGCACTGGCCAGTTTTGAAAAGAGATAAGATTTTGGGTCCTACGCTCCCTGACTGTCCAAAGATCTTGTACAGAAGAAACCAAAATTTAAAAGACCTTGTGGCACCAAGTGTGGTTGATCCTCCACCCAGGGTTCTTATGTTTGGTCATCTAAAGGGTTTCTTTCCGTGTAAGAGATGCAAGATGTGCAGAACATCCAAAACTTTGAAAACCTCCACCTTCACCTCGCATACTACCTCCCAAGAATACAATATATCTGACTTCATAACCTGCGGCACTATAGGAGTTATTTACCTCTTACGGTGTCCGTGTGTTTTCAGTATATTGGAAGGACCACCCGTGCCCTTAAAATAAGGATAGGGGAACACCTGTCCAATATACGTAGGGGTTTCAGAAAACACAGTGTATCATGGCATTTTCGTCAGTACCACAACAGAGATCCCTCAGTACTGGAAGTAGTGGGCATTGAGAAGTATGTGCCACACTGGAGAGGTGACAACCTGAAACGTCAGATCTCACGTAGAGAGACTAGGTGGATTTTTGATATGCAGTGTTATAGCCCCTGGGGCCTTAACATCGAATGGGACATCAATTGTTATATTAATAAGAGTTGATGGGTCTCATTATAATCCCCCGTCTCACTTATAGTGTCCCTTTTTTCATCTTATTCCTATGACCCTTTATGTGCATCTACGTATGTATATGTGTGCCCACATATATTTTTGTGTGCATATATATATATATATGTATATGTGTTCTTCCCCGCAGTTCTGTAGTTCCTTTCTATGCGGCCATACCTTTTTCCTTTTCCCCCTTCCTGGTTTTGGTGCACTCAGATATGCACTGGGCTTGTGATAGGGGTTTTTGTTTTGTCTTTTTTACAAGGAAATTTATAGGAGACAGGGAACATGGTCTGGGGGCTCTTTTTTCAACATAGAAAAATATGAAAAGTAAGAAATTATTCTTCACAACTTAATTTTATAAATTCAGTTTTTTAATCTCTTAGTTTTAGTTTGACATATGGGGATATATGTATGTAGTAATGTTTGATTTTTATATCAAGTATTATTTTTTTGGTTTATATGTATATACTTTTTGTTTAACCCTCTCAGTGCCCGTTTTGCGTTACGGACATTTTGTGGGTGAGCAGAAAAGTATTAGTTATTCTTAAAGTATGAATTAATGATGCGGGTATAGATATTTCTGAGCAGGGTTGCTAGCAATGTTTAGTGGCATTTTTTTCTATAAGGTATTTAGTTGCCACCGCTGCTTTATTAATATATGTGTTTTTTTAAAAACACATTTTTATTATATATATATATATATATATATATACCGTATTTTTCGCTCCATAAGACGCACCTGACCATAAGATGCACCTAGGTTTTAGAGGAGGAAAAAAAGAAAAAAAAATCTGAACCAAATAGTGTACTAAAATATTTAATATTATAGTACTACTATAGGTGGGTGGTGAACACACAGCAATACCACACCCCTATCAAATCAGCTATACTATACCTGGGTGGTGGTGGTGGACAAAGCAACCTCCCCCCCTTCCCAGATCAGATCAGGGTGGCCAGGCAGACACAAACACCCCTTCACCCTCTTCTATCACAACAGCGCAGGTGACTGGGCAGTGGATACCATGCCAGCCCACACCTCCCACCCCCTTATCACCAGCTTACCTCAGGCAGTGGAGGACACTGCCATTACAATGCACAACCCCCCCGGCTGGCTCTCAGCCTCAGATGCACCCGGGCAGCAACTAGGAAGGACGACTGGGGACATAGTTTGCAGCAGAAGCTGCCAGTGCAAAGAGCAGGAAGTGAGACTGGACCAGACCACGGCGCTGGGGGTGTTCCAGCTGAAAAGAAAAAAGAGCAAGGGCTCTTGCTGCTTTTGGGGCGGTGTCAGATTTGGCGGGTGTCAACTGACCTGGGTACGGAGCGCACCCAATAACAATGCCACTGACACCCCCCATGTTTTGGCACATGGAGCAGACCGCCTCCCCCCACTCCCACTTGGTATGCCCCATGCAAGGATCTGCCTCACATCCTGTCCTCTCTCCTCCACAGAGAAGCCGAGCGCCGATATTCTGATCCGGCAACAGCGATTGGAGGGGCGGTGCCTGGACAGTATTCGCTCCATAAGACGCAGGGACATTTTCCCCCATTTTTTGGGGGGGAAAAAGTGCGTCTTATGGTGCGAAAAATACGGTATGTTTTTATGTTTACAAATTTTTTAGGATAACATGGGATGATTTCCGCATATGTATATATGTCATGTGGATAAAATTTGCATGGTAGGGGCACAGTAGGTATCTAATATTCTCTGTGCGCCTGCCATGTAGTTAGTTTTGTGCGCCGTGGAACCGATGAAATACATCGGGACTTCCGGTGTCACTCTCCTGCTCTTCGCAATATAAGTGTGGTGAGTGACGTCCTGGTCTAAGCCTCCTTTCTCAGACGACGCCTCTTACGGGGAAACGCCGCGTAGGGTGGAGCTCAGGACCCTGACGTCACCACGCCCCCAGCTGATTGGCTGCCGCCACAGCGGGGTTTCAGTGCTGTTTTGAAAATTTAGTTTTACTCTTTCGTCCATGGACCGACACAGCTTCTCTATTGACAAAGTGGGTATTATCCGTTAATTAGGAGTGACTAGGCAGAAAAACTTGTAAAAAGTGTTGCATCACACCTTCTACAGTACCGCCCAGGGGGCGGACCCTCTGGGTATACCCTCTCAGTCTGCATCTTCGCAGATCAGTTTTTTTCTGTCTAGCAAGGAGTAGGACATGGCTCCCTTCGGGCCCATTGGTCCGGGGAAAAAAGATATATTTTTTTACATTTGTTGTTTCCTGCGATCTTCGATCAACTGCCGACTGGGTGACAGGCTGGATCCTCGATCCTTGTAGTCTCCCCAGTTTCGGCCATCGAGCGTGTGCCGACCCTAGCTACGCGCTGGGTTTTCCACGACATGCCCGTCGCTCCACGGGTGGCCGGTGAGCTTACGCTCCAGGGCCTGCATCGGACCGCTCAGCTTCGGCTGACCTTACGGCCGAGTCGCAGCAGCCTGGCCGGTGAGCTTACGCTCCAAGGCTTGCATCGGACCGCTCAGCTTCGGCTGACCTTACGGCCGAGTCGCAGCAGCCTGTCCGGTGAGCGTCATGCTCCAGGGCATACATATGATCGTCCCTTCTGGGTCCAATCACAGCATGCCTGGCCAACAGTCACCTTCCGTGCGCGGACGATGATCTGTTTGGAATGTCTTCCAGCAGAATACATGCAGGATAGGTAAGTAAAACTCCCCTGCCTCGGCTGGGTGATTTAGCTGGACATTCCTGGAGAGATCAAGTAAGTGGTTGTGGCCCCTTTCTTCCCTCTCTCCCTGCCTTTCCCTCCTCCCTGGGCTTCTAGCTAAAGGTTGCTGGGTGCTGGGGGTCACCTAGGGGGTCCCACTGGAGCGGGGCTGGCTGTAACTAACATTTAAAAGAAATGTCATTTTTTCTTACCTGTGTTTGTGTCCTTCCTCCTCCATGCTGTCGGCGGCCATTTTGAGGTGGTCCATGCCAAGTTTGGCCTCTTGTGACTGCCCGGCGGCCATCTTCCTGTGGTTCGGCCACACCCACTGGCCCCTATCAGCTGATCGGCGGCCATGTTTGTCCACCCTGTATGCAGATATTGCCGTTCGGCAGCCATCTTTTTGTGGGCTATGGCTGCTTGACCTCTATCTTCTGTCGGCGGCCATTTTCTTAGAGCCCACATTATCTTCCATACAGACGTTTTTGGCAACCATTTTTCGAGAGCCTCCGGCCTCTAGGGTGCATTACACTGGCGCGAAAATTCACACAGGCAGTGCTGATAAAAGAAGCAGACTGACACAGCAGCAGGGGGGACAGCATCACAGGCGCAGCATAGCAGTACCTATCCAGGGTGGTGAGTCCTCTGGGTGACCCGGCCTCTCTGCAGCACAGGAGGGTGGCCTATTGATATCTTGCCTGGAGCCCTGTGAGTGTCAGCGTGTGGTCAGCATGGCATCTGAGCCAGATGTCTTCTCCCCTGAAACACCAGATTTAGCAGCTGGTGCCCCTGAGGTGTCTATGAACGCTATGACTGCAATCCTAGAGGCGTTTGCTGCCAGGGTGGAAGCAGCACACGGGAATACAGGGGGTAGTAAACGCCCCATCCCCTGCAAGCTTCTGGGGATAATTCTGGTGCAGAACCAGGTCCAGCTACGGCTCGGGGCCCAGATTCTGACGCACCAGAGACCGTGACCGGACAGTGAGAATGACTCAAAGTCCAGGTCAGTACACGAGACGGCTTTGGTATCTGACCTTATTACTGCAGTGCGGGACATGCTAAAATTGGAAAATACTGCAGAAGCAGCAGAGACTCCGGTCCACTTGGGTTTCATAGACCTGCCCGCACTGCTAAGGTGTTCCCTTGTGTGTCTTTTGATAAACTCTTATACAAGGAATGGGAGAACCCACTGAGGGTCTTTACAGCCCCAAAGAGGTTTGCGGTACGGTACCCCTTTTGAGGAGAGTTTTCTGAAGAAATGGACCTCTCCCCCCTATAGTGGACCCTCCGGTGTCCAGACTTAATAGAGCCACCACAATTCCTGTAGAAGGGGCTCCTGTTTTCTAGGACCCTGTGGATAAGAAGGCTGAAGCACTCGCTTGCTACCTATACTCAGTGGTAGGCTCGGCAGTACGCCCGGCATTGGCGGGGGCTCTAGTGTCTCACACACTTACTGAATGGGCAAGATTGCTACTCCAGGGGTTAAGGAGCGAGATGCTCCTCCTGATGAGATAACATTGGCCGACCTGTTGGTCCAGGGCCTTAGGTTTGTCTGCGAGTCAGACATGAATACTATTCCCCTGCTGTCTAAAACTTCGGTTTATGCAGTAGCAATACGCCACCTGATCTGGCTAAAAGGCTGGTCTGCGGACCAGACTTCCAAGAAAGCCCTGTTGGATCTGCCTTTTAAGGGCGACAGACTTTTTGGGGCTTCTCTGGATGACATCATCAAGGATGCCACAGGAAGTAAAAGCACTTTGCTTCCCCAAATTAGCAAGGGTAAGGGGCCACGCCAAGGGCAAGGGCCCTCCTTTACTGCACACAAGTGGTTTTTTCGTCCCCCTAGGGCGACAGGGAAAAGACCCCAGGCCGATAAAGCGCCTGCCCAAGGACAAAAGCGTCCCTGGTCCCGCATACCCAATAAGCCTGCGGACAAATTTGCGTCCGCATGAAGGTCCACCCCCACCCAGCTCTCGGGTGGGGAGACGTCTTCGCAAATTCGCGACTCAGTGGACAGCACTAATCTCCGACAGGTGTGTTTGCGAAGTAATCTCCTCAGGCTACAAGATAGTTTCTCTCTTGTCCACCGGACAGATTCAACACCTCCAATCTCCAGCTACTACCGACCCGTCGGGAGGCCCTGTATGGGGCGGTCCAGGGTCTACTGGAACGCGGGGTAGTTATTCCAGTTCCAGAACTGGAACGGGGTTTTTACTCAAATCTGTTCATTGTGCCGAAGAAGGAGGGGGTTCGTCCAAGCTTGGATCTCAGAGCCCTCAATTGCTTTGTGAAGGTACAAAGTTTTCGGATGGAGTCGGTTCGATCTGTAGTCACGGCTCTCCATCCGGGGGACTTTCTGGCCTCCTTGGACATCAAGGACGCATACCTGCATGTCCCCATATACTCCAGACACCAGAGGTTTCTGCGATTTGCTATCGGGAAGGACCACTACCAGTTTGTGGCCCTCCCGTTGGGCCTTGCCTCAGCACCCAGGACGTTCACCAAGGTGCTCGCTCCGATTCTGGCACTTCTAAGACAGCGGGGTATCGCTATCACAGGCTACTTATACGACCTTCTGCTGAAGGCCCCTTCAAGCTCAGAATTAGAGGTAAGCGTGTCCATTACCTGTCAGACTCTTCGAGACTGTGGTTGGATACTAAACACGCAAAAGTCAGTATTGGTGCCCACTCAACGCCTAGTGTACCTGGGGTTGATTCTGGATTCCTCAGAGGCAAAGGTATTCCTCCCTGTGGAGAAGTTGCAGACCCTCCGGGCTGCAGTACGGCAGCTGACTTCCAGGAATTGGTCGTCACTCCGTTTTTGCATGCGAGTGTTGGGCCTCATGGTAGCCTCCTTCGAGGCGGTCCCATATGTTCAATACCACACTCGAGTGTTACAGAAGGAAGTTCTGTTCAGATGGAACAGATGCCCTTCATCTCTGGATTATCAAATCCGAGTGAGCCACCTAGTCAGGAGATCCCTGGTATGGTGACTGACAGCACCGGCTGTAATGGCCGGGAAGTCATTTCTTCCGGTTTACTGGATAGTGATCACGACGGACGCCAGCCTTACAGGTTGGGGGGGAGTCTGGGGTGTCCAGTCGGCGCAGGGTCGCTGGACCCCAGAGGAAGCCCTCCTGCCGATCAATGTCCTGGAGATCCGGGCGATCAAGCTGTGCCTCTTCAAATGGTCTCAGAGACTGCAAGGGCGTCCAGTCAGGATCCAGTCAGACAACGCCACAGCAGTGGCATATGTCAATCATCTAGGAGGAACAAGAAGCTCAGCTGCAGCATCGGAGATCGCTCGCATCCTGAAGTGGGCAGAGAGGAGCGTACCGGCACTGTCAGCCGTGTACATTCCGGGTGTGGAAAACTGGCAGGCGGACTACCTGAGCCGCCAGATGCTGGACCAGGGAGAATGGTCCTTACACCCGGAGGTGTTCCAACTCCTCTGCCAAAGATGGGGCACACCAGACGTAGATCTTCTGGCTTCCCGACTCAATCGGAAGGTATTGAGATTTGTGGCCCGGTCAAGAGACCCATGGGCAGACGCAACGGACGCGTTGGTAGAATCGTGGGGTCAGTATCGGCTAATCTATGCCTTCCCTCCCTTGAGGCTTCTTCCTCTTCTGCTCCGCAGAGTGGAGGCAGAGGGAATTCCAATGATCCTAATCGCTCCAGATTGGCCTCAGCGTTCTTGGTACGACGATCTAGTACGTCTGGTAGCAGACGTCCCCTGGCGCCTACCACTACGGAAGGACCTGCTATCGCAAGGTCCCATATTCCATCCTGCTTTACAGTCATTGGCTTTAACAGCATGGCTGTTGAGAACCGGGTACTGAGAGACCAGGGCCTGTCAGACTCAGTAATCTCTACTATGAGAAGTGCTCAAAAACCGTCCTCTAGGAAGGTCTATCACCGCACTTGGAGGGCCTACATCTCCAGGTGTGAGGAAATGAAATGGCATCCGCGTACCTATTTGGTTTCCAGAATCCTGCTGTTTTTACAGCATGGGGTGGACCAAGGGCTTGCCCTAAGTACGATTTAAGGGACAGATATCTGCCCTGGCTGTCTTTTTTCAGCGACCCCTGGCGACTCACTCTCTCGTGAGTACATTTGTGCAGGGGGTCCGACAGGTGGCCCCTCCGGTCCGTCCCCCGTTACCTCCGTGGGACTTGAACCTGGTCCTCTCGGTGCTTCAGAAGGCACCGTTTGAGAATATTAGAGATATTCCCCTGTTGACACTTTCTCAGAAGGTGGTCTTTTTGGTGGCTGTTACGTCAGTTAGACGAGTCTCTGAGCTGGCAGCCTTGTCCTGCAAGGCTCCCTATTTGATTTTCCACAAGGATAAGGTGGTGCTGCGGCCGCAGCCTTCCTTTCTTCCGAAAGTCGTTTCGGCTTTTCATCTCAATGAAGACATTGTACTTCCATCCTTGTGTCCTCAGCCGTAGAATCCTAAGGAGTCGGCGTTGCATTCCTTGGACGTTGTCCGAGCTTTGAGAGTATACCTATCTGCTACTTCCCTGTTCCGGAAGTCAGACTCACTGTTTGTTTCGGTGGCTGGTCCCAAGAAGGGCCAAGCAGTCTCATCGGCCACCATCTCTAGGTGGATCCGACAGATAGTAATCCAGGCTTACGCCTTAAAGGGTCAGGCGCCCCCCTTTCCTGTCACGGCGCATTCGACCAGGGCAATAGGTGCCTCTTGGGCTTTCCGACATCAAGCGTCTGTTTCCCAATTATGTAAAGCGGCGACTTGGTCGTCCGCTCACACTTTCACAAAATTCTACAAAATTCATGTAGGTGCATCTTCGGATGCCTCTTTTGGCCGCAAGGTTTTACAAGCGGCTGTTTAGAGTTGCAACTCCCCCGTTGGAGGAGTGCTGTTTTGTGTTTGGGGTGAAGTTTATTTTTATGCTGTTACCACCCCTCGTTTTTTCTCTGACACTGCTTTGGGACGTCCCACTCTGTCAATAGAGAAGCTGTGTCGGTCCATGGACGAAAGAGTAAATAGGATTTTTTACTCACCGTAAAATCCTTTTCTCTGAGTCCATGGACCGACACAGCACCCACCCCTCCTTTTAAGTTTGTACTGCTTTTTGACGAACTGATCTGCGAAGATGCAGACTGAGAGGGTATACCCAGAGTGTCCGCCCCCTGGGCGGTACTGTAGAAGGTGTGATGCAACACTTTTTACAAGTTTTTCTGCCTAGTCACTCCTAATTAACGGATAATACCCACTTTGTCAATAGAGAAGCTGTGTCGGTCCATGGAGTCAGAGAAAAGGATTTTACGGTGAGTAAAAAATCCTATTTTTCTCCATATGGATGTCAGTTTACCCGTTTTAAGAATAAAGGGTACTTCGTTTTTACATGCTGCACCATGAAGTCTTCTTATTTTCTCTTCTAAATTGGTATCCTTTACATCATATGAGCGTGCCTGTAGTCTCAAGGCAAACCAGGAGTCGGAGTTTCGACGAGTGGAGTGAGGACACAGAGGACTGCATCGCTGACATCTTATTCGGTGTAGTTGCTGAGCCCTTTTGGTCCCTGTAATAGGGACCCACCTGGTCTGGTAAGCCTCCTGTCTATACATCTTGATTGAAGTATATTCCAACTTTTGAAGATCTGTCATCACTTTGATACATGCTGGCTGGCTCTGCATCATCTATGGACTTTTCCTTTGTTTGTTTATGGTTTTATTGCTTCTCCTACTGCCGTGAGAGTCAGGCAGTTAAAGCTTATGGACTTTCTTGGTGTGTTTATATACTCACTCAGTAGGGAACATTTTTTTGTTTAATTAATTTTTTTGTTTAATATTTTTATATATATAAAAAAAAAATTTGTGTGTTAGTTCATACATATACCACTTTTTGGCACGTTGGTCGCCACTTATACGGTTGCGCATTTATTATTTATTTTTAGACATTCAACATCGCTGTTTTGTTACAAATCTCTGCCACCCCGCATCCTTGTATCGCGTCACTTCCGGTTTGTAAGTACCGCAATTTTAGCCCTCGGGGAAGCCCACTGACTCCTGGGAAATTATGACACACATCTCCCAGGAGCAGTAGCGAGTGGAGGTGCCGCCAGAAATGACAGGAACTGAGGTGATGAAGGAGGCAGATTACGAGGCACTACATAGCAACAGCTATTTAAAGGTGAGTAAAAAAAACAAAATATCCAAATGTTTTTCTTTTATTTATTTCATGCACATTAATGGCATATTTTTTTGGGGGGTGGAACTCCGATTTAACTTGATGCCACAGGCCGTACGCAATTGTGGCTTTAAAACCAAGCTGCCACATATATGCATACAGCTGACGTTGCTGTTCTATACTGGGAGTGCCCTTGGTGACTCCAGCATTGTAAACAAACTCGCCAACAACTCTTAGTCACTGCTTATGATTTGGAGTCAGTAGGACGTGACTGCTGAGACAGTGGTCACATGATCAGAAGCTCACCTGCTGACCTGTGATGTAAAGAAACCTTAACCCATTTGCTGCCCCCAACATAAGCACTGCCTTGCAGCTGGTCAAATCGGTAACCCTTCAGCTGCATTTTCCAAGCCTGTAAACTCATGGTCGCTTCAGCAACCATGAGCTTACTCAAATTGCACATGACTTTTTGTATTTTACTGAATTGATGTGATCAGCACCTAAAAGACTTGAATCGCATCCAAACGATGTGTAAACTTGGAGGCTGTAGAGCGGATGCCCTGCACAGCTTTGTGAATGTGATGAGGCAGTTGAATGGCTGCTGATTGAATCCACAAGTCTACAGTATTGCTCTTTTGCTTGTCCAGTTTCCTGTTCTCTGTTCTTTTACATCATCTGTAAACCTTGGCAGTATCAACTTTATCTGTGCAGCACCGTGGATTTTTTATCTGGCTGAGAATCACATTCACAAGGCTGCAGCCCGTGCCTCCCCTGTCCCATGCCATGCCCCCTTTTTTAGTCTGCTTCCCTTCCCAACTCTTTTGCTCCATACACACGGTCTGGATTTCCGACGGGAAAAAGTCCATCGGGAATCCCGACGGGAAAAATAAGAACCAGCTCTCTATCTTTTGCCGGCCGTTTTCCTGTTTGAAAAAGTCACACGGTTGCGATTCCCGACCAAAAGCTCTCATCTGACTCTTTCCGTCAGGAAAACCGATCGTGTGTACGGGGCATCACTGGCCCTTCCCAACTGTTAGAATGACAGGCTAGACTTTCAGAGTAATACAACAGCCACAGGTGCAGCTGCATATGTTGTCAGTTAATGTATTTGCATGACCCACACTTATATGTGCCTGTTTTTAAACAAAGTTGACCCTGTTTTACATTTCAGATAGTGGCTCTTGTTTTGCTTTACGAGGAAGCTGAGACTTCTGCAGTGTGTAAATGTGCTTTTACTATACAAGATGCTGTACATACAAAACTATTACAATATTAGGAATACACTACAAGACTGACATATATCTATAACAAGCAAAATGCCTAGAAAATAGAACAGCCTATGGTCTATAACTACAAATACATTTAAAGGTTACTTAACTTGGATTACGCTTTGTTCATGATCTCCATTGGCAATGATTCTTCTTGGAGATCAGGTCCTGTTCTTCTTCATGATCTTACAGCAACATGGTGTGTGTGTGTGGTCTGAGAGAGAAAAAATAAAAATCATATGGTGGAATGTATTGCGTTTGTTAAAAATATGATTTTTGTTATTATTATTAATCAGACATAGGATACATGGGACAATTTTACAATAGTGAGTTGGTCAGATTACTGTCAGTATTTTGATTTGAGTAGATTTCTCAAATCAAATGCTTTTTTTTTTACAATGGGATTAGACACCATTGTTGTATTTAGAACATTACCTGTTTGATGTTTCTTTCAGCTCTCAAACTGAAAAGAATTACAGTTTAGATTACAGGTTTCGTTTTGAGTACACAATAGGTTAGATACCATTGTTGTATCCAATATGCTAATGTCTCTATAGCCACAGTAAACAAGTAAACATTACCTGTTTGAGATTTCTTTCAGCTCTCAAACTGAAAGAAATCACAGTTTAGATTACAGGTTTGTTTTGAGTAGACAATAGGTAGTAGCATTGTTGTATTCAATGCTATTGTTGAAATACAGCTACAGTTTTGATAACAATGGTAAACAGCCTGACGCACATAAAAGCAGTAAGCTAGGAGGGACACACACACATCATGTTGCTGTGAGAGAGGAGAAGCCACTCATCATAAGAAGAAGATGCCTGGTCTCAACAATGAAGATCATAAACATAGCGTAATCGAAGTTAAGTAACCTTTAAATGTAATGTATTTGTACTGTAATAGACCATAGGCTGTTCTATTTTTCTAGGCATTTTGCTTGTTATAGAAATCTGTGAGTCTTGTAGTATATTCCTAATATTGTAATAGTTTTGTATGTACAGCATCTTGTATAGTAAAAGCACATTTACACACTGCAGAAGTCTCAGCTTCCTTGTTATACCACAGAGTAACCTTGCTAGATATACGTAAAAGCAAAACATTCTTTACCAAGTTATCTTTAATTGACACAACACATTTATATACAATTTCAGGGGCTTCCATGATGTAACCCAAAACTTTTGGTTCTGCATTGAGCAAATGCCAGTTTTTTTATGATTTTACTTAACTGGTTATGGTCATCTTCTCGTGTATGAGGAGATGACATTTGGGATTTGTGCTTTCAAGTAAGATTCCCTAGATCTTAGTTTGGCTCTTATATGCTTTTGTAAGGGAACCCTGACTATATCCCTTTTGCAGCAGCCATTCTCTTTCTATTGGCTTTTTGGTATGCTCCTGACTAAAGGAGTCAAATGTGCATTGCTTGCATGTAACAGTGTTCACTGCTGTCAGTTTCCTAAAGACTGTACTAGCAAGGGTGCCATCTACATTTTGAAGATATGTACATCCAAAAAAAGATCTGCAGGAATCAAAGGTCATAGTTGTGGTTCAATAATTCCACAAATGCATCCAGTTGTTTCTGGGTGCCATCCTACAACATAAAGACTTGGTACCTGTACCATGCAGCATGGATTCATCACAAATAAAAAACAATCTGTTCTCCCTTAGGTAAAGAATGGCATGGGACAGTGCACAGCATGCACCTGGAGGTAGTGGGAGCTACCAAACACAAATACATTTATGTGCTAAAATTATACTCCAGTTCAAAACAAAATTATATTTCTATTGCTATTGACCTAACCAACAGAACTCTTTAAACTACCTCCAATCCTTTCCTATGTGGTAATATCCTATATAATGCTTTGATATCCAAAGCCACAAGCCATGTCTCAGTAGGGACATATTCATTTTCAGTAATTTGTAATAAGAACACAGTAAGCCTTTTAATGACGTGGAACCCAAGGTATGTATTAGTGAGCTTTTTTTTTTTTGTCTTAACCACTTCTCTGCTGTGCACGAAAACCCCCTTCCTGCCCAAGCCATTTTTCAGCTTTCAGCGCTGTCACACTTTGAATGACAATTGCGCGGTCGTGCGACGTGGCTCCCAAACAAAATTTGCGTCCTTTTTTTCCCACAAATAGAGCTTTCTTTTGGTGGTATTTGATCACCTCTGCGGTTTTTATTTTTTGCGCTATAAACAAAAGAAGAGCGTCCAGTTTGGAAAAAAAAACGATTTTTTACTTTTTGCTATAATAAATACCCATTTTTTTTTTTTTTTAAATAAAATTTTCCTCAGTTTAGGCCGATACGTATTCTTCTACATATTTTTGGTAAAAAAAAATCGCAATAAGCGCGTATTGATTGGTTTGCGCAAAAGTTATAGCGTGTACAAAATAGGGGATAGATTTATAGCATTTTTATTTTTTTATTAGTAATGGCGGCGATTTGCGATTTTTTATTGTGACTGCGATATTGCGGCGGACACATCGGACACTTTTGACACATTTTTGGGACCATTCACGTTTATACAGCGATCCCTGCTATAAAAATGCATTGATTACTGTATAAATGTGATTGGCAGGGAAGGGGTTAACCACTAGGGGGCGGGAAGGGGTTAAATATGTTCCCTCAATGTGTTCTTACTGTGGGGGGAGGTGACTGACTGGGGGAGGTGACCGATGGTTGTCCCTATGTACAAGGGACACACCATCGGTCCCCTCTCCCTCACAGGACGTGGATCTCTGTGTTTACACACAGAGATCCACTTTCCTGCTCGTTTCCCGGGCAATCGCGGGTGCCCGGCGGCAATCGCGGCCGCCGGGCACGCGCACCGGGGCCTTGTGAACGCGGCGGGCGCGCGCCGCTGGCGGAAAGCGCGCGCCTCCTAGCTCGTTTTAAAGGGAGGACGTCATATGACGTCCTCCCAGAACGAGAGTATCCTCCGCCCGCCGTCAATTGACAGTGGGCGGGGGACAAGTGGTTAATATATACCTTTTCAATAATATGATATTCATTACTAAATGTATTAGTAGCGAGTATTCATTTATACTGTTTTCTATTTTGGGGATGTTTAGGCACATATTCTTTAGTCATCAAGGATGGCAATATTTCCCTCCTTCTCATGAGGCTAATGACAATATTGAGATTGTTTTTTTGCAAATCCAAAAAGGTGTTTATATTGGATTTTAGTTAGATTAAAAGTTTTTTTTGTCCATTGCACTAAACTCACCGCTGATGTACAATAGAAATTTTTTATTAAATGCATGGTGATTGGTCCCAATAAAAATGGCAAGCAAAGTTTAGTATTTGATCATTCGTTTGACAGATGTTGGTACTCATGACTATATGCAAGTTAATACAGTGGGCACAGAAAGTATTCAGACCCCCTTAAATTTGTCACTCTTTGTTATATTGCAGCCATTTGCTAAAATCATTTAAGTTCATTTTTTTCCTCATTAATGTACATACAGCACCCCATATTGACAGAAAAACACAGAATTGTTGACATTTTTGCAGATTTATTAAAAAAGAAAAACTGAAATATCACATGGTCCTAAGTATTCAGACCCTGTGCTGTCACACTCATATATTTAATTTAGGTGCTGTCCATTTCTTCTGATCATCATTGAGATGGTTCTACACCTTCATTTGAGTCCAGCTGTGTTTGATTATACTGATTGGACTTGATTAGGAAAGCCACACACCTGTCTATATAAGACCTTACAGCTCACAGTGCATGTGAGAGCAAATGAGAATCATGAGGTCAAAAGAACTGCCTGAAGAGTTCAGAGACAGAATTGTGGCAAGGCACAGATCTGGCCAATGTTCCAAAAACAATTCTACTGCACTTAAGGTTCCTAAGAGCACAGTGGCCTCCATAATACTTAAATGGAAGACGTTTGGGACGACCAGAACCCTTCCTAGAGCTGGCTGTCTGGCCAAACTGAGCTATCGGGGGAGAAGAGCCTTGGTGAGAGAGGTAAAGAAGAACCCAAAGATCACTGTGGCTGAGCTTCAGAGATGCAGTCGGGAGATGGGAGAAAGTTGTAGAAAGTCAACCATTACTGCAGCCCTCCACCAGTCGGGGCTTTATGGCAGAGTGGCCCGACAGAAGCCGCTCCTAAGTGCAAGACACATGAAAGCTCGCGTGGAGTTTGCTAAAAAAAAAAAACACCTGAGGGACTCCAAGATGGTGAGAAATGAGATTCTCTGGTCTGATGAGACCAAGATAGAACTTTTTGGCCTTAATTTTAAGCGGTGTGTGTGGAGAAAACCAGGCACTGCTCATCACCTGTCCAATACAGTCCCAACAGAGAAGCATGGTGGTGGCAGCATCATGCTGTGGGGGTGTTTTTCAGCTGCAGGGACAGGACGACTGGTTGCAATCGAGGGAAAGATGAATGCAGCCAAGTACAGGGATCTCCTGGACGAAAACCTTCTCCAGAGTGCTCAGGACCTCAGACTGGGCCGAAGGTTTACCTTCCAACAAGACAATGACCCTAAGCACACAGCTAAAATAACCAAGGAGTGGCTTCACAACAACTCTGTGACTGTTCTTGAATGGCCCAGCAAGAGCCCTGGCTTAAACCCAATTGAGCATCTCTGGAGAGACCTAAAAATGGCTGTCCACCAACATTTACCATCCAACCTGACAGATCTGGAGAGGATCTGCAAGGAGGAATGGCAGAGGATCCCCAAATCCAGGTGTGAAAAACTTGTTGCATCTTTCCCAAAAAGACTCATGGCTGTATTAGATCAAAAGGGTGCCTCTACTAAATACTGAGCAAAGAGTCTGAATACTTAGAACAGGGCTCAAAATTTCAAGTCCTGAGCTACTAGCCAGGCCTTAAGAGTTACTCACCACATGTTGCCCCACCCAACCCCGCCCCTAAACACGCCCCTTGATCATATTTTATTCAGATAATACATGGTATGCAGGGTCGTCTAATGTTAATTGGACCCTGGGCAAACATTTCCGTGCCCCCTGTAGAAACACTACAGGAGAGGGTCAGAAAAACTGCAGACATACTACAGGAGAGGGTCAGAGAGACTGCAGACATGGTAAGGAGAGGACCATAGAGACTGCAGACATGGTAAGGAGAGGACCATAGAGACTGCAGACATGGTAAGGAGAGGGTCAGAGAGACTGCAGATATAGTAAGGAGTAAGGATGAGCTCCGGTGTGTTCGCATAGTACACGTGCAGAGCCCACCAGGAAGTCGGCACCCGCGCTGCGCTAATCACAGCCAGGGAGACATTTCCCGATCTCTGCAGCCGAGCATCGGGAAATGTCTCCCTGCCTGTCATTAGCGTAGCGCGGTGCCGACTTCCTGGCGGGCTCTGCACATGTACTATGCGATCACGCCGGAGCTCATCCTTGGTAAGGAGAGGACCATAGAGACTGCAGACATGACAAGGAGATGTTCAGAGAGACTGCAGACATGTCAAGGAAAGGACCATAGAGACTGCAGACATGGTAAGGAGAGGACCATAGAGGACCATAGCCACTTGATTGGGCGCCTCTTCTGCTACTCGCAATCAGTTAATATGTACTCGCAAAATGCGAGCAGGCGAGTACAAATTTTGAGGGCTGCTTAGGACCATGTGATATTTCAGTTTTTCTTTTTTAATAAATCTGCAAAAATGTCAACAATTCTGTGTTTTTCTGTCAATATGGGGTGCTGTGTGTACATTAATGAGGAAAAAAAAAAAACTTAAATGATTTTAGCAAATGACTGCAATATAACAGAGTGAAAAATTTAAGGGGGTCTGAATACTTTCCGTACCAACTGTATGTCCTCCCAGTCACTATTCGTTCCAAAAGGAAAGGAGGCGTTCTTTCAGTGGCGGCTGGTGAAGTTTTAGGATGGGGGGGGCTCAAGACCCCGCCCTTCATTTTTGACCCCTCCCATTTCCCGTCCCCTGTATTCCACCCATAGTGTCACGAGTATACAGCTCAGCATCACAGGACAGAGTATACAGCCCTAGCATCACAGGACATAGTATACAGCTCAGCCTCACATATCAGGGTATGGAAGTGTAGCACCCGCGAATCCTTTACCTGCCTTTGGCTCACTTGCAGGAAAGGCACACCATGCTACGTGCCCGTACCCTCTTGTGTGAAGAGGTTGAGCGGTGTCACAAACTAGGGTCCTGCAGCAAGGTTCTCCCTTTAGTTGGTTCCTGTCTCTTAGAATGTAAGGACAAGTCTTTATATCCCCAAGTAACTCCAAGGTCCACACCAGTAGTAAACTCCAATGTAGAGTTTATTTCTTTATATGCAAAGTCAATGGATAGAAGACAGGACAGTAAGGCCTCGTACACACGACCGATTTTCTCGTCCAAAACAGTCAAGAAAAGTGCCGCAAGAGCTTTTTTGTCGAGAAAAACGTTCGTGTGTATGGTTTTACGACGAGAAACTTGCCGAGAATCTCGACGAGAAAATAGAGAACCTGCTCTCTATTTTCTCGTCAGGATTCCAGATTTCCTCGTCGTGTTTCTCGTCGGCCTGTTTTGTGACGAGAAAATGGTTCGTGTGTATGCTTTTACGACTCTTCCAAAAGCGCGCATGCTCACAAGCAACTATGAGACGGGAGCGCATCTTCTGGTAAAACAAGCCTTCGTAATGGAGAGAGCACATTCGTCACGCTCATAAATATTTCATCGTTTAAATGTTCTGCATTGAAATCTTTGTTAGAATGTTACATTAATCAAAACGAGTGACCTTCTTTTGCTGCTGATATTCACACAGAGTTGAGCCTTATTTTTAACCTTTTTCATGCTGCTCTTTATAAGATTTATGTGTATTATATCGTGCAAGTTTTTAGGAATAATTTAAATGGTTAGATTTTTCAAAATGATGTTAATTATAATTTCTCAATGTTTTGATAGCGATCTCCCATTTAATTTTTGAATCTATATTATTAAAATTTCACACCATGTTTTTGTGCTAATCAGATTTAGTTATTCTTTTGGGGGGGGGGTGATATCTGTGCCTTTTATTGTCAGTCAAATGTATCTGCTTACTCCAAAGCTAGATTTTTTTTATTTAAAAATACACATAGTCAAGTATGAACTTAAACAAAAAACACATTTATTCATGTTTATAAATTAAAGAAAGAGAAGGCAGCGCTGGAGAAGCTGCTGCCATTTGTGCATCCCAGGGACCCCAGAGCACACAGCAACCCTGTGTGGACACTAAAATTGGGAGCTTGAGAAGGCCCACATTTCAGAACACAATCTGATGCTGGCCTCCCAGAGGTCAGGAACAGCAGCAGGTGAGATATATGTCCCAAGTGTGTGGTACTACAACAGGCTGCCTTCTGTCCGACCACAATGAAGCAAGGCCATCACTTCCTCTTCTTCCTGGCAACCTTCCCTGCAGCCTTTCCTGAAGCCTTTCCTGAAGCCTTTCCTGCAGCCTTTCCTGCAGCCTTCCTTCTTCGTTTGGCTGGAGGCTGGCCCACTGGAGGGGTACTCCTGTCAGGAGGAGGAGGTGGAGGTGTAGCAGAAGGGGGTGGGGCAGAAGAAGAAGGTGGAGGTGTAGCAGAAGGGGGTGGGGCAGAAGAAGAAGGTGGAGGTGTAGCAGAAGGGGGTGGGGCAGAAGAAGAAGGTGGAGGTGTAGCAGAAGGGGGTGGGGCAGAAGGTGGAGGTGTAGCAGAAGGGGGTGGGGCAGAAGGTGGAGGTGTAGCAGAAGGGGGTGGGGCAGAAGGTGGAGGTGTAGCAGAAGGGGTTGGGGCAGAAGAGGAAGGTGGAGGTGGAGGTTGAGGTTGGGTCAGTTGGGCCACCTCACATATGGCGGTATTGGGGGTAATTTGCTCCATCACCCCCTTGTTGAGCAAGGTGATGAGCAGGGGCTCGCATAGGAGGCGTTGCTCCATGCTCATCACCTTGAACTTAGCCTCCACTAGGCCGGCAATGGCCTCTTCAGGGGATGTGGGCTCCTTGAGGGTGGCATGGGCCTCTTTAATAAGGGCCATTGCTGCCTCACTGGTGGTCCTGTCCCTCCTGCCTCTTTTGTGAAGCCGGATGGGAGGCACCTGGGATCTTGTGCTTCTCCTTTGCCCTGCCACCTCCTGTCTGCCACTGGGCCCTGCCACCTCCTGGCTGCCACTGGGCCCTGCCACCTCCTGGCTGCCACTGGGCCCTGCCACCTCCTGGCTGCCACTGGGCCCTTCCTCCTCCTGCCTGACAGTTTCCAGACCCTCCTCCTGGCTGATTTCATCCTGTGTATGAAAAAGGAACATAGTTTAATATGTTGGTTTAATCTTTGCATCAAACTTTGTAATCCTGATGGAAGCAATTAGAATGTAAATGCATAAATCCTTGCTTTAAATTTACCACTACATCAGCTTGACTATTTACCACACAATTAAGTGCCGAATAATGTCTACAGATCCTGATTTCACTTGTGGAATACAAAATAATGTATGTTTCTCATCCTGACATATTTGGGAAACATTAATTTTATCCCAATACATTTTCAGTTAATACTATACCTGGCTCCAGATGGACAAATCAGGATCATCCAGGATGGCTGCCTCCTCTTGCTCCAGAGAAGGCTCAGGTTGGCTGCAGGGAAGTCTGGGGGGAAGAGTGGAGAGTGATGGCCTTGTCTCAATGTGGTCATCCAGGAAGGACATCCTGCTGTAGTACCACAAAATCGGGACATACACATCATCTGCTGCTGCTCCTGACCTCTGAGAAGTCAGCACCTTAGAGCGTTCAGTCCTGTAGGTACCTCTCAAGCTCCCAATTTTAGTGTCCACTTGTTTTGCTGTGGCTGTGGGCACCTTGGTATGCACAAATGGGAGCAGCTTTTCTCACCCCTTTTTTTTTATGGATGGGGTTTTTGGTCTCCCACAGAGCCGGCAGCTCCCTTACCCGGTCAATAAATTCCGCCAGAAACTCTTTGTCGCTTATAAAGACATTCATATTGTATCTGCAAGTAAAATAAATTATATTTAAATAATGTGAGGCAAACAGTCTAACCTCCTTCACATCCTAGTCACCATATATATCCTCCAACAATCTCAAGACAGTATAGGCCAACAATTTGTCCAAGTCACAAAATCACATACCTTCGTTCGCACGTCCGTCACTTGAACTCCTCTCTCCGCACACCGAACGTACTATAGTCACATGTTTGTTTGCTATATACACACCACGCATGCGTCAAAATTCGAACACGTCGCTCCGCACACGTCGCCCGCCCATGATGTTCTAACTTACATCTTTTCCACGCCCCTTCTCTTTCGGCGCGCAGACAGATATGGCGGAGTTACAGCAGGTGTCTGATAATTCCGCAACTAGTGAGGAGACAAGCCCGGAGACCGAGGACACGTCACGATCAAGGAGGAGATTCAAGGCATCGAATATGTCTTTGGCGGAGATGGTGGAGATGGTGGACATCTTGGTCAAGGCTGATTATGATGCCAAGCATGGGCCGTATAGCAAACCAAATAGAAGGAAGGCCAAAATCCTCACTAAAGTTGTGAAGAGTCTGAGGGCGAAGTTCGGGGTGAAACGCTCAAATGAGCAGCTCAGAAAGAGGTGGTCAGACCTCAAACTGAGGGAGCCAGACCAGTTGAGGATCATTAAGAGGATGCTCGCTAAAAGTAAGTAAAATGACGACGTTTCTGCTATTAATCTTTTTAGAAACTGACATTTTTTTTTTTTCATATTGGACTCCCTTCCAAAATGTAATATTTTGAACTAGGTTGGGCACAGTAATCGTTCGTTACGTTACCGACACTTCGTTCGGCCACTATCAGCGGTTTTGGCTTATTTAAGAGCCACAAAAGTAATTAGACATCTGCCATTTTTGATCAAGTATTGTGGATAATTTTTAAGTCTAGATGATGTGTTTGTAAGGAGAATGAAATGCAAACTTTTATCAGTGTAAAGGAGAGGACACTCAGCAGCTGCTTCCACATCTGTACTTTGGAGCACTATAGTGTGGGCCAACAGACCCGCCTTTTTTGGGTGTCCCACACAGGTGCATCAGAGTTTATTTGTGGTGCCTCCATGTCCAAAAAATTACATCCAAATGTGAATACTAAACATATTTGGGGTCATAAATAATGCATTCTTCTTTAAATTCCGCACAAACACACACTTGTACCCCACTTCCAAACAATTTATCCTTTTTTTAGTTTAACAAGGAGATTTACAGTGTGATAAATAGACCTTTGGTTTTATTCTCATAGGGGAGAGAAGACTGGGAGGAGGACACTCCAGGGAGCACATGCACCCCACAACTTCCAAGCAACCCCAAACTCCCAAAGATCCACAACCGAAAGATGTGCAGGAAGTTGAGGTGGAGGAAGGAGAATTGCAGGAAGGAGAGGTGGATGACGTTGTGGATCTGGTCACCACAACAGGTCAGTATCTGACACCACAGCTTAAGGTAAGCGAGGTAGGCCTGCAGAGTTTTATTAATTTTTTTGGGGGGATTTTAGGGGATGTAAATGTTGTGAAGGATAGCACACGGTTCTCTGCTGACAGTGCCCTCCGCCTCATCCAGCAAGTGATGGAATGTAGCACGGAACTGGACCTAATTAAACAAAGAATCCATGTGATGGAACAAACATTTAAAGACATTCTCGATGTTTTGGGGAGAATTCAATAAGCCATCCAAACACATTTGTTTTTACATGTTTGTTTTTTTATTTTTTTCTAATTTTTGAGTAACAAACCAGCCAAAAATTGAATATGCACACAGTGTGTGAACATGTGCTATCTGCCATCAGGGGATATCCATGTACGTCTTTTGTGGGTGCAACCCCTTCCTCGTATCAAAAGTCGGTGAACTGAGGAAGGGGATGCACCCCCAAAACACGTCCATTGATCACCCCTGATGGCAGATAGCACATGTTGACAATAGGGATCAGGATTGTAAACTTCCTATATGCAAAAAATTTAAAATGTGTGCATATTGAATTTTTGGCTGGGCAAGGGGTGGCAGGACCCCATATTAGGACGGGCACATAGAGACATAGTTTGTGTAAGTGAATGTCTCCGATTGCTCAGAGGTATCCAATGTTGTAATTTTAGAAATGCAAGTGATATTTTTGTATTTTCATAAGCCAAAATTTGCCTGGTTGTGGCCAGGCCAACCCCAAAGTAAAACAAAAAAAAAAAAAAGAAGAGAATGTGCAGAGAGTAAAATATTTGACCACAAACAACGTGTAGCTTCTTTTTATAATACTCTGTAAGCTTATTTGGTTCTTTCGTAAGGTAACATATTGAAATTGGTTGTTATTTACTAAAGTAAAATACACTTGCCACTACAAATGCACAAAGACAAACTAGGAGACAGGAAAGAACAAATAATTAAAGGTTTAAACAAGATTTTTATTGGGATACTTAGACATAGGCTGGCATAGGAATTGCCCCCCTACCCGTGAAATACTCCATGTATTTGTCCCGAACCACACGGGCATTTTGGGGGGGGCAAGCCAAGACGGGCAGATTCCAGGCCCGGAAGGGGATTTGCAGGGAAAAGTCCAGCCTCTGGCAAAACTGAGGCCATATAGGAATTAGATTTTTGGCTCAGAAAGTTGTGTAGCACACAGCAGCATAACACTACATAGTTTATTTTGTAGTCCGCCAAGTGGATGGAAGTCATAAAAAGGCGGAACTGGCTGGCCATTATGCCGAAGGCATTTTCAACGACTCTTCGGGCCCTGGCCAGCCGGTAATTGAACACACTCTTCTCTGGGGTCAGGGTCCTCTGTGGAAATGGCCTCATAAGATGCCGTCCGAGTCCGAAGGCTTCATCAGCCAAGAAAACAAAGGGGAGTCCTTCAATATTCCCTGCATCCGGTGGCAATGCAAGGTCGTCACTCTGGAGACGGAGGGCAAACTCCGTCTGGATGAAGGATCCCCCATCGGACATCCGGCCATTCTTCCCTACATCAACATAGAGGAATTCATACCGTGCTGACACCACCGCCATCAGCACAATGCTATGAAACCCCTTGTAATTGTAGTAGTAGGACCCAGAACGGGGTGGCGGCACGATGCGGACGTGCTTCCCGTCTATGGCACCACCGCAGTTGGGGAAGTCCCACCGCGTGGCAAACTCCGATGCCACAGTCTGCCATTCCTGTGGCGTGGAAGGAAGCTGTGGAGTGAAACAAGATGAAATAATATTAGAAAAAAAAAGGCATACATTACAAGGAAATTCTATCCCAAAAAATTACAGACCTAATCTAATTATACGTTTATTAAGGTGTGTAAAAAAAGTATAATGGAAGGCTCATTTATCATATTCATCACCCCCTCTGATGGGCCATTACTAAATTATTTTGGGGGGGGGGAGATGTGTTTGGCCACAGGATAGCATTGCAGTGGCGGTGCGTCCAGAGTGGGCGCTAGAGCACTGCCCCCTCTCTCCTGTGCCCATCACTCAGAACAATACATAGGTTCATGCGTTGCATGAACCTATGTATTGTCTATGCCGCACACTATTCAGGTGGATGGCCTCTTGTAAAGCGACCTACATATGAATAATTGCGGCATTTAGGGGGTTAAAATAGCAGAGCAGAAACAGGTATTAAAATAGTCTTGCAAATTACAACCTGAGGGATGTAATTGGCTTCCTCAAAGAAAAATCGGGGACGCAAGGAGGGGGGCATTCCTTGTGTAAACACTGACAGGCTGCTCTGCCAATCATGTTCACCAAGTCTGTTTAATGGTAACATGATTGGCTGATGCAACATGAAGGGAAGGAGAAGACATCAAGGACAGAAGAAGGATGGCGCTGACCACAAGAAGGTAAGTGCAGGGCTGGGGGGAAACTGGCTGCATTAGAGGGGACTAAATGGCTGCATTGGAGGGAACAAAATGGCTGCATTGGAGGGGACAACTGGGGGCGTTTATTAGGCAACAGAGCAAAAAAGGAGGAAGTTTATTTCCTAAATTGGGGTTTGAACCCCCCAACATTTGGAGCAACAGGCGCCCCTGCTGGAAAAGTTAGTGAGGGGAAATATTTAGGGAGGATAAAAAAGGGGCAATGTAAAGCTTCCAACATGCATGGGGACAAAGGGGACATTCTCAGCATATTACATTCATGGTAATTAGGGAAGGATGAAAGAAATACAATACATTAGCATACATGTAATACATAAAATGTGATGTTAAGGGAGAAAACTTACCCTAATATAGTCCTCCTGCAGGACTTGTATAATGGCATAACAGGTGTCTGGGATTATGAGGCCCAGAGCCTGGGGGGAGATGCCTGTGGTGAACTTCAAGTCCTGAAGACTTCTCCCTGTCGCCAGGTAACGCAACGTGGCGATGAGCCTCTGCTCAGCACTGATGGCTTCCCGCATAACGGTGTCCTTCCTGGTAATATAGGGGGACACCAAAGCCAACAGTTCCTGAAAAACGGGGTCAGACATCCTCAGAAAATTCCTGTAGTCCTCAGGATTATTCTCGACGATCTCCCGCAGCAGAGGCATGTGGCAGAATTGGTCCCGCTGGAGCAACCAATTCTTGGTCCATGAACTCCTCCTCACACCATTCATGGACTGGTCTTGGTCCAAAACAAGCAGACCAACACCAAGGGCACGCACAGCACGAACTCAACGACGAGAACGTCCAGGCGACATGGCTAGGAAACGGTCGTCTAATCAGAACGTACAGAACAGAACGCACTTTAGAACAGCAAGGCCTATGAATAACGAACTGAAAATCAGAAACAAACAGGCAAGAACGCACTGTAAAACAGATACGACCTGCCTAGACGCCCTGAAAGTCAAGATACGAACCCACAAGCACAAACTGAACGGCAGAAAACGATCTGAAAAGTACGAAGACTGAAAAGCGCGAATCGTCTCTTCCCAAACTTTTACTTCACACGCGGTAACACGAGATCAGCAAAAGCAGCCCAAGGGGTGGCGCCAAGAAAAAAGATCTTCCCCTTTATAGTGCCGTCGTACGTGTTGGACGTGAGCGCAGAGAACCACGAGGAAATTGGGAAATGACAGTGTGTACGCATAGAAAGCTTGACGAGAAAATCGACAAGCTTAACAAGAATCTCGTCGAAAAAAACGACGTGTTTTTTACGACGAGAAAATCGGTCGTGTGTACGAGGCCTAAGAGTTTGGATATGAGTCCAGGCACAAGACAAATTATAAATTCACTACTCGTTCCTCAAGTAGACTTAGCTCACCCGGATAGTTCCCTATGAAAGCGGATCCTAGCAGCCGAAGTGATGCTCGGACGTTTCTTTCCTTTTTCCCCTTTTAGATGCGACTAGGAGATTCTCTGCCACAGAACCGTTAATCCCAATCCTCTGGTGTTGGATGGATCTAATCCCTCCAGAAAGTTACCAGGCCCTTCTTTCTCCGTGAACTTTCAGAAGGGTCCTCCCCCGGCTTCCTCATCTCAGAACGGGTCCCCATGCCAGAGGCACCCTGGGATATCTCCTTCCAGGACACGGGCCCCAGCTAAAGGTGCTGGGCCCAAGGCTGTTGCTGCAGCCCCAGGGCTAAAGGTGCCTGAGACTGATGCGTACGTGGGCCCCTGGCCAGGAGGGCCAGGTACCACGCTCCACGATGGCCCCCTGGGCTTGTACCGGAACCGACCACCAAAAACAAGACCCCGACCAAACAGCGTCTGCCCCTTTTATATCCTCTCCCGGCGTGCAACAGCAGGCCGCCCACGCCCACCGCACAACCGCTGAGAGAGGACATCCAAAGGGAACAGCGGTTCAACCCTGGCCCATTATGGCAGCGCCACCTACAGGCCACAGGGATCTACACACCAGTATACTACCTGCGGTGTAAAATAGAATGCCCTAACAATTAAGGTGGTCTGAGCCCAACTACAGCTCAAACCTTCCCCTAAATTTGGGTATAGCGGGGTTAAATTTGGGGACCCCGCTACACAAGTATACATCTGTCCTGTATACAGCTAGCTACTGTATATACACCCACCTTCCTTCCTGTTAATAGAGACCTTCCTCCATCATCACTGACTGCAGATATACATCATCTGTTCTGTATACAGTAACAGGACATGCTGGTAGGTTAATTGGATCCTGTCTAAATTGGCCCTAGTATGTGTATGAATGTGTGTTAGGGACCTTAGCTTGTAAGCTCCTTGAGGGTAGGGACTAATGTGACTGTACAATGTATATGTAAATTGACGGCGCTATATAAGTACCTGAAATAAAATAATAATGATGTATATCTGCAGTCAGTGATAATGGAGGACGGACTCTATATACAGGAAGGAAGAAGGTGGGTGTATGTAGCTGTATACATTACAGGACAGATGTACTCACAATTTGTGACTATTATGTAGTCAGTGGCGGCTGGTGCTCAAAATTTTGGGGGGGGCGCAAACAAACTGAAAAAAAAAACATAAATTGCCGCCACTGTACCCATTAAATGCAGCCACTGTGCCCAAACGCCACCAGTTTGCCCCCTCAAATGCAGCCAGTTTGCCCCCAAATGCAGCCAGTTCCCCCCAAATGCAGCCAGTTTCCCCCCAAATGCAGCCAGTTTCCCCCCAAATGCAGCCAGTTTCCCCCCATATGCAGCCAGTTTCCCCCCATATACAGCCAGTTTCCCCACAAATGCAGCCAGTTTGTCCCCAAATACAGCCAGTTTGTTTCCATATACAGCCACTGTGTCCCCATATACAGCCAGTGTGTCCCCATATACAGTCAGTTTGTATATGGGGACACACTGGCTGTATATGGGGACAAACTGGCTGCATTTGGGGACAAACTGGCTGCATTTGGGGACACACTGGCTGTATATGGGGACAGCCAGTGTGTCCCCAAATGCAGCCAGTGTGTCCCCATATACAGCCAGTGTGTCCCCCATATACAGCCAGTTTGTCCCCCATATACAGCCAGTGTGTCCCCATATACAGCCAGTGTGTCCCCAAATGCAGCCAGTTCCCCCCAAATGCAGCCAGTCCCACCCCCCAGCCCTACACTTACCTTCCTCGGGTCAGCGCCGTCCTTATTGTCTTCTCCCACCCTCGATGTTGCCTCAGCCAATCAGGTTACCGGTAACCAGATCCGGTGAACCTGATTGGCTGAAACGCCTGTCAGTGTTCACCAAGGAACGCACTCCCCATGCGTCCCTCGGTGAACTATTTGGAAGCCGAATACAGCCTGAGGGCTGTAATTGGAAAGCCTATCAGAGCCACTGGCTCTGATAGACACTTCCAGAATACACCCACCGCCGGCCACCGCTCGAATTCAGATGGCCGGCGCTCACCAGGGGGCTGGCCATCTGAATAGTGGGCGGCAGCATTGACAATACATCGGTTCATGTAATCTTTGAACTTATGTATTGTTTTTTAGTGGCGGTGCAGTAGTGAGAGGGGGCGGCGCTCCGGCGCCCTCTATAGACGCACCGCCACTGTATGTAGTGTAACGTAGTCAGCACATAGCATGGCAGAAATCCCCAAAATCATGTATTGCAAAGCAGCCAGTGAGACATGATGTGGCACACTCACTGACACTGTTTGACACCCTGATGCTCCAGTCATTGTATAATATACCAATCATCGTCATCCCCATATTATACACCCATCATCACTATCCTTATCCCCATTTTATACACCCGTCATCATCATCATCATACTCCTCATCATTGTATAATACACCCATCATCACTATCCTTATCCCCATTATATACACCCATCATCATACTCCTCATCATTGTATAATACACCCATTATCGTCATCACCATATTATACACCCATCATCACTATCCTTATCCCCTTTATATACACCCGTCATCATCATCATACTCCTCATCATAGGTGTGCGCAGCCTGTTGCATTAGGGTGTGCACCTGAAAGCTCAAAAACACGGTACCGATATCTCACTGTGTTCATTCAGAAAGGGAAGGGGCCGGTAAATGACATTACCCCTTCCGCCACTCCTTCGTGAAATATCATCTATATGTGCCCACTGCAGTAGCCAATGGGAGAGGAGGGAAGCCAGCCATGCTGTGGGAGGGGACACCGAGCAGCAGGGGGAATCTGCACTGCAGGGAGTGATTAGGGTGTGCCTGGGCACACCTGGCACACCCTGTGCACACACCTATGCTCCTCATCCTTGTATATTACACCCATCCTTATCATTGTATAATACACCTGTCATCAGCATCCTCATCATTGTATAATACACCCATCATCACTATCCTTATCCCCATATTATACACCCATCATCACTATCCTTATCCCCTTTATATACACCCGTCATCATCATCATACTCCTCATCCTTGTATAATACACCCATCCTCATCCTTGTATAATACACCCGTCATCATCCTCATCCTTGTATAATACACCCATCCTCATCATTCTATAATACACCTGTCATCATCATCCTCATCATTGTATAATACACCCATCATCGCTATCCTCATCCTTGTATAATACACCTGTCATCATCATCATCCTCATCCTTGTATAATACACCCGTCATCGATATCCTTATCCTTGTATAATACACCCATCCTCATCATTTTATAAAACACCCGTCGTCATCATCATCCTCATCCTTCTAATACACCCGGGTTCAACAAACAGTTGAATTCTAAAATAGTGGATGCTTCTAATCTAGAAGCATGGAGCACCAGCCCTGGTTTTATGAGATGATCCTTTTTCTTTAGCCTGGGTTCACACTGATTGTGATGCGGGAACCAGTGTGATTACAGCGCTGGTTCCCGCATCGCATCTCTCCTGCAGGCAGTTCACACTGCCCTCTGCGAACCGCTGCGGGTGTCATTACAATGTTAATGACACCCCCAGATCGGTTCACAGATCGCAGTGTGAACTGTGAACTCGCACAGAAATCACATCGCATAGGTGAGAACACCCATGCGATCCGATTTCAGTGTGGGGTAAAACAAGTCCATCCCTGCACTTTTTTTCCTGCGAATCTAATGCGAGTTCAGCCATACAACTTGTATGGCTGAACTCACATCTCACAGACATTGCATGTGCAGGTGCAAATCACATGCCATGTCTTAGATCGCAGTAGTCGGAACCTGGGCTCATACCCTAACTCCAGTAGGTAATAAGAGAAACCAACAAAACAAATGCAGGGAAGTAAAGGGGTTAACCTCTGTCCTCACCTGATAACAGAACATTCACTGCACATTCAGGCTCAGCCTTATTTACTGCTGGGACAGTATAACTGTAACAGGAGACAAGTTTTAACAAACAGTGAGATAGCAGCACTCCAAAGGCAACCTGTCACAGGGGAAGATCGGAATCTCCTGCAATAAATAAGGCTTTGCCTGAGTGTGCAGTGAGCTGTTATCACTAGTGAGTGAAACATTTACTTCCCTGCATTTGCTTGAGCTGCTCCCACTCTAAGTTAGTCCCTCCGTCCCTGCATATTGTTGTGGAAAAATGTATTAATGTATGTTGTCAGATGTCCCCCCAATGTCAGTTTTGCTGTAATGCGCTCATCTGAGCGTATTTGCACATACAGACGTTGGTGGAAGATCGGTGGTGGGAAAATCTTCCTATGGAAACAGCGATGTTTGCTCCATTTAGAGATGTTGTTTTACGCCTCGTCAGGGGACTGGCCACTTCCTGACATTGGTATTAAATGACTCGAGCGGACAGATCTGTGTCCACAAGAACAGTAGCATAGCTATACGACAATTGTGGTCCATTGAGGCATAATTGTCGTATAGTTCCCGTCATTGGAAGCAGTGCATGTCACTGATAGTCTATTTGAATGTATACATGTCTATGATTGGTTATTATTATTGTATTGAATCCTTTAAGCTATATTTCTTGTGTTGTATTCTGAGTGGAGCTCCTGTGAGCTCACTTCCTATGGAGGGTGGGTCACATGTTGTGACATCACTTCCTTCTGAGTGTAATAAAAACTGTTGATGGGCGTTGGCTTGGCAGAGTTGGCTGGGACGCCTTGATAAGACCTGTGTGATGATGCTTGCTTCTTGGAATGGATGAACGGTGAGTGAATTTTAGCCTAAAGATAGCAATGTTGCAAAAAGATGGAATCTAAAGTGTGTGCTTAGGTAGCACAGGAAATATAGGCTGTGTGCTCTGCACAGAACCTGTATTTCCACAACAGGATGGTGACTCTGAAGGGACTAGATAGAGCCCCTTTATGCATCAGGTCGAGATGGGGGGGGGGGGGGGAATGGATGCACGACCCGATGCGTGGGGGGCTTTTTGAAATAATGCTGTAGGTTTGCAGTATGAGAGATGTGTGTGTGTATGTCTGAGAGATGTGTGTGTTGGTGTGTATGAGAGGTGTGTGTGTTTGTGTGTGAATGCTCATGGAACTGTATATTGTGTATGAAATGAGAAATATAGACTGTATGTGATTAGATTGTTTGGCTGCATTGTTATTGATGGCCTCTGCATTGAGCCATAAGCCATGTGCTTTAGTGGGGGTGGGGCAGCCAGCATCTATCAGTTACAATGGTGAAAGTTGGTGACTCTCTGTAACTGGAAGGGCTACGCCCTGAGAGATGATCTGATGTTATACTGTATGTGTGTACTGTTTGTGATTTCTATGAAAAATAGAAATGGATAGATTATGATTTTTGACTTTGTATGGGAACAAGACACATGTCCCCATAAGTGAAAAAATATTTTAAGTAAAGAGTCTGTCTGGTTTTAAGTTGAAAGCAGCCTGCTGCAAGGCATGTCGGAAGCCAGACAATAGTAGCCCTTTGAATGTAAGAGAGATGGCTGTTTGGGAAAATGTACCTTTGTGCAGCCAGCCATGGCTGCTGCATTATTGAAGATGGCCGCTGCATTGAGCCATGTGCTTGAATGGGGGAAGGGCTTGCCCACTGTTTTGTGTTGCAGGGGCTATGCCCTGAGGGAAGGAAACTCTGAGAAAGCATGCAGGCAACATTGTACTGTATGTGTGTGGTGAATATCTCAGAGTATATGAACTTAGAGAAAAGAATGTTGTTGTATTTAATATTGTCATGTAACTAACATTTTTTAACCACTTCTCTACTGTGCACGAAAACCCCCTTCCTGCCCAAGCCATTTTTCAGCTTTCAGCGCTGTCACACTTTGAATGACAATTGCGCGGTCGTGCGACGTGGCTCCCAAACAAAATTTGTGTCCTTTTTTTCCCACAAATAGAGCTTTCTTTTGGTGGTATTTGATCACCTCTGCGGTTTTTATTTTTTGCGCTATAAACAAAAGAAGAGCGTCCAGTTTGGAAAAAAACCCACTATTTTTTACTTTTTGCTATAATAAATACCCATTTTTTTTTTTTTTAAATAAAATTTTCCTCAGTTTAGGCCGATACGTATTCTTCTACATATTTTTGGTAAAAAAAAAAACACAATAAGCGCGTATTGATTGGTTTGCACAAAAGTTATAGCGTGTACAAAATAGGGGATAGATTTATAGCATTTTTATTTTTTTTATTAGTAATGGCGGCGATCTGCGATTTTTTTATTGTGACTGCGATATTGCGGCGGACACATCGGACACTTTTGACACATTTTTGGGACCATTCACATTTATACAGCGATCCCTGCTATAAAAATGCATTGATTACTGTATATATGTGATTGGCAGGGAAGGGGTTAACCACTAGGGCGGGAAGGGGTTAAATATGTTCCCTCAATGTGTTCTTACTGTGGGGGGGAGGGGACTGACTGGGGGAGGTGACCGATGGTTGTCCCTATGTACAAGGGACACATCATCGGTCCCCTCTCCCTCACAGGACGTGGATCTCTGTGTTTACACACAGAGATCCACTTTCCTGCTCGTTTCCCGGGCAATCGCGGGTGCCCGGCGGCAATCGCGGCCGCCGGGCACGCACACTGGGGCCTTGTGAACACGGCGGGCGCGCGCCGCTGGTGGCGAGCGCGCGCCTCCTAGCTCGTTTTAAAGGGAGGACGTCATATGACGTCCTCCCAGAACGAGAGTATCCTCCGCCCGCCGTCAATTGACAGTGGGCGGGGGACAAGTGGTTAAATGTGCTGTTTAGTTGGCCAAAGGGTCTGAGTTGAAGTAGCCTAGAATGTGTGTCTATGGTTGAGTGTGAACCTCAATTGTGTAGTCTGTCTTTGTGGAGAAAAACATTTTTGATTTTCTTTTAAAGAGATGCTGGTTTTGGCGGGAAAAATTGCATGCGTTAATGGCGCCATGTTTGTTGTTGTCCATAAGGTGTGCGGTGGTCATCCACCATTTTGTTGTCCTGGCTTGTCGGCCATCTTGAGAGACGTTTACAGTTTGAGATAGGAAGTTTAGCAAACACGGCCCCTGGATGCTGTATTGGCATTTGTTGATTGGCGCAGTTTTGTCCTGTTTCATGCGTTTGCAGTTTGACCTGTGCACTGCTGGGGAGAGTAGTGAGACACCAGGGTGACATACTGAGAGGCTGTTTTTGTTTAATGATGAATTCGCTGGTTTAAATTGTTTTTCTAAGCATCGCCTTTTGAGGTGAGTAGAGTGGTATCTTAAAATAGCGCGGTCTTACCCCGAGGGGTCACGACGCGCTTGCGGACACACGCACATGCTGGGGCCTATTTATGGATGGGATCTGGTTGACCCACCAGCATGTCTTTGGAGTGTGGGAGGAAGCCAACGCAGAGACCGGGAGGTCATGCAAACTCCATGCAGATGGTGTTAGGATGGGGATTTCTCTGTTTTCATTTAAGTGAATGTAAGCTATTGCAGGGTTAGCTGACTTTGCAGTATACAGTCATGCTCGAAATTGTTGGCACCCCAGAAATTTTTCCAGAAAATCAAGTATTTCTCACAGAAAAGTATTGCAGTAACACGTTTTGCTATACACATGTTTATTCCCTTTGTGTGTATTGGAACAAATAAAAAAAAGGGAGGAAAAAAAGCAAATTGGACATAATGTCACACAAAACTTCAAAAATGGGCTGCTCAAAATTCTTGGCACCCTTAACTTAATATTTGGTTGCACACCCTTTGGAAAAAATAACTGAAATCAGTCGCTTCCTATAACCATCAATAAGCTTCTTACACCTCTCACCCGGAATTTTGGACCACTCTTCCTTTGCAAACTGCTCCAGGTCTCTCTTATTGGAAGGGTGCCTTTTCCCAACAGCAATTTTAAGATCTCTCCACAGGTGTTCAATGGGATTTAGATCTGGACTCATTGCTGGCCACTTTAGAGCTCCCCATCACTTTGTTGCCATCCATTTCTGGGTGCTTTTTGACATATGTTTGGGGTAATTTTCCTGCTGGAAGACCCAAGATCTCGGACTCAAACCCAGCTTTCTGACACTGGGCTCTACAGTGCGACCCAAAATCCTTTATTAATCCTCAGATTTCATGATGCCTTGCACACATTCAAGGCACCCAGTGCCAGAGTCAGCAAAACAACCCCAAAACTTCAATGAACCTCCACCATATTTCTCAGTAGGTACTGTGTTCTTTTCTTTGTAGGCCTCATTCCATTTTTGGTAAACAGTAGAATGATGTGCTTTACCAAAAAGCTCTATCTTGGTCTCATCTGTCCACAAGACGTTTTCCCAGAAGAATTTTGGCTTACTCAAGTACATTTTGGCAAACTGTAGTCTTGCTTTTTTATGTCTCTGTGTCAGTAGTGGGGTCCTCCTGGCTATCCTGCCATAGCCTTTCATTTCATTTAAATGTTGATGGATAGTTTGCGCTGACACTGATGTTCCCTGAGCCTGCAGGACAGCTTGAACTTCTTTGGAACTTGTTTGGGGCTGCTTATCCACCATCCGGACTATCCTGCGTTGCAACCTTTCATCAATTTTTTCTCTTTCGTCCACGCCCAGAGAGATTAGCTACAGTGCCATGGGTTGCAAACTTCTTGATAATGTTGCGCACAGTGGACAAAGGCAAATCTAGAGCTCTGGAGTTGGACTTGTAACCTTGAGATTGTTGATATTTTTTCACAATTTTGGTTCTCAAGTCCTCAGACAGTTCTCTTTTTCTCTTTCTGTTGTTCATGCTTAGTGTGGCACACACAGACACACAATGCAAAGACTAAGTGAACTTCTCTCCTTTTTATCTGCTTTAAGGTGTTTTTTTTATATTGCCCACACCTGTTACTTGCCCCAGGTGAGTTTAAAGGAGCATCACATGCTTGAAACAATCTTATTTATCCCCAATTTTTAAAGGGTGCCAAGAATTTTGAGCAGCCCATTTTTGAAGTTTTGTGTGACATTATGTCCAATTTGCTTTTTTCCTCCCTTTTTTTGATTTGTTCCAATACACACAAAGGGAATAAACATGTGTATAGCAAAACATGTGTTACTGCAATACTTTTCTGTGAGAAATACTTGATTTTCTGGGGTGCCAACAATTTCGAGCATGACTGTATGAGCGGCGGTTTTTGTATTGGATTTTGTTTTTAAGTGAAATCCCTACTTTACACTGAATTTGATAGATTGAAAGACTAACAGAGTTTTTGTACACAGTGTGTGTGTTGTTTTTATGTTTAAATATTTGGGAGTTTCCCAGAAGGCAATTCATTTTTTGAAGCTTGTATTGTATAGCCTGTAGAGGGGGAGTGGGTTTGGTCGAAACTCCTAGAGCCATCTTTTTGCAGGAGTTTTGTATTTGAGTCTCAACTTATGGTTTGACTTCCAGGGAATGTGTGGGTCAGGGCCCTCCCATTTGCAAAGGGGGGTTTATTCCATCATTTTCTTGACAAGGTTTTAAATTGTTGAAATATATATGATGTTTAGCCATGGATTTTTTGGAGTCTTGATAGACAAGGCGATTGGGGCTAGGCTCCCCCCTCCCCCTCCCTCTTCCTGAACAATTGATATGTAAATAAACCAGTTTGGTTTTCTTGAGAGCTGAGCATGTAACATGAGGTTTTTTTTCCAGCATTTTATATATCAGCAGAGAGATGGTGGGAGGAGCTTGGGGTTTTCTGAAAAGTTGGGCAATGAGATTTGTGTTTGGAAGGAAAATGGAAAGCATTTTTGCGTTTAAAAGTGTTTTATATTTTGTTCCAGTTTTGTACTGTAATACAGTTTTGGGTAGAGAGCAAACGGGGGCATCACCATTATTGTATCATCTAGATACAGAGATAAGCCACATTGTTCTGCAGGTGGTAAACTGGCGTAATTGTTCTGTGTGGTTTAGTCTGGCGACACAGTGTATGGGTGTATAGTGGAAAATGCTTGTGTATGCATACACTGTGAGGGGTAGAGGCTTAATTCGGGGGTTGATCTGTGGTTGTTGCTGTAGTTCCAAAAGTGTTGGGACAACAAGCCATAGAGTTGACGCCTCGGTTAGGGTTTCTAGTTGGGGGACTGGACCAGATATAGTGGTTGTAGTTCTTCAATCCACCGTATAAGAAGACACCGGGCGGTGCTCTCCGAAATGGGTGCAACGGTTTAACCTGGATGCAGGTTTAAGACGATAAGCCAATTCGAATTGCCATGGACACAAGGAGGTCTGTGCAAAGGGAAGAAATGGAGGCTTCCCACAGTCAGACGGTCACACGGCGCACGAAGCCTAGTTTTGGGGCAAAGGCCTTTGAACCCCAAAAATATTAACATAGGTGGTCCAAGGATACTATTTTGGGTATCCCTCTGGAATGGATGTAGTTCAGCTGCGGCTTCAGAAATCTGTAATGATGAGTGTTGATGGAGGTGTAGTACACGTTTTTGTGATTCTCGGAGGAGGAACGGTGGTTAAATTCTCATGCCCGTTTGTTTGAACTTTGTATGGCTGGTCCATGCAAGGTTCTCGAGCTGCTCTCGTGTTTTTCCCATTGTATTTTTTTCTATTGCTGAAAGAGTGAAGGTAGAATTCTGGCTGTTTTTGTTTTTTCATTTGTGGTTTTGGAAATTGCAAACGCCCTAAATGTGGGCAAATCAGCTTCCCAGCTTGCAATCAGCTAATTGCAAGCTGTCCGGCGCATGGACACTCTTAAAGGGTACTTTTTTTTTGTACAGCTGGGCCCGCGTGCCCCTATGGATGGGCTGCCACTGTGTTCTTTGCATCTTGGACAAAAACATTTACATTCACTTACAGAAAGACTTCTTTACAGTAAGTGCTGTATATGTTTGAAATAGATTTCCACATCAACTGGTTCTAGCCAACTCTTTGTATTGATATAAAAAGCAGTGTTTCTAATATACTATTAATATGTATTATAAATGACTCTTTAGATTTTTGACCCAGGGAATATCAGATTGCCGTAGTGGATCAAAAAGTTTTTCCCTGTTGGAACATACTTTTCTAAAGGTTTTTGGCTTCTGATAATTCAGGTTCTTTATTTTTGACTTTTGGTTCAACGTGATGAATTTCTTTTTTTTTTTTTCTTAGCTTGCTCAACTATGCAATTATGTAAGAAAAACATGCCCATGTAGCCCTAGCCAAATCACCAGACTGCCCTCAAATGACAGATAGTGTTTGAAAATTTGGAGCTCTAGAGTTATAAGGTGACTGCCAGCAAGTGGTTACGCTTATCAGTAGCAACAGATTTAAAGCTCTAATTCAGTTTTTTTTTTTTTTTTTTAAATGTTCATACTTTTGCAATTGATATGTATATTCAACACAGCATTAAATTGACCAGTAACCATAGTTCATAGTTGTCTTATCATTCTTTGTCATTCTACATAACTGTTTTATTTATCAAACTTTACATGAGTCAAAACTAAATCCATTACAACTTTGCAGGACTTTTGCTAAAATGTTGTCAGGACATTTTTTGGTGAAATCTTGACCCAATTCCTTCATTTCTTTCCAAATGCTACTGGCCTGTAGGTAATTTTTTTTATTTGACTTTATAGTGATGCTCTTCCTACAAGAGCTTGTCAGGGTTAAAGTGGATGTAAACCCACTCTCATCCTTTCTAAACTACTGCCATAGTGCTGATCTATAAGGATATAGATGCCTCCTGCATGTATTCTTACCTGTCAAATGTCTCCCCTCTGTCTGTTATGAGACCTGAAAAACTGCAGATTCTGTGGGTGGAATCGTGATGTCAGTAGACTCCCCGCCCACCTCTACACTCCCCTTGTGAACATGCATTTTCTCCTGTGTATTCTTCTGCTATAATCACTAACATCCAGTCAAAATCCAGAAAAGTAACCACATGACTTCAGAAAAGAAGCGGGGGTGGGAATTAAAAAATAATTCCTGTCTAAAGCTAGTGCACGAGATATGTAAATAACCTGTCACCCAAAGCAAGGGGGCGGAATGGACAAAGGTAACTCTGTTTGTCCGTTTTATCTTACTGAACAATAAAAGAGGATTGCTCAGAGCTGGATTAACTCTTTGTGGCAAGACCTGGCACAAATGATAGGAAATCTTATACACTACATTGTGACGGCAAAAAAAAAAAAAAAATCGGTTTTACATCCACTTTAAGTTATGGATACTTTGGTGGCCAGTCCATTAAAGGTGGTAGTCTGGCTTTCTGTTTTTTCACCAAGCAGCTTTTGATCAGGCTGTAAGTATGCTTCAGGTGTTTGTCCTGCTGCATGTTAGCAAACCAGCATGCTTTAAAACTAAGTGGTAACCTTTCTTGTTTATCCACTAGTCCTATCAGAACTACATTTCTCTCCCTATGTTTGTTTGAAGGTATCGGTCACTACTTCCGCATCACTTAATTTGCTCTACATCTAAAGTTTGTCTTTTTGATGCAACACCTCAAACTTGGACTCATCTGGGTCTGTTTTTCTATTTCAACCTTTCTTTTTTATTTGGCATTTATTCCTCTGATACTCTGTCTCTAAGGCCATAATCACAGATTCCTCTTTTTACTGTCAACATTTATTTCTTGGCTCTAGTTTTAAATAATTTCAGTGGCAGATTGATGAAATGTCATAACATATGAAAACCATGTAGAGAATACCTAAAAAACAGAATGGATACAGAGTGGGTGGAGCCCAAATATAAATGGTGAAAACAAGAGGACCCGGGAGGAGAAATGGAATAATAATATAAAAAAAATTAAAAATGCAGTAGAACAATACAGATGTACAAATGTACAGTAATAAATGGTGTATAGGTCACAGATTCCCAGGCAATAAACAATTGACAGCTGAGCTACACAGAAAAAATTAAATGTTGCTGGGTGACCAGGGGGGAAGCTTCAGAGCATGCAAAATATAAACGGAGAGAAACCAGCTCAAAGGCTAATATTGTAGTATGTTTAAAAACAAAGTTTATTAAAAAAAAAATACTATGCACTCACAAATACAGTCAAAGGGCAACACACATAACCACTGGGGTAAAATGGACCACACAAGAGGAGCAGATACTGGAGATTGAGAAAACCTCCCCTTCCTGTTACTGACCCGTAATCAACTGTGTAAAATGCCGGGTCTTTGAATAACAGAAAACAAAAACTCCTGCGCACAAGTGGAATAACAGACAGTCTGTAAGTGGAATGATAAAAATCACTTGGCCTTGCTGCCTTCATGGATAGAGGTATCCTAGCGGTAAATGAAAAAGAGAAAAAAAGAAAGGCGCACCAGCCTCGTGCATTATCCCTGGGTGGATTTATTAAAAAATGATAAAAGAAACCTACTTACAAACATACACACGTTAAAAGAGTCCACAAAATCGCAGCAATCACTCCAATAAGTCACAGAGGGATTGACAGGGGTCACTGCCAGCTTACGCGTTTCGAAGACAAGTCTTTTCCCTCAGAGCTCAGCTGAGCTCTGAGGAAGACTCTTTTAACGTGTGTTATTCACGTATGTTTGTAATTTTTTATCATTTTTTTTATAAATCCACCCAAGGATAATGCACCAGGCTGGTGCGCCTTTCTTTTTTCTCTTTGTCACTACTGGGTCCTTGTGTCTCATTCTCCAGTCATTATGGCTGTGGAAAAAGCTAATGGAATGCGATTTGCATTCCATCAGCTTCATTGTAGGACTAGTGAGACATCAGGGGTCTTTCAAACCCCTGATGTCTCATTAAAGAGAACTTATCACCAAAATATTATTAGATGGGGACTTTTTGTCCCCTATGTGATGAAACAGGAACGTACAAATGAACATAAACACATGCTTTGGGGGTGTCTATGCACAAAAATGTTAATTGCCCTACACATTACATATCGCTGTGCATGACAGAGTGAGAGCAATAATTCTAGGCTCATTATTTATGGTTAACTCTAAACTGATAACCTATAGGGGCTTTTAAAGCATTGCCTATGGAAATTGTAGGGTGTTGGGAAATTTGAACAGGTAGTCCCTCCTACCCCCTCAGACCAGCTTAAAATAACCCAATTGCCACACCCAAAAGATATGGGATCAGTACTGAGAGATTTTCTTTAAACGCAAGAAAAGAGACAAGACAAGCTTTGCGCTCAGAGTGAAAATCTGTTTATTCTTTTGCAGGGGTAGACATTATATAGTCATTATCATAACCCAATCATAGAAGAGGGAGGGGTGTGGTTAATACAGTGGGTATACATTTTATCGTTATACAGTAGACATTTTGCCACTCTCAAGATGGCCGACACTCGTCCTGACCCTCTCAAGGTGGCTGACAGTTTCGTTATTAATAAGAATCAACACGAGTGTCGCCACGAGTGATATAGCTCATAGTCACAAGGTTTCACCAGGTTTCACTTCCCTGTACCAATGCCTACCAGACAGCTACCAGACAGTGCACAGGAAAGAACACTTTAAAAAGAAATCAGCACTCCGCAAATCATGCTACGCATTGCAATTTATGCATGCTTTTGCAAAACTGCTGCTACATACAAAATACAAGATTTTAATCTATTTCATAATACTTGTAAAACCTATAGTACTAGTCAATTTCCCTAACCCGTATGTCCAAGCTAGAATATATGACCCCATCTCACTATAATGGGGGTCCTTATGCCATGCCAATTACTACAATCCCCTCTTTCAGGCACGGTGGTGACTGATATCTCCGCATCGGGACATACTCCTGGGCATCATGGTAAGAGCTAAGATAAATTCCATTTGCTGCAGCTGGACCGGGAGCCAGAGTGCCTCGGGAGATCATACACATAATAAACTTGAAGCAGGCGTATAGGGTTAATGCCAGAAGCAAAATCATTTCAATACACATAGCAGTATCCCTGATCCAGAAAAATACCATTTGAAACCAAACCATCCCACATTACCCAGGGGGTTCCCAAGCAATCACTTAGCCTTTTCATCATATCAATACCCCCTCCAGTTCCTGGGGGAACCATGCCCAGGCCATGTCCTTTTCCAAAAACAATGACCTGGCATAACGGTGCTCGAGGGGGCACCCAGGATGAACACCAGCTCTGAGCAAGTGACATCCCTCACTGTCCCCGAGAATTTTCATTATCGGAACCAGTGAGGCCAAGCAACACCATCCCTTAGGATCACTCGGAATCCATGGATGGCATGTCCTTCCACAAAAAATGTATGTGCTGTTGCCCAAGGCTAGTGGCCATCCACCAACGACCTGCTGGGTACCTCCAGAGAATCCTGCAAGGGCAAGCTGTGACAGTAGCCTCGCCATCTCAGTATGGGGGTCAGAGGCCTGGGCACACCACAACAACAATCCAACTATGCCCCTGACCCTCACCCGGACCACCACACTAAACATTTATCACCACATTGAGCATGTAAAAATGTAAAAACAGAAAACAACAAACATAATCTCAGCTGCATAGCAATTGTCCATGAAATACAAAGAGGGAATGGGATTGGGCGTGACAGGGGCGAGACAGTCCATAAAAGCAAGTGGGAGGGGCATGACAGCCTTTAGCCCAAAAATAAAAAATAGTCCCAATAAAATGCATAAAAGTCTCTTGTATGGCTTCTGAATGTCCATTAAATTGTAGGAAGGAGGGAAAAGAAAATGCAAAGGAAATGTCCACATTATAATTCTCATTCTCCTCAACCTTTCCCAAAACCTTTTGTTCGGTTCTGTGATCATTCATATGTACAGACATGAATTCTCTACCCCAGACACTGCCTCTTTGTAGGGACAGACTTTTATATCCACAGACAAACTGGAACTGATGCATTGGGCTAGACTTCGGGCTGGCACATCTGGATCTCTCTTGTGATGCTCACTGGGATTCTGTAGACCTTGGGCATGCGTTATCTGGCTAGCCCTCAAGGTGTCTTTACCAGGAACACTTTCCAACAGGAGTCCGCCTGTAGTCATCTGAGCACCTCCCATGGTGCTTGAACAACAAAGATGAACAAAGAAGATTTCCATGTAAAAACTGTAGTCATCTCTTCATCCGGATAGGGTATGGGGCAGGGTATGAATGGGGCAGGGTATGAATGGGGTGGGCATTTCTTCAGGTGCATGGGGCAGTGGGTGAATGCTGGCTGGCTGGGGTGGATACTCCTCATCCGACATGAACAATCACAGAACCTACCCGATCAATTCGGGCCTTAACCATTGGGGATATTAAGAATAATATTCTTCATTGACTCAAACATAAGTAAAACATGCAGGAATAAAAATGTTTCTCAGCAAAGGTCTTCATTATATAGATTCAACATATCTAACTAAACACCTTTTTTAAATCCAGTATTATAGCAGAACTTCAACAAAACTTTAAACACCTTTAGCTTCTTCTATCCCCGGGACTCAAATGGACCCGAGAAACTCAGAGCAGAACATTTTACCCAAACCCAAAGGCCTCCCACCTTTGCAAATATATCTGATCATCAGCAACAAACAAAACAACAACATTACATCATTAACACTTCACGACTGACACCCTGGAAATTCAAAAGGTAAATATCCAGAATTATCATTCCGACTGCTATTCAAACAAACTTTCCCATCACATTTCAGTATCTCATGGACTCAAAATATGCAGCAATGAATTCAGATCCTGGTTATTTAACTTCAGTAACTCTTCAAACATTTTTCCCAAATTTCACCCTTCCGTTACCAAAATCCCTTTATCAATTTTTAATTTAATCCCAAACTTTTTAGGGAAAAACATATCCCATGGGCCTGAACACAATATGAGACAACCAGTTGTGTACATTCTAAACACACACTTAAAATACTCTACTAATCAACATAAAACCCTGTGCGTTCATTAAACATAATACAACCACCCTCTCACTCCACATTCAACTGGCCATTCCATTCATCCATCATTTTCCATACTTTCATCTTGAACACCGTTAAAACCTTTTAATTTCAATAATACAAGAACAAACAACTTACACAACTAAAACAGTCCCTAAAAACAGACCTCAAGGCTCCCCGTTCCAACCCGTGTGACCCAACTCGCAGTGATCCCGGAAAAAGGCTCTTGCACCACTCTGTTCCGACCTCAGTACGACCCGTCCCCACACGGTTTTCACTGGTCGCACGAAATCGCACCGCAAAATTGCACTGCAAATCACGCGACCCTGGGACTGCAACAGTGGAAAACAGAGCCCAACTGAAACAATCAAAAACACCCCATATTCATTGAAAATGCTTCTCTTAAAAATTTGTATCAGATTTCCCCAAAAAAACAAACACATCTGCGCATACGTGTAATTTACCTGTGACGTGTCACACTCCCCCCTTAATGTTCCCATTTATGAATAGACTGACAAATAGTGGCAACATTTTACAAACAACATATATAACATATTTTAAATCTATATAGATAACTTTTCTCAATTAAAATCCTCCTTAAAATCTCCAGTCCAGCAAATCTCTCTGACTTGCTGAATATGGAATACAAATATATGCTTTGCGCAAAAATGTTGGTGAAAACCTGGTTGGTGGTTTGATCCCCTCTTCCACCCGAAGCAAAACAGCAAGCGGACATGTACCTCTGTGTATTGTGCTAAACAATTTACTCCTATCCAATTGTGCTAAACAATACTTTGGATAGGAGTAACTTGTCCTTGTCCAAATGTGCGAGTCCATCCTCCTAAAGCACCACACACAGATGAGTACCCTACTCTGTCCCTCTCACCTGCCCACCTTTTTAAAATCCTCCTTGGCAGGATCATAGGACACATATCAACCAACCAACAATCCATCTGTATTCAGAAGAAAAAACAACTTATACTCTAAATTGGAATTCCAAGACAAAACAAACATTTACATACACATAAAATGTAAGCATTTCTCTCTATTAACAACTTTCCCTTACCTAGGTGTCCGTCTATGAAACTACGCCACAGCAGCGACCCCAAGGATCGCCACCGATCACAGTGTACAAAACAGAGACAATCCGGGGAGAAGCGTTTGAACACGTTCTCCCACCGATGACCTCCACACACTGAGAACCCTCAATGACCGTCACAGAAACGGCCAGTCGATGAAGCTGCGATCTCAGTGCTTCACCGGCAATCTGTGTCAGAACTCACACCCCCAGACTCACCAGCTCAGAGGTGGAGAATCAGGGAGCTAACAGGGACCCCCCACACCAGTTACCACGTCCCCCCCGTCAGCGTACCCAGCAGCGACAATCTTATCACCGCCCAATAAACCGACATCTCAGTATCTCTGTGAAACTCTGGTACCGTAATCTCGCAAAATCTCCCGAGACCCCAGCACCAGGGGCTATTCCTTGCAGGAGGTGGGATGCTAACCTTCCCACCTGTACAGACCCATTGTAACCTCAAAAACATCAACAAACAACAAAACAAATAAACAGGGTACATTTACACAAAAATCCTTATTTTAACCACTTGACAACTGGGCACATAACCCCCTTCCTGCCCAGGCGAAATTTCAGGTTTCAGCACTGTCACGCTTTGAATGACAATTGCGCGGTTGTGCAACGTGGCTCCCAAATTTTTTCCCCCACAAATAGAGCTTCCTTTTGGTGGTATTTGATCATTTCTTTATTTTTTGCGCTATAAACAAAAATAGAGCGAGCACAATATTTTTAACTTTTTGCTATAATAAATATCCCAATTTTTTTCCTCAGTTTAGGCCGATACGTATCCTTCTACATATTTTAGGCAAAAAAAATCACAATAAGCGGATTGGTTTGCGCAAAAGTTATAGCGCCTACAAAATAGGGAATAGAATTATGAAAAAAAAATATATATTTTTTTTTTTACTAGTAATGGCGGAGATCTAAGATTTTTATTGTGACTGCGACATTATGGCGGACACATCGGACACTTTTGACACATTTTTGGGACCATTCACATTTATACAACGAACAGTGCTATTAAATATGCACTGATTACTGTATAAATGTGACTGGCAGGGAAGGGGTTAACACTAGGGGGCGAGGAAGGGGTTAAATGTGTTCCCTGCTAGGTGATTGTTACTGTGGGGGGAGGGGACTGACTGGGGGAGGTGACTGATCTGTGTCCCTATGTACAAGGGACACAGCATCAGTCTCCTCTCCCTGACAGGACGTGGATCTCTGTGTTTACACACAGAGATTCACGTCCCTGGCTCTGTGACAGCCGATCGCGGCTGCCAGGCACGCGCATCGGCACCCGCGTGACACAGCGGGCACAGCTTTTCCCCGATGCGCGCCCGCGGCGGCGTGCATTGCGGAAGTGAACAGGAGGACGTCCATGGACGTCCTCCCGGCAATTGAGCGCCGGAATTCGCGCCCGGGCCATTGGTCTTTTGCCAATGGCCCAGGCGTGAAGTGTTTAACAACATACTGATAATCCAAACTTTAAACCCTGGCCCATGACACTTCACCTTCCGTTTCTTAAACAAAAACTCTTTCTGCGTTAATTTCCTTAACTGCCCATAACCTCCTATCTCACTTTTCCTTTAAAACTTCCTCAAAGATACCTCATAAATCAATAAACTGACAACGACAATATCTTTGCACTCGCTACAGCAAGTCATGAAAAAAACACAAATTTATCAAAACGATCGATTAAAAAGTCTAATTGTCCACGCCTGGTAAAGCTGTGCCTCTGCAGACGGTTCCCCTTTAACTCTCAAACCAGCTCACTGTCTGCTGCTGACTGCCTCTTTTTTAAATATACTTTCCTTCACTTTTTTTTTTCCTTTCTTTGTGTCATTTTCTCATTAAAAAAAATGCAATGCATTGAAAAAGACGCCGTAAAAAATGCACACCCTCTTTAACTCCAATCTCTCTTTACCGTCTAAACATCAGTTACTTAACCTTCTATAGGTAGAATATTTTATTTAAAACACCTTTACCTCTCACTTCCTATTCTCATCACACCATGGGGCATTGTCCGAACACTCCATTACATTACATAACATCCACCTGCCACCTAAACACATTCGTTTTTAAACTTCTCAATTTCCACTGCCTGTTACTCTCAAAAGTTTCCAAACCAATCTATACATTTCTTCAAACAAAAATCAAGCATTTATAATTACACTTCTATAAACAAAATACTTGCAAAGGGGAGACATCATATCATATTCACATACTATACCATTTTCTCTTCAAAAGAAACCTTTAGCAAACTTATGTAGCGGGTATGTGCTTTTCTGTTTGAATCTGGTGGGGAAACTGTGATGTATGGTTCCCTGGGGCCCACCGGGTGGCGCTGTCCTTTTGGGCCCGGGGTAGAGCCATCGTTGCAGTGTCGTACCTCTTTTTGGCCTCTCTCAGCGGTTGTATAGTAGGGCGGAAACCCGCCGTGCTTGCTGGGAGAGGGTATAAAGGGGGCGGCCATTTTTGGTGGCGGGAGTCGAGTCCCGGGCACCTTCAGCCTGAGGGCGGTGGTTCGTGTCGGGAGTCTAGTCGGCCTAGGCCTAGAGGACGTTCGGAGGTCGTGTTCCATCCCAGGCACCTTTAGCCTGGGGTGAGGTACTTGGATGGAGGTCTGGGATTGAGTGTCCCGGACTAAGGCTCCGTGAGGGAGGGAGGGACTTCCTAGGGGACCCCGGGAGTGGGTACCCGAATCCAGTGGCGTAAGGGACCAGAGGGGGTACTTACCTGAAGACCTGGTGCAGCAAATTGCCAGTGACGGGTGAGCCTCCGGAGACCGCCCGGAGGGATGTCTTCCTCAATTAGGAGCAGGAATCTACTTCTAGGAAGGAAGTAAGAGAGTTCATTGTGCCTGGGCCTACTCGCATCCACACCCCCTGTCTGTTCTGTTCATTGAGGGAGTTCAACTGATTGTGTTCGCTTTTACATTGAGAAGAATAAAGGAGTGTTGGACTTTAATGGTGTGGGGCTCATTTACTGGCAGACACTGTTCAAGAAACCAGGAGGAGGCTCCAGGTGCAGAACACCGACCCGAAGGTAAAAGAGGATTGTCTTCCACTACACACACATCTGCAGTGGGAACTTGGCGTGGTGACCCCGCACTCTCTCCTCCAAGGTACCCCTAGACAAAAGCCAGAGACAAGAACTGATACATAGAGGGAGAGAGTGGAGGCCGCTACACTTATAATGAATATGCATAAATACTCACCAAATACCTGGACATTTACTTTACTCTAATTTAATTTGTCCCTTTTCCTGAACAACAAAACACAATGGAAAGAGGACTGCATCCCACACAACAAATTGTCTTAAATACTGCTAAGCAGAAAGCGACAGACCAAGATTAGCGAAAAGTTTTTCTCCGTTCTCTGTGGCAACTGTCTATTTTAAGGTATCTCTGTACCCTTGTAGCTACTTTTCAAAACGGCCTTGCCCACGGAAAGCCACAGCAGGCTCCCCACAGCCTCTTTAAAACAGCCTGGTCTGGGCTTTCCCCTCTTAAAATAAATTTTTTAAAACAACCTAAGGTCTCCCATCAACACCGCGGCAACTAAACAATCCGTCAGCATTAAGACAAAAATGTCTACTCATCAGCAGTAATCGATGCAGATCCTCCCGTGTTTACCAGTCCGAATCCGTAATCTCAGCAAGTGCCTCCACTACTGTTGTGAAATTTGAACAGGTAGTCCCTCCTACCCCCTCAGACCAGCTTAAAATAACCCAATTGCCACACCCAGTACTGAGAGATTTTCCTCAAACGCCAGAAAAGAGACAAGACAGGCTTTGCGCTCAGAGTGAAAATCCGTTTATTCTTTCACAGGGGTAGACATTATATAGTCATTATCATAACCCAATCCTAGAAGAGGGAGGGGTGAGGGAGGGGTGTGGTTAATACAGTGGGTATACATTTTATCATTATACAGTAGACATTTTGCCACTCTCAAGATGGCCGACACTTGTCTTGACCCTCTCAAGGTGGCTGACAGTTTCGTTATTAATAAGAATCAACACGAGTGTCACCACGAGTGCTATAGCTCATAGTCACAAGGTTTCACCAGGTTTCACTTCCCTGTGCCAATGCCTACCAGACAGCTACCAGACAGTGCACAGGAAAGAACACTTTAAAAATAAACCAGCACTCCGCAAATCATGCTACTCATTGCAATTGAATTTATGCATGCTTTTGCAAAACTCTACAAGATATTAACCTATTTCATAATACTTGTAAAACCTATAGTACTAGTCAACTAAAATCCAAAGCACAAACACCCATGCAGCGAACCAATGCTAACCATAAGACAACATTAGCAGAAGTTGCCCAAAGGGTGGCGCTAAAGAGCAGAAAAACCACGTAGTTTCGTGAATGTTAGCTGAAAAAGTTCTGCTGTCTGTATGCAGAACAAGTTCAAGTTCAACACCCTTCGCACAAAATTCCACGGATTTGTCCGATGGAAATCCGATAATGTGTACGAGGCTTAAGTGTAGCATTTATTAGACATGGCAAGGGTAACCATTAGGGATGAGCCCAATGTTGGAGTCGAACGTAAGCTCGACTCCAACATCGGGCGTTAGCCAAATCTGGAAAATTATGGGGCGTTCGCGGGAGATTCGAGCGCCTTTGGAACGCCCCATAATGCAATGCGAGATCGCAGTGCATTGACAGCTGCTGATTGGCCAAAGCATGCACCTGACCTGCAAGCTTTGGCCAATCACAGCGCGCTCTGCTGTGAGAGCCATGATTGGCCAAAGGCAGGGTGCCTTTGGCCAATCATGGCTCAGGGGTCTAAATCCACCCCCCACACTATATAAGGCTGCTTACATAGCGGCAGTATATAGTGTAATAAATGAGAGTAGCAAAATTACATTTCTAAAGGAAAATTCCGATCAGCCCCCTGCCCACAGACCCCCACAAACACCGGGCCAGGGTTGTGGGGAAGAGGCCCTTGTCCCCATCAACATGGGGACAAGGTGTTTTGGGGGGACCCCAAAGCACCCTCCCCATGTTGAGGGCATGTGGCGCTCTCTCGTCCCCCCTTTTGGTGCAGGGTTTCCCCCTAATATCCATACCAGACCTAAAGGGCCTGGTAATGGACTGGGGTGGGACTCGTGCAGTTTTTTTCAATGATTTTTATGTATATTGCCGGGAACCTGCAATACATTACAGCCGCAAGCAGTTTTAAATGACATTTTTTTCCTTTAGAAATGTCGTTTTGCTGTGGTACTGTTATGAACATGGGAAAGATGCGCTACTTTACAGGCAGACTAAGGGGACCTCCCAGGCACGATATTTTAAGGAATATTTCATTTTTATTGTTTCACTTTAAGCATTATTAAAATCACTGCTCCTGAAAAAACTGCTGTTTGTAAAACTTTTTTTTGCATTGATACATGTCCCCTGTGGCAGGACCTGGGTCCCCTGTGGCAGGACCTGGGTCCCCTGTGGCAGGACCTGGGTCCCCATACACTTTTAATGGCAATAACTTACATAAAAGCCTTTAAAATTAGCACTTTAGATTTTTCACGTTCGTGTCCCATAGACTTTAACGGTGTTCACACAAATTTTTTGCCTGTTCACATGCTCTGTTGTGAACTGAACTGGGGGGTGTTCAGCTCATCCCTAGTCACAATATATAGTCACAGGAAGGAGATAGAGTATCGACTCATCTGTAGATGAGAGCATCCCGATGAGGGAAAACCAGCGCTCCGCTTCAGAGAGGCCAAGACCGCGGTGTCACAGGGAAGGAAGGAAGCCAGCAAGGTCCATGTGGTTCCAGGTATGATCGTGTGGATTGCAGCGCCAACGCAGCTTCGAACATGGCATATGACGTCGCCGGGATATTTGGAAACACAACACGTTTCAGAGCATGCTCAACACCCACACTGCGCATGCACGCTCCTTTGTCAAGTGTGATTGGAGTAAAAAGTAGCCGCATAAAATAGGATAGAATCGATTGTCAATCTAAGTGAGTGGGCGGGGATGACACATTGCAAGCAAGGCTGGTAATACAATTGTACAACACACACTAAATATTAATGACAGTATGAAGCAATCAGATAGAAGATCAGATGTATATAAAAAGGGGGGGGGAGAATGGAGGGGATTGGGGAGGGGAAATAAAATAAAAATAAATAGAGGCTCATATCAATACATGTAAGTAGTATACACATATAGATAAAATCCATACTTATATATAGCTGACATGAAACGATAGCAGCTAATTGAAGCAGGGAAAAAAATTATTAGTTAAAGGAACATTAAAACATATCAGAAATTAAATAAGTAATATAGATGGACTAGTATCATGGATGGGATAAAGTATAACATTTAGATTATGACTTAATATGATTGAATTAATTTAAAAGGCCAATTTAGAGTATAGATGGCGAAAATCTGAGATACTTAGAGATAACCTAATCTCTATATGAAAATCAAAGATATAGTGTGTGTATCCGCATATACACACCCAATTTGGTATGTACGTACAATCGTACATGTATATTAGTAAGAATGAACTTTATGTGTTAAGACAACGGTACGCTGATGTTAAGACGTACTAGTGGAAGTGTATACTGTATATATAAAAATGGTTTGGGCATATATGTGCATCCATGTGATGGATTAATACTTACAGTGGATGCTCTTAAAAAGATAAGAGAGGAACCTTTCAATGCTATGTGTAATGTAAATTTACCTGAAAGTTATAAAAAGTAATGTATAAGTGTAACATAAGAAAAATGGATCAGATTAGTAACAGAACACCATTTTGAGGAGAAAAGATGAAAAGGTATGTAGTAATGGATATACAATTATAAGATAGTACTAATTTCTAGTTCCTCATTTAAGCCGTTAGGCACAAGAGTATCTAAGGTGTATATCCAGAAAGTCTCACGCTGACATAATATAGAAAAACGTTCAGCTTCAGGTGAATTTTTGTTATGGACTCGATGATCCAGACTTGTAGTCCTACAGTAGATTTGTTATGTACTTCTAAAAAAAATTGCGGTAAACTATGTTGGCCGCAGTCCTCAACAAAGCGACGGTGTTTGCCGAAGTGTTGTCTGAGGGGTCTAATGGTACGACCAACATACAGTAACTTTCATGGGCAAGTGGTATGTTTTTCCCTTTTATGGGCAAAACTTTTTTGGCCATGTTTTACAAAGTCACAGGTTTTACCTAATTTTTTTCGACAGCAATACATCCCTTTGAGGGTAAACCGACACAATGGATTGGTTATTTTGGTGATGCCTTTAACCTGCCTAGCGGATTTCCAGAGTCTGGCTCGGGGTGAATTTTTCATACCAAAAGCGGTAACCCCAAGCCTGACTTGGGATCGCATCGCAGGATACAGGGAAAGTTACTTGCCTTGTCCCCTGGATCCTGCGATGTCTCCCCGCTGTGTGTGCGAGCTGTCTCCTCACTCGATTCACACTGCCGAGTGCCGAGCTCCGTTCCCTGCGAGCGTTTTCTTACAGATTACAGTACTGTATCAAATAATTACACACCCCCTTTGTCCCTAGTGGTTTGTCCAGTGTCCTGCATGCAGTTTTATATTATAAAAACTGTTCTTTCTGCCTGGAAACTGGAGAATGTCCATAGCAACCAAAAAGTGTCCGTTTACGTCAAAAGTGGTTTTAGACCAGCTAGAAAACAGCGATAATAAATTAGAATCACTTGCAGAATTGAGCGATAGTGATTTGTGGGGAAATTCGTCATCAAACACTGAAAGTAATAGCAGCGACAATTCTGCAACTGAGCAAATTTCAGTGTTTTTGATTTGATTACATTATTGAATAATTTTTATTATAATCACATTATTATTTGATATAATTATTTATAGTTATTTATTATATTATAATTTATGATTTTGTGTTTCAAACTTTATCATACCCGGGATGTCTACTAGACTCTTGTTTGGACAGATTTAAGTGAGTTATTCCTAAGAATTGCAGACCTACAATATAAAACGCCAAATTTCCATTGCACCAAAAATCTGAAATAATCATACCGCCAGGGAGGTTAAGCTTGCTAGGAGCTATCTTATTTTTCAGCGTAGGTGCTCTCCTATAGGTAACTTTTGGGTTTGTCTTAGATGCAGATCTTGTTTTAGAATATTCTAATGTTTATATAAAATCATTTCCATTTTTTTGTATTGACTATGGTATCTGGTAATAAAATGAACTGGTGGGTCTTCTGGTAATGATTTGGTTTTGGGTAGTTTTCCTGAGAGAAAAGTGGTATAAGCCTGGTTAACCAGATCTTCATCTAAGATCTTCCTTTATCTAATAATTTGTCTTTAAACACTTCAATACATGGCATTTTGACCCCCTTCCTGCCCAGGCCAATTTTCAGCTTTCAGTGCTGTCACACTTTGAATGACAATTGTGCGGTCATGCAACACTGATGAAATTTTGATAATTTTTTTCCCCACAAATAGAGCTTTCTTTTGGTGGTATTTGATCACCTCTACGGTTTTTATTTTTTGCGCTATAAACAAAAAAAGAGCGAAAATTTTGAAAAAACACTATTTTTTACTTTCTGCTATAATAAATATCCCATAAAAAGAATAAACAAATTTCTTCCTCAGTGTAGGCCGATATGCATTCTTCTACATATTTTGGTATAGATTGGTTTGCGCAAAAGTTATAGCTTCTACAAAATAGGGGATACATTTATGGCATTTTTATTGTTATTTTTTTTTTTACTAGTAATGGCGGTGATCTGCAATTTTTATAATCACTGTGACATTGTGGCGGACATATCGGACACTTTTGACACTATTTTGGGATCATTCACATTTATACAGTGATCAGAGCTATAAAAATGCACTGATTACTGTGTAAATGTGACTGGCAGGGAAGAGGTTAACACTAGGGGGCGATCAAGGGGTTAAATGTGTATCCTAGGGAGTGATTCTAACTGTGGGGGGGGGGTACTCACAAGGGGAGGAGACCAATCGGTGTTCCTCTTTACTGGGAACACACCACCATCGGTCTCCTCTTACACTCCTCCTCTTACACACACAGATCCACGTCCCTGCTGTGTGACAGGCAATCGCGGGTGCCCAGCGGACATTGCGGCCCCCTAGAGGCTCGGGAAGCCAAAGACGTCATATGACAGCGGCCCGGAGGGACAAAGGGTTCCTGCCGCCGTCATATGACTATGGGGCGGTAGAGAAGTGGTTAAGGTGTCTGCTTATAATCACAGTCCCTCGTGCAGTTTTTTCTGAGTCTACAAAATTTACCTTTTCGTATGTTTTTAACCTATTGTGGGTGATGGCAGCTATCATCATGTAAATATGAATTACCCACAGTGGGTTTGGTGTCATTTCTGGCAAATTGTACCTTGTTCGTGACCAAGTTCAAGTTCTAGGAAAGACAACATATCTTTAATTCAAACAGAGGTAAAAGAGAGGCCTAATTTGTTGTTACAATGTGCAAAAAACTAGTCAAAGTGGAGGCACCATCCCAAATCACAATGATGTCATTGATATATCTGCCAAAGAATATTACCGTATTTTTCGCACCATAAGACGCATTTTTCCCCCCCAAAAAAAATAGGGGGAAATGTCCCTGCGTCTTATGGAGCGAATACTGACCAGGCACTGCCCCCCCCCCCCCCCCCGTCGCCACGTCAGAATTCCAGCGCTCGGCTTCTCTGTAAAGGAGAGAGGACAGGAAGTGAGGAGCATCCTGGCAGGGGCATACCAAGGGGGAGCGGGGGGAGGCGTTTTGCCCCGGGTGTCAAAACATGGGGGGTGTCAGTAGCATTGCTATGGGGGTGTGCTCCGTACCCAGGTCGGGTGTCAGAGGTGACACCATCCCGAAAGCTGTGAGAGCCCTTGCTGTTTTTTTTTGCAGCCTGAACCCCCCCCCCGGCGCCGTGGTCTGGTCCAGTCTGACTTCCTGCTCCTTCCCCCGGGATCTGCTGCTGTAAACTCTGTCCCCAGTCCTCATTTCTAGCTGCTTCCTGGATACATCTGAGGCTGAGAGCCAGCCAGCCAGCAAGAGGGGGTTGTGGATTGTAATGGCAGTGTCCTCCGCTGCCTGAGGTGAGCTGTTGATAAGGGGGTGGGAGGTGTAAGCTGGCATGGTATCCACAGCCCAGTCACCTGAGCTGTTGTGAAAGAATTGGCTTAAGGGGTGTTTGTGTCTGCCCTGCCACCCTGAGCTGATCTGGTAAGGGGGGGAGGTTGCTGTGTCCACCACCACCACCAGATATAGTGTAGCTGAGCTGATTTGATAGGGGGGTGGTATTGCTGTGTGTCCACCACCCACCTATAGTAATAATATAATATAAAATATTTTAGTACACCGTTTGGTTCAGAATATTTTTTTTTCTTGTTTTCCTCCTCTAAAACCTAGGTGCATCTTATGGTCAGGTGCGTCTTATGGAGCGAAAAATACGGTATGTGTTTGGCAAAAAGATTATTTTTCCGAATGAACAGGGTCTCCCAATACCCCATTGTAAGATTAGCGTATGAGGATGCAAAGTTGGCCCCCATCGCCGTACCATGGAATTGTAAATAAAAATCATCCTCAAAAAGGAAGTAAATATGTATCAAGCAGAAGTGTGTTGCATCTAAAATGAAAGTGACTTGATGAAGATTGAGCATGGGATCTTGTAATAGAAAATATTGTGTGGCCAGCAATCCTATGTCGTGGGGTATAGACGTACAGTATCTCACAAAAGTGAGTACACCCTCACATTTTTAAAAATATTTTATTATATCTTTTCATGTGACAACACTGAAGAAATTACACTTTGCTACAATGTAAAGTAGTGAGTGTACAGCTTGAATAACAGTGTAAATTTGCTGTCCCCACAAAATAACTTAACACACAGCCATTAATGTCTAAACTGCTGGCAACAAAAGTGAGTAGACCCCTAAGTGAAAATGTCCAAATTGGGCCCAATTAGCCATTTTCCCTTCCCGGTGTCAAATTCTCAGGTGTGAATGGGAAGCAGGTGTGTTAAATTTGGTGTTATCGCTCTCGCTCTCTCATACTGGTCACTTGAAGTTCAACATGGCACCTCATGGCAAAGAACTCTCTGTGGATCTGAAAAAAATAATTGTTGCTCTACATAAAGATGGCCTAGGCTATAAGAAGAATGCCAAGACCCTGAAACTGATCTGCAGCACGGTGGCCAAGACCATACAGCGGTTTTACAGGACAGGTTCCACTCAGAATAGGCCTTGGCATGGTCGACCAAAGAAGTTGAGTGCACATGCTCAGTGTCATAGGTTGTCTTTGGGAAATAGACGTATGAGTGCTGCCAGCATTGCTGCAGAGGTTGAAGGGGTGGGGGGAATCAGCCTGTCAGTGCTCAGACCATACACCGCACACTGCATCAAATTGGTCTGCATGGCTGTTGTCCCAAAGAAAGCATCTTCTAAAGATAATCTACAAGAAAGCCAGCAAACAGTTTGCTGAAGACAAGCAGACTAAGGACATCGATTACTGGAACCATGTCCTGTGGTCTAATGAGACCAAGATAAACTTATTTGGTTCAGATGGTGTCAATTGTGTGTGGCGGAAACCAGGTGAGGAGGACAAAGACAAGTGCATCTTACTACAGTCAAGCATGGTGGTGGGAGTGTCATTGTCTGGGGCTGCATGAGTGCTGCCGGAACTGGGGAGCTACAGTTCATTGAGGGAACCATGATTGCCAACATGTACTGTGACATACTGAAGCAGCGCATGATCCCCTCCCTTCGGAAACTGGGCTTCTCAGGATAATGGCCCCAAACACACCTCCAAGACGACCACTGCCTTGCTAAAGAAGCTGAGGGTAAAGGTGATGGACTAGCCAAGCGTGTCTCCAGACCTAAACCCTATTGAGCATCTGCGGGGCATCCTCAAATGGAAGGTGGAGGAGCGCAAGGTCTCTAACATCCACCAGCTCTGTCATGTCATCATGGAGGAGTGGAAAAGGACTCCAGTGGCAATCTGTGAAGTTCTGGTAAACTCCATGCCCAAGAGGGTCAAGGCAGTGCTGGAAAATTATGGTGGCCACACAAAATATTGACACTTTGGGCCCAATTTGGACATTTTCACTTATGGGTGTACTCACTTTTGTTGCCAGCGGTTAAGACATTAATGGCTGTATGTTGAGTTTTTTTGAGGGGACAGCAAATTTACACTGTTATACAAGCTGTATACCCACTATTTTACATTGTTGCAAAGTGTAAGTTCTTCAGTGTTGGCACATGAAAAGATAGAATAACATATTTACAAAAATGTGAGGGGTGTACTCATATTTGTGAGATACTGTATATAAAGAATTCACGTCTAGAGATAGCCAGAGATAACTGTCTTCCCAGGAATATGGTGTTAGAAGTTCTAGCAAGTGGGTAGAGTTTCGTATATAAGAGATTCTGGGCAAGAGGTTGTAGAAAAACACCAACATATTGGGAGAAGCCACTAGTGATACTATCCATAGATGCAACAATAAGAAAAAATTGGTTCATGAATGAGCAAGGGGGCCAGCAAAGATGCACATCAGAATGCACCATGTGCTATCAGTCATATATTGGAAGATATGGTCAGACCAAATAAGGCCAGCCATGTAGATTGATAGGTCCCAAAACACATACCTCACCTCCATCCCTGTTTATGAGAAAATAAATGGGAAGGTTTGGGAAGCCAAAACGCTCAGCCGCAAACCCCCATAAAAAGTGAGTGAGTCATATCAAGGTTGATGGGAATTCTGAAATATGTGAAATGAGATAAAATAAAATTATATATATATATATATATATATATATATATCTATATTAATATGTATAGATGAATATAGAACCCATAACCATGATGAGAAGGTGGAAATGTGATCAGTGTGCACAGTCCCTATTTGTCCATGATAGAACCAAAATGGGAAAGAAAAATAGGAAATCCGGAGACCAAAGTAGTGAGAACGAAGAAAAACATGAAATAACTCTCAGAAGGTATTTATTCACACACTCTTTCCCACTCCAATTCCCTCTTGGAGCTATTTCATGTTTTTCTTCGTTCTCACTACTAGGGTTTCTGGATTTCCTATTTTTCTTTCTCATTTCGGTTCTATCATGGACAAATAGGGACTGTGCACACTGATCACATTTCCACCTTCTCAGCATGGTTATGGGTTCTATTTTCATCTATACATATTAATATAGATATATATATAATTGTATTTTATCTCATTTCACATATTTCAGAATGCCTTGATATGACTCACTCACTTTTTACAAGGGTTGGTGGCCGAGCGTTTTGGCTTCCCCTTTTGGATCCCTTCCTCAGCTCCCGGGCGAGACTTAGTTGGCCGGTCCCGGGCACGCGCTATTGCACATTTTGGTTCATACGTGAGTAATTATAGATATGGTCAAGAGTCTTGCAGTGACTCTAAGTCCTCCATGGTGGTTGACATATCAAACGATAATGGTTATATATCCTTTCTTTCTTCATTTTAGAACATGGATGCATGGCTCCTGATGAGTGGATGCAGTCCACGAAACGCGTTGAGTCTACTTTGATGCATTCAGTGTATACTTACATTTCAAATGATTTTAGCAATCTATGCTTTTATCAGACCATATTCTTGCCTAAATATTATGCATACCTTTACTGTTATGTGCCATGTGATTAAGTATTTTTCCAATGTACTATGTTAACTGTATCATGCATGCTATGTTGTATTATGTTATGACATTAATGGTTTAGTAATAAACATATTTATGTTTTTACTTTGATTGGTTTGGTCTCACCATACCCACCTCATATAAAGTCCCAAAACTCCCCCCTTTATAGTTGCATACAGCACAGGGATGGAGGCGCAAACCTTCCCTTGCGTCTCTCTCAAAGTCCCAAACCTTCCCCTTTCTTTTCTCATAAACAGGGATGGAGGTGAGGCATGTGTTTTGAGACCTATCAATCTACACGGCTGGCCTTATTTGGTCAGACCATATCTTCCAATATATGACTGATAGCACATGGCGCATTCTGATGTGCATCTTTGCTGGCCCCCTTGCTCATTCATGAACCAATGGACCATCGTGTTATGTGCGGCCAGTGGGCTGGTGCCTGTTTTGTTCCCGGGAGCTGCGATTCACCCTGGGCGCCCTCCCTTTCCCCTCCATGCTTGGATGCGGGTGATTGGGCGGGTGCTCCCATTGCGGATCGGCGCCACGCACCTTGCGCCATGTGTGTGACGTCCCCTTCGGGCGTCCTATCACGCATGCGTCTTGTATTTGAGCTTTACTGACGCAGGGGGAGTCACTTCAGCGGCCCGCCAGGCTGTCTCTCCCTCTGTGTCAAGCCATTCGATGGGCTGGCTTGCTGGGCTCGGGTCCGCAGCCTCTAGTGGTTCACAGCCCTCGTCCCAGCACATGTGTGCTGTTTCACACTGGTGCTACCTGGGAACTTTTCCCTGCCTCACCATGACAAATAAGGTAACTTACCAGTAACTGTATTTATTCACACACTCTTTCCCAATCCAATACCTTCTTGGAGCTATTAGATGTTTTTCTTCGTTCTCACTACTATGGTTTCTGGATTTCCTATTTTTCTTTCTCATTTCGGTTCTATCATGGACAAATACTGACACTGCACACTGATCACATTTCCACCATCATGGTTATGGGTTTTATTTTAATCTATACATATTAATATAGATGTGTGTGTATATATACCGTATATACTCGAGTATAAGCCAAGTTTTTCAGCCCTTTTTTTGGGCTGAAAGTGACCCCCTCGGCTTATACTCGAGTCAGCATACCTGAGTCCATTGCCGCCTGACCTCACCGTGCCTATTGCAGAATCCAATCTGTGTACCCGAGTCCATAACATATTCGGATGGCGGCCGTGCAGTGTTAAAAACTCTCGCTCCTCCTTGTGCTGTTCCGTGATAGGCGGAACACCCGGCTTCCCAGCAAACACTGTGTTCAGTGTTCCGCCTATCAGGGATGCCCTGCTGCATTTCCCACCCTCGGCTTATACTCGAGTCATTACGTTTACCCAGTTTTTTGTGGTAAATTAGGTCCTCGGCTTATACTCGGGTTGGCTTATACTCGAGTATATACGGGTAATTTTATTTTATCTCATTTCACATATTTCAGAATTTCCATCAACCTCGATATGACTCACTCACTTTTTACGGGGATTTGCGGCCGAGCATTTTGGCTTCCTCCTTTTGGATCCCTTTCTCAGCTCCCGAGCGAGACTTAGTTGGCCAGTCCCGGGCACGTGCTATTGCACATTTTGGTTTATACGTGAGTAATTGTAGATATGTTCAAAAGTCTTGCAGTGACTCTAAGTCCTCCACGATGGTTGACATATGAAACTATAATGGGTATATATCCTTTCTTTCTTCATTTTACAACATGGATGCATGGCTCCTGATGAGTGAATGCAGTCCACGAAACGCGTCAAGTCTATTTTGATGCATTCAGTGTATACTTACATTTCAAATTATTTTACCAATCTATGCTTTTATCAGACCATATTCTTGTCTAAATATTATTGCATACCTTTTACTGTTATGTGCCATGTGATTAAGTATCTTTCTAATGTACTATGTTAACTGTATCATGCATGCTATGTTGTATTATGTTATGACATTAATGGTTTAGTAATAAACATATTTATGTTTTTACTTTATATGAGGTGGGTATGGTGAGACCAAACCAATCAAAGTCCCAAAACTCCCCCCTTTATAGTTAGATGCAACAATAGGTCTGCCAGGAAGATGTGAATGATCTTTATGCACCTTTGGTAGATAATAGAAATAGGGTGTATTATAAAAATCTTTACGTAGAAATAATGCTTAATTTTTGTTCATAATTTCATTGTGAAATGCTGATTGAATAAGAGCTTCTGCCTCTATTTTAAAGGAAGATAATGGGGCTGATTTACGAAACGTTTGCGCCATGAGTATCAGCGCATCTGCGTGCGCAATGGCTGTTTTGGTATTTACAAAACATTTGCGCCGGTAGCGCAGCGCTATTTCCCATTTACTATAGTGTTCTCGGCGGACGGGAGGAGGCGCTCAGTGCGCTACTATGGACCTGGCGCACGGCATCTTAAAATCTAAATATAAAGAAGCTGGAAGTGCCAATATAATGGGGGTGATGTGGGGTGATGTGAGGAGGTGTAGTGACACCTGCCCAAGTAACAAATATGCCCAAAATAGAATGAGAAAGTAACTTTTTCAGAACCAGCCCGCTGTGCCGGCAAGTACGTTTAGAACTGCGAGAGGTTTTTTTGAGCTCAGCGCGGGAATTTCGCCGGCAAAATCTTAGTAAACGTCAAGTCACGTAAATCAATTTGCATAAGTTGAACAGGCGCAGCTCCTAAACTTGCCATTATATAACAGTGCGCCAGCAAAATGACATTTCTAAAGGGAAAAAAAAGGCATTTAAAAGCACCCGCGGCTATAATGAATTGTCGGCTCCCGTCAATATAGAGAAAAGTCATTGATAAAAAATAAAAAAAATGCGCGGGGTCCCCCCAAATTCCATTACCAGGCCCTTCAGGGGGGGAAGGTGAAGAACAAGATGGAGGAAGAAACCCCAATGGAGAAAAGAAGAAGCTGGAAGAAGAAGATGGAAGAAAGGAGAAGACATTCATAAAGGAATTGTCAAAAACCGGCTATTGTAATTTTTAAAAATTTTGACACTTTTTTTGTGAAATGGTAGGGGTACATTTGTACCCCATTACCATTTCACACAGGGGGGGAGCCGGGATCTGGGGGTCCCCTTTGTTAAAGGGGTCTTCCAGATTCCGATAAGCCCCCCGCCCGCAGACCCCCACAACCACCGGCAAGGGTTGTGGGGATGAGGCCCTTGTCCCCATCAACATGGGGACATGGTGCTTTGGGGTCACAGACCCCATGTTGACCCCATGTTGAGGGCATGTGGCCTGGTACGGTTCAGGAGGGAGGGCCTGGTACGCTCTCTCGTCCCCCCTCTTTTCCTGCGGCCTGCCAGGTTGCGTGCTCAGATAAGGGTCTGGTGTGGATTTTTAGGGGTACCCACACGCTATATTTTTTTTTTTTTTAAGTTTGGCGCGGGGGTCTCCTTAAAATCCATACCAGACCTGAGTCCTAAGTGAAAAGAGGGGGAAAAAACACTGGACTGCATCAAAAATGCACTGGAATGTGTCAAAAACGCGCATGCAGAAAAGCACCTGGAACGCATCCAGACTGCGTTTCTATGGTGTGAACTAGGGCCAGTTCACACCATAGAAACGCAATCGGGATGCGTTCCAGGTGCTTTTTTGCATGCACGTTTTTGATGCAGTCCAGGGCTTTTTTTTTCACCCCCCTTTTTTTTAACCATAGATAAGGACAAGTGTGTTCCAGTGCGGTTTTGATGCATTTAGGTGTGTTCCTGTGCGTTCCAGTGCGTTTATGATGCGTTTTGCTGCGTTCCAGTACAGTCCAGTGCGGGTAAAATGCAGCATGTTCTACTTTTTTTGGCACTGGAACAAACACTGCCATTTAGAACCATATAACCAACTTTCCATGCATTTTTGATGCATAAAAAACGCAATGGACTGCATGTGGCGTGAAATGTCCCTTAGGGTGGGACCTGGGCCCCCATTTTAAGGCCAATAACTAGAAGATAAGCCAGCCAAGTGGGGACAAGCAAAATTAACAAGTCAGTTCCCATAGACTGCAATGGTATTTGTTGGTAGGGGGTGTGTTTGTCCCATCTCTAATTTTGTAGCATGCTGGATGATGTGCTTAATTTTGGACGGGGGGGGTATTTTCTGCTAGCTGCATTTGTGTTGGTCTGAGCATGCCCAGGCAGTTTTTTTGGTGCTTTTTGTGTGTGAACAGCACCTGGATATTTATGGGCATGCTCAGAGAGTGTTTTTATGGGTTAGTAATTGAAGGACATCCTTAACAGGTGTACCCACTTTGAAGTTCAGTCTCTACATTGGGTGAACTTGCATTTTGGGTGTTTCATGGACTGTGCATGTGTTTTCAATTGCCTCATTAGCTCACAAACCTATGTTATATAAAGCTCGCAGATAGCATCCTCTCCCTTGCCCTGAAAAGAGGCAAGTGTGTGTGCATGCGTGTGTCCGGCAAAAAGTACATTTTGGTGTCCTTATCAAGTTTGTAACACATGTATTTTATTTGTTATGTCTTTGCAAAACAGGTGTTTGTTTTACTTTTGTTGATTGTATTTTTTTGTGTTGGGGAAATGTTCCCCTGAAATAATTTTGAGGTTGTTAATGTGTGTCGTTTGTTCACTTTGATTTAATTATCTGTGCTGCATTATTATGCCAAATCTTTCCTAAGGTGTTGTGAGTCTGTGACTGTTTCAAATTGACCCTGTTTTTTTTATTTTGGCTTCCCTTTGTTTTGTTGACCAATAAAATTTGATGCAAAGTTTTGATGTTTGTTTTGTGTTTTCTTTGCAACAAATGTGACAGCTGATTGGCATGTCAAAACAAAACAGGTGTGTTTTGTCTACCCTTGTGCCTTCATGCTAGCATATGCATGTATTATGTGCTGCCATGGATAGTCACCAGGAAATGAAAAATACAGAGCGGTAACTATTCATTTTTCCTTTTTACTGCTGTGGTTCTCAGCCTCAGTCCTCAAGTACCCCCAACAGGACATGTTTTGTGAATTTATCTTATCGAGAATTGCTGTCCAAAATACCAAACCATTGACTGTGATTTAAAGCACATGTGCAAGATGAAGGAAAACCTGCAAACATGGCCTGTTGGGGGTACTTGAGAAGCACTGATTTAGAGCACTGCACTTAAAAATAGCTCAAGGCAATACGATTCTAATTGTGGGCATTTTGAGGGAAACAAAGTAAGTGTTAGAACCCCTGCTTGTTTGTTTTTTTTTAGGTTGGGCTTTGTGTCCCTTTTAGTAAAATTGGCTTCACTTCCTGTCAAACAGCTAAACAGGAAGTGAAGGTAAAACCCTACCAATGTCTTTTCTTGGGGACACACAGATCAATCTAACTAGTGTCCCCATTAAGCAAATTGCACTCTAGGACTTTGTTGTGTACACCCCAAATCATTGGGTAGTTTGGGGTTTAGTAAAATCCACTCTGCAGTAAAAGTGTAGCTGCTGAAAATCTGAGAGGAAGCACTGGTGATTGTAACATCCAATCATGTAAAAGCAAAGATGTTTTTTTTTTGTTTGCTTGCATGTCCCCCTCGGATATCCAGCAAGTGCACTTGTAGTGCAAAGTAGATTTGCCTTTAGTAAATAAACCCCAAAGTCCAAAATGCCTAATAATTTGGGGTGTACCCCGCAAAATGCTGGAGTGCAATGTACATAATGGGGAAAGTATTTAGATTGACCTGTGTGTCCCCAAGGAAAGACATTGGTAGGGATTTCCCCTCACTTCCTGTGTGGCTATGTGACAGGAAGTGAATTATTTGGAAGGATAAAGTGGCCAAATTTGGGAGTTGTCTTCACCCTATCAGGAGTGCAGACATCCCCAAAAACTGTCTAGACCCTCTTCACTCTATCCCCAAGCAAAAATAAGAAAGGATTTCATTTAGTTTAACTTTGCAAAGACACATTCCTAAGTTGAATTGTGATGCATGTCATTGGCCCATTTAGACCCTCTTTAATCACTCGAGATCAGCGCTATAACTGATCGACGGCCACAGCACGGTCCTCAATTGCCGGGAGTCCGTTAGTAGACGTCCTCCCCTTCGGCAACGCGAGCTGTGGTCACAGAGTCACTGAGACTCGGGTGATGACAGATCCGAGTAAGGGACCGATCCCTACCCCTTACCATTGTCAGCCAATGACAGCAGATCACGTGATGTAAACAAAAGCTGGGTAATGGTTTTTGTTTTCTCCTTGTGCTGACAGCGTGAGCATAAAAAAAGGCAATCACCGGCTTATGTGCAAGGGACATCGGGCCCGAAGAGGAAGAGACAATTCTGCGTCATCTGTGACAATCAGTAGCCCCTGCCAGTGCCACCTATCAATGCCCACCACTGGTGCCAATCAGTGCCACCTAGTGTTGTAATATGTTGGCTGATTTATTAGATATGTGTATATGTATAGACATATATATATATATATATATATATATATATATATATATATGTATGTATGTGTGTGTATGTGTGTGTGTATATATATATATATGTATATATATATATATATATATAATGTGTTTATATGTGAATACAATATTGACCAGGCCAGCAGTTGTCAGTCAACTGGATTACACATGTGAGGGAGGCCAGAAGACAGCTTTGATGTGTTAATCTTATCAAGGGGACTTGTTTCCAGGACGAGTCAATCTTTACATATCAAGGCGGTATTCAGGCAACCTTTCGTATCCGTAATCTAATTGCATGTGTCAAAAGAAAGCATGTTGATGTTATTATGCAAGAATGCAAATGATGGCTGTGGTCGTCTCCGGCTACGTTGGGGGTCATTCTCTGTTTGTGGATCAAAGACAGCCAATCAAATTGCTCAGTCATTCAATAGATAAGATATATAAAGCTAATATTCAGGCTAGTCAGTTATATTCCTGCATGATTATGAAGGCACAGGTATATTCTGTAGGAATATGAAGGCACAGGATATCTTCTGTATGAATATGAAGGCACAGGTCTAGAATATACTCTGTTGGGTTCGTTGTCATCTGTACAACTATTTTGTTCTGTATTGGAAGTCAATAAGGCGCAATCTCTGGAGAACTTGGGCGTTTGCTGTGGGACATAACTTATATACATCATCTTAATAACCTAAGTATTGGGTCATCGGTGGACTATATATACTAGATCACTACATTGGTGCCGTGACTCGGTAGTCTGGTTGTGACATAAGAGTCTGATCTACAAGATTAAACAAGTTCGGAACCCCAGAATTATTCTCTGGAGACTGGAAACTGAAGAAAAAAAAGACTGTCGTGTTCCAGAAGACCTGAACTGACAAGGTGGAGCCTCTAATGCGGTGAGTAAAATATTTCCTTTTTTTAAATTATTAGTAATATAGCCAAAATGCTTACTCAGTGTGAAGCTAGTGTCAGTTCTGATAAAGTTAACAGATGGGTATTAAAATGTATTAAGCGTCATGGCGGTCCTTATGAAATTCCAGAAAAATGTAAGCAGACATGGACAATGATGAAGGAATTTTTAGAGAAAAATGTTTTTGATAGCAAAATTTCAGAAAGCAAAAGAAAAGGTTGCATTTTGCAGGGCTTGTTATCTTGCTGTTTAACTATGGAAAGTTCTTTGAAGGGTAAGATTGAGGAAATTGCCCATTTACAGAATGCAGTTGCAAATAGCAACAATGTTTGTCAGAGGTTACAAAACCAATCAGAGACTGAGACAGTAAATTTAAAATTGCATACAGTTACCATTGGGGGAGCTTTGCTTGAGAAATCTAAACATTGTGATGAATTATCAGAGGAAAATGAGAGATTAAAATTAAGAATTATGGAATTGGAGAAGAGATCTCAGGAATGCAGGTATGCATCAAATCTTGGATTAAGCAATCTGCAGCAAAATACAAACACAAACTTTCTATCAAATGAAACAGAACCTCATATTAAATCTGATAATTCATTGCCAGCCGCACCCACTGTGACCACCACAGCGTACAATAATAATAATAATACAGGTGAAGTTCAGCTTGTAATGAAGCATTTGAAACCAAAAGAACTAGATGCAATTCTTAAAGAAATAGGAATGGTTCCCTGCCATGATTTAAACAGATTTTTGAAATGGTTTTGTGACTTGCAGAATGTCAGAGATATGTACAGTCTAAACCCATCTGACGTAGAAAGAGTTTTGCAACATGCTATAGGAAGTGGTCTTTTGATGAGAATTAAACAGATCTGTATTCAGCCTCTGAGGACAAGGGACATATTAATGGAATTATTATGTGCTTTGTATGGTGTACGTTCTGATGTTACTATTCATGGGAAGATCAAACAAATGCAAAGTGAATCGCCCTATGAATGGGAATGGGAATAGGATATATACTATTATGGAATTATTGGTCAGTAATAATCTTGCATTTGAGCGTGGAGGCTCGGTACATATGAGTATGTTTCTAGATGTTTTGCATGAAGATATGAAACAAAATATTTTATTAGTTACCCCAAACCCCCATGACTTAAAAGACGTATTGTTGAGGGCAGATCATTTATGGAGAAAGTCAAATGAGCAAGCTCTCAAAATTGATGTAGCCACATTGTTTGATAATAATATGAAAAACAGAGCTGACCAAAATAATAATAAGAAAAGGACCTGGATACCATTTTCTCAATTAAAACAAAAATATGACCACCTGAAAATTGAGTATGACAAGATGAGAAAAGAACGTGACACCTTATTATAACAGTTGTATAGGGTGTCATAAATACAAATGTACATTCTCCAGATCTGTTTTTGAATGCAAATGACGCTTCTCTAGCAGTGGGGGTGAATTAGCTTTAGACTGTAAACTGTAAATAGTACTTTTTGTTTTAACTTAAAAAAAAAAAAAATACTAAGGACTTTGCTAATGAGTTTTTGTCTGAGAATTTTTGTCTTTCAAAACTCCGGAGGAACTCGTTTGAATGTGAACAGAAGTTGGCCAGTGGGGGAGAAATGCTGATGGACAATATACAAGGATGGACACTCTCTCAATATTCATCAAGCAATGGACTTTTTTTTTGAGCATTCAATTTTTTTTCCTTTCTCATTTTTTCTTTATTTTTCTTTTCAATGGACTTCTCCAATGCCCTATTTTTTTTTCTCCTTTTCCCAGATATATTTTGTTGCTTTTAATTTTTCTTTTTTTTTTAAATGTTTTATTTCGTGAACTTTATCTTAAAACCAGAGTGAAGCATTTAAACCTAAAATAATTTTACATAATGCATATTGATATCAAAAGCTTTGACATCTGAGGTGATGCGACACAATGGCTTGATAGAATGTTGGGTGGTTTACCTAAATTTATAAGAGGGGTGAGTGAAAATCATCACTCTAGTTATGATTTGAATTTTGTTGAATCAGTTGTTTATATTATGCTGAAGGCTACGACATATATGGATGACAAAGACCTTTCTACCTTTCATGAAAAGATACTGAGAAGAATTTCCACTGCCGCCTTGTCGGGATAGAAGGTCTGATAGAAACTGATGTCAAGCTGACTCTATTTGAACCATCGCGTGGGGGTATATATATATGTTGGTATACCATTCTGGTGGAATTATGGACTGAACGATACAAGTAACTGCTCTATTAAAGGAAATGAGGGGTCAGCCTACAGCAAATTCAAATTGTGGCTGTCAATCAACAAATTACTTGACAGGTACACAAAAGGTCATCATTGCTCAAATAGGAAATGGAAAGAAGCAAATGTGAATTGTAAGATGCTTACAAGATGGACTCATGCAAGGAAATAGTTTGCAGCACAGAGTTTTACTGCCGTATCCAGACCTTTTTGACCTTGGAAGGGACTGCTGGTATATTGATGGTTCTTCTTACTATAAAGATGGAAGCAGAATTTCAGGATTTGCTGGTGATTGTGTAAAAGCATCTTTAAGAATGAAAACTTTGAGCCTGGAGATGAGAGACTCCTGGACTTATGTGGACTGGAGCTCCCAAAGCATAACAAGCTTTACTTTCAGTGACATGGTGAGAGATGTGATGAAGTCAGAATGGACTGTGACATCAGCTAATTTTTGCGCGATATTCAAGATCGGGATGTGATTTACTCAAGAGCAAGCTTTGAAATAAGGTCTAACAGCTATACAGGCCACAGATGTTTACCAAATCCTTTTCCAGTCATGGTCTAAAGTTATGTTATCCAATAACTGTTTCATGGGAATATTTTAGGGGGGCTGGTGAAGAGAGATGTAACCAGTCTCAACTTCATATTTCAGATGAGCCATTGTAAAGCATCCAGTACCTCAAATCATAATGAGGTTTGTTGCTTAATTTATGGGTCAGTTCTAGTAGATAGAACGGACCCAAGCGGGGGTATGTTGTAATATGTTGGCTGATTTATTAGATATGTGTATATGTATGTATGTATGTATGTGTTTATATGTGAATACAATATTGACCAGGCCAGCAGTTGTCAGTCAACTGGATTATACATGTGAGGGAGGCCAGAAGACAGCTTTGATGTGTTAATCTTATCAAGGGGACTTGTTTCCAGGACGAGTCTATCTTTACATATCAAGGCGGTATTCAGGCAACCTTTCGTATCCGTAATCTAATTTCATATGTCAAAAGAAAGCATGTTGATGTTATTATGCAAGAATAGCAAATGATGGCTGTGGTCGTCTCCGGCTAGGTTGGGGGTCATTCTCTGTCATCCTGAATGACAGAGTGTGGATCAAAGACAGCCAATCAAATTGCTCAGTCATTCAATAGATAAGATATATAAAGCTAATATTCAGGCTAGTCAGTTATATTCCTGCATGATTATGAAGGCACAGGTATATTCTGTAGGAATATAAAGGCACAGGATATCTTCTGTAGGAATATGAAGGCACAGGTCTAGAATATACTCTGTTGGGTTCGTTGTCATCTGTACAACTATTTTGTTCTGTATTGGAAGTCAAAGCGCAATCTCTGGAGAACTTGGGCGTTTGCTGCAGGACATAACTTATATACATCATCTTAATAACCTAAGTATTGGGTCCTCGGTGGACTATATATACTAGATCACTACACCTAGCAGTGCTGCCTATCAGTGCCCATCACTGCCAACTATCATTGCCACCTAGCAGTGTCACTTCTCAATGCCCACCAGTGCCAACTAGCAATGCCACCTCTCAGTGCCCACCCTTGCCACCTTATCGGAGCCCATCAGTGCAGTCTCATTAGTGTACATTAATGAAGGAGAAAAATTACCTTTTTTCAAAATATTAACCACTTTCCTACCGCCCACCGTCAAATGACGTCCTTGGCTTTGTGTGGTGACATCTGAATGATGCCTGCAGTTAAAGGCATCATTCAGATATCATTATTTTCAGCCAGCGATTCTGTGCACGATAAAAACGATCATAGCGGCAGTTCCACCGATTGATCGTTCTTATAGGCGGCGGGAGGGGACTTCGCCGCCATCCGGTGCTTCTCCGGGCTCTGGTCACCAGTCATCTCTATGACCGTCGGAGGCCCGGGCGCGACGTTATGCTTTCCAGCCTGGAGGAGAGATTTTTGGGTCTTATTGACCCTGCATCTCTCCATAAAGAGGACCTGTCACAATAGATTCCTATTACAAGGGATGTTTACATAGAGAAGTGCCAGAATAGGCTCAGTGCTGAAGTGGTTAAAATATCCTAATTATTTTTTTTTAGTCGGTCCTTTGTATTTATAGAAAAAAAAAAAAACGCAGAGGTGATCAAATAGCACCAAAAGAAAGCTCTATTTGTGTGCCAAAAAATAATACATTTTTATTGGGTTACAGTGTTGTATGAGCGCGCAATTGTCATTCAAAGTGCATCAGTGCTGAAATTTGAAAACAGCGACAAGGCAACATTGGGCGGAGAGAAGAGGGAAGAAACCGACGATGAAGACCAGGACCCCGCTAGAAAAAGAGCTGGAAGAAGATAGCGGGCGCCCGGCAGAAGGCAGAAAGAACCAGAGATTGTGGAGAAGGCACCGGAGAGCGGGAGAAGAACCGGAGAGCGTAGAGATGACACCGGAGAACAAGAGACCCCCCGAAGTTGGAAGAAGACGACGCTAGCAAAAGAGCTGGAAGAAGATAGCGGGGCGCCCGGCAGAAAGACACCCGAAGTCGGAAGAAGACCCCCCGGAGCTGCCTAATAAATTACTTTAAAAACCTGTGTTGTGTTTTTTATTGACTTTTTTGGCCACCAGGTGAACGGGTAGGGGTACGATGTACCCCATACTCATTCACATAGGGTAGGGGCTGGGATCTCTAGACCCCCTTATTAAAGGGGGCTCCCGGATTCCGAAAAGCCCTCCGCCCGCAGACCCCGACAACCAACGGCCAGGGTTGTTGGGAAGAGGCTCTGGTCCCCATCAACATGGGGTCAGGGGCTTTGGGGTGGGGGAGCGCAAGGCCCCCCCTGCCCCAAAGCACCCACCCCCCCATGTTGAGGGCATGCGGCCTGGTACAGTTCAGGAGGGGGCGCGCTCTCTCGCCCCCCCCCCTTTCCTGACCTGCTGGGCTGCGTGCTCGGATAAGGGTCTGGTTTGGATCCTGGGGGGACCCCACGCCGTTTTTCGGTGTAGGGGGTTTCCCTTAAAATCCATACCAGACCTAAGGGCCTGGTATGCTCCTGGAGGGGAACCCATGCCGGTTTTTTAATAAAAATTTGGCGTGGAGTTCCCCTTCACGATTCATACCAAACACAGGGGACAGCGAGCGCGAGGCTTGCAGTACCCTGTGCCGAGAACCAGCGGGATGGCATTGCGCTGGAGACATTCTCGGCCAGGTAGTCGCCTCTAGGACACGACTTGAGCGGCTGCTTCACGCTCAAGTCGTGTCCAAGTTACCTCGCAAAGTCGCGCTGTCCCTCTGTCAACCGGCACACAAGTCGCCCCGCGAGTCGAATCGTCTTCATCCGACTTCCCGGGCGACCTCTATTCAAATCAATGGGCTCCCATAGGGAACCATTCATTTTGAATAGAGCGCCGCTCAAATTTTTATTTACTATAGCAGTGCGCCGCCGGTTCCTGCGCTCAATTAAGGATTTATCCGGCGCACCAATTAAGGTATGAACCGGCGCAGCGCAATGTTTATAGTAAATCACCCCCTATGTGTCTTTTGTGAGTTTTTTGTAGGTCTGAGAATCTGAAAGTAATCGGTTGACCTCAGTGATATAATCTGTTCTATTCTGTAGTACTATGCCTCCTACCTTGGTGGGTTTGATAATCAAATCAGGGTTATTAACCAGGTGCTTAAGGGCTGAAATTTCACCAGAATGGAGATTATGATGTAGAAATGTGTTCTTTTCAGTGGAAATAGAACATAATTTTTGGAAATCTGAAAACACCACTGTATAATAGGCCTCAAGATAGGGTCCCTTAGAGCAAGTAGGGTAAAAAACTGATTTGGGATGCTACCACCACCATGCTTCACTGTAATGATGGTATTGGCCAGGTGACGACCTGGTTTCCTCCAGACATGACGCTTGCCATTCACACCAAAGAGGTCAATCTTTGTTTCATCAGAAGAGAGGAATTTTGTTTCTCATGGTCTGAGAGTCCTTCAGGTGCCTTTTACAGAGGAGTGGCTTCTGCCTGGCCACTCTACCATTTAGGCCTGATTGGTGGAGTGCTGCAGAGATGGTTGCTCTTCTGGAAGGTTATCCTCTCTCCACAGAGAAATTCTGGAGCTCTGTCAAAGTGACCATCGGGTTCTTGGTCACCTCCCTGACTAAGGCCCTTCTCCCCCTGATCACTCAGCTTGATCAAGCGGCCGGCTCTTGGAAGAGTCCTGGTGGTTACAAACATTTTCCATTTACGGATGATGGAGGCCACTGTGCTCATTAGGTCCTTCAATGCTGCAGACATTTTTCTGTACCCTTCCCCAGATCTGTGCCTCAATACAATTCTGTCTCGGAGGTCTACAGACGATTCTTTGGACTTCATGGTTTGTGCTCTGACATGCACTGTTAACTGTGGGACGTGTAGACAGGTGTGTGAATTTCCAAACCATGTCCACTCAACTGAATTTACCACAGGTGGACTCCAATCAAGTTGTAGAAACATCTCAAGGATGTTCAGTGGAAACAGGATGCACCTGAGCTCAAAAGTATTTATGTACATGTGATTTTTTTTTTTATAAATTTGCGAAGATGTTAAACAACTTTCCTTCACATTGTCATTATGTGGTATTGTTTGAGGAAATAATGAATTTATTCCATTTTGGAATAAGGCTGTAACATAAAATGTGGAAAAAGTGAAGCGCTGTGAATACTATCCGGATGCGCTGTACTTGGATTTTCCAAAAGCATTTGACACAGTTCCCCACACACGGCTAATGTGTAAGGTAAAGTCTATAGGCTTGGAAAAAAATCAGTTTGTAAATGGATAGAAAACTGGCTAAAAGAACGTATTCAAAGAGTAGTGGTTAATAATTCATACTCTGAATGGTCTAATGTTATTAGTTGTGTACTCCAACGTTCAGTATTGGGACCCTTACTTTTTAATATATTTATAAATGATGTAGGGTCTGGGATTAAAAGTACCATTTCAGTCTTTGCAAATGACATGTTGTGGATGCCTCCAACTATGTGGCAAATGAGGTTTAATGTTGATAAATGTAAAGTTATGCACTTGGTGGCTAAGAATATGTATGTATCATACATACTAGGGGGAGTACAACTGGGGGAATCATTGGTGGAGAAGGATCTGGGTGTTCTGGGAGATCATACATTTAATAATAGCATGCAATGTCAAACTGCCATTTCCAAAGCGAGTAAAATCCTTTCTTGTATAAAGAGAGGTATAGGCTCCAGAGAGGGAGGTATAATTTTGCCCTTGTACAAATCATTAGTAAGACCTCATCTGGAATATTTCAGATCAGTTTTGGGCACCAATTTAAAAAAAGGATATCGGAGAAAGTGAAGATAAAGGCAACCAAATTGATAAGAGGCATGGAGGAGCTAAAGATTAAAGGAACTGAATTTATACACGGAACATGAAGCGCAGAGTCCCAAGCTGAAAGTGAGAGAGCAAGTGGGTGCCATAGATGCCAACCCCCAGCAACACTGCTACTGATCCCATCACCCCCCAGACTGCCACTTTCCCCACACAGCATTGGCACTGCTCCCATCTCACCACCAGTGTCACATACATCCCCCACACACACACACCAACACTGCTACTGATCTCATTCCCCCAGCATATGCCACTGATTCCTCCCAGTCTCTGCCACTGATCTCCCCCCTAGTGTCTGCCACTGATCCCCCCCCCCTAGTGTCTGCCACTGATCCCCCCAGTGTCTGTCACTGGTCCTCCCCCTATTGTATGCCACTGATCCCCCCAGTGTCTGTCACTGGTCCTCCCCTAGTGTCTGCCACTGATCCCCCTAGTGTCTGCCACTGATCCCCCAGTGTCTGCCACTGATCCCCCACCTAGTGTCTGCCATTGATCCCTCCTAGTGTCTGCCACTGATCCCTCCTAGTGTCTGCCACTGACCCCCCCTAGTATCTGCCACTGATCCCAACTAATGTGTGCCACTGATCCCCCCCTAGTGTCTGCCACTGATCCCCCCTAGTGTCTGCCACTGATCCCCCCCTAGTGTCTGCCACTGATCCCCCCCTAGTGTCTGCCACTGATCCCCCCCTTGTGTCTGCCACTGATCCCCCCCTAGTGTCTGCCACTGATCTCCCCCCCTAGTGTCTGCCACTGATCTCCCCCCCCTAGTGTCTGCCACTGATCTCCCCCCTAGTGTCTGCCACTGATCTCCCCCTAGTGTCTGCCACTGATCCCCCCAGTGTCTGCCACTGATCCCCCACCTAGTGCCTGCCATTGATCCCTCCTAGTGTCTGCCACTGACCCCCTAGTATCTGCCACTGATCCCAACTAATGTGTGCCACTGATCCCCCCCTAGTGTCTGCCACTGATCCCCCACCTAGTGTCTGCCATTGATCCCTCCTAGTGTCTGCCACTGATCCCTCCTAGTGTCTGCCACTGACCCCCCTAGTATCTGCCACTGATCCCAACTAATGTGTGCCACTGATCCCCCCTAGTGTCTGCAACTGATCCCCCCTAGTGTCTGCAACTGATCCCCCCCCCTAGTGTCTGCCACTGATCTCCCCCCTAGTGTCTGCCACTGATCTCCCCCCTAGTGTCTGCCACTGATCTCCCCCCTAGTGTCTGCCACTGATCTCCCCCCTAGTGTCTGCCACTGATCTCCCCCCTAGTGTCTGCCACTGATCCCCCCCATAGTGTCTGCCACTGATCCCCCTAGTGTCTTCCACTGATTCCCCCCTCCTAGTGTCTGCCACTGATTTCCCCCCCCCCTCTTCTCTGCCACTGATTCCCCCTAGTGTCTGCCACTGATCCTATCCCCCACCGAGCATCTACCACTGATTCACTCCCCCAAGCATCTGCCACTGATTCCACCCCCCAGTATCTGCCCAGTGGCAGTATCAATCCCCCTTCCCCCAGCATTACCACTGATCCCATTGCCCCATCACCACCAGCACTGCCAATGATCCCATCCCCCCAGCACTGCCACTGCCCCACACAGCATTGCCACTGCTCTTATCCCACCACCACTGTCACACTGATCCCACCCCCACACCAACACTGCTACTGATCCCACCCTCCCTCAGCATCTGCATTTGATCCCACCCCCATCAGCATCTTCCACTGATCCCACCCCCCCAGCACTGCCACTGATCCCATTCTCCCCCAGCACTGCCACTGATCCTATCCCCCAAGTACTGCCACTGATCAAACCCCCTTCCCCCTGCATTGCCATTGATCCCATTGCCCATCATCATCAGCACTGCAATTAATCACATCCCCCCAGCACTGCCCCCAGGGGTGTAACTACAGGAGTCACAGTTCTAGGGGGCTCTAGGGGGCCCATTCAGCTCCAATATACACCTATATAGGAGGAGCAGAATATAGAGGAACCCATCCCTTCCATTTTCCTCCTGCAGGAGGAAAATGGACAGATTGATTCCTCTATAAACCTCCCCCACCACTCCTATCCAGATTCTTTCTGCTCCCCCTAGGCCCCTGTGCTCTCTACTGGCTCCCCCCTCCTTCCCCGCAGCACTGCCGGGGATTTGTCAGGGTGAAAAGCAGGGAAAAGGCTGGTAAATATTTAAATTACCAGCCCCTTCCTTCTCTGAATGGTCAGGGTCAGTGATGGGTATCGATCACTGACTCCATTCATTCATAACTGAGGCATAGTAAACTATCATTACAATGCTTCAGTTTGTGAAAGAAAGGGAAGATTCTGTGCAGCTGAGGCTGCAGAGATGGAGATTGAGGGCTGTGTCCTCAATCTCCTTTCTCTGTCTCCAAGGTGGAACATCAGAGGTCTGTTTAAACCCCTGATATCTCAACAAAGCCCCCCACTGGGGCGCCTAAAAACATTAAAAAAAATATTGTATAAAAAAAATGGTAAAAAGCAATAATAAAAAAATAAATAGTAAACACCAGTGGCAGAACCACCAGGGTCGAACTTGCGACTGAGCCCTGGTGCTCCGCCACTGGTCTTCGGGGGAGGGGACGCAGGCCTGTGAGAAATGGCTCCGGCCAGGGGTCAGGGGGGCCCTTCACGGTTTCTTGCACTGGGTCCCTGAAGGTTCTAGTTACGCCTCTGGTTCGTATAGTGAACTTGGTGTTGAGTTATTCACTGTAGCCCAGGTTCACACTGGGCTGCGGGAATGAAGCCATGTGAGTTCAGTCCCGAACTCGCACGATTTCACTCCCGCTTGTCAGTCCCGATTTCGGCTGCGATTACAGAGACATGTCAATGTAAATCGAGTAGTACAGAAACTACTTTTTGAAATTGGTGCAGCGCCGGCAAATGCCGCTGTCATATCACGTGTTGGGAAGCTGAAATCTCTACACATCTGTTTTACAACCAAGATCAGATGACACTTGCCGTCCCCAAAGGTTGCATAGTAAAGAAAGGCTTGTCTCGAGGCCCCCTGGTGTGTTGGAAGCTTCAAAGGGTTGATAACAATGGACCAGGTACACTCAGTAATGCAGTCTGGCTTGTCGTGCTCGGAGGACAGGATGCCCCCCCAAGGAATGTAATTAGCACCTTCCGGAGACAAATGGAAGGGCAGCTGTTAACAAGAGTGTAAAGGCACCAGCAAGCTATTGGAGATTATATGGACAACATCGCCCCCAGAGGCTAGATATGGCATGACAATACGAGAATCATGAAAGATTGGTCGAGAGGCAGAGGGGCGGGCAAGGGAAGGGTTTGAATGAGGTATGCATGAGGCCCTTTAAAACAGGACGTTTGGGTATGAGAGAGCCCTCTATTACATCCAGGACCTTTGCCTCGAGGAGAGAATAAGTATCATTTTTCATTATTGTTGATATAGGCTGTATAGATATTGCTTGTTAGTATGTAACATTCCTACTTTTAGAAAATAAATGTAATTTCTTTTACTAAGCAACTATGTCTGTTTTCATAATAACATTGTACCATCAGGCCTAGAATTCTCTTAAGGGTAAGACTAGCAAACAAGGGACAAATACAATTAATACATAGTCGCGATAGATATATGTATGATAGATCACAATAGTAGATATATATGTATATATTGATATATCGCGCTTCTTATAACATGTCAAACTGCACCAGTGTGAACCAGGGCAGAAAGGTCATCACAGAGAACACTCTTTACATCTGGAGGAAAAGAGATTTAGTCTCCAAATACGGAAAGGTTTCTTCACAGTAGGAGCTGTGAAAATGTGGAATAGACTCCCTCAAGAGCTGGTTCTGGCCAGCTCAGTAGATTGCTTTAAAAAAGGCCTGGATTGTTTCCTAAATGTATATAATATAACTGGATACTAACATTTAGTCAGGAAGGAATTTTCTTCTCCCGCTGGAGCAAATTAGATCATGCTTTGCTGTTTTTTTTGCCTTCCTCTGGATCAACGGTGGGTATAGATTTGCGTATATAAGATTGTATGATTTTTTTTTACCCTTTTATTGGTAGATAACATTGTGTCTTTTTTCAACCAGACTAACTATGTGACTGTGTAACTTAGCCCAGTTATAGCAAAGTCTCTATTTCAAAATTTTCAAGACATCTTACTGACTGGAAAGGTACCAACAATTGGCGTAGAGAAAAGAAAGGATACCAGGAAACTACAGACCAGTCAGGCTAACATCAGTAGTATGTAGGATATATATTATTTTTTTTATTTTTATAAATTCTTTATTTATTTCTTTTTCAACAACAGGGTTTATACATATATACTTATATCTTAGATTATAGGTTAAATGAGAAGAAAGAAAAGGTATAAAGACAAACAAACTAAGTTAATAATTTTAAGTCTATCTTCTATATTATAACCATGAAATTTCTAAATATAATTCAAGACCTATTTCTTTACCTTATATCTTTCAAAAATAAAATCTATGACCATTTAGTATATATATAACTTCAACAAGATCGTATTTCTTCCTTCATACAATCTTACTTTATCCATCTTAATTCCTTAATCTCTTATCTAATCATTTATCTACCCATTCTCCTCTTACCCTGTTATCTTACCCCTATCCCAGATTCTTCCCAATATCCCTATACCCAAACCCTTCAATCACCATAATCCACCCTCCCAGGAAAAAAAAAGGACACTTATTCATTCTCCTAATAGCCTTTTACCTTCTTCTGATTGTGTATATGCCTCCCATGGAGCCCAGATTTCTTTGATTTGTTCCTTTCTATCTAATGTTGTAGGTAACAATTTCTCCATTATTCCTACCCTCCGAACTTTCTTAAGCCACTCCGAAACCGCTGGGGCTTTAGTGTCTTTCCAATTAACTGCAATACAGCTTTTGGCTGCATTTATTAAGTGGAACAAAATTGAGTTACTGTATCTTTTAGGTGGGATTTGTGTCTTATGTAGCAAAAAAAATCTGGTTCCTGTGGTATTGAGTGAATAGTAAATGTCTGTGGAATTCTATGTACTGTCTCCCAGAATTGTCTAATTACTGGACACGACCAAAATATATGTATCATTGTCCCTTTTTCATCACATCCCCTCCAGCACCTGTTCAGGAAAAAATGTATTTAAAGCCGCGGGCGTATAATACCATTGTGTTTAATATTTTGTAATTTAATTCCTGTATTTTTATACACCTCAGGGATTTTATAGACAAGTCTATTATGTTCTGGCATTGTGCTGGAGAGAAGGTATGACCTATGTCCCTCTCCCATTTACCCAAGCATTCCATCTTAAAGTCATCTGGGGGTGCAATCAACAATGCATACATTTTAGATATCGCGTGTGGTAGGGGTTCCCCTCTTTCACAGTATTCCTCAAATCTTGTCCGTGCCTGCTTATATGTTCCTACCGGTCCCAAAGTTTCTAGGTAATATCGGATCTGCCGAGCTTGCCATATCGGGATTTTGTATTTCCCTCCTTGTTTTGTAAGCATATCCATTGTTACCCACCCCCTTTCTCCTACAAAATCCGACGCTTGAAAAATACCCTTTTCTCTCAATTTCTTAAATGTTAGTAATTCTATCCCAGGTAAAAAGTCTGGGTTTCCTATTATCGGATATAAGGGTGATTTTTTATTCGTAAATTTAGATTTCTGACATATTTTATTTCCTATCCATAACGTTGTTCCTATCGTGGGATGAGATTTTACCAAGGGGGGTAGGGCCGTATAGCACCATAGTGCTCTGTTTAGGGGGATTGAGCTTATTTGCTGCTCTATATTAATCCATAATTTGTTGTCCCTATGTCTGCTCCAGTCTACTAACCTCCCAAGGTGTGCCGCCTGATAATATTTATATATATCTGGTGCCGATATTCCTCCTACTCTTTTTGGTAAGGTTAGATGTTTTCTACTTAATCTTGGCCTTTTACTAGCCCAGATGAATTTCATAAACAAAGTATGGGCTTGACTAAGAAAAGACTTAGGGATTCTTATCGGTAATGCAAGAAATAAGTAAAGGAATTTTGGCATCACACTCATTTTTAGAATATTACATCTCCCAAACCATGAGTGCGTACCTTTATTCCAGCCTTCCAATAGCTTTCTTACAGATCTAATTAATGGTTCGAAATTTATCTCTAAGGTATTCGTTAAGTTTGCAGGCATCTGTGTAACTAAATAATTTAATGCTTTCCTCGTCCACTTAAATTTAAAACTTTGTTCTAACACGTTTTTAATGGAACCTGGGAGTGCCACCCCCATCACCTCTGATTTATCATAGTTTATTTTAAGGTTCGACATAGTCCCATATAATTCTACTTCTTTCATAAGGTTGGGTAACGAAATTTGTGGTCTTGATAGTGAGAAAAGCATATCATCTGCGTAAGCCGAAACTTTATATTCCTTTTCCCCGAATTCAATACCCCTAATATCAGGGTTCTGTCTAATTTTATTTAAGAAAGGTTCTAATGTCAGGGCGTATAAGAGAGGTGAGAGGGGACAACCCTGTCGTGTTCCATTTGTAATTGTAAAAGACAGAGTAAACCCCATTTACCTTTACCAATGCCCGAGGACTCACATATACTCCCGCTATCCATTGTACCATCCGCTCTCCTAAGCCCATTTGTTTTAAAACCTCAAACATAAATTTCCAGTTTACTCTGTTGAATGCTTTTTCTGCATCCGTATTCAGAAAAACACTTGATATCTTTTTTTGGTTTACTTGATACATCAAATTTAGTATTTGATAGTACTATCCCTTGCTTCTCTTATAGGGATAAACCCTACTTGATCCAGATGTACTAGTTGCGATAGATGGGGCTGAATGCGATATGCTAAAATTTTTGTCAAAAATGTTAAATCAACATTTAATAGGGATATTGGTCTATAGCTGCTACATATCTGGGGATCTTTCCTTTCTTTCGGTATCACCATGATGTGAGCGGCTACAGACTCAGGGGATAGCACCAATGTTTGTCCAACTGCATTAAATATCTTAGTCATATATGGCCCTAATTGTAAGATTAATTTTTTATAATATTGTATGGTGAAACCATCTGGGCCTGGTGCTTTACCATGTTCAATTGTCTTCATTATTTTTTGCACTTCCTCCATGGTAATTGGCCCTTCTAATTTCCTTCGGTCTGGTGATGATAGTCTGGGCAAACATGATGAGGTCACTTATTTCCTTATAGACCCAGGAGAGACTCCTGTTGTTTCTGGGAGGTTATATAAGGAAGAGTAATATTCTCAAAACTCTTGTGCTATCTCTTTTGGAAGTGACTTTTTCAAATCTGCTTTTCCTTTAATAGTTGGGATATATGACCGTGTTAATTGTTTTTGTTTTTTTTTTTTGCTAATAACTTACCGCATTGATCTCCTGAGTTATACATCTCTTTCCTCCCATATTGTAGAACCGCTTCAGCCTTATATCGAAGTAGATCTTCTATTTCTTTCCTTAAATGCGCTACTTCATTTCCTAATTCTCTTTCTGTTGTCTTCTTATGTTGTGTCTCTAATCTCTGTAGCTTTTCTAATAGATATTTTAACCCGTCTTCTCTGGCCTTTTTTACTCGGGAGCAGTGGCGGCTGGTGATAAAAATTTTTGGGGGGGCGCAAACCCTTCCAGGTTCATACCTGCCCATCCTCGGCTGTCACGACTCCCAATACCCGGACACACTATACACAGAGCACACACACACTATACACAGAGCACACACACTATACACAGAGGGCACACACTATACACACACACAGAGCACACACACTATACACAGAGCACACATTGTATATTATACACAGAGTACACACATTATATTATACACAGAGCGCACACACACTATACACAGAGCACACATTGTATATACACTATACACACTATACACACACACTATACACACACACACTATACACAGAGCACACACACACACTATACACAGCACACACACACACACTATACACAGAGCACACACACACACTGCATACTATACACAGAGCACACACAGAGCACACATTGTATATTATACACAGAGCACACACACACTATACACAGAGCGCGCACTATACACAGAGAACACTATACAATGGGGTTATTGTTTAGGGTGGAGAGGCAGGAAGGGGGGTTATGGAGGGGGGTTATTGTTTAGGATGGAGAGGCAGGGAGGGGGGTTATTGTTTAGGGTGGAGAGGCAGGAAGAGGGGGGGTTATTGTTTAGGGTGGAGAGGCAGGGAGGGGGTTATTGTTTAGGGTGGAGAGGCAGGAAGGGGTGGTTTATTGTTTAGGGTGGAGAGGCAGGAAGGGGGGGTTATTGTTTAGGGTGGAGAAGCAGGGAGGGGGTTATTGTTTAGGGTGGAGAGGCAGGGAGGGGGGTTATTGTTTAGGGTGGAGAGGCAGGGAGGGGGGTTATTGTTTAGGGTGGAGAGGCAGGAAGGGGGGTTATTGTTTAGGGTGGAGAGGCAGGAAGGGGGGTTATTGTTTAGGGTGGAGAGGCAGGGAGGTGGGGGTTATTGTTTAGGGTGGAGAGGCAGGGAGGGGGGTTATTGTTTAGGGTGGAGAGGCAGGGAGGGGGGTTATTGTTTAGGGTGGAAAGGCAGGGAGGGGGGTTATTGTTTAGGGTGGAGAGGCAGGAAGGGGGGTTATTGTTTAGGGTGGAGAGGGTTATTGTTTAGGGTGGAGAGGCAGGGAGGTGGGGGTTATTGTTTAGGGTGGAGAGGCAAGGAGGGGGGGTTATTGTTTAGGGTGGAGAGGCAGGGAGGTGGGGGTTATTGTTTAGGGTGGAGAGGCAGGGAGGGGGGTTATTGTTTAGGGTGGAGAGGCAGGAAGGGGGGGTTATTTTAGGATGCAGGAAGGGGGGCAGCTGCCAGTCACTTCCCTGCACCACAACACTCAGCAGCCCCACCCTCCCCCTCCATAAAGTTCTGCAGCAGCTGAGAAAAGTGAACAGAGGTGGGGGGAGGGGGAGCCAGGCTCACGGGAGGACACACACACAGTACACTCCGGGTGGAGCAGTCACTGACTCTGTAACAAGCAGAGGAGTGTGAGGACTGGGGGATGGGAAGCTTGTTGCCGGGGGGGGGAGAGCTCACCTCCGATCCCAGCACTCAGTCACTCACCTTCTGCTCTGGTTCCCCTGCATTCAGGCTCAGCTCTTCACCCACCCATCGCAGCTGTATCCGCTCCCCGCAATCTTGTCTCACTCCTAGAGCCGAAACCGAAAGTGACACGGCCACCCGGGAAAGCACCGCCCATTTCCTACTGCGGTGCAGACATGACAAAGCAGAAGGACCCAATAAGAGTGGAGAGGCGCACTCCAGCGCGCCACGGAGCTTAAAAAAAACCTGCAAATGAAGCGTCTTGCCTGCATTGCATTGGCATGATGCTTCAATATGCACAGTGCCCGGCGCCCGCCCTGAACATAGTGCACTTAAAGGACCTTTTTTTTTTCTTAAAGGGACAATTTTTAAAAAAAAATTTTTTTTTTTTTTGTTACTGGCTATGGGGGGGGGGGGGGGGGTTTGCGGCGCCCATGCGCCCCCTATGGACGGGCCGCCACTGCTCGGGAGCCATGTTTAATTAAAATGCCTCTAATTACTGATTTATGGGCTTCCAAAACTATTCCCGGGTCACTTTCTCCGTTGTCATTTATCTGAAAATTAATTAATCTTTAATTAGATCTTCCTTAATTTGGGGATTTTGTAATAAACTCTCACTTAACTGCTATCTCCATTCCGGTGAATGGCTCCCCCCCACCAGAGTCAACTCCATCGTGATAGGTGCATGATCTTTCCATGTTATATTTCCTATTGAGATGTCACGTATTGAATGTAGCAATTGATGGGGTACTAGGAAAAGATCTATTCTTGAGAAACTTTGATGGGGGTTTGAAAAAAAAAAGTATAATCTCTCTCCCCTGGGTGTATAGTCCGCCACCCATCTACTATTTGTAATTCATGTAGTTTCCGTAAAATACGCTTTCTAATTCCACTAGGTACCGATGAGGTCCCCCTAGAACAGTGGTTCTCAACTCCAGTCCTCAGGGCCCACCAACAGGCCAGGTTTGCAAGATAACTGAAATGCATCACAGGTGATATAATTTGCTGCTCAGGGATTGCAGTATTCTAGTCTGCATCTCACCAAGGTAATACTTAAAATCTGGCCTGTTAGTGGGTCCTGAGGACAGGAGTTGAGAACCACTGCCCTAGAAGTATCTACTCTTGGGTCTAATGGAATATTTAGGTATCCTCCACATATATTATTATTTTACAGTATTTGTTTACCACGAACAGTTTGTGCAACACTTTACAATATAAAGGGAGACAGTACAGTTACAATACAAGTTAGGGTTAGGAGGCCCTGCTCATAAGAACATACATTTGAATAGGGAGAGGCAAATGGTAATACCTGTGCTGTGGATGAGCAGATGGAAGAATTAAAATTTCAGTTGTTTGGTGGAGGGGGGATAGGCTTCCCTGAAGAGATGATTTTTCAGGGATCGCCTAAAGGTGGACAGAGTAGGACAAAGCCGGACAGATTGAGGTACAGAGTTTCAGAGGATGGGAACTCTGGAGAGGTCTTGGAGGCAAGCATGGCAGAAAGAGTCTAGGGAGTGTGACTGGAAGCCAGGAAAAACTACTGGTCGTGCCCAGGATGGGAGATATATTTGTCCCAGATTCAAGCAATATACAGACTGTTTTTCTTTTTGTGCTGTGTGGTGAGCTTGTTTGGCTCACTGAGGGGTTAACAAGCTCAGCTGAAGCAGGTCTGAGTACTCTGGGCTTCATAAACTCCCAGGTTGCTTAGGGAAGATGCTCCATCTTGGCACCAGATCTCTTTGCAGGACAAACTGGGGAGCATCTTGTTTGTGTGGTGAGATTAAGTCTGTGTGACTAAAGACTATGATTTATTCCATGTGACTGTCAGGTGCTTGGACAGCAGTAGGTTGCTCTAGGACAGGTAATTAGGATCCAGTGCCGCCCAGTGTGACAAGACTTTATTTTTGATTGTTTTGATGCCTATACTTTCTCATCCACACAAGAGTCAGGATTCTCCACTCTTAATAAACCCCATCCCATTCCCTTTGGTCACTGTTTCAGAAAGACATGTAGGCACTAGGGATATTGGCACTTCAGATTGTTCGGATTTCTTGTCCACCATTTCAGTTGACACTCTCCTTACCACTAATGATATGAGTACTCACGATCTCCACCATCCCTTAGTCCCTTCCAGTGGTGGTGCTGATACACCATCACATTCAGGAACAGCCATCCCGACCAATACTGATTTTGGCCCCCCCAGATTTTTTTTGTACTTTCCCCCTTGCAATCCCACAGCCACCCCACGGGCAAAAGAAAATTAGAAGAAGAGGAAAGCGAGTATAAAGACATCGACATAAACAAAAGGGCCAAATTCCATAAACAGTAAAGATTTTTAATTTATCGTCTCATTTATCTGGCTCAGAAACTTCCATAATGTAACGAGGCCTAATTAAAGCCTATCTAAACATGTCAACCACGGCCAAAAGGAATTTAAGGTCAAAGGCAAAACATATCAGGTTTCTAGTTTCTTCAATTGTTCCACAGAATTTGTGGTCTATTGTGTTGTCTGTCCCTGTGGTCTACATTACGTTGGGCGAACCATCTGGACTTTGAGAAAAAGATTTGAAGAGCATCGCCGATTTGTGGAGGGAGGAGAAGATAAACACAGTGTGCCTCAAAGCTTTCTTAAACAACATGACAAATCCTCCACGGGCCTCAGGGTGTGGATCATAGAGTCCATCTCCGGTACGTTTTCACTGGGGGAGCGTTTCAAACGTCTCTGCCAGAGGGAAACTTATTGGATATACACCTTGAATTGCCCCGGAGGCTTGAATGAGGAAATAGAGATCAATAGTTTGATCTGATTTACCATTGGGCCATATCCCCCATTTGATCCTTTTTTTTTTAACCCCCGCCTTTTTTTATGCCTAATTTCATTTATAGATTACCACTGTTCCTTTGTGTGGAGTCTGTGGGCGTATGTGCGCATTTGCATGTTTGGAGGCACGGATCCATGTGCGTGCATCCCCCAACACACACAGATATTAGTTGTATTAGATATTGGATATCACACATTGTAGCAGGTTAATCACAATATAATTAATCTTTTTATCCAGGAATTTCCCCTCCTTTTAGTTTACACACTATATCCAGGACCCTTATGGTCTTCAAATACTTTATTTCTACCGCCAAGGGCGAGTCCAGATTCTCATAACAATCATATATAAACAGTGAAATAACAGATATGATCAATAATCATTAAACCCAAGATAATAATCATATTCTTCATAGCAACCTCCATACACCCCTGAGGAGGACGCCATGTTTATATTACAGCAAACAGGGGGATTACCCTTCTTTGCTGTGTCTGGAATCGCCTTATTTTCCATTTTCCACTTTATAAACCAAAACAAAACAAAACCAAAAAAAAAGGGGAGTAATGGGAAAGATGGGGGGGGGGGGAAGGGAGGGCTAAGGGGAGGGGATGCCCTGAGTGGATGATGAATAACTAGTTATGAACTATTTTAATTGTACTACTTATACCCGGTTATTATAAATTAAGCAAGCTCAGACCTTCTTCAGAAGCAATAAACATATTCCACTGTCTCCACATCTCAGAATACTTTTCTTGCTGGTTTTGTGCCGAGAGTGTAAGATCTTCCATCTTATTTATCTCTTCCACTTTATGGAGCCAGCTTCCTACCGTAGGAGGTAGCATGTTTTTCCATCTAAGTGGAATACATGCTTTGGCTGCATTTACTAGATGTCGTAGGATAGATTTGTTGTAGTTTTTGACTGGGATATTCGTAACATGTAGTAAAAAAAAAGCTGGATCCTCCGGTATCCTATAATCCGTAAATCTTTGAGTAATGTTTCGTACTGCATTCCAGTAAGATGTTATTTTTGAGCATGACCAAAAAATATGTAGCATTGTCCCTCCCTCCTCCATACATCTCCAACAACGATCTGGTGTTTCAGGATAGAATTTATGTAACCTCTGTGGGGTATAATACCATCTTGTTAATATTTTATAATTCATCTCCTGGATCTTAGTACAGATAGAAGATTTCAGCGAGAGTTCAATCATATTTTGTTTTTGACTATATGTAAAGGTAGGTACACCTACCCCTATTGCCTCTGATTTGTTCAAATTGATCCGTAGATTAGACAGTCCACCATAGATTTCGAATTTGTGGATAAAGTTCGGCAGTGCAATCAAAGGGTTGGTGAGGGAGAAGAGCAAATCATCAGCAAAATCATCATCAGCATTACTGGAGTCGAAAGAGAGAAAGGAGCAACATAAAGTCTCAACTTTATGTTGCTCCTCTCTCTCTCCGACTCCAGTAATGTCTGGGTTCAGGCGGATCCTACACAGGAACGGCTCCAGTGAAAGTACATAGAGCAAAGGGGACAATGGACACCCTTGTCTCATCCCATTTGATATGAAAAAATGGTCTGAAAGAACTCCATTAACTTTGACCTGGGCCGTCGGGTGTGAGTAGATCTTAGAGATCCACTGCATCATATGTTCCCCCAAACCTATGTAATGCAGCACCGCCCTCAGAAATTTCCAATTGACTCGATCAAATGCCTTTTCTGCATCTATACTTATCATAACACATGGGGTAGGCGTCTCCTGTGCGATATGAATAAGATTTAGTACCTTAGTCGTATTGTCCCGAGCTTCTCTGGATGGGATGAATCCCACCTGGTCCAGATGTATCATGGACTGTAAATGTAGCAATAATCTTCGTAAATAGTTTAAGATCACAATTCAAAAGTGATATGGGTCTGTAGGTACTGCAACAGGTGGGATCCTTTCCATCCTTGAGGAATACAGTGACATGTGCTTTTAAAGTATCTCTAGGAAAGAATGTTTCCGAACTTACTTTATTAAACAGTTCCACCATATGAGGGCCTAAGATAGGGAGGAATTTCTTGTAGTACTGTATCGAAAACCCGTCTGGGCCGGGAGCTATGCCCAATTTAGAGGTCCCAATAGCATTCTGAAGTTCGTCTAGAGCAGTGGTTCTCAACTCCAGTCCTCAGGGCCCACCAACAGGCCAGGTTTGCAAGATAACTGAAATGCATCACAGGTGATATAATTTGCTGCTCAGGGATTGCAGTACTCTAGTCTGCATCTCACCAAGGTAATACTTAAAATCTGGCCTGTTAGTGGGTCCTGAGGACAGGAGTTGAGAACCACTGGTCTAGAGTTATTGGAGCCTCTAGGTTTTCTCTAACCTCTGGAGTCAACTGAGGGAGTTGAGAGGAAGCAATGTCGTTTTCTATTTGTATCTGAGTGGGAGATTGTTCTGGGAGGTTATATAGTGAGGAGTAAAAATCTCTAAAACCCTGTGTAATTTGTTTGGGTAATCCCACTTTATGACCTTGAGGTGTCACAATTTGGGGGATGTATGAAGCTAGTTTTTGTTCTTGGACTGAGCGTGCTAACATTCTCCCACATTTATCTCCCGACTCATATACAAATCTACGGCATCGTTGTAGAGCAGCTTTGGCTTGGTATCTTAATAGGTCTGTAACCTGTTTACGTAAGGAAAAGAGTTTTTGTTCTGACATAGGGTTCGTTGTATGTTTATGTTGGATTTCTATTTTCTGAATTTCTTGAAGAAGAGCTGTGAATTTTTCCGTCCGCTGACGTTTAAGCTGTGCTCCATGTTTAATTAAAACGCCTCTTATGACCGTCTTATGTGCTTCCCATAAGATCCCTGTATCGCACTCATCTTGTTTATTAATAGAGAAGTACTAATCTATCTCGCGTTGTACATCCTTCACTATCTCGGGGGTCTGCAGAAGGCCTTCATTTAATCTCCAGACTCTAGTCCTGGAGCTTGGGCCATCTGAGAGTCGATATGTCAACTCTATCGGAGCATGGTCTGACCATGTAATTATGCCAATTGTTGTACTTTGAACTGCCTGTAGATGTGCATGTGGGATCAAAATATAATCTATACGTGAATAGAGTTTGAGGAGAGGAGTATAACGTGTAGTCTCTCTCATCCAGACATCAATCAGTTGGGCCTTGTGAATAGCCTGTAACACTCATTTGAAAATGCTGGAGGTGATGGAGGATGAACCAGGCGAGGTATCCACACTGGAAGACAACGGAACATTAAAGTCGCCTCCTAGAATCAGTTGGCCTTCCAAAAAATCTGTAAGGCGACTCATTGTTCGACTAAGAAAAATATCTTGACGATCATTTGGAGCATATATGGAGGCAAAAGTAATTTTTACTTCTCCTATAAGGCCTTTAATAAACACATAACGCCCTTCTGGGTCTAACAGGGTGTCCTGGTTCAACCATGGGAGTCGACTGGATAATAATATGGACACCCCCTTAGTTTTAGCTAAGGCATTCATGGAATGGTACGCAGATGGATAATGTCTATTCTTTAAGATAAGATGTTTATTGCTTCTGAAGTGTGTCTCCTGGATAAACGCTATGTCTATATGTGCACGTCTCAGGCATTTAACAAAAGTATCTTGATAGTATCCATCTCAGGGTAGGGGAAAGGTATGGGGAAGAAGGGAAGGAAAAGAGAACAGAAAAAGGAAAAAAAAAACAAAAAAACCCTATAGAACTTCCTGGGGTCTATTCACTAAGGTCGCCTGGTGTGGGCTTCCCCAATGCCCACCCCTGAGACCACTTAGCAATTGCTTTATGCACTCAGCTTCTCAAGCTATTGAGCGCTATCCTATTGGGGGGGGGTAGCCGAATTCTGCTGTGGTGGGTGGGCTTCTAGCATCCTCCGCTGACCTCACTAATTAAATAAAAAAGAGACAAACTTCCAAAAAAAAAAAAACCCCATAAAGAATAGAGAGAATCCATAATTAAAAAAGGAAAACTCTGTTATAATTATAGCCTTCGACCCATTACCGTATTCTATGCTACCTCGTCTTCCCTAGGGATTCCCTCCTTCTCTTCCCCTTCCCTTCTCTCCTCTTCCCTCTCTCCTAACTGATAAGTAGTATTTTACTTTTACTTCAAATGTCTCTCTCTCCTTCTATCCTCCCCTCCCCACTCATATTAAATAGATACTTCTCACACAATTATTTATGAATTGGCATTTGTATACATGTTTATAACAGAAAGGGAAAAAAAGGGGGACAAACAGGGGGAGATCTAATCTCTCCCCTCCCCTTCTCTACTGTCTAGTTTTATATCAAGTGTCTATCCCCTTGTGATTAATATAAAGTGTAACTTGTGTAATATGTGAGGGAACGCTTATCTCTTCCCTATATACCCAAGAAAAAAAATATAATAAATTATGTATCTTTACATATATCTTGTGTCTGTGTCTCTTCTTCTTTCCCTCGCTCACTATTAATCTTCTAAGTGTTGTGTTAAATGTCTTATCCATATGTGTATATATTTTAATATATCTAGTGTTCCCGTCCCTTCCGTGTTAATTTTTACCCTTCACTCAAAAAAAAAAGAAAAAAAATCATCTACTAAAGTAGGTACCCTAATAGTACTAATTAATAGCATAACTTTATATTATCCAAATTGATAAGAATGTTTCCGGTTTGGTTGTGGTTCACTCCGCCATCATTTTCCATAATGTATTATTACAATAATAATTGTTGCTCTTTTAAAAAAATATATATATTTTTTTTATATAATTGTATTTTTATTTTCATTTTGATACATTTTTCATTTATTTATTTTTTTTAATTTTTTTTTAACTTTTCTTTATTAAACATTTTTTACTGTATAAGAAACATTTACATATTGTACCATACATAACATTAAAATTATTACATACATTTAAAAACAATTGTTTGGTCTTGGCTTTTTCACACCTCACTGTCTTTACCTAATGTTGAGGATACTTGTCCTAGGCAGTATATGGGATTGTCCCCCTATGGAGTTATATAATTGATTAATTTAGTGGGTCATTGACTCGGCGGAAAGGTACATAGATGTTAGCAAAAATCAGAAAAGATGGAAGAGATAGAGACAAGGAAAATAGAGAGTGTGGTGAAGAGAGGGAGAGAGAGAGAGAGAGAGAGAGAGAGAGAGAGAGAGAGAGGGAGGGAGGGAGGGAGGGAGGGAGGGAGGAGAGAAGGGAGAAGAAGGAAGAAGGAAGAAAAAAAAGGGGGGGGGGAGGGGGGTCTAGTGAGTGACCATCTTAAACCAATCAATTATCTAGTGAAATATTCCCTTATTATCACAGATTAGTAAATAAATACAAAATTAACCCAGAAGGCTGCTGTAGGCAATCTTCAAATTGTGCTCAAATAAGTGTAATTGGGAGACCTGAAAGGGAAGAATTAAAAAAAAAAAAAAAAAAGCATTGATAAAAATATAAATAATAATAGCAGAGGGGGGAGGGAAAGGGGAAAAGGGGATTACTACTTCCCAGAGTTCAATGTAAGTGACTAAGGTGTCCTCATTGGAGACATACGTTTATCCAATAAGGTATTCCTCTATTCTAAACCAAATAGAGCAAACACAAAAAACTGACATAAACCAAATCATCTAATTGTGTTCTAATAAATAAAAAAAATTAAAAATAATTTTTTTATAAGAGGAGACCAGGAGAAATTCCTGCTCCCCAAAGTTCAAAGAAAGGTGCCTAAAGTGTACTCATTAGAGACAACACTTATCTAGTGAATTATTCCCCATTTACAATCAAAGTGCTACATAGTAAGAGACAGCCACAGTAGACTGCCCTGACACAAGTCTTCTATTTAAGCTCTATTAAGTGTATTTGTGAGGAGAAAAAAAAAGGGGGGAGTCCCCCTACTAATAGAAAGTTAGTCTCTAATAGTGCCCTAATTAGTGTGATATCCCAAGAAGGCTTGGTCTTCCAAGCCTAATAGTGAGAGGGAAAAAAAAAAAAAAGTTATATATATTTCTACCCCTCCCCGTCTCCAATTCCCTCCCCATTCGCCTCTAATTCCCTAAACTCCCTCCACCTACACCAAATCCTACTCCACTTTCTCCCAGTCTCATTATGATTTGACATCAACTCCTCCATCAGACTGATTCTGTCCATTTCTTTCTTCCATTCGCCTATTGTAGGAGCTTCCTTTTCCTTCCATTTCCTTGGTATTAGCACCTTTGCCCCATTTAACAGATATGGGACCAGAGTCTTCCTATATTTATTCTTTAACATCCCCGTATTATGAAATAGACAGTACCAAGGATCAAGTTTTACTTCCAGCCCACTTATTCTCTTTATCCACTTTAATATTTCCCTCCAGTATTCTTGTATCAAGGGACAGAACCACCAGATGTGGGCATGAGTTCCCTCCCTTCCACATTCTCTCCAACATAGAGGAGACTCCTCCCTATTTATTCTATGTACTTTCATTGGTACAAAATACCATTTAGGTAACAGTTTATAATTAATCTCTTTTATTTTTGCCTCTACTGACGTAGAGTGGACATATTCTAAGATCTGTCTCTTCTTATCTATGGTTATGGTTTGATTAAGTTCTACTTCCCAACTTCCCAATGTTTTACATGAGTCAGGTCCCCTTGTGGGAGTCATAATCCTATATATATTTGATATTCCCTGTCTTCCAGTACCTCCTACTTCTGTAAGCTTTTCCCAAGCATTTAGCTCACTTCTTGATCGAAGGGGTCTTGGTGTATGATTTACGAAGTGTTGGATTTGTATATATCTCCAGCTATCTCCCCTCTCTAATCCATATTTCTCTCGTAATTCTAGAATTGGGCATAGAGTGTTCCCCTTCAGTACATCTTTCAAAAGTAGTGTGTCCTCTGTCGCCCATCGCAAGAACGCTCCGCCATCTTTCCCTGGAGGGAAATAGTCAGTTCCCATGAGGGGCAGCAGCGGGCTATTATATTGCCACTTCTTTACTTTGCACACTCTATCCCAAATTCTAAAAGTTTCTTTTGTTATTGATGGTAATTCTTGGGTGAAGCCTCTGTATTGTTTTGGTATCCATATCAACTGTCCTAGTTTTTTACTACACAGACTCTCTTCAACTTCTACCAATTTTTTCTCCTGTTGTTTGGTTCCTTGGACCCAGTCTAATATCATCTTTAGTACTGCTGCCACATAGTATCTTTTCATATCCGGGAAGTTTTCGCAAGATATACGAGGTCTCTTTTCCTTCCAGATAAACTTCCCTATTATCTTCCTTAGTATTTTAAAATATGTATCAGGGATTTTTATTGGGAGAGTTTGGAATATATACAGAGCTTTAGGCAATATCATCATCTTTACCGTGTTGATTCTACCCCACCACGAGAGTTTTTCTATTGGATATCTCTTCAATTCTAATTTTATTTTATTTAATAGAGGGATATAATTATATTCATATAAATCTCTTTCCCTAGTTGATAGGACTATACCTAGATATTTCATCCCCCTCTGTTTCTAGTTGAATGGGTAAAGGTCCCCAAGCTCTCTCCGTTCCAATGCACCTAAAGATGCACCCATTATCTCAGTCTTCTCTTTGTTGATTTTTAGATTTGAAATCTCCTCGTAGATCTCATATTCCTTTATTATCTTGGGTAGTGATTGACTTGGGTTTGTTATATATAACATCATGTCGTCGGCGAACGTCGAAATCTTGTGTTCCCTCCCATCAACCTTAATCCCCTCTATCTCCTGATTAACTCATTTATTAATTAATGTTTTCATTAAAAAAAAAAATATTTTTTTCAGAAATTTTTCATCCATTTCTTTCATCGATCCATATTTATCTTTATATATATTCCTTTATTGGGTCCACCCTTATCATTACCACCATCATACATACACACCTTTCTATTAATTTCCATAAATTTTCTCTATTTATATTCTTTGTGATCTACTGTATGTATATTTTTATTTTATATATATATATATTTATATTTATTTTTTCCATGCCATCCAGTTTTTTAATCCATATTATCCAATATTATCAGGGTAGCTCTGTTATTATTGGATTATTGTATCATTGTGCTCACTGCAATGACTAGAACTTTACATGCTTAAAAGCAGTGGGATTCTAGGACCCAGCAGTAGCGGCAAATTTGCTTAAAAGCTCACATCTAACATGGCTCCATAAATGCTTTGCCTATTGGTCCATTACGTCCCGGAAGTAACGTCATCCCCGGCTCCCCCTGCGTTTAGAATCCAAGAAGTGTCGGCAACCACCAGAGAAACCATCCAGACGCCCACTCACTCTTGTGAGTACCCACAACCATATGTGCATTAAACTCATTTTTAATACTACACTTAGATTGGCCCCTGTGTTTTATCCCCAGTGTTTTACCAAGATCTTGCTGTCTGCTGTGCCTTTTAAACCATGCTGTGAACTCATCGAAGTAGTCACGTACAACACGCTGCTGAGCTAATTCCTCAGAGGAGCGAGAGAACAGGGAGGAGCGGAGAGGATGATTTGGTTAATATTTTGAGACAAGATTGGTGATGTAACTTGGGGCAGAGTTATGAATGGATGTTGTTAGTATTTTGAATTTAATTCGTAGGGCAATCAGAAGCCAGTGGAGTGATAGGCATAGAGGTGTGACAGACAACGAGTGGTTGGTAAGGTAGATGAATCTGTCAATAAGAAGGGAGTAGATGAGTAGGCCTATGAGAAGGAAGTTGCAATAGTCAAGGCAAGAGATAACAAGGTAGTGAATATATAACATTGACATTTTGGGTCCATGGCCAGGAAACTCCCCAGACCTTAATCACATTGAGAACTTGTCCAGTGCGTCTCCATTCACCGTTTCAGGTCTGATTTCAGCCTGAATTTTTGGCTGAATTCAGACCTGAAACTGACCAAAAGACACACAGCACTCCCATGCAATTCGCGCCGGAGTGAACCGGCTCCATAGAGAGCTATGCAAATTGGATGCAGGGAAATCCCTGAAGCAGCAGACTTTGTGAAAATAAATATTAGTTTCATTCTCAAAACTTTTGGACATGGCTGTACATGCGATGTATTTTATTTTTAATAAATTTGCAAAGATTTTAACCGCTTGCCGACCGCTGCACGAACTGATACGTCGACAGAATGGCACGGCTGGGCAAAAGTCCCCTTTAATTTGCCGCCGTGTGGTCGCACGCGCCGCCGTGTGGTCGCTCGTGCGCCGACACGCTCGTGACCTTGCCACGAGCTCTGTGACCGTGCCCGCGGACTCGATGTCCGCCTGTGTCCCGCGATTGTGTCACCGAGCTGAAGAATGGAGAGATGTCAGTGTAAACACAACATCTCCCCGTTCTTCCTAGTGACAGTCACTGATCGTCTGTTCCCTCTCATTGGGAACAGCGATCAGTGACGTGTTACGCCAAGCCACGCCCCCTAACAGTTAGAATCACTCCCTAGGACACACTTAACCCCTTTAGCGCCCCCTACAGGTTAACCCCTTCACTGCCAGTGTCATTTTTACAGTAATCAGTGCATTTTTATAGCACTAATCGCTGTAAAAATTACAATGGTCCCAAAATGGTGTCAAAAGTGTCCGATGTGTCGGCCATAATGTCGCAGTCACAATAAAAATCGCTGATTGCCGCCATTACTAGTAAAAAAAAAATATTAATAAAAATGCCATAAAACCAACCCTATTTTGTAGACGCTATAACTTTTGCACAAAACCAATCAATAAACGCTTATTGCAATTTTTTTTACCAAAAATATGTAGAAGAATACGTATCGGCCTAAACTGAGGAAAAAAGTTTTTTTTTTATATATTTTTTGGGGATATTTACAATGGGTACGGAAAGTATTCAGACCCCTTTAAATTTTTCACTCTTTATTATATTGCAGCGATTTGCTAAAATCATTTAAGTAAATTTTTTTCCTCATTAATGTACACACAGCACCCCATATTGAAAGAAAAACACAGAATTGTTGACATTTTTGCAGATTTATTAAAAAAGAAAAAACTGAATTATCACATGGTCCTAAGTATTCAGACTCTTTGCTGTGACACTCTTATATTTGTCCATTTCTTCTGATCATCCTTAAGATGGTTCTACACCTTCATTTGAGTCCAGCTCTGTTTGATTATACTGATAGGTGTGTGACTTTCCTAATCAAGTCCAATCTATATAAGACCTTACAGCGCACAGTGCATGTCAGAGCAAATAAGAATCATGAGGTCAAAGGAACTGCCTGAAGAGCTCAGAGACAGAATTGTGGCAAGGCACAGATCTTGCCAAGGTTACATAAAAATTTCTGCTGCACTTAAAGTTCCTAAGAGCACAGTGGCCTCCATAATCCTTAAATGGAGACGTTTGGGACGACCAGAACCCTTCCTAGAGCTGGCCGTCCGGCCAAACTGAGCTTGGGGAGAAGAGCCTTGGTGAGAGAGGTAAAGAAGAACCCAAAGATCACTGTAGCTGAGCTCCAGAGATGCAGTCGGGAGATGGCAGAAAGTTGTAGAAAGTCAACCATCACTGCAGCCCTCCACCAGCCAGGGCTTTATAGGAGAGTGGCCCGACGGAAGCCTCTCCTCAGTGCAAGACACATGAAATCCTGCATGGAGTTTGCTAAAAAAAAAACACCTAAAGGACTCCAAGATGGTGAGAAATACGTTTCTCTGGTCTGATGAGACCAAGATAGAACTTTTTGGCCTTAATTCTAAGCGGTATGTGTGGAGAAAACCAGGCACTGCTCATCACCTGTCCAATACAGTCCCAACAGTGAAGCATGGTGGTGGCAGCATCATGCTGTGGGGGTGTTTTTCAGCTGCAGGGACAGGACGACTGGTTGCAATCGAGGGAAAGATGAATGCGGCCAAGTACAGGGATATCCTGGACGAGAACCTTCTCCAGAGTGCTCAGGACCTCAGACTGGGCTGAAGGTTTACTTTCCAACAAGACAATCACCCTAAGCACACAGCTAAAATAACGAAGGAGTGGCTTCACAACAACTCTGTGACTGTTCTTGAATGGCCCAGCCAGAGCCCTGACTTAAACCCAATTTGGCATCTCTGGAGAAACCTAAAAATGGCTATCCACCAACTTTTACCATCCAACTTGACAGAACTGGAGAGGATCTGCAAGGAGGAATGGCAGAGGATGCCCAAATCCAGCTGTGAAAAACTTGTTGCATCTTTCCCAAAAAGACTCATGGCTGTATTAGATCAAAAGGGTGCTTCTACTAAATACTAAGCAAAGGGTCTGAATACTTAGGACCATGTGCTATTTCAGTTTTTCTTTTTTAATAAATCTGCAAAAATGTTAACAATTCTGTGTTTTTCTGTCAATATGGGGGGCTGTGTGTACATTAATGAGGAAAAAAATTAACTTAAATGATTTTAGCAAATGGCTGCAATATAACAAAGAGTAAAAAATTTAAGGGGGTCTGAATAATTTCCGTACCCACTGTAATATAGCAAAAAGTAAAAAATATAGAATTTTTTTCAAAATTGTCGCTCTAATTTTGTTTATAGCGCAAAAAATTAAAACCGCAGGGGTGATCAAATACCACCAAAAGAAAGCTCTATTTGTGGGGAAAAAATATGTTAATTTTGTTTGGGAGCCACGTCGCAATTGTCAGTTGAAGCGATGCAATGCCGCATCGCAAAAAGCGGCCTGGTCTTTGGCCAGCCAAATGGTCTGGGGCTGAAGAGGTTAACCACCTCCATACTGGGCACTTTCGCCCCCTTCCTTCCCAGACCAATTTTCAGCTTTCAGCACTGTCACACTTTCAATGACAATTGCGCGGTCATGCTACACTGTACCCAAATGAAATTTTTATCATTATTTTCGCAAATATAGAGCTTTCTTTTGGTGGTATTTATTCATGACTCCGTTTTTAATTTTTTTGCAATATAAGCGAAAAAAAAGCGGAAATTTGAAAAAAAAAAATAGAATTTTTGGATTCACCGTAAAATCCTTTTCTCGATTCGTCCATGGATGAACACAGCTCCTCAATTCATGACCATTGGGTTATGTTCCTGTTCATAGGAGAGGACTAGGCAGAACATGTTAGTTATCTTAAAACATGTAACTTTAACATAGTTGAACAGCCCCGCCCAGGGGGCGGTCCCTATGTACATAACCCTCCTACCTGCAGTCAGCAGCCTCAGTTCGTAGTAAAGCAGTACAAACTAAAAAAGGAAGGGTGGGTGCTGTGTCCATCCATGGACGAATAGAGAAAAGGATTTTACGGTGAGTACAAAAATCCTATTTTCTCTTTTCGTCCATGGACGGACACAGCTCCTTAATTCATTTTCACCCCAAAGAAGCAGAGCTCCTCAACGGAGGAGGTGCAACCTCAAACAGCCGACTGCAAAACTTTGCGTCCGAAACTAGCATCCGAAGATGCATGCACATCAACCTTAAAAAAGTGTGAAAGAAATGTGAACGGACGACCAGGTCGCCGCCTTACACACCTGTGATACATATGCTTGATGTCGGAAAGCCCAAGAGGCACCAAAAACCCAGGTCGAATGCGCCTTAACGGGAAAGAGAGGCGCCTGCCCTTCAAGGGCATAAGCCTGGATGACGGTCTGCCTGACCCACCGAACAATGGTGGCCAACGAGACCGCCAGGCCCTACTGCGGACCAGACACCGACAGAAACAGGGAGTCAGACCTCCGGAACGGAGCCGATACAGACAGCTACACCCGCAGGGCATGTACCACATCTAAAGAAAGTAGCGCAATCTCCTTGGAATGGGATGGCCGAGGACACAACGTGGAAGTACCATGTCCTCATTCAGGTGAAAGGCCAAAACCACCTTCTGAAGAAAAGAAGGCTGCGTCGTAGCACCGCTTTGTCCCATTGGAGGACCAAATATGGGGACTTGCAATACAAGGCCGCCAAGTCAGAAACCCTCCTGACAGCTGTGATGGCTACCCGGAAGGCCACCTTCTGAGAAAGTGACAAAAGAGGAATTTCCCTAATGTCCTTAAAGGGAGGTTTCTGCAGCGCCGAGGGCACCGGATTCAAAACCCACGGAGGTAGTGGCGGTCGCACCAGAGGAGCCACCTGTCGAACCCCCTGCGCAAACGTACTTACGTGTTAAAGAGACACCTTCACACCATCGTTGAACTTTGATTGATCTGCCCTCACTCCTCCTCCTACATCAGATTTCTCCTTTGCTGCAGCCTTCTTACAGTCCTAACTTGAATATGACTATGAACCTAAATGGATTTGAATTAATCTTCAATTGGAATCAGTCTGAATCAGTTTGAACTGGAATCAATCACTATTATTAATTATTACTATCAATTATTACTATCAATTAATTACCATTACTACTGATTACCATTACTACTGATGTTCTCTGCTCCTAGGACTTTAATCCTGCAACAGTCTAGTCAAGTCTTTGTGTTTGATGAGCCTGACTGTCTGCTGACAGAAATCTAAATTCAATCTGTAGGCTGCAATTTAATTGTTAGCTGTGGATAGGCCTCTGCTATATCACCGTTGATTGCCATCATTGAGTGCTGCTTGCTGTTTGTGGTGAAGTGGCTAAAGGAAAAAAAATTCCCCATCTGCACATTTATGCGTATTAGGCCCCTTTCACACGGACGGATAGAATGGTGCTTTTAGCTGCGGATTTTCTAGTTTTCTACCGCAGCTAAAAGCACACAATGCTTTCCTATGGCCCCATTCACACACAGCGTTTAGCTGCGATTTCGTTACATGCGGTTTGGTGCGAATAGAAAAAATAGAATTGAATGCGTCCAGGTGCGATGTAGCGCAGCTATCTTCACATAACTGCAGGTAATCGCAGTGCACTGTGTCAGCTGCGGATAGCAGCGTGAACAAAAGAAAAAAACAACAGGAAGCACATCAAAATAAAAATGGTTGCTATGGGGATGACAATAATGGCCAAACGCAGCTAAACGCAGCCGCATGTAAACGCACGTAAACGCAGCTAAAAGCAGTGTACAAATGCAGCTGATCGCTGTGCCTGGGGTCTTGAATTTCAAAAGAAAAAAACATGCTTTTAACTGCGGCAGAACAGCCGCCCGTGTGAAAGGGGCCTTAGGCTGAAAATTTAAGGGGAAGGGAAAAAGAAAAGAAATAAAGGCTGATATTTGTATCCCCTATATCATAACTGTCCACTGCAGATATATACCGTATATATTAAATAGGGCTTTTTGTGGCCTTCTGTGGCTGGAGATGGATGTCTAAGCCGCAGACACCTTCAGCAACATCAGGCAAGGTAGTGATATTAAATAAGCCAGATACAATTTCTGCAGCTGTAATTATCCCCACAAAGAAAGCAAAAACAGCAAAAGCAAGAATGACTGCTGTTTCTCAACTACCTAGCGATGCATCAGCTGTTTCCTTGGGTGATTCCTCCTCTGCCGCAGCTATTATAGAATGTAAAGAGACTCTTAAAGGACAAATGGATCTTATAGCTTCAGATGTTTCTCGGATCCGTCATGACTTAGATGGATTCAAAACCAGGGTCTCTGAAGTGGAAAATAGGGTCTCTACATTGGAAGACTCTACTCAATCAGATTCCAAAGAATTACGGGCTTTACAGCTACAGGTCAGACGGTTGCAGGAAAAGGCTATTGACACTGAAAACCGTCTCAGACGAAATAATATTCGTATCATCGGTCTACCTGAAAGGGCAGAAGGGACTAAACCAATTGAGTTTGCTGAGCAATTACTTATGTCTGTTCTGGGCCTAGATAGTGAGCCGCCCACTTTTGTGGTCGAGCGGGCACATAGGGTTCCAGCAATACCATCTAAACCTGGTGCTCCTCTGTTCTCTTCTTTCTCCCCCTCTCTACCTTTTCTATCCTATTTATCCGAAATCAGATGTCGTGTTTTCCACGGATATAAATTCCGATGGGTGCTAATATAGTTGCTATTGCATAACCTGATTGATAATAGGAAATGAATACCCTTTCTTGTGCTGATAATTGTACGCTGTGAGATTATACCTTATGCCCGCCTGCACCCTCTGTTGACATCTGAAAGTTATCTGTACAACTTATATTGCTTAATATTTAAAATTTAATAAACATATATTTGACTCTAAACCTGGTGCTCCTCCTAGGACCTTTTTGCTATGATTATTGAATTCAAGAGATAGGGATAAGGTTCTGGCAGCTGCCAGAGCCAAACAAGATATACCCTATGAAAATACCAAATTATTATTTTTTCCAGATTATTCTCAAGAAGTTTAGCAACGTCGAAAGTCCTATACAGAGATTCGTAAGAGATTACGAGAAAAGAGTATACAGTTCAGCCTACTGTTCCCAAGTAGATTACGCATCATAGATGATGGACATACACTTTTTTTTGATACCTCGGCTGCTGCCTCCGCTTGGTTAGATGGCAAATAATCGAATCAGCTATAATCCTTGATTAGGAGCTGCAATCAGCGCCTCATGGACGACTCCTAACATCCCCCCCAGAATATATAACAGTCTGACCCTCCTGTCTCGGAATATAGATCTGGGGCAGTGGGAGTGGACTGTTTTTTTTGGGGGGGGGTACCTCTACCTGCCCCCCCTTTTTTTTCCTGGGGTTTTTTTTTTTTGTTCTGGGTCCCCCCCTTTTTTTTTTCTCTTCTCTTTTTTTTCCCCTTTTATAGGACAATTGGGGTATAGTTGCCTAATTTTTGATAGATTTGGGGATAAGGCCCTCTCCACGCCTCCCTGTCTTTTCTTTTTTTTGGGGATGGCGTTGGAGAAAGGTAGGGTGGGCGGGGTTTTTGTTAAATGTTTATACACATTATCTCATTTCTATTATTATATTTTGTCTGAAATATATTAACTTAGATGTTTGTTGTTTTTGAGGTCCATCACCTTGCAAGGCATCTTGAAATATAAATTATTAGTGAAGTATTTTTTTCTCTGTTTAGATGGTATCACGTAACCAGGAGGCCTTTTCTATTTTGTCATGGAATGTTCGTGGCCTAAATTCCAAATTTAAGAGAGCCTTGTTATTTAAGTATTTGAAAAGTTACCTTCCACATATAGTGTTACTTCAAGAAACTCACCTCATGGGGAGTAAGCTTCTGACCCTGAAGCGGCCCTGGGTACAGAAGGCTTACCACGCTACATACTCCACTTTTTCTAGAGGGGTTTCAATACTTATTAGCAGATCTTTATCCTGTACGGTGGAAGATGTATTCTCTGACCCACAGGGTAAATATGTTTTGGCTGTGTTTCTGCTATGGGGTCAGAGATATATAATTGTTAGTGTGTATATACCACTCCTTTTTTGGTGACCCACTTATATAGTCTTGCGGAAAAAAATTATTTGTATGGTCCAGCTAAGTTACTGATAATGGGCGACTTTAATGCTATACTTGATCCTGTTTTGGATAGACCAACTCCTTCGAAAAATTTCTCTGCAGGGCTCCTTAACCACTTAACGACCGCTCACTGTATATATACGTCGGCAGAATAGCACCGACAGGCACAATCACGTAGAGCATACGTGATTGCCTTTGTACAGTTGGGGGGTCCAATCGGACCCCCCTTCTGTACAGTGAGCGGTGGCTAAGTGTCCGGGAGCGTTCCGGGATGAGGGGGCAGCCATTCGTTTCTGGCCACCCCCTCGCGATCGCTCCCGGCGAATGGAAATGCCCCCTCTGTCTGTGTCAGACAGAGGGAGCAGGAGGAAGTGATGTCATCTCTGGTGCGGCGCTCACATATACCGAGCGCCGTACAAGAGAAGATATCAGGTCAGTGCACACAACACTACACTGACACCAGGACACATAGGGACATAAATCGCCCCCCCCAGGCCCCCCAGACACCCCCCAGATCACCCCCCAGCCCCCAGTCACAGTGTCACTGATTGCAGTGACCATTTATTTAGTGATCACTGCAATCAGTGACATTCGTGACTGTAAAAGTGTCACCAAAGTTTAGTCTTAGGTCCAGTGTAGCCCCCTAACCCCCCCTAATAAAGGTTTAACCCCCTGATCACCCCCCAGATAACCCTTTCACCGCCTATCACCACTGTCGCTTAGCGATCATTTTTCTGATCGCTGTCTTAGCGTCAGTGATGCCGATCGGCAGCCAGTAATTTTTTTTAGGTTCGCCGCAGGTTTTTATAGCGTCAGGTACCCCAATATATTATCTAATAAAGGTTTAACCCCCTTGATCGCCCCCCAGGTAACCCTTTCACCCCCTATCACCACTGTCACTAAGCGATCGTTTTTCTAAACGCTGTCTTAGTGTCTGTGATGCAGATCGGTAGCCGGTAATTTTTTTTAGGTTCGCCGCAGGTTTTTATAGCGTCAGGTACCCCAATATATTATCTAATAAAGGTTTAACCCCCTTGATCGCCCCCCCAGGTAACCCTTTCACCCCCATCACCACTGTCGCTAAGCAATCGTTTTTCTAAACGCTGTCTTAGTGTCGGTGATGCAGATCGGTAGCTGGTAATTTTTTTTAGGTTCGCCGCAGGTTTTTATAGCGTCAGGTACCCCCATATATTATCTAATAAAGGTTTTAACCCCCTGATTGCCCCTAGTTAACCCTTTCACCAGTGATCACCATATAAGTGTTACGGGTGACGCTGGTTAGTTAGTTTGCTTTTTATAGTGTCAGGGCACCCGCCGTGTATATAACCCAATAAAGGTTTAACCCCCTGATCGCCCGGCGGGTGATATCAATTAGGTTTTAGCGTCAGAGAGGGTCTGAGTCACACCCCAGGCAGCGTCAGGTTAGTGCCAGTAACGCTAACACCCACGCGTGAAGCATACACCCCCCTTAGTGGTATAGTATCTGAACAGATCAATATCTGATCTGATCTATACTAGCGTCCCCAGCAGTTTAGGGTTCCCAAAAACGCAGTGTTAGCGGGATCAGCCCAGATACCTGCTGGCACCTGCGTTTTGCCCCTCCGTCCAGCCCAGGCCACCCAAGTGCAGTATCGATCGATCACTGTCACTTACAAAACAAAAACACACATAACTGCAGCGTTCGCAGAGACAGGCCTGATCCCTGCGACTCCAGTGCTGTAGGAGGTGATTTCACCACCACAGTTAAAAAAAAAAAGCAAATATGCCGAAGCATTGGGGCAGCAGGGGCGGAGAAGCGATTTTGCTCCTAATGCCGCGTACATACGGTCGAAATTCCGACGGAGGCTTGCCCGTGGAAAAGTCCGACCATGTGTGTGCGGCATAACTTTTTTGCGGGAGGATGCCCCCATGCTTCGGCATATATAAATGGTGCGTGTATGCCCATCATTGGAAGTGGGTGGATGAAGGGCGGTATTCTAATGGTGGGCATACCCACCGATCAATCTCTTTTTTCGTTCAGCCAACTGGCTGCATGAAATAAAAAGATTACAATACATGTCCAACAAGGACCAGCAACGTACTGGTATGTTGCTGGACTTTGAATGTTTATACCAGAATGATGCCTGCGGGTTTAGGTATCATCTTGGTATCATTCTTTTCAGCCTGCGGCCGGCTTTCATGTAAAAGCAATCCTAGTGGCTAATTAGCCTCTGGACTGCTTTTACAAGCAGTGGGAGGGAATGCCCCCCCGGATATAAAAAGCGCCATTGGGAAATTGGGAAAGCATTTTATCACACCGATCTTGGTGTGGTCAGATGCTTTGAGGGCAGAGGAAAAATCTAGGGTCTAGAAGACCCCAGTTTTTTCAAAAAAAGAGTACCTGTCACTACCTATTGCTATCATAGGGGATATTTACATTCCCTGAGATAACAATAAAAATGATAAAAAAAAAAATACTTGGAAGGAACAATTTAAAAATAAAATAAAAAAGCAAAATGAATAATAAAAAAAAAAAGCAAAAAAAAAAAAAGCACCCCTGTCCTGCCCTGCTCTTGCCCAATGGCGAACGCAAGCGTCGGTCTGGCGTCATATATAAACAGCAATTGCACCATGCATGTGAGGTATCACCGCGAAGGTCAGATCGAGGGCAATCATTTTAGCAGTAGACCTCCTCTGTAAATCTACTGGGGTAACCTGTAAAGGCTTTTAAAAATGTATGTAGTTTGTCGCCAATGCGCGTTTGTGCGAAATTTTAAAGCATGTCGTGTTTGGTATCTATGTACTCGGCCTAAGATCATATTTTTTATTTCATCAAACATTTGGGCAATATAGTGTGTTTTAGTGCATTACAATTAAAAAAAGTGTATTTTTTAACCCAAAAAATGCGTTTGAAAAATCGCTGCGCAAATACTGTGTAGAAAAAAAAATGCAACACCCACCATTTTAATCTGTAGGGCCTTTACTTTAAAAATATATATAATGTTTGGGGGTTCAACATAATTTTCTTGCAAAAAAAAAAATGTTTTCATGTAAACAAAAAGGGTCAAAAAGGGCCTTGTCTTCAAGTGGTTAGAAGAGTGGATGTAAGCTTCCTAATGTTGTGTATAAAATGCCAAAACAGTTCAAAACCCCCCCAAATGACCCCATTTTGGAAAGTAGACACCCCAAGCTATATACTGAGAGGCATGTCGAGTCCATGGAATATTTTATATGTTGACACAAGTTGCGGAAAAACGACAATTTTTTTTTTTTTGGCACAAAGTTGTCACTAAATGATATATTGCTCAAACATGCCATGGGCATATGTGGAATTACACCCCAAAATACATTCTGTTGCTTCTCCTGAGTACGGGGATACCACATGTGTGAGACTTTTTGGGAGCCTAGCCACGTACGGGACCCCAAAAACCAAGCACCGCCTTCAGGCTTTCTAAGGGTGTAAATTTTTGATTTCACTTCTCACTGCCTATCACAGTTTCGGAGGCCATGGAATGCCCAGATAGCACAAAACCCCCCCAAATGACCCAATTTTGGAAAGTAGACACCCCAAGCTATTTGCTGAGAGGTATTGTGAGTATTTTGCAGATCTCGCTTTTTGTCACAAAGTTTTGAAAATTGAAAAAAAATAAATAAATATATATATATTTTCTTTCTTCATTTTCAGAAACAAATGAGAGCTGTAAAATACTCGCCATTCCTCTCAGCAAATAGCTTGGGGTGTCTATATTCCGAAATGGGGTCATTTGGGGGGGTTTTGTGCGATTTTGGCATTTTATGGCCTTCGAAACTGTGATAGGTAGTGAGGAGTGAAATCAAAAATTTGTGCCTAGAAATCCTGAAGGCGGTGCTTGGTTTTCGGGGTCCCGTACGCGGCTAGGCTCCTAAAAAGTCCCACACATGTGGTATCCCCGTACTCAGGAGAAGCAGAAAAATGTATTTTGGGGTGTAATTCCACATATAACCATGGCATGTGTGAGCAATATATCATTTAGTGACAACTTTTTGTAATTTTTTTTTTTTTTTTTTTTTTAGTCATTATTCAATCACTTGGGACAAAAAAATAAAAAATTCAATGGGCTCAACATGCCTCTCAGCAATTTCCTTGGGGTGTCTACTCTCCAAAATGGGGTCATTTGGGGGGGTTTTGTACTGCCCTGTCATTTTAGCACCTCAAGAAATGAGATAGGCAGTCATAAAATTAAAGCTGTGTAAATTTCAGAAAATGTACCCTAGTTTGTAAACTCTATAACTTTTGCGCAAACCAATAAATATACGCTTATTGACATTTTTTTTACTAAAAACATGTGGCTGAATACATTTTGGCCTAAATGTATGACTACAATTGAGTTTATTCGATTTTTCTTATAACAAAAAGTAGAAAATATCATTTGTTTTCAAAATTTTCGGTCTTTTTCCGTTTATATCGCAAAAAAAAAAATCGCAGAGGCAATCAAATACCATTAAAAGAAAGCTCTATTTGTGGGAAGAAAAGGACGCAAATTTCGTTTGGGTACAACATTGCATGTCCGCACAATTTACAGTTAAAGCAGCGCAGTGCAAAATTCTGAATTCACCTCTGGTCCTCTAGCTACCAAATGGTCCGGGGCTTAAGTGGTTAATTGGGCCCAGATGGTAGATTTGGTAGAAGTTTGGCGATGGAAAAATCCACTAACTAGATCATACTCATGTTTTTCAACCTCTTATAAGACTGCCTCACGCATAGACTTAGCCTTTGTAAATTCAGCAATATTAGCAGATATATTAGATGCTAAATATTTGCCGAGTGGGTTGTCCGATCATGCTCTGCTCATGCCTACACTCTGCATGCATCACCTTCGAGATGCAGCGCAGTGGAGACTGGGCACGCATTGGATTTCACACCCACACATAGTTGATAAATTCCCGCCACTTCTAGTAGAGTATTCGGAGTTTAATGCCGGATCATCCACCTCTGCAATATTATGGGATGCTTTTAAAGCATATGCAAGAGGACAATATATATCCGCTATCAAAGCAGTTAAGTCCCAACGAGCAAAAAATGATGCTTTAAAATGTATAGTAGAGGAACAAACAGCTCAATATACTGCGGATGGCTAAACATGAACAATCTAGTATCCAGATCTCGGAAATACATACCTCTTCGGGAGATACGGTCCGCACACAGCCTAAAATCTTAGAGACGTTTCGTCATTTCTATCAGACATTATATACATCTCAGTTGTCCTCTAGTTTTCAGCCAACTGCGTTAGCGGAGCTGTTGGACTCAGTTGCATTGGCATGGCTAACCGATAATGAGAGAGAGATGCTAGTGCGTCCTATAACATCAGAGGAGGTCCTTTCTGTTATTGGCTCCTTTTCATTGGGAAAAGCACCAGGACCGGATGGTCTCCCTATTGAATTTTATAGGGCTCACAGAGAGCTTTTATCTCCTGTACTGGCCTCTCTTTACTCAGAGTGTCTGAAGGAGGGATCCATGCCGGATTCAATGAGCCAAGCTCATATAGTTCTAATTCACAAGCATCCAAAAGACCCATCCTCCTGTGCTTCATACAGGCCTATTGCACTTTTGAATGTAGAGTTTAAGATTTTGACTAAGTTAATCTCCCGACGATTACAACCGTTGATGTCTAATATCATTGATGCAGATCAGACGGGCTTTATGCCAGGCAGATCCACTGATGTGAACTTGAGGAGATTATATACCAATATTTATGCTTCACATCTTAATATAGGATCTAGGGTTATTGCCTCTCTGGACATTGAGAAGGCCTTTGATACCTTGGAGTGGCCCTTCCTGTGGGAAGTACTACGCAGAATGGGCTTCCCAACGGTATTCATAAAATGGTTACAGGTCTTATATAGGAATCCCAGAGCTGCAGTAAAGATGGGAGGAGGGTTGTCGGCTCCCTTTTCACTATTTAGGGGAACTCGCCAGGGCTGCCCTCTCTCCCCAGCCCTTTTTGCGATTGCTATGGAGCCGGTGGCAGAGGCTTTACGTACTTCCCCCAATATTAGGGGATTGTGGATCGGTTGGTTGGAGGAGAGGGTAGCTCTGTATGCAGACGACCTCTTATTCTTAAATGATGCTGGCCCCTCGTTACAAGGAGCTTTAGACATATTGGATTATTTTTCAACGGTTACAGGGCTGAAGGTAAACTGGACTAAGTCATTGTTGTTCCCAATAGATATGGAGGCTCGTAGTACGGCTATGAAGGAAACTCCACTACAGTGGGTGGATAATTTTAAGTATTTAGGAGTGGTAATTTTGCGTCGGTCTTCTGAATTTATGTCTCTGAATTCGACTCCAATTTTGGGAGATACTGAGTCTAAATTAAAAGTATGGAAGTCTCTACCATTGTCTCTATTGGGACGCATTAATCTTTTAAAAATGAAAATTATACCTAAATTCATGTACTTATTTAGACATTCTCCTCAATGGCTCCCTGCATCTTTTTTCAAAAGACTAAATCAGTTGTTTTCATCTTTTCTATGGGGAAAAAAACCCCTAGGTATAAATTGGGTACCTTGATGCGCCCTTGTGAAGAGGGAGGATTAGCTTTTCCAGACTTATACAAATATTTTTTAGCCACTCAGTTGGTTACAGCCGCACGGTGGTTAAATCCAGATTTATACAACCCTTGTACCCAGCTGGAAGCAGCAGTAGTAGGTTCCGTAGAAGCTCTCAAGGTACTGTTATTTAGGGGCCGTAGGGCACTTCATCAGGTGACTATTCCTATGCTTAATACTATTCGAGCTTGGGAGGCCGGCCTCAGATGTGAGGGTTATCCAAAGGGAGCGATCTCTCCAAATGCCCCTCTATGGCTAAACCCTGCCCTCTCTCAATTCTTTAAAACACCAGACCCTATAGCATGGACCAAATACAATATTAAATTACTTGCTCAAGTGGTTACTGATCAGAGGCTATCTACCTTCTCTACACTAACCTAAATTTTTACTCTTCCTAGCTCTTATCTATTTAGATACTACCAGCTTAACGATGATACAATCTACTTTGGAGTTAGTACTTAGGTCTGAGTGTCTGGATAAGCCTGCCTCAAGACTCTATTCTCATCTTAATTTAACTTCTATCCTGCCATTAGAGAGTCTTCGAGCTAGGTGGATTTGAGATATACCAGATTTGAGTATGGAGGATTGGAGCTGTGTGTGGGATTTCCCTTTGAGATCTCTGGTCTCCTTGAGGGATCGTGTTATCCAATTTAAACTCATACACAGAGCATATATCACGCCATATAGACTTCAAAAGATAAATCCTGCTTGTTCCTCTAAGTCAGTGGTTCTCAACTCCAGTCCTCAGGGCCCACCAACAGGCCAGGTTTGCAAGATAACTGAAATGCATCACAGGTGATATAATTTGCTGCTCAGGGATTGCAGTATTCTAGTCTGCATCTCCCCAAGGTAATACTTAAAATCTGGCCTGTTAGTGGGTCCTGAGGACAGGAGTTGAGAACCACTGCTCTAAGTGCTGGAGGTGTGGAGCAGCTCGAGGGGATTTCACACACATCTTCTGGACCTGTCCATATATAGTTACATTTTGGTTCAATTAGTTTTTATTGTTTATCAAAGTTTCAACTGTACAGAAAAAATACAAAAATCCAGAAGCCCAGCAAGAGGCAACCTGGACCGATAAGTAAGGGGTAATCTCCCGTTACAGCATGTATACGGCAATATACAAATAACAACTAGCTCATGAGAAGAGGTGTGAAGTAATACACAAATCAAACAGTGTCGTCTGAAGATACATTATCCACTCCGTCCGACCAGGATGCCCCTGTGGGATCCTACTGCAATCCTGGATCGGAGGAGTCATTAGGGGATGACATGAATATCTGTACAAACGACACCATACCAACACCTATTGGTGAAGTCTCACAAGCGATGACAGTGTGAACAGAAAAAGGACCGCATACGTGTAAAAGAATCTCCAAATAACTTTAGGGGAGGCCCCAGAAAGAGATAGGGAGAAATAAAGAAGATAAAAAGGGAGATCTAGAGTTTAGAAGGGGGGTGTAGTGCACAGGGAAGGGTGGAAGGAGAAGAAGGGGGGGGCGAGGGGGACAGCGAGCTGCAGACCAATGGAAGGGTATCCAGACATGGCAGGGAACCCGAAGGTAGAGGACTGGTAAGGCCTCAGAGAGTAGGCTATAGTTACATTTTGGATGGAGGTAGTGGATCTATTAAATTCTATCACTTCTGCTCCTTTACCGTTTTCAATATCAGTCTGTTTGCTGGGCTTAGTAGAGGATGTTACCCCTATAGAGACCGAACGAATATTTATTAATACAACATTATTCTACGCAAGAAAATCTATTGCATTATATTGGAAAAAACATCATCCTCCTTCGCTGATAGACTGGAAACATTTGATTAATAATAATCTTCAATTGTATAAAGATACTTATAGGGATTTCCCTAGCAAGTATGATAAGGTTTGGGCAAAGTGGCTGGATAAGCCATATACGGCATCCAACATAGAGGGAGGTAACAATTTATAGAAGGGATGTTCCCTATATGGGATATTTGTGTTTAGAATATGATTGGAAATAATAGTGATAATCCATAATTTTTCTTTCAGTTCTTGTTTTTGCTATGCAAGGTGATGATCGTGTTATTTTACTAATATATTTTAGATTTATTGTGTATGATGTGCTGTTATGTTATGTTATGTTAGTTTAAGAAATTAAATAAAAAGATTTATAAAAGAGACACCAGGGGTCGCAGAAAGAAAACAGCCAAGGCTGTAAACTGCCCCGAATGGTGCTTAAGGCAAGTTTCTGATCCTCTCCACGCTGTAAAAAAAACAAAACAGCAGGATCCTGGAAACCGAATAAGTCAGTGGACGCCAATCCATCGCCTCCCACAGAGAAGTAGGCCCTCCATGTGCGATAGTAGATCTTCCTATAAGAAGATTTCCGTGCTCTCAACATGGTTGAAATGACCGAAACCTACAGGTCTCGGCCCCTCAGTACCTGGCTTCCAATAGCCATGCCGCTAAAGCCAGTGACTGCAAAGCAGAATGAAGAATGGGACCATGCGAGACACCAGACACCAAGGCATATCCGCCACCAGAGACACAAGGTCGGCGAACCAGGGACGCCTGGGCCAATCTGGGGTGACTAAAATCACCGGAATTCCTTCGGACTTTACTCTGCGGAGTAGACGAGGAAGCAACCTCAGTGGTTGAAAGGCATAAATTAGCCTAGCTGACCCCACGGGACCACCAACGCATCTGACGCGACTGCCCAGGGATCTCTGGACCTGGCCACAAACCTCGACGATTGCGTTGAGAGATCAGGAGATCCAGCTCCGACAAAGGAGTTGAAAAAAAAACCCGAATGTAATTACCATACCCCGCGGGACAAACGGTGCTGTCTCGAAGGAGGCCAAGACCCATTTCACTGCCGCCTGGAGCATCCGCAACCTTTCTGGCGGAAGAAAAATTCTCGCCTCTGATGAGCACAGACCCAGCCCCAGGATGGTGACTGACTATAGACACGTCTTCCTTTAATTCTAAACTGAAAACAGGTTATAAAAGAAGGCCATGCAGAGACCAATGATGACAATGCCATGTTGACTCAGCAAGGCTAGAATTGAAGCGAGCATCCTGGTGAAAACTCCCGGTGCCGCTAGCTCAAAAAGGAGAGTCATAAATTAATAGTAGTTCTCCCTGACCGCTAATCACAGGAACCTCTGGTGCCTGTCGCATCTGGGGACATGCCAGCTCGCGTCCCTGAAATCCAGGGACATCCCTGGATGGAGCGAGATGACTCCATTCTGAATTTCCAAATCCCCACCCTGTCTTGAACTGCCCCATCAGGGCAGTCCAACGAGACGGTAGGACAAAAACTATCCAGTGAATAAGAAAGAAAACATCGTTCTTATATGAAGCGACCACTTCACAAACTCCTTGGTCGGAAAAACTGGATGGCTACACAAGGGCATTAAGGGCCCTGAGGCCTAAGAGCCATGAACAGATCTGAATCTGTCCTGCAGCGGTATGGGTATGACAACCCCAAAGAAACACCGCAAGATATTGGAGAAGGAAGGTCCCAGATTACGGGGCGCCTCTACTGTTAGCCAAAGAAAGGCAAATCTGTCAGAGCTTCCCTAGAAACTCAGTCAGCGGACCAGTATATCAGCCTTTTCAGGTGGCGCAAAACCCCCCCGGACACAGAGGCCCTAGAGGCTAAAGCAGTTGCAGTGCACCTGCTGGTCGACTGATAGAGGAAGCTGATGCTCCTCCACTGCCTGGTACAAAAGCTTTGCCCAGTCATTGAGTGTCAGAGACACCAGAGACGCAGCCACTAACGGGCATAACACTGACCTCAGCATGGCGAACACAGTCCAAGCCATCGCTTCTGATCACCTCCGAAAGGCAGGTGACCCCCCTGCCGGGAAAGTGGTACCCCTGATACCAGGGGTCAACTTCATAGGCAAAAACACATATCCTTATGACAATGCTCTACAAGGAATACCATGCGTTGAGGGACCAAAAAGGACCTCTGCGACAAACCCAGTCCCCATCTAAGAAGAGTCGGCACGCTTCTTCAATATAGAGTGGGTCGAGTGTGACCCAAAAAAGAGACTGACACCTTCCAGCAGCTACTTCATTGATAAGTGCTGATTGTACAAACACATAGTTTATACTGTGTATTGCGCCAAAACTTGCAATTGGAGCGTGGGAGGAAACCCACTCAGCCACCGAGAGCATAGTACATAGACATACGGTGTATGTATACTAGTTTGTTTGAATAAACATATTGAACATGTTTATACTGTGCAAGCGCCGAAGGCGCGCACTCCATTGGGGGGTGGAAGGAAACCGGAGTACCCGGAGGAAACCCACACAGACTGCGAGAGTAATAATACATACATATACTGTGAATGTATTTAGTGTCGTGTATAAACATATTGTGTATGTTTATACTGTGTATGGCACCGAAGGCGCGCACGTCATTGGAGCATGGGAGGAAACCCACGCAGACACAGAGATACATACATACACTGTGAATGTATCCAGTGTTGTGTGTAAACATATTGTGTATATTTAAACTATTGCGCCGAGGGCGCTTAATCTTCTCTGTATCGTTCCAATCTGCGTATATGTGCTGCCGAAGCAAGCACCAAACTGCAGGTAAAAAGCAACCTCTGACACATCAGACCGGTGGTCCTGTCAGAGTCAGAGCATTCACCAGGAAATGGCGGGAAACCACAGGTGCAGGGCTCTGCTGTTGCCTTACAGATACTGACTCCATGTTGGTCCCCTCCCCCGGGATAGAGGTTACTTATTATAACCGAGAGACCGGGGTGCGCTGAGGGACCGCAAGGGGCCTCTGCGACCAGTCTGTAGCTTTGTAAGGAAAACCTTAAACATAGCGATGATCATGATCAATGATCATGTACAGATGTGCCCAGGAGATCACTGACAAATGTGTGCAAATGATCATTGGGACATGTGATTTTACTGTTACATATGTGGGGGGTGTCAGGTCACCTGTGGCCAGGTGACAGATGCACACCGTAGGGGGTTAGGAGTGCACCACAAGGTAGTGAACCCTATGACTGGCTGCTGCAGATAGGATGAGTAGGATAGGACTGAGTGGTTGTGGAAAGCGGGACCAGAGGAGCACAACCGGGATCCACAGGAAGCTAGAGCCGAGATACCCCAGGGCGCGGAGTCTAAGACCCAGCAGGTCTTCTCCAGAGCCTCTAGTGGTGGGGATGTTACGCTGCAGGCTGGGTCCAGGTCGCGACCCCTAAAGTCTCCTAGCTCACGCCTCGTTGGGTAAGGAGGAAAGAGGGGGAGCAGCAGCACAGGATACAAGAGTAACAAAGAACAAGCCGAAGGTCAAGGGTCACAAGCAGACAAGGATAAACGAAGGACAAGCCGAAGGTCAAGGGACACAAGCAGACAGGGATAGTCAGGAACAAGCCAATATCGAAACAGAGAGACAGACGTAGCACACAGCAGGCTGAAACCCAAACACACAATGCTTAACAAACACGTTGATCAGCAAAGCAGGCTTGCAGTGCACAGGTTATTATAGTGTTCTGTGATAGGGCCTGGGGTGGAGTCAGGCTGGGAGGAGATTATAAAGGAAGCCAGGTGAGAGAGAGTCTGGCCTCTAAGATAAACACATGGGAAGGAAGGTAAGCTGACAGACAAAAACACTACTGCATATCCATGACAGGGGGCAGGTGTTTTTACTATGTGGGGACATGTGTGTGGGAACATGTGTGTGTGGACATGTGTTTTTGGGGACGTGTGTTTACTGTGTGTGTTTTACATTGAGGGGACACTAGGCTGGTGATCAGTGAGTAAAAAACAGCTCATTCTCACTGATCAGCAATCCACTTTCCTCTCCTCACCGACAACTTCTGTGTGAGGAGAGGAGAGCCGATCGCCTAGCAACCGGCTCTGTGTTTACATCTCGACGGCTGTGATTGGACATGGCCGTCATGTGATGAGGAGGGCCAATCACAGATCCCTCCTGCAGATCTGAGATGCGCCGTGTCTGGGTGACACGAGTGCATCGGGATCGTGCCGCTGCGTGGGAACGCGCGCACGATCCCCCTCCTTCTGAGGGACGTTCCTGAACGTCCACTCAGAAGTAGAGAGCACCCACCCGGCCGTATATGTACAGTGGCCGGGAGGGAAGTAGTTAAACAAACTTCTTTCATGTTGTCATTATGGGGTATTGTTTATAGAATTTTTAGGAAAAATAGGATTTTTTACTCACCGTAAAATCCTTTTCTCTGAGTCCATGGACCGACACAGCTTCTCTATTGACAAAGTGGGTATTATCCGTTAATTAGGAGTGACTAGGCAGAAAACTTGTAAAAAGTGTTGCATCACACCTTCTACAGTCCCGCCCAGGGGGCGGACCCCCCGGGTATATCCTCTCAGTCTGCATATCGCAGATCAGTTCGTCAAAAAGCAGTACAAACTTAAACGGAGGGGTGGGTGCTGTGTCGGTCCATGGACTCAGAGAAAAGGATTTTACGGTGAGTAAAAAATCCTATTTACTCTTTCGTCCATGGACCGACACAGCTTCTCTATTGACAAAGTGGGACGTCCCAAAGAAGTGTCAGAGAAAAAACGAGGGGTGGTAACAGCATAAAATAAACTTCACCCCAAACACAAAACAGCACTCCTCCAACGGAGGAGCTGCAACTCTAAACAGCCGCTTGTAAAACCTTGCGGCCGAAAAGAGGCATCCGAAGATGCACCTACATCAACTTTGTAGAATTTTGTGAAAGTGTGAGCGGATGACCAAGTCGCCGCTTTACATAATTGGGAAACAGACGATTGATGTCAAAGCCCAAGAGGCACCTCTTGCCCTGGTCGAATGCGCCGTGACCGGAAAGGGGGGGCGCTTGACCCTTTAAGGCGTAAGCCTGGATTACTCTCTGTCGGATCCACCTAGAGATGGTGGCCGACGAGACTGCTTGGCCCTTCTTGGGACCAGCCACCGAAACAAATAGTGAATCTGATTTCCTGGAACAGGGAAGTAGTAGATAGGTATACTCTCAAAGCTCAGACAACGTCCAAGGAATGCAACGCCGACTCCTTAGGATTCGACGGCTGAGGACACAAGGATGGAAGTACAATGTCTTAATTGAGATGAAAAGCCGAAACGACCTTTGAAGGAAGGCTGCGGCCGCAGCACCACCTTATCCTTGTGGAAAACCAAATAGGGAGCCTTGCAGGACAAGGCTGCAAGCTCAGAGACTCGTCTAACTGACGTAACAGACACCAAAAAGACCACTTTCAAAGAAAGTGTCAACAGGGGAATATCTCTAATATTCTCAAACGGTGCCTTCTGAAGCACCAAGAGGACCAGGTTCAAGTCCCACGGAGGTAACGGGGGACGGTCCGGAGGGGCCACATGTCAAACCCCCTGCACAAATGTACTCACGAGAGAGTGAGTCGCCAGGGGTCGCTGAAAAAAAGACAGCCAGGGCAGATATCTGTCACTTAATCGTACTTAGGGCAAGCCCTTTGGTCCACCCCATGCTGTAAAAACATCAGGATTCTGGAAACCAAATAGGTACGCGGATGCCATCTCATTTCCTCACACATGGAGATGTAGGCCTTCCAAGTGCGGTGATAAACCTTCCTAGAGGACAGTTTTCGAGCACTTCTCATTGTAGAGATTACTGAGTCTGACAGGCCCCGGTCTCTCAGTACCTGGTTCTCAACAGCCATGCCATTAAAGCCAGTGACCGTAAAGCAGGATGGAGTATGGGACCTTGCGATAGCAGGTCCTTCCATAGTGGTAGGTGCCAGGGGACGTCTGCTACCAGACGTACTAGATCAGCGTACCAAGGACGCTGAGGCCAATCTGGAGTGATTAGAATCATTGTAATTCCCTCTGCCTCCACTCCGCGGAGCAGAAGAGGAAGAAGCCTTAAGGGAGGGAAGGCATAGATTAGCCGATACTGACCCCACGATGCCACCAACGCGTCCGTTGCGTCTGCCCATGGGTCTCTTGACCGGGCCAAAAACCTCAATACCTTCCGATTGAGTCGGGAAGCCAGAAGATCTACGTCTGGTGTGCCCCATCTTTGGCAGAGGAGTTGGAGCACCTCCGGGTGTAAGGACCATTCTCCCTGGTCCAGCATCTGGCGGCTCAGGTAGTCCGCCTGCCAGTTTTCCACACCCAGAATGTACCCGGCCGACAGTGCCGGTACGCTCCTCTCTGCCCACTTCAGGATGCAAGCGACCTCCGACGCTGCAGCTGAGCTTCTTGTTCCTCCTTGATGATTGACATATGCCACTGCTGTGGCGTTGTCTGACTGGATCCTGACTGGACGCCCTTGCAGCCTCTGAGACCATTTGAAGAGGCACAGCCTGATCACCCGGATTTCCAGGACATTGATCGGCAGGAGGGCTTCCTCTGGGGTCCAGCGACCTTGCGCCGACTGAACACCCCAGACTCCCCCCCCCCCAACCTGTAAGGCTGGCGTCCGTCGTGATCACTATCCAGTAAACCGGAAGAAATGACTTCCCGGCCATTAGAGCTGGTGCTGTCAGCCACCATACCAGGGATCTCCTGACTAGGTGGCTCACTCGGATTTGATAATCCAGAGATGAAGGGCATCTGTTCCATCTGGACAGAACTACCTTCTGTAACACTCGAGTGTGGTATTAAGCATATGGGACCGCCTCGAAGGAGGCTACCATGAGGCCCAACACTCGCATGCCAAAACGGAGTGATGACCAATTCCTGGAAGTCAGCTGCCATACTGCAGCCCGGAGGGTCTGCAACTTCTCCACAGGGAGGAATACCTTTGCCTCTGAGGAATCCAGAATCAACCCCAGGTACACTAGGCGTTGAGTGGGCACCAATACTGACCTTTGCGTGTTTAATAGACACGCTTACCTCTAATTCTGAGCTTGAAGGGGCCTTCAGTAGAAGGTCGTCCAAGTAGCCCATGATAGCGATACCCCGCTGTCTTAGAAGTGCCAAAATCAGACCGAGCACCTTGGTGAACGTCCTGGGTGCTGAGGCAAGGCCAAACGGGAGGGCCACAAACTGGTAGTGGTCCTTCCCGATAGCAAATCGCAGAAACCTCTGGTGTCTGGAGTATATGGGGACATGCAGGTATGCGTCCTTGATGTCCGAGGAGGCCAGAAAGTCCCCCGGATGGAGAGCTGTGACTACAGATCGAACTGACTCCATCTGAAATCTTTGTACTTTCACAAAGCAATTGAGGGCTCTGAGATCCAAGATTGGACGAACCCCCTCCTTCTTCGGCACAATAAACAGATTTCAGTAAAAACCCTGTTCCAGTTCCGGAACTGGAATAACTACCCCGCGTTCCAGTAGACCCTGGACCACCCCCTACAGGGCCTCCAGACGGGTCGGTAGTAGCTGGAGATTGGAGGTGTTGAATCTGTCCGGTGGACAAGAGAGAAACTCTATCTTGTAGCCTGAGGAGATTACTTCGCAAACCCACCTGTCGGAGATTAGAGCTGTCCACTGAGTCGCGAATTTGCGAAGACGTCCCCCCACCCGAGAGCTGGGTGGGGGTGGACCTTCATGCGGACGCAAATTTGTCCGCAGGCTTATTGGGTATGCGGGACCGAGGACGCTTTTGTCCTTGGGCAGGCGCTTTATCGGCCTGGGGTCTTTTCCCTGTCGCCCTAGGGGTACGAAAAAAACGCTTGCGTGCAGTAAAGGAGGGCCCTTGCCCTTGGCGTGGCCCCTTACCCTTGCTAATTTGGGGAAGAAAAGTGCTTTTACCTCCTGTGGCATCCTTGATGATGTCATCCAGAGAAGCCCCAAAAAGTCTGTCGCCCTTAAAAGGCAGATCCAACAGGGCTTTCTTGGAAGTCTGGTCCGCAGACCAGCCTTTTAGCCAGATCAGGCGGCGTATTGCTACTGCATAAACCAAAGCTTTAGACAGCAGGGGAATAGTATCCATGTCTGACTCGCAGACAAACCTAAGACCCTGGACCAACAGGTCGGCCAATGTTATCTCATCAGGAGGAGCATCTCGCTCCTTAACCCCTGGAGTAGCAATCTTGCCCATTCAGTAAGTGTGTGAGACACTAGGGCCCCCGCCAATGCCGGGCGTACTGCCGAGCCTACCACTGAGTATAGGTAGCAAGCGAGTGCTTCAGCCTTCTTATCCACAGGGTCCTTGAAAACAGGAGCCCCTTCTACAGGAATTGTGGTGGCTTTATTAAGTCTGGACACCGAAGGGTCCACTATAGGGGGAGAGGTCCATCTCTTCAGAAAACTCTCCTCAAAGGGGTACCGTACCGCAAACCTCTTTGGGGCTGTAAAGACCCTCAGTGGGTTCTCCCATTCCTTGTATAAGAGTTTATCAAAAGACACACAAGGGAACACCTTAGCAGTGCGGGCAGGTCTATGAAACCCAAGTGGCCTGGAGTCTCTGCTGCTTCTGCAGTATTTTCCAACTTTAGCGTATCCCGCACTGCAGTAATAAGGTCAGATACCAAGCCGTCTCGCATACTGACCTGGACTTGGAGTCATCCTCACTGTCTGGTCACGGTCTGCAGTCTCTGATGCGTCAGAATCTGGGCCCGGAGCCGTAGCTGGACCTGGTTCTGCATCAGAATTATCCCCAGAAGCTTGCAGGGGATGGGGCGTTTACTACTCCCTGTATTCCCGTGTGCTGCTTCCACCCTGGCAGCAAACGCCTCTAGGATTGCCGTCATAGCATTCGTAGACACCTCAGGGGCACCAGCTGCTAAATCTGGTGTTTCAGGGGAGAAGACATCTGGCTCAGATGCCATGCTGACCACACGCTGACACTCACAGGGCTCCAGGCAAGATATCAATAGGCCACCCTCCTGCGCTGCCGAGATGCTGGGTTACCCAGAGGACTCACCACCCTGGACCGGTACTGCTATGCTGCCGTGTGCTGCGCCTGTGATGCTGTCCCGCTGCTGCTGTGTCAGTCTGCTTCTTTTATCAGCACTTCCTGTGTGAATTTTCGCGCCAGTGTAATGCACCCTAGAGGCCGGAGGCTCTCGCAAAATGGCTGCCAAAAACGTCTGTATGGAAGATAATGTGGGCTCTAAGAAAATGGCCGCGGAGCCGAAGATAGAGGTCAAGCAGCCGTAGCCCACAAAAAGATGGCCACCGAATGGCAATATATACATACAGGGTGGACAAACATGGCCGCCGATCAGCTGATAGGGGCCAGTGGGTGTGGCCGAACCACAGGAAGATGGCCGCCGGGCAGTCACAAGAGGCCGAACTCGGCATGGACCACCTCAAAATGGCCGCCGACAGCATGGAGGAGGAAGCACACACACACAGGTAAGCAGAAATGACATTTCTTTTAAATGTTAGTTACAGCCAGCCCCGCTCCAGTGGAACCCCTTAGGTGGCCCCCAGCAACCTTTAGCTAGAAGCCCAGGGAGAGAGGGAAGAAAGGGGCCACAACCACTTACTTGATCTCTCCAGGAATGTCCAGCTAAATCACCCAGCCGAGGCAGGGGAGTTTTACTTACCTATCCTGCATGTATTATGCTGGAAGACATTGGAACAGATCATCGTCCGGGCACGGAAGGTGACTGTTGGCCAGGCATGCTGTGATTGGACCCAAAAGGGACGATCATATGTATGCCCTGGAGCGTGACGCTCACCGGACAGGCTGCTGCGACTCGGCCGTAAGGTCAGCCGAAGCTGAGCGGTCCGATGCAAACCTTGGAGCGTAAGCTCACCGGCCAGGCTGCTGCGACTCGGCCGTAAGGTCAGCCGAAGCTGAGCGGTCCGATGCAGGCCCTGGAGCGTAGGCTCACCGGCCACCCGTGGAGCGACGGGCATGTCGTGGAAAACCCAGCGCGTAGCTAGGGTCGGCACACGCTCGATGGCCGAAACTGGGGAGACTACAAGGATCGAGGATCCAGCCTGTCACCCAGTCGGCAGTTAATCGAAGATCGCAGGAAACAACAAATGTAGCAAAAAAAAAAAATATATATATATATATATATCTTTTTTCCCCGGACCAATGGGCCCGAAGGGAGCCATGTCCTACTCCTTGCTAGACAGAAAAAAACTGATCTGCGATATGCAGACAGAGGATATACCCGGGGGTCCGCCCCCTGGGCGGGACTGTAGAAGGTGTGATGCAACACTTTTTACAAGTTTTCTGCCTAGTCACTCCTAATTAACGGATAATACCCACTTTGTCAATAGAGAAGCTGTGTCGGTCCATGGACGAAAGAGTAATAATGAATTTAATCCATTTAGGCTGTAACACAACAAAATGTGGAAAAAGTGAAGCACTGTGAATACTTTCCGGATGCACTGTATACAGATGTTTTCTATTTGTTTTGTTTTCTTTCCGTTAGTTGAACTAGAACTTTTTTTTTAACCTATGAAATGAGTTAGCCTTTAAGTGTACCTAAAATAAGCTAATATGGCTCAATACATGGCTTAGCAATTATTTAGAGCAACTTGCTTGCATCTGTATAGGTGGGAGGACACTGTTCAACTACTAAGTCTTCCAATGCCAGATGCTGTTGGGTTCTCTGGGAAACTGGGCAGCTGTTAAAAAGGCCACCTCAGCAGTATTCCTTAGTCACAGAGTCATGATGGAGGCAGGAGCAAGGAATGTCTTATGTTTTGTGCTGTTCTTTCTTGTGCCATGGAGTGTTGTCAAAGCACGACCAGATGAGAAAGGGACATCTATTAAGAACAACTTTCCTACGAATGCATTTCATAATAAGACAATCATCACTGACCACCAGTAAGTTTGACAATAAGGGGAGATCCGTATGTAAACCATTTCTTTACAAAGATGTTGCAGTTGGCTGCTCAGGATTCTGGGCATAGGGGTTGCAAATACAAGGTAAACTTGTCGCAGAGACTAATGCTAAAAGATGGGTGAGCCTGATTCTTGTCTAATTGTGTCACTAATTTACTTGATACATTTACTGAAACACAAACTATTTTAAATACATTTTTGTTTACAATTCAGCAAATCATAGCTATACAACTGAATATTGGAGATTTTGGAATTTTAGAAGTCATACAGCCTTTTATAGAACAACTTCTAGTTAATAAACACACACACATTTATTATTAATACTTGGTAGTATCAGCTCTGGTTGTAATTACATTGTGCCATTTGTTGGTGCACTTCTGGTTCCACCAATGTTTGCCTATTCCCAGAAAATTATTTTTTCTCTGTCAGATTTGTGGGGATTTGGGACAGTTCTTAAGCATTGACACATGGGGGAGATTTGCTAAAGCTGGAGCAAATAGAATCTAGTGCAGCTGTGCATAGCAACGAGTCAGCTTCTAGGTTTTTTTTGTCAAAGCTTAAGTGAACAAGATCAAATTAGAAGCGGATTGGTTACTATGCACAGATGCACTAGATTCTATTCTATTCGCTCCAGTTTTAGTAAATCTCCCCCATGTTGTCACACATTGAGGTTTGGGCTTTAAATAGCAAAACCACGGACTTTGTTAAAAGCAAACCTGCACATAAAAAGTATGCAAGGTTACAATCTTACCATCTGAAGATACCATTTCCCTGGCTGTTTGCAGAAATATATTTAAGGGTTGTAAAGCATGCAATAAATATATTTGTTTTTGTATCCAAATAACTAAAGTGTTTATGAAAAAAACTTATTGCAAAAATGTGAAAGGATACAAAATGAAAAAAATAATGTGAAAGACAGATATTCAGGTTAGTGCACCCATGTTTGTCCTAGGGAGGTTCTAATCAATGGCACTTAAAGCGGAGTTCCACCCAAGAATGGAACTTCTGCTTTAAGTAAAGGTGACCCGCTGACATGCCACATTTGGCATGTCATTTTTTTTTGGGGGGCGGGGGGTGGATACCCTTTTCTTTTATAGGCATCCAGCTCCCACTTCCTCCCCTGGCGCCGCGGTACCGGAAGGAAGTTCGCCTCCATGCAGTCTTCTGGGACGCGTCACAGGTCCCAGAAAAGTGCCCGGCCAATCACAGCCCGCAGCGCAGCTCGCCCACAGTCAGAATGCAAGCGCCACGGAGAGGAGCGGTGCTTTCTTCGCCCGCATCGCTGGACCGTGGGACAGGTGAGTGTCCTATTAATAAAAGTCAGCAGCTACACTTTTTGTAGCTGCTGACTTTTATATGGGTGGAACTCCGCTTTAATCTGGAATGTCAGATTTTTTATTTATTGAATTAGAGGTAGTTGCAAATTAATATACTTACATTTTTCACATAACAAATTTTAGTTCATTTAAATTATGAAAATTAATATGCCATGTCAGGTTTATATGTAATTTGTTTATGTATATCACCTTTATCTGTAGATATAATGTTTGCCTGTTGAGGCAACTACTGTATTTATTGGGTGTACTTGCTCAAGTTGCTTTATCCAAAAGTTATTTGTAGGGATGAGCCCAATGTTCGAGTCGAACATAAGTTTTATATATATACACACACATATATATTAGGGGTGCAACGAATCAAAAAACTCACGGATCGGATCGATCCTCGGATCAGGGGTCACGGATCGGATCATTTTCGGATCGGCAAAAAAAAAAAAAATTACTAATATCCACAATTTCCCCCTCACTGTAATATCCACGTAATTTCCCCCTCACTGTAATATCCACAATCTTCTCCCCCTGTAATATCCACAATCTTCTCCCCCTGTAATATCCACAATTCCCCCCCCCCCTGTAATATCCACAATTCCCCCCCCCCTGTAATATCCACAATCTTCTCCCCCTGTAATATCCACAATCTTCTCCCCCTGTAATATCCACAATCTTCTCCCCCTGTAATATCCACAATCTTCTCCCCCTGTAATATCCACAATCCCCCCCCCCTGTAATATCAACAATCTTCTCCCCCTGTAATGGGCATCTCCCCCACTTACCTTAGTCTCTCCCGCCGGCCAGTTCAGATCCACGAGCAGCAAAGGGTGAGGGGTGATGACGTCAGCGCGCACAAGGCGGCCGCCGCCGCTGGGTGTACCAAGATGGCCGCGGCTCCAGAGCTAGGCCGAAGCCGCGGCCTTTCCTAAGGCCGAGGCCGCGAAGTCGCTCCGCGGATCGAGTGGTGATCCGATCCGAACAGGGTGACCCGTTCGGATCACGGATCACCGCCGATCCGTTGCAGCCCTAATATATATACTGCATCACGGAGGAGGGACTCCTGTGGCATTGCGCAACTGTGTTTGTGCTGGAACTATCATAGTGATCACTACTAAGATTAAGTTCACACCGCAGCACAGAGCGGCTCACAGCAGTGGTCAGCTGCCTCCCCATTCACTGTTTAACCACTTAACGACCGCTCACTGTATATATACGTCGGCAGAATGGCACGGACAGGCACAATCACGTAGCTGTACGTGACTGCCTTCGTATAGTTGGGGGGTCCCATCGGACCCCCCTTCTATACAGTGAGCAGTGGTTATCCGTTCGGGAGCGATCCGTGATGAGGGGACGGCCATTTGTTTCCGGCCACCCCCTCGCAATCGCTCCCGGCGAATGAGAATCTTCCTCTGCCTGTGTAATGTAAACACAGGCAGAGGAAGTGATGTCATCTCTCCATGCGGCGGTCTTTTCGTTCCGGCGCGAGGAGAGAAGACATCTCACAGTAAGTGCACCAACACTACACTGACACCAGTACATGTAGGCACACTTACACCCCCCAGATCACCCCCAGTCACAGTGCACCATTTGCAGTGGTCATTTTTTTACTGATCACTGCAATCAGTGTCATTTGTGACAGTAAAAAGTTGCAGGGCAGTTAGGTTTAGGCCCCTTTAGGTCCAGGGTAGCCCCCTAATAAAGGTTTAACCCCTTGATCGCCCCCCAGGTAACCCTTTCACCACCTAACGCCAGCATCACTAAGCGATCGTTTTTCCGATCACTGTATTAGTGTCGGTGGTGCCCTAGATAGCCAGTTATTTATTTTTAGGTTCGCCACAGGTTTTTATAGTGTCAGGTACCCCCATATATTATTTGAACCCCCGATTGCCCCTAGAGTTACCGTTTCACCAGTGATCACCATACAAGTGTCACTGGTTACACTGGTTAGCCAGTTAGTTATTTAGGTTACCCGTCAGGTTTTTATAGCGTCAGGTACCCCCATATATAACCTAATAAAGGTTTTAACCCCCTGATTTCCCCTAGTTAACCCTTTCACCAGTGATCACCATATAAATGTTACGGGTGACGCTGGTTGGTTAGTTTGCTTTTTATAGCATCAGGGCACCCGCCGTATATAACCCAATAAAGGTTTAACCCCCTGATCGCCCGGCGGGTGATATCAATTAGGTTTTAGTGCCAGAGAGGGTCTGCGCCGCCCCAGCCAGCGTTAGGTTAGTGCCAGTAACGCTAACACCCACGCGCAAAGCATACACCTCCCTTAGTGGTATAGTATCTGAACAGATCAATATCTGATCTGATCAGATCTATACTAGCGTCCCCAGCGGTTTAGGGTTCCTAAAAATGCAGTTTTAGTGGGATCAGCCCAGATACCTGCTAGCACCTGCGTTTAGCTAACTCCGCCCAGCCCACCCAAGTGCAGTATCGATCGATCACTGTCACTTGCCAAACACAACACACATAACTGCAGCGTTCACAGAGATGATCGCTAACAGTTTTTTTTTTAAGCGCTTGATACATTTGCTGACAGTCAGGTGCTTTTTTACCTGTGAATCTTACTAGTGTACCCCTAAATTTAGAGCCCAGAATGGCAAATCGAAGGTACACTAGTAAAGAGGCCTACGAGATTCTGAGCATGACAGATAGTGAAGAGGAGGTCACGTATCTGTCAGATTCAGGCTCAGAATATCTTCCCGTAGGAGACAGTTAAGGCAGTGGCTCCATGTCAGATAGCTCTGACGACGAAGGTGAGGTCCCTGCTAAGGTCAGACGTACCCGATCCCAATCTTCTGAGGTTGTTGAGGAGCAAGAACCGCAGGGCTCTCGTATCATGGAGCAGAGTAGTACTAGCGCCACTATTCCTTCTGGCGAGTTGGCAAGCACCAGCGGCCTAGTACAGCCTGAGCGTACATCCAGCACTGCAGTATCACTTGGTGACGTGGCGAGTCCCGTAAGTGCAGTTCAAGCTGGCGAGGTGGCAAGCACAAGTAGTGTCACGCCGCCACCAAGAAGACAAAGGCAGGCCCGTCGTGCCCATCCTGAAGAATTCGCCTATCCTGATTGGGTCCCCACCACTTCTGCAGAACCCCTACTTCCCCCATTCACTGCCCAACCCGGTATTCAGGTGGAAACAGCTGATTTTATGCCAATTGATTTTTATTCGCTGTTTTTCATGGAAGATCTCTATAGATCTATTGTGGACCAGAGTAAATTATATGCTGGTCAATTCATCGCCGCTAATCCCCGGTTGCCTTCCATTGCCAAAGATTTGAAACCAATTACGGTTTCCGAATTTAAGACCTTTCTGGGCCTTTCCCTCAACATGGGCACACATAAATTCCCGTCATTGCGTGCTTATTGGTCCACGCACCCAATTGACCACATGCCCGTGTTCTCTGCCTCTATGCCCAGGAAACGATACAAGCAGATCTTGCGGTTCATGCATTTCAACGACAATGAACTTTTGTCATCCGACCGGCTATACAAAAAGTTGTCACGAAATGATATATTGCTCAAACATGCCATGGTTATATGTGGAATTGCACCCCAAAATACATTTTGGGAGCCTGAAAACCAAGCACCGCCTTCAGGATTTCTAAGGGTGTAAATTTTTGATTTCACTCCTCACTGCCTATCACAGTTTCGGGGGCCATGGAATGCCCAGATGGCACAAAACCCCCCCCCCCAAATGACGCCATTTTGGAAAGTAGACACCCCAAGCTATTTGCTGAGAGGTATGTTGAGTATTTTGCAGATCTCGCTTTTTGTCACATTTTCTTTCTTCATTTTCAAAAACAAATGCGCTGTAAAATACTCACCATGCCTCTCAGCAAATAGCTTGGGGTGTCTACTTTCCAAAATTGGGTCATTTGTGGGGGTTTTGTGCTATCTTGGCATTTTATGGCCTTCAAAACTGTGATGGGTAGTGAGGAGTGAAATCAAAAATTTACGCCCTTAGAAATCCTGAAGGCGGTGCTTGGTTTTTGGGGCCCCGTACGTGGCTAGGCTCTCAAAAAGTACCACACATGTGGTATCCCCGTACTCAGGAGAAGCAGCAGAATGTATTTTGGGGTGTAATTTCACATATGCCCATGGCATGTGTGAGCAATATATCATTTAGTGACAACTTTGTGCAAAAAATAAATAAACAATTTGTCATATTCCCGCAACTTGTGGCAAAATATAAAATATTCCATAGACTCAACATGCCTCTCAGTAAATAGCTTGGGGTGTCTACTTTCCAAAATGGGGTCATTAGGGGGGGTTTTGTGCTATTTTGGCATTTTATGGCCTTCGAAACTGTGATAGGTAGTGAGGAGTGAAATCAAAAATTTGCGCCCTTATAAATCCTGAAGGCGGTGCTTGGTTTTCAGGGGCCCGTACGTGGCTAGGCTCCTAAAAAGTCCCACACATGTGGTATCCCCGTACTCAGGAGAAGCAGCAAAATGTATTTTGGGGTGCAATTCCACATATAACCATGGCATGTGAGAGCAATATATCATTTAGTGACAACTTTTTGTAAATTTTTTTTTTTTAGTCATTATTCAATCACTTGGGACAAAAAAAAAAAATATTCAATGAGCTCAACATGCCTCTCAGCAATTTCCTTGGGGTGTCTACTTTCCAAAATGGGGTCATTTGGGGGGGGGGTTCTGTACTGCCCTGCCATTTTAGCACCTCAAGAAATGATAGGCAGTCATAAATTAAAAGCTGTGTAAATTCCAGAAAATGTACCCTAGTTTGTAGACGCTATAACTTTTGCGCAAACCAATAAATATACGCTTATTGACATGTATGACTAAAATTGAGTTTATTCGATTTTTCTTATAACAAAAACTAGAAAATATAATTTTTTTTCAAAATTTTCAGTCTTTTTCCGTTTATATCGGAAAAAAAAAAAAATCGCAGAGGCAATCAAATACCATTAAAAGAAAGCTCTATTTGTGGGAAGAAAAGGACGCAAATTTCGTTTGGGTACAACATTGCATGTCCGCACAATTTCCAGTTAAAGCAGCGAAGTGCCAAATTGTGAAATCACCTCTGGTCATTATGGTCCGTATTGGTGCGGTAGTGGTTAAGGTCCGATGTCAGCCCAATTTTTTTGCTGAATTCGGATCTGAAACAGACCAGAAGACGCACCGGAGCCCCCCTTGGAGATGTGTGAACCGGCTCCATTGGTCACAATCTCCTGACATGCGAATTGGATGTGGTAAAAATTGCATCCAATTCGCACTAGCGTGAACCCAGCATAAATGGTGAAAAATAGGATTTTTTACTCACCGTAAAATACTTTTCTCTGAGTCCATGGACCGACACAGCTTCTCTTGACAAGTGGGTATTATCCGTTAATTAGGAGTGACTAGGCGTAAAAAGTGTTGCATCACACCTTCTACAGTACCGCCCAGGGGGCGGACCCTCCAGGTATAACGTCCCAGTCTGCATCTCGCAGATCAGTTCGTCAAAAAGCAGTACAAACTTAAAAGGAGGGGTGGGTGCTGTGTCGGTCCATGGACTCAGAGAAAAGGATTTTACGGTGAGTAAAAAATCCTATTTTTCACCATTTATGCTGGGACGTCCCAAAGAAGTGTCAGAGAAAAAACGAGGGGTGGTAACAGCATAAAATAAACTTCACCCCAAACACAAAACAGCACTCCTCCAACGGAGGAGCTGCAACTCTAAACAGCCGCTTGTAAAACTTTGCGGCCGAAAGAGGCATCCGAAGATGCACCTACATCAACTTTATAGAATTTTGTGAAAGTGTGAGCGGACGACCAAGTCGCCGCTTTACATAATTGGGAAACGGACGCTTGATGTCGGAAAGCCCAAGAGGCACCTATTGCCCTGGTCGAATGCGCCATGACAGGAAAGGGGGGCGCTTGACCTTTTAAGGCCTAAGCCTGGATTACTATCTGTCGGATCCACCTAGAGATGGTGGCTGACGAGACTGCTTGGCCCTTCTTGGGACCAGCCACCGAAACAGTGAGTCTGACTTCCGGAACAGGGAAGTAGCAGATAGGTATACTCTCAAAGCTTGGACAACGTCCAAGGAATGCAACGCCGACTCCTTAGGATTCGACGGCTGAGGACACAAGGATGGAAATACAATGTCTTTATTGAGATGAAAAGCCGAAACGACTTTCGGAAGAAAGGAAGGCTGCGGCCGCAGCACCACCTTATCCTTGTGGAAAACCAAATAGGGAGCCTTGCAGGACAAGGCTGCCAGCTCAGAGACTCGTCTAACTGATGTAACAGCCACCAAAAAGACCACTTTCTAAGAAAGTGTCAACAGGGGAATATCTCTAATATTCTCAAACGGTGCCTTCTGAAGCACCAAAAGGACCAGGTTCAAGTCCCACGGAGGTAACGGGGGACGGACCGGAGGAGCCACATGTCGAACCCCCTGTACAAATGTACTCACGAGAGAGTGAGTCGCCAGGGGTCGCTGAAAAAAGACAGCCAGGGCAGATATCTGTCCCTTAATCGTACTTAGGGCAAAGCCTTTGGTCCACCCCATGCTGTAAAAACAGCAGGATTCTGGAAACCAAATAGGTAAGCAGATGCCATTTCATCTCCTCACACATGGAGATGTAGGCCTTCCAAGTGCAGTGATTTCGAGCACTTCTCATAGTAGAGATTACTGAATCTGACAGGCCCCGGTCTCTCAGTACCTGGTTCTCAACAGCCATGCCGTTAAAGCCAATGACTGTAAAGCAGGATGGAGTATGGGACCTTGCGATAGCAGGTCCTTCCGTAGTGGTAGGCGCCAGGGGACGTCTGCTACCAGACGTACTAGATCGGCGTACCAAGGACGCTGAGGCCAATCTGGAGCGATTAGAATCATTGGAATTCCCTCTGCCTCCACTCTGCGGAGCAGAAGAGGAAGAAGCCTTAAGGGAGGGAAGGCATAGATTAGCCGATACTGACCCCACGATGCCACCAACACGTCCGTTGCGTCTGCCCATGGGTCTCTTGACCGGGCCACAAACCTCAATACCTTCTGATTGAGTCGGGAAGCCAGAAGATCTGTCTGGTGTGCCCCATCTTTGGCAGAGGAGTTGGAACACCTCCGGGTGTAAGGACCATTCTCCCTGGTCCAGCATCTGGCGGCTCAGGTAGTCCGCCTGCCAGTTTTTCACACCCGGAATGTACACGGCCGACAGTGCCGGTATGCTCCCCTCTGCCCACTTCAGGATGCGAGCGACCTCCGATGCTGCAGCTGAGCTTCTTGTTCCTCCTTGATGATTGACATATGCCACTGCTGTGGCGTTGTCTGACTGGATCCTGACTGGACGCCCTTGCAGCCTCTGAGACCATTTGAAGAGGCACAGCCTGATCACCCGGATTTCCAGGACATTGATCGGCAGGAGGGCTTCCTCTGGGGTCCAGCGACCTTGCGCCGACTGAACACCCCAGACTCCCCCCCCAACCTGTAAGGCTGGCGTCCGTCGTGATCACTATCCAGTAAACCGGAAGAAATTACTTCCCGGCCATTAGAGCCGGTGCTGTCAGCCACCATACCAGGGATCTCCTGACTAGGTGGCTCACTCGGATTTGATAATCCAGAGATGAAGGGCATCTGTTCCATCTGGACAGAACTTCCTTCTGTAACACTCGAGTGTGGTATTGAGCATATGGGACCGCCTCGAAGGAGGCTACCATAAGGCCCAACACTCGCATGCAAAAACGGAGTGACGACCAATTCCTGGAAGCCAGCTGCCGTACTGCAGCCCGGAGGGTCTGCAACTTCTCCATAGGGAGGAATACCTTTGCCTCTGAGGAATCCAGAATCAACCCCAGGTACACTAGGCGTTGAGTGGGCACCAATACTGACTTTTGCGCGTTTAGTATCCAACCACAGTCTCGAAGAGTCTGACAGGTAATGGACACGCTTACCTCTAATTCTGAACTTGAAGGGGCCTTCAGCAGAAGGTCATCCAAGTAGCCCATGATAGCGATACCCCGCTGTCTTAGAAGTGCCAAAATCGGAGCGAGCACCTTGGTGAACGTCCTGGGTGCTGAGGCAAGGCCAAACGGGAGGGCCACAAACTGGTAGTGGTCCTTCCCGATAGCAAATCGCAGAAACCTCTGGTGTCTGGAGTATATGGGGACATGCAGGTATGCATCCTTGATGTCCAAGGAGGCCAGAATGTCCCCCGGATGGAGAGCCGTGACTACAGATCGAACCGACTCCATCCGAAATCTTTGTACTTTCACAAAGCAATTGAGGGCTCTGAGATCCAAGATTGGACGAACCCCCTCCTTCTTCGGCACAATAAACAGATTTGAGTAAAAACCCTGACCCCGTTCCTGTTCTGGAACTAGAATAACTACCCTGCGTTCCAGTAGACCCTGGACCGCCCCATACAGGGCCTCCCGACGGGTCGGTAGTAGCTGGAGATTGGAGGTGATATATCTGTCCGGTGGACAAGAGCGAAACTCTATCTTGTAGCCTGAGGAGATTACTTCGCAAACCCACCTGTCGGAGACTAGAGCTGTCCACTGAGTCGTGAATTTGCGAAGACGTCCCCCCACTCGAGAGCTGGGTGGGGGCGGACCTTCATGCGGACGCAGATTTGTCCGCAGGCTTGTTGGGTATGCGGGACCAAGGACGCCTTTGTCCTTGGGCAGGCGCTTTATCGGCCTGGGGTCTTTTCCCTGTCGCCCTAGGGGGACGAAAAAACCGCTTGCGTGCAGTAAAGGAGGGCCCTTGCCCTTGGCGTGGCCCCTTACCCTTGCTAATTTGGGGAAGCAAAGTGCTTTTACCTCCTGTGGCATCCTTGATGATGTCATCCAGAGAAGCCCCAAAAAGTCTGTCGCCCTTAAAAGGCAGATCCAACAGGGCTTTCTTGAAAGTCTGGTCCGCAGACCAGCCTTTTAGCCAGATCAGGCGGCGTATTGCTACTGCATAAACCAAAGCTTTTGACAGCAGGGGAATAGTATCCATGTCTGACTCGCAGACAAACTTAAGGCCCTGGACCAATTGGTCGGCCAAAGTTATCTCATTAGGAGGAGCATCTCGCTCTTTTAACTCCTGGAGTAGCAATTTTGCCCATTCAGTAAGTGTCTGAGACACTAGGGCCCCCGCCAATGCTGGGCGTACTGCCGAGCCTACCACTGAGTATAGGTAGCGAGCGAGTGCTTCAGCCTTCTTATCCACAGGGTCCTTGAAAACAGGAGCCCCTTCTACTGGAATAGTGGTGGCTCTATTAAGTCTGGACACCGGAGGGTCCACTATAGGGGGAGAGGTCCATTTCTTCAGAAAACTCTCCTCAAAGGGGTATCTTACCGCAAACCTCTTTGGGGCTGTAAAGACCCTCAGTGGGTTCTCCCATTCCTTGTATAAGAGTTTGTCAAAATAAGACACACAAGGGAACATCTTAGCAGTGCAGGCAGGTTTACGAAACCCAAAGGGGACTGGAGTTTCTGCTGCTTCTGCAGTATTTTCCAACTTTAGCGTATCCCGCACTGCAGTAATAAGGTCAGATACCAAAGCCGTCTCGCGTACTGATCCGGACTTGGAGTCCTCCTCACTGTCCGATCGGTCACGGTCTGCAGTCTCTGATGCGTCAGAATCTGGGCCATGAGCCGTAGCTGGACCTGGTTCTGTCTCAGAAAAATCCCCAGAAGATTCCAGGGGACGGGGGCATTTACTACCCCCTGTATTCCCGTGTGCTGCTTCCACCCTGGCAGCAAACACCTCTAGGATTGCCGACATAGCGTTCATAGACACCTCAGGGGCACCAGCTGCTAAATCTGGTGTTTCAGGGGAGAAGACATCTGGCTTAGATGCCATGCTGACCACACGCTGACACCCACAGGGCTCCAGGCAAGATATCAATGGGCCACCCCCCTGCGCTGCAGAGATGCTGGGTCACCCAGAGGGCTCACCACCCTGGACCGGTACTGCTATGCTGCCGTGTGCTGCGCCTGTGATGCTGTCCCACTGCTGCTGTGTCAGTCTGCTTCTTTTATCAGCACTTCCTGTGTGAATTTTCGCGCCAGTGTAATGCACCCTAGAGGCCGGAGGCTCTCGAAAAATGGCTGCCAAAAACGTCTGTATGGAAGATAATGTGGGCTCCAAGAAAATGGCCGCCGAGCCGAAGATAGAGGTCCATCACCCGTAGCCCACAAAAAGATGGCCGCCGAACGGCAATATATACATACAGGGTGGACAAACATGGCCACCGATCAGCTGATAGGGGCCAGTGGGTGTGGACTACAAGCAAATGGCACCGAACCACAGGAAGATGGCCGCCGGGCAGTCACAAGAGGCCGAACTCGGCATGGACCACCCCAAAATGGCCGCCGACAGCATGGAGGAGGAAGCACATACACACACACACAGGTAAGCAGAAATGACATTTCTTTTAAATGTTAGTTACAGCCAGCCCCGCTCCAGTGGAACCCCTTAGGTGACCCCCAGCACCCAGCAACCTTTAGCTAGAAGCCCAGGGAGGAGGGAAAGGCAGGGAGAGAGGGAAGAAAGGGGCCACAACCACTTACTTGATCTCTCCAGGAATGTCCAGCTAAATCACCCAGCCGAGGCAGGGAAGTTTACTTACCTATCCTGCATGTATTAAGCTGGAAGACATTCCAAACGATCATCGTCCGCGCACGGAAGGTGACTGTTGGCCAGGCATGCTGTGATTGGACCCAAAAGGGACGATCATATGTATGCCCTGGAGCGTGACGCTCACCGGACAGGCTGCTGTGACTCGGCTGTGAGGTCAGCCAAAGCTGAGCGGTCCGATGCAAGCCTTGGAGCGTAGGCTCACCGGCCACCCGTGGAGCAACGGGCATGTCGTGGAAAACCCAGCGCGTAGCTAGGGTCAGCACACGCTCGATGGCCGCAACTGGGGAGACTACAAGGATCGAGGATCCAGCCTGTCACCCAGTCGGCAGTTGATCGAAGATCGCAGGAAACAACAAATGTAGCAAAAAAAAACATCTTTTTCCCCCGGACCAATGGGCCCGAAGGGAGCCATGTCCTACTCCTTGCTAGACAGAAAAAAACTGATCTGCGAGATGCAGACTGGGAGGTTATACCCGGAGGGTCCGCCCCCTGGGCGGTACTGTAGAGGGTGTGATGCAACACTTTTTACAAGTTTTTCTGCCTAGTCACTCCTAATTAACGGATAATACCCACTTGTCAATAGAGAAGCTGTGTCGGTCCATGGACGAAAGAGTAAAGATACTTTGAGGCGCATATACCAAAGCTGTAGCACACAGAACCTGGAGCAGCTGTGCATAGTAACCAAAAAACTTCTAACTTTAGCTTATTCAGTTAAGCTTTGAAATTGAAAGCTAGATGCTGATTGGTTGCCATCTAGATTTTGGCTGCTCCAGACTAAAGCTGGCTATACATGGTTGTTTTTTTTTCGGTCAGCCCGGGGGCTGAATGAAAAAAAGGAACAGGTCCCTCCATCTACACAAGCGAGGAATACCCTCCTTATGTACAAGCAACAAATAATTTACCCATATGTGGCATCACCACAAACATCAGGAGAAGGAACATTTATTTTGGGTTTTTCTCAGTGGTGGGTCATGGTAATAACATAAAAATTTACAGTTACATTTTAGAAAAATATTAGACTACTGCCAGAAGCAGTAGAAATTGTTTCAGTGATACTCTAATGCAGTGTTTCTCAACTCCAGTCCTCAAGGCGCACCAACAGGTCATGTTTTTGGGATTTCCATTGATTTCCACACGTGATTTGAGCAGTTTCACTGCCTTAGTAATTACCACAGCTGTTTTATCTGCAGGAGATCCCAAAAACATGACCTGTTGGTGCGCCTTGAGGACTGGAGTTGAGAAACACTGCTCTAATGGTCAAGCTGACTTCAACTCAACTGCCTGTTCTTCCACCTCTAAGACGAGATCTTGTGTCGCAGGGTATAATATTCCATGCTTGTCCATCTTACCTCATTACTGGTCTGGTTCTTCAGAGGGAAAGGTTAGCCAGCCCTTGCCATTCCTTTAAAATGATCTCTAGACTAATGTGATCCAGCACACCAAGCACTGATTACGTTTACAACAGAGCTGGGGTGAGCTTTGTCCCATGTGCGGCTGCTTCTGTGCCGTTTCTTACCTTTATTACTGTCTTACAGATTGGCCTTGATATTGGGATGAGCATCAGCTCTATTAAAGTGCAGGTCTCTGGAATTTTGACTTTAGTCAATGTCGGATAGTTGAAACATTCCTTAGTCTTCCAATTCTTAAAAGGAGTTCTGCTTCTTAGACCTCAGAGAAAAAACAAGACGCCCAACATGGGATTTACAACTTGTCCTGGACATCCTTGTCAGCTCCAGATTTGATAACTCTTAATCCAGTTTGATTAAGGATTTATCCATCAAGACCAGCCTTCTTTTTGCTATCACCTCAGCCAAAACAGTTTCCAAGATTGGGGCCTTGGGCTACAAGGGAATTCTATCTAGCCTGGGAAGTTTTTTATTTCCATGCAGAGATCCAATGCAAAAATGGCTTCAATGTTTCACAGGAACCAATAGATTATTCTACATTCAGGATGACTGAGAATGATCAGATCCATCCGCTGACGTTGACAGGATGCTACATGCTTACTCACAAGCTACAGCTTCATTTAGAGATTCAGTCTATCTTGTTACTTTCTCTGGTAAGAACAGAGGAAAGCAGACCAATCGCTGCATGGGTCCAGTTGGCTATCCAACTGACTTATAAGGCAAAAGGCCTGGCTCCTCCTGAGGTGATGACAACACAGTCAGGAGTGTTTCAACTTAATTGGTACCAGAAGTAATTTATAAGTAGGTGAATATTAGAATAGCCAACCATTTTGGCTCACAATATCAGATATTATTTTTATCCTGTTAAGTTCTAATCGCAGCTATTTGCTGACCATAACTTTAAAGCCAAAAATTAACTTTCAGCATCCTGCCCTGGGTTCTAAGGCGTTATTCTGTATGCTGCCATGGTGTTAGTAAGGAAAATGGAAAAGTCATTATCAAATTATTTACCATAACATTCCTTTCCTGACTTAAGCACTTCAGCCCGGAAGGATTTGCCCCCTTAATGACCAGGCCATTTTTTTACGATACGGGACTAAGTCGCTTTAACTGAAAATTGCGCAGTTGTGCGACGCTGTACCAAACAAAATTCATTTTTTACCCACAAATAGAGCTTTCTTTTGAAGGTATTTGATCATCTCTGCGGTTTTTATTTTTTGCACTATAAACAAAAAAAGACCAACAATTAAAAAAAAACAATACGCAATAGGCGTATATTGATTGGTTTGCGCAAAAGTTTAATGCGTCTACAAACTACGGGATAGATTTGGGGACTTTTTAGTGGGACTTCGACATTGTGGCGGACAAATCTGTCCCCAAATGACACTTTTTGGGGGCCAATGACATTACAACATTGATCAGTGCTATAAAAATGCACTGTTCAATGTAAAAATGACACTGGCAGGGAAGGGGTTAACACAGTTACGTGTGTTCTAACTGTGGGGGGGGGGGGAGGGGGGTAGTGGGCTCACTGGGACATGACAGAGATCACTGTTCCTGATAACTGGGAACAGAAGATCTCTTACATGCCATTAGGCAGAACAGGGAATCGCCTTGTGTACACAGCGATCGCAGGTCGCCGGCAGACATCCAGCCCACGACACCCACTTTCCTCCTTGCACGGACCGACGTACAGGTATGTCGGTTCGCGCAGGAGAGCCGACCTGCCGCAGTATATCTGTGTGAGCTGGTCGGCAAGTGGTTAAAGGAGTTGTAAAGTCTTGAGGTTTTTCCCCAAGGTGAAAAACCTTCTGTGGTGCCACTGCCCCCAGAGCTACCCTTTTACTTACCTGAACCCGATCTTTCCGATGACGAGAACACTCCAGCATCTCCAGCCGCTGTCTCGGGTCCTCATTGGATATATTGATAGCATCAGGAGCCATTTGCTCCCACTGCTGTCAATCAAATCCAGTCAATGGGCGCAGCAGCAGGACTTGGGAGCGCACCGGCACGAGTGCTCCCATGAAATGTGGCCTCTCCGTGGGGACACTCGATGCAGAGGAGCGCTGCCGGGGGGACCCCAGAAAAGGAGGATCGGGGCTGCTCTATGCAAAACCTTTGCACAGAGGAGGTAAGTATAACATGTTTGTTATTTAAACAAACCTTTACAATCACTCCATGGAATTATAGTAGTTGTTGAGTAGACTAGTCATAAAATGTATAGCCTCAGTTAGTTTCAATTTTATGGGAGTGAGGTCCTACGAAGTTGAGCAAGGATGGAAACCAAATCATATGCTGCCATGGTGTTAAGTTGTGAAAGGAAAATGATGGTAAGTACCGTATTTATCAGCGTATAACACGCACCGGCGTATAACACGCACCCCAAGTTTAGGAGGGAATTTTAAGGGAAAAAACTTTTAGAAGGGAAGTTAAAGGAAAAAAAACCTACATTTAAATGCAGCATTGTCCATCCATCATTGCAGCCTTGCCCAGTGTCCATCTGCAGCCTTGCCCAGTGTCCTTGCAGCCTTGCCAGTCTCTTTCGATATTTGAAATTGGCGCCGATTTCCACTGTGGAGAGGAGCGAGCGGAGCCGAGGGTACTTTGGCTAGACTCAGCTCCTCTCGCAGTCCCGCCCATCTCCACTAATTACGCCGCTGACATACAGAAAGCCGAGTGTAGTTCGGCTAGACTCGGCTCTGCTCACAGTCAGGGGTGGGACTGCGAGAGGAGCCGAGACTAGCCGAAGTACACTCGGCTTTCTGTATGTCAGCGGCGCTCGCAATCAGTGGAAGTGGGCGTGACTGCGAGAGCCGAGTGTACTTCTCGGCTCCGCTCGCTCAGATCAGCCAGGGATCGGCGTATAACACGCACCCACGATTTTCCCCTGATTTTAAGGGGAAAAAAGTGTGTGTTATACGCCGATAAATACGGTATTTGATAGGGAATTTTCCTTTTTTAGCTACTGCTCTTCTGTATATTGCAATGTAGAATATTGAATATCCATGATCTCCCCCTCTTCTTCCTCTTCCTGCACCTCAGACACAGTTTCTACCCTGAGGCTGGGTTCACACTAGTGCGACACGACATCCGTCCTACTTTGGATCCGACTTTGCCCTGCGACATGAAGCCGACATATGTCCGACTTTCAATGAACGGGGATACGACTTGGATCCCCGCCAATATCAGGCACTGTGTTTGGTATGAATCTTGAGGGGGAACTCCAGGCCAAATTTTAAATAAAAAAAACACGGCGTGGGTTCCCCTCCAGAGGCATACCAGGCCCTTGGGTCTGGTCTGGATTTGAACGGGCGCCCCTATGCCAAAAAAACGGCGTGGGGGTCCCCCCAAGATCCAAACCAGACCCTTATCCGAGCACACAACCTGGCCGGCCGCAGGGGAAGAGGGGGGGACGAGAGAGTGGCCCCCCTCCCTCCTGAACCGTACCAGGCCGCATGCCCTCAACATGGGGGGTTTGGTGCTCTGGGGCAGGGGGGCGACCTGCGGCCCCCCCACCCCAGAGCACCCTGCCCCCATGTTAATGAGGACAGGGCCTCTTCCCGACAACCCTGGCCGTTGGTTGTCGGGGTCTGTGGGCGGGGGGCTTATCGGAATCCGGGAGCCTCCTTCAATAAGGGAGCCCCCGGATCCCGGCCCCCCCACCCTATGTGAATGAGTATGGGGTACATCGTACCCCTACCCATTCACCTGGTGGAAAAAAATTGCAATAAAAAAACACTACACAGGTTTTTAAAGTAATTTCTTACACAGCTCCGGCGCTCTTCTTCCGACTTCCGGGGGTCTTTTCCGACTTCGGGGGTCTCCGGTGTCGTCTCCGCGCTCTCCGGTTCTTTCTTCTGCCGGGCCTCCGCTAACTTCTTTTTAGCTCTTTTGCTAACGGAGGCCCGGTCTTCCCGTTGTCTCGTCCGGCTCTCCGTTGTCCTTCTGCCGGCCCCTCCACTAACTTCTTGGTAGCTCTTTCGCTAGTGGAGGGGTCGGTCTTCCCGTCGGCTTCTTCTTCCCTCTTCTCCTTCTCGATGTTGACGCGTCGCTTCCTCCCGCTGTAATACTGGCTCTCCGCTCCGCATTAATATAGGCTTCTCATGACGTCACAGTCACATGTTCCGGGGCACATGGCCCCGGAGCATGTGACTGTGACGTCATGGGAACATGTGACTGTGACGTCATGAGAAGCCTATATTAATGCGGAGCGGAGCGGAGAGCCAGTATTACAGCGGGAAGAAGCGACGCGTCAACATCGAGAAGGAGAAGAGGGAAGAAGAAGCCGACGACGGGAAGACCGACCCCTCCACTAGCGAAAGAGCTACCAAGAAGTTAGTGGAGGGGCCGGCAGAAGGACAACGGAGAGCCGGACGAGACAACGGGAAGACCGGGCCTCCGTTAGCAAGAGAGCTAAAAAGAAGTTAGCGGAGGCCCGGCGGAAGAAAGAACCGGAGAGCGCGGAGACGACACCAGAGACCCCCGAAGTCGGAAAAGACCCCCGGAAGTCGGAAGAAGAGCGCCGGAGCTGTGTAAGAAATTACTTTAAAAACCTGTGTAGTGGTTTTTTATTGCAATTTTTTTCCACCAGGTGAATGGGTAGGGGTACGATGTACCCCATACTCATTCACATAGGGTGGGGGGGCCGGGATCCGGGGGCTCCCTTATTGAAGGAGGCTCCAGGATTCCGATAAGCCCCCCGCCCGCAGACCCCGACAACCAACGGCCAGGGTTGTCGGGAAATGGCCATGTCCTCATCAACATGGGGGCAGGGTGCTCTGGGGTGGGGGGGCCGCAGGTCGCCCCCCTGCCCCAGAGCACCAAACCCCCCATGTTGAGGGCATGCGGCCTGGTACGGTTCAGGAGGGAGGGGGGCCGCTGTCTCGTCCCCCCATCTTCCCCTGCGGCCTGCCAGGTTGTGTGCTCGGATAAGGGTCTGGTTTGGATTTTGGGGGGACCCCCCACGCCGTTTTTTCGGCGTAGGGGTGCCCGTTCAAATCCAGACCAGACCCAAGGGCCTGGTATGCTCCTGGAGGAGGAACCCACGCCGGTTTTTTATTTAAAATTTGGCCTGGAGTTCCCCCTCAAGAGCAGTACAGCACAAGTCGCATGCCAAAGTTGGACCATGCAAGACTGCGGTCCGACTTTGATCCGACTTCAATGATAGTCAATGGGCTGAAGTCGGCTCAAAGTTGGACCAAAGTAGTACAGGGAGCATTCTCAAAGTCGGACCGACATGTGTCGGAACAGTTAAGACGGCTCCCATAGGGAAACATTGATTTTCACACGTCATGCGACATGAGCTCCCAATGTCGGAGCGTTTGTCGCCCCAGTGTGAACCAGGCCTGAAACTGTGTTATTGTGAAGTTAATGGAGTAATGAGGAGTTTTAGTGAGGTCTCTTGATTAATGTCTTGCAGTTTTGAAAAAAGGTGAAGAGAGAGATATCTTATTACGGATAATGGAATATTTAAATCTTTGTAAAGTAGACATCCATCCCTGTATTCTGTGATAATTGTCATGGATTTTCCTGAGTAATATGCATCCTTGTAAATGTCTGATAATTTCCCCTTGAGCACACTGCCTCCTGTTCTACAAGCTGAAGTCCATGTGAAAAAGGCCTAAAACGTATAAACCTTTCATATATGAGCTACATTGCTGCCCATGTTGCTCTTAAATCAAAATCCTTTTATTGCTCTACTAAATTTCAATAATTCTACATAACTTGCCTCATAAGCAATAATGGATACATTACTTTTTGTTTCACCAACTCAGTCATCAGTATCTAGATTGTGAAATCTGAGGGCAATAATGATCCTTTAATTCTTTCTCTCTTAATTCTGAATATGTCCCAGTTACAATATTCTTCTTCTTTTGCCATGGATTAAAAAAAATGTGATTTTATGACTTATAGCTACAGGGCAGGCAGGGCATTAGAAATGTATTGCTTTTCCTTGGTGACTGAATTCTTTTTAATGATGTACAAATTAATACCAATGATTATCTACTCTGTACCTGTCTAGTCATTTAGAAGATGAGTTAAGGCACGAGATGGGAGAAGTTGATTTAGATAAAGCCTCAGAAGATGAACTTGAATTCTATTACTTCACGTAAGTGTGATTTATTGTTATAAGTGATACTAAAGGCATTGGCAATGTTACATATAGGAATGGATTTTTTTTTAAATGCATGTAATGCACTTAAAAAGCAATTAGATATTACATACATACAGTATCTGGTTTAACATTCAAATGGACTTGTTCTCTACCGTTAAAAGGCATTTTGCTGCTTGGCTTCCTCAGCTCAAATGAGTGTCAGAAACATACCACAGCATTTATAACCACATAGGTAACGATCACCTCAATCTAGTCATCATGGTATAGGGTACCCACCATGTGAGGATTGAGTTTATCTTGCTGCATGGCTAATAATACCTGCACCTTCTGACAAGTTTTGTACACTTTCACTTTATCATTCCCAACAAGAGTCCTGTCATAGTTAGGTTGAAAAAAAGACACAAGTCCATCTAGTTCAACCTGTGTTGGCCCAACTTCTTCTGATTTATAAAGAATCAATAGCCTCAGGTGCAGAAAAAATTGGATTTTTTACTCACCGTAAAATCCTTTTCTCTGAGTCCATGGACCGACACAGCTTCTCTATTGACAAAGTGGGTATTATCCGTTAATTAGGAGTGACTAGGCAGAAAAACTTGTAAAAAGTGTTGCATCACACCTTCTACAGTACCGCCCAGGGGGCGGACCCTCTGGGTATACCCTCTCAGTCTGCACATCGCAGATCAGTTCGTCAAAAAGCAGTACAAACTTAAAAGGAGGGGTGGGTGCTGTGTCGGTCCATGGACTCAGAGACCGACACAGCTTCTCTATTGACAAAGTGGGACGTCCCAAAGCAGTGTCAGAGAAAAAACGAGGGGTGGTAACAGCATAAAAACAAACTTCACCCCAAAACACAAAACAGCACTCCTCCAACGGAGGAGTTGCAACTCTAAACAGCCGCCTGCAAAACCTTGCGGCCGAAAGAGGCATCCGAAGATGCACCTACATCAACTTTGTAGAATTTTGTGAAAGTGTGAGCGGACGACCAAGTCGCCGCTTTACATAGTTGGGAAACAGACGCTTGATGTCGGAAAGCCCAAGAGGCACCTATTGCCCTGGTCGAATGCGCCGTGACAGGAAAGGGGGGCGCCTGACCCTTTAAGGCGTAAGCCTGGATTACTATCTGTCGGATCCACCTAGAGATGGTGGCCGATGAGACTGCTTGGCCCTTCTTGGGACCAGCCACCGAAACAAACAGTGAGTCTGACTTCCGGAACAGGGAAGTAGCAGATAGGTATACTCTCAAAGCTCGGACAACGTCCAAGCAATGCAACGCCGACTCCTTAGGATTCGACGGCTGAGGACACAAGGATGGAAGTACAATGTCTTCGTTGAGATGAAAAGCCGAAACGACTTTCGGAAGAAAGGAAGGCTGCGGCCGCAGCACCACCTTATCCTTGTGAAAAATCAAATAGGGAGCCTTGCAGGACAGGGCTGCCAGCTCAGAGACTCGTCTAACTGACGTAACAGCCACCAAAAAGACCACTTTCTGAGAAAGTGTCAACAGGGGAATAGCTCTAATATTCTCAAACGGTGCCGTCTGAAGCACCGAGAGGACCAGGTTCAAGTCCCACGGAGGTAACGGGGGGCGGACCGGAGGGGCCACATGTCGAACCCCCTGCACAAATGTACTCACGAGAGAGTGAGTCGCCAGGGGTCGCTGAAAAAAGACAGCCAGGGCAGATATCTGTCCCTTAATCGTACTTAGGGCAAGCCTTTGGTCTACCCCATGCTGTAAAAACAGCAGGATTCTGGAAACCAAATAGGTACGCGGATGCCATTTCATTTCCTCACACATGGAGATGTAGGCCCTCCAAGTGCGGTGATAGACCTTCCTAGAGGACGGTTTCCGAGCACTTCTCATAGTAGAGATTACTGAGTCTGACAGGCCCCGATCTCTAAGTACCTGGTTCTCAACAGCCATGCCGTTAAAGCCAATGACTGTAAAGCAGGATGGAATATGGGACCTTGCGATAGCAGGTCCTTCCGTAGTGGTAGGCGCCAGGGGACGTCTGCTACCAGACGTACTAGATCGGCGTACCAAGGACGCTGAGGCCAATCTGGAGCGATTAGGATCATTGGAATTCCCTCTGCCTCCACTCTGCGGAGCAGAAGAGGAAGAAGCCTTAAGGGAGGGAAGGCATAGATTAGCCGATACTGACCCCACGATGCTACCAACGCGACCGTTGCGTCTGCCCATGGGTCTCTTGACCAGGCCACAAACCTCAATACCTTCCGATTGAGTCAGGAAGCCAGAAGATCTACGTCTGGTGTGCCCCATCTTTGGCAGAGGAGTTGGAACACCTCCGGGTGTAAGGACCATTCTCCCTGGTCCAGCATCTGGCGGCTCAGGTAGTCCGCCTGCCAGTTTTCCACATCCGGAATGTACACGGAATGTACACGGTCTTAGAAGTGCCAGAATCGGAGCGAGCACCTTGGTGAACGTCCTGGGTGCTGAGGCAAGGCCAAACGGGAGGGCCACAAACTGGTAGTGGTTTTTCCCGATAGCAAATCGCAGAAACCTCTGGTGTCTGGAGTATATGGGGACATGCAGGTATGCGTCCTTGATGTCCAAGGAGGCCAGAAAGTCCCCCGGATGGAGAGCCGTGACTACGGATCGAACCGACTCCCTCCGAAATCTTTGTACCTTCACAAAGCAATTGAGGGCTCTGAGATCCAAGATTGGACGAACCCCCTCCTTCTTTGGCACAATGAACAGATTTGAGTAAAAACCCTGACCCCGTTCCTGTTCTGGAACTGGAATAACTACCCCGCGTTCCAGTAGACCCTGGACCGCCCCATACAGGGCCTCCCGACGGGTCGGTAGTAGCTGGAGATTGGAGGTGATGAATCTGTCTGGTGGACAAGAGAGAAATTCTATCTTGTAGCCTGAGGAGATTACTTCACAAACCCACCTGTCGGAGACTAGAGCAGTCCACTGAGTCGCGAATTTGCGAAGACGTCCCCCCCACCCGAGAGCTGGGTGGAAGCGGACCTTCATGTGGACGCAGATTTGTCCGCAGGCTTGTTGGGTCTGCGGGACCAAGGACGCTTTTGTCCTTGGGCAGGCGCTTTATCGGCCTGGGGTCTTTTCCCTGTCGCCTTAAGGGGGCGAAAAAAACGCTTACGTGCAGTAAAGGAGGGCCCTTGCCCTTGGCGTGGTCCCCTACCCTTGCTAGTTTGGGGAAGCAAAGTGCTTTTACCTCCTGTGGCATCCTTGATGATGTCATCCAGAGAAGCCTCAAAAAGTCTGTCGCCCTTAAAAGGCAGATCCAATAGGGCTTTCTTGGAAGTCTGGTCCGCAGACCAGCCCTTTAGCCAGATCAGGCGGCGTATTGCTACTGCATAAACCGAAGCTCTTGACAGCAGGGGAATAGTATCCATGTCTGACTCGCAGACAAACTTAAGGCCCTGGACCAACTGGTCGGCCAAAGTTATCTCATTAGGAGGAGCATCTCGCTCCTTTAACCCCTGGAGTAGCAATTTTGCCCATTCAGTAAGTGTCTGAGACACTAGGGCCCCCGCCAATGCCGGGCGTACTGCCGAGCCTACAACTGAGTATAGGTAGCGAGCGAGTGCTTCAGCCTTCTTATCCACAGGGTCCTTGAAGACAGGAGCCCCTTCTACTGGAATAGTGGTGGCTCTATTAAGTCTGGACACCGAAGGGTCCACTATAGGGGGAGAGGTCCATATCTTCAGAAAACTCTCCTCAAAGGGGTACCGTACTGCAAACCTCTTTGGGGCTGTAAAGACCCTCAGTGAGTTCTCCCATTCCTTGTATAAGAGTTTGTCAAAATAAGACACACAAGGGAACACCTTAGCAGTGCGGGCAGGTTTACGAAACCCAAAGGGGACTGGAGTATCTGCTACTTCTTCAGTCCTTTCCAACTTTAGCGTATCCCGCACTGCAGTAATAAGGTCAGATACCAAAGCCGTCTCGCGTACTGACCTGGACTTGGAGTCCTCCTCACTGTCCGATCGGTCACGGTCTACAGTTTCTGATGCATCAGAATCTGGGCCATGAGCCGTAGCTGGACCTGGTTCTGCATCAGAAATATCCCTAGAAGATTGCAGGGGACGGGGGCGTTTATTACCCCCTGTATTCCCGTGTGCTGCTTCCACCCTGGCAGCAAACGCCTCTAGGATTGCCGACATAGCGTCCATAGACACCTCAGGGACACCAGCTGCTAAATCTGGTGTTTCAGGGGAGAAGACATCTGGCTCAAATGCCATGCTGACCACACGCTGACACCCACAGGGCTCCAGGCAAGATATCAATAGGCCACCCTCCTGTGCTGCAGAGAGGCTGGGTCACCCAGAGGACTCACCACCCTGGATAGGTACTGCTATGCTGCGCCTGTGATGCTGTCCCCCTGCTGCTGTGTCAGTCTGCTTCTTTTATCAGCACTTCCTGTGTGAATTTTCGCGTCAGTGTAATGCACCCTAGAGGCCGGAGGCTCTCGCAAAATGGTTGCCAAAAACGTCTGTATGGAAGATAATGTGGGCTCTAAGAAAATGGCCGCCGACAGAAGATAGAGGTCAAGCAGCCATAGCCCACAAAAAGATGGCCGCCGAACGGCAATATCTGCATACAGGGTGGACCAACATGGCCGCCGATCACCTGATAGGGGCCAGTGGGTGTGGCCGAACCACAGGAAGATGGCTGCCAGGCAGTTACAAGAGGCCAAACTTGGCATGGACCACCTCAAAATGGCCGCCGACAGCATGGAGACACAGAAACACAGGTAAGCAAAAATGACATTTCTTTTAAATGTTAGTTACAGCCAGCCCCGCTCCAGTGGGACCCCCTAGGTGACCCCCAGCACCCAGCAACCTTTAGCTAGAAGCCCAGGGAGGAGGGAAAGGCAGGGAGAGAGGGAAGAAAGGGGCCACAACCACTTACTTGATCTCTCCAGGAATGTCCAGCTAAATCACCTAGCCGAGGCAGGGGAGTTTTACTTACCTATCCTGCATGTATTCTGCTGGAAGACATTCCAAACAGATCATCGTCCGCGCACGGAAGGTGACTGTTGTCCAGGCATGCTGTGATTGGACCCAGAAGGGATGATCATATGTATGCCCTGGAGCATGACGCTCACCGGCCAGGCTGCTGCGACTCGGCCGTAAGGTCAGCCGAAGCTGAGCGGTCCGATGCAGGCCCTGGAGCGTAGGCTCACCGGCCACCCGTGGAGCGACGGGCATGTCGTGGAAAACCCAGCGCGTAGCTAGGGTCGGCACACGCTCGATGGCCGAAACTGGGGAGACTACAAGGATCGAGGATCCAGCCTGTCACCCAGTCGGCAGTTGATCGAAGATCGCAGGAAACAACAAATGTAGCAAAAAAAAATATATATATATATATATATATTTTTTCCCCGGACCAATGGGCCCGAAGGGAGCCATGTCCTACTCCTTGCTAGACAGAAAAAAAATGATCTGCGATGTGCAGACTGAGAGGGTATACCCAGAGGGTCCGCCCCCTGGGCGGTACTGTAGAAGGTGTGATGCAACACTTTTTACAAGTTTTTCTGCCTAGTCACTCCTAATTAACGGATAATACCCACTTTGTCAATAGAGAAGCTGTGTTGGTCCATGGACGAAAGAGTAATAGTTAATTTTCACCCTGCATGCCCCATGTCTATTACCAGAATCAGTGTTTTCACTAGGCCAGTACATAACACTTTTTCTTTTAACCATTCCACCATTGTGGATTTGCTAGTGTAATTAAGATAATTATTGTGTTACATGGTAGGTGAGGCTAAAAAAAGATACAAGTCCAACTTGTGCGTGTGTCAGTATTACATTGTATATCCCTGTATGTTGTGGTCGTTCGGGTGCTTACCCAATAGTTTTTTGAAATTATCGATGCTCCCTGCTTAAACCACGGCCTGTAGAAGAGCATTCCACATCCTTACCGCTCTTACAGTAAAGAACCCTCTACGCAGTTTAAGGTTAAAACGCTTTTCATCTAATTTTAGTGAATGTCCACGTTTTTTTTTTTTTTTTTTTAGTTCCCAGGAATTTTTTATTACAAGTGTTAAAATATTTCTTTCTGGTTCAACTTCAACTTTTTGGATAGCTGGTCTCACATTCTCATTCAGCACACTACAATACATTATGATGCAGAATTCCTAGCTGACAAGATTGCAAGCTACCCAGGCCCTGAAACAGCAAACTATGACATTCCCACCATTAGGCTTCCCAGTTGATATGAGGTTCTATGTTTGATTCATCAATCCACTGGCAAGGACTTCTAATTTAAAAAACCACTTAGATGGGCACCTTAGCAAACACAATATACAGTGACACACACACACATTGAACAAGATGGACTGGTGTCTTTATTAAACCTTACAAACAATGAAACTAAGAAGAGCATGCAACTCCTTTCTTGCTTGAGAAATGCTTCTTTGAATATTCATAGTTGTTATGACAGTATGGGGCTGGTGCATTTTTTACATTAGCTATGGATTCCATACACCCAAAACTGGCAGGTACCATTTAAGTGACAACAAATGGGTGGGCAGATCTTGGCAGTATAGTTCTAAGCACTCAAGCCCCGTATACACAGGCTGAATATCAGGCAGTACCGGTCATTTCAATAGAAAGCGGCCAACATTCGGCCTGTGTGTATAGCAGCCGGTCCGGTTTCTATCAAAGCGACAAGATTGAAAAAGGTCCGTCGATCAGCACTCTCAGCCAAAGGCTGACAGCGCTGACTGTTGTGTTCCAGGCGGGGGCGATGTTCCGCCGTCAGAACACAATAGCTCAGTGGCATGATCGCTGTACTAACATCAGATTGTCAGTACAGTGGCTCTTCAGTTTATTTTTGTTCCGCCCTTTGTGTTGAACTAAAAAAAAAACTACTAGTGTGCAACAGGCTATACTAGCTATGGCCTTTTGTATTTCTCTGCTGTGAAGTTAAAATTAGGATGTGTAATGCTCTTATTTTTTTCTTCTGAAGGGTGCATGACTTTGATCACAATAAACTTCTAGATGGGCTGGAGATTATGGCAGCATTGCACGATTCCCTTGATGAACACATAGGCAATGTATTTACAAAGGATGAAAAAATTAAGCACTACATTGGTATGTTACTCTATTTGTGTGATGGTGATAAAATTACTTATGTAAAGCGTATTATTAAAACCTCCATTATATTCACAGGGCAGTCTTAAAGTGATTGTTAAGTCAGAAGTTTTTTTTTTTTTTATCTTAATGCAGTCTCCCCAGCACCCTCTAATACTTACCTGAGCCCCATCTCTATCCAGCGTTGTCCACGAGTGCCTCAACCGTTTAGGTCTCTTCCTCCTGATTGGCTGAGACACAGCAGTGGCGCCAACTGCTGTCAAAGTCAGTTAGCCAATCAGAAGAGAGAGGGGGCAGGGCTGAACCGTGACTCCGTGTATGAATGGACACGGGGCTGTGACTCGGCTTGGGTGCCCCCAAAGCAAGCTGCTTGCTGTGGGGGCACTCGACAGGAGGGAGGGGCCAGGAGAGCCGAAGAGGGACCAGAGAAGAGGAAAAAAAACTATTTCACAGAGCAGGTACGTTTGTTTATTTTTATGGGGAAAAAAAAAAGACTTTACAATCACTTTAATGTAATGTTACATACATAGTTGGGTTGAAAAAAGACAAGTCCATCCAATTCAACCATAAAATAAAATAAATAAATAAAAAAAATAAAAAATCGTACAATCCCATATACCCAATTCTATACCCACAGTTGATCCAGGAGGAAGGCAAAAAACCCCAGCAGAGCATGATCCAATTTGCTACAGCAGGGGAAAAATTCCTTCCTGATCCCCCAAGAGGCAATCGGATATTCCCCGGATCAACTTTACCTATAAATGTCAGTATCCAGTTATATTATGTACATTTAAGAAAGAATCTAGGCTCTTCTTAAAGCAATCTACTGAGCTGGCCAGAACCACCTCTGCTGCAGGGAGTCTATTCCACATTTTCACAGCTCTTACTGTGAAGAAACCTTTCCGTATTTTGAGGTGAAATCTCTTTTTCTCTAGACGCAAAGAGTGCCCCCTTGTCCTTTGTGTTGACCGTAAAGTGAATAACTCAGCACCAAGTTCACTATATGGACCCCTTTATATATTTGTACATGTTGATCATATCCCCCCTTAATCTCCTCTTCTCAAGAGTGAATAAATTCAATTCTTCTAATCTTTCCTCATAGCTGAGCACGTCCATGCCTCTTATCAGTTTGGTTGCCCTTCTCTGCACTTTCTCCAGTTCCCCAATATCCTTTTTGAGAACTGGGGCCCAAAACTGAACTGCATATTCCAGATGAGGTCTTACTAATGATTTGAACAGGGGCAAAATGATATCTCTCTCTCTCTGGAGACCATACCTCTCAATACAAGAAAGGACTTTGCTCGCTTTGGAAACCGCAGCTTGGCATTGCATGCCATTATTGAGCTTATGATCTAGCAAAACCCCCAGATCCTTCTCAACTACGGATCCCCCCCAGTTGTACTCCCCCTAGTATGTATGATGCATTCATATTCTTAGCCCCCAAGTGCATAACTTTACATTTATCAACATTAAACCTCATCTGCCACATAGTCGCCCAATTAGACAGAGCATTGAGGTCGGCTTGTAAATTGGCGACATGCTGTAAGGACGTTATTCCACTACATAGCTTGGTGTCATCTGCAAAGACAGAAATGTTACTTTTGATCTCGGACCCAATATCATTTGTAAAGATATTAAAAAGTAAGGGTCCCAGCACTGAACCTTGGGGTACACCACTGATAACCTTGGACCATTCAGAGTAAGAATCATTAACCACGACTCTCTGAATTCTGTCTTTTAGCCAGTTTTCTATCCATTTACAAACTGATATTTCCAATCCTGTAGACTTTACCTTGCACATGAGCCGTGTGTGGGGAACTGTATTGAATGCTTTTGCAAAATCCAAGTATACCATGTCCACAGCCACCCCTCTGTCCAAGGTCTTACCTCTTCATAAAAAGAAAATTTTTCCAGCAAGAACTCATCTATGTGGTCTTTTATTATTCTCTCCAGTATCTTCCCAAATATAGAAGTTTAACTAACAGGTCTATAGTTACTTGGTAAAGACTTAATTCCTTTTTTAAATATAGGCACCACATTGGCCCTGCGTCAATCCAGTGGTACTATTCCTGTCATTAATGAGTCCCTAAAAATTAAATACAATGTCTTTGAAATTACAGAGCTCAATTCTTTTAGGATCCGTGGGTGTATGCCATCTGGTCCAGGTGCTTTATCCACCTTTATTCCATCTAAATATTTCTGGACCATATCACTTTTCAGCCATTGTGGATTTGGGGCTGTGTCCCTACCACCCCCATTTTGGACATGAGCTCCCCCATGCTCCTTTGTATACACAGAACTGAAGAAAGTATTTAATAAATTAGCCTTCTCTTTGTCCCCAGTCACCCACTCTAGATTATTTTGTAAAGGGCCTACATGCTCAGACTTGACCTTTTAACTATTAATATATTTGAAGAACTTTTTGGGGTTTGTCCTACTATCTTTTGCAATCTGTCGTTCATTTTGAATTTTTGCATCCTTGATTTCCTTATTACATATCCTGTTAAATTCTTTGTAACATTTAAATGACACTGGTGTACCCTCCATTTTTATATTTTTTAAAAGCTCTTTTCTTATAGTTTATAGCTTTTTTAACTTTGGCAGTGAGCCACATAGGTTTTATTTTTAGCCTTTTAAACTTATTGCCCATGGGAATATACTTTGCAGTGAGTTCACAAACAGTCTTTTTGAAGAATTCGCATTTCTGTTCTGTGCCCATTGATGCCAATATTCCCTCCCAGTCTAAGTCCTGGAGAGCAGCCCTCATCCTCGGAAAATTTGCTCTCTTGAAATTAAGTGTTTTTTTATCTTTCTCATCTGTGATTTTTGCTTACAACTTTCAACATCAAATGAAATCATGTTATGGTCACTGCTACCCAGGTGTTCCTTTATCTGAACATTAGTAATACGCTCTGCATGGTTTGAGATTACCAGGTCCTACAGAGCATCATTCCTAGTTGGGGCCTCAATAAACTGGACCATAAAATTGTCCTGCAATAGGTTTATAAATTTTTGCCCTTTAACTGTCCCAGCAGTTCCATTACTCCAGTCAATTTCTGGGTAGTTAAAATCCCCCATTATTATCACTGTCCCAGCCCTTGCAGCACTTTCCATCTGTGCAAGGAGCTGAGTCTCCACCTCCTCATTAACAATGGGTGGTCTATAACAAACTCCAATGATTAACTTTGAACTACGCACATCTGTATGCAGTTCCACCCATAATGCTTCAGACTCATCCCACTCTCCATCCACCAGGTCCTCTTTCACACTCGCTTTGAGATCACTTCTCACATAGAGAAAGACCCCTCCACCTTTCCTTTTCCCAGTCTTTCCGAAAGAGTGCATAGCCAGGAATATTAATAGCCCAGTCATGTGAGGAATGAAGCCAAGTTTCAACAATACCAATTACATCATAGCTCTCCTCATGCACCAGAGCTTCCAACTCACCTATTTTGTTTGGCAGTCTTCTGGCATTGGTGAACAGACACTTTAATGCATTAATATATTTTGACCGGTCACATACTATCCTCTTGGGTGTTCCCAGATTGCAACTAGGACTTGCTACTATACTTACCTTGGGTTTATGTGCTTTGGTTACCCTACCACTAATACTAACCTATAGAATATGTTCCCCGCTGACTCCCACTATCTCTGGTTGATGTTTGGATTTTCTTAAAGGTGTATTTTAAATAAATAAGGTGATGGATAATTTACACACTTCATCCCTCACAATTAAACCAGAGTACAACAGAATGTGGGACTTGTCTGTAAATAAACTATTGGAATTTAAAACTTATGTATACATGTCTCTTGTCCCTGATGAAGATCCCACATTCTGTTTTCTACTCGCTATTTTTATTTTTTTAAGCGTTTATGCATGCATTTTGTAATAAATTTACAGCCAAATTGCACACCCAGGAGGTGTGCTAAAAAGATATTTGCTGCATACTCTACATCCATGGGCAAAAGTTTTGAGAATGACAAATATTATTTTTCACAAAGTCTGCTGCCTAAGTTTTCATGATGGCAATTGCATATACTTCAGAATGTTATAAAGAGTTATCAGATTAATTGCAATTAAGTGCAAAGGCCCTCTTTGCCATGAAAAAATTGAATCCCATAAAAACATTTCCACTGCATTTGTGAAGGAGGCTTCAGGGCACCTAAGAAAGTCCAGCAAGTGCCAGGACCAGTTGATTCAGCTGCAGCAACTTGCAAAGGAATGGCAGCAGGCAGGTGTGAGTGCATATGCACGCACAGTGAGGCGAAGACTTTTGGAGGATGGCCTGATGTCAAGAAAAACATCAGGGACAGACTGATATTTTACAAAAGGTACAGGGATTGGAGTGCTAAGGACTGGGGGTAAAGTAATTTTTTCTGATGAATCCCCTTACAAATTGTTTGGGGCAGCCGTAAGTGTCATGCCAACAGTAAACCGAGACCATTCATGTGTAGGGTTTCTTCTCAACCAAGGGAGAGGGCTCACTTACAATTTTGCCTAGGAACACAGCCATGAATAAAGAAAGGTACAAAAACATCCTCCGAGGGCAACTTCTCCCAAGCATCCAAGAACAGCTTTGGTGACGAACAATGCCTTTTTCAGCATGATGGAGCACCTTGCCATAAGGCAAAAGTGATAACTAAGTGGCTTGGGGAACAAAACATTGAGATTTTGGGTCCAGGGCCAGGAAACTCCCCAGACCTTAATCCCATTAAGAACTTATGGTCAATCCTCAAGAGGCGGGTGAACAAAAACCCCCCCACAAATTCTGACAAACTCCAAGCATTGATTATGCAAGAATGAAACACATACACAATATTGGTGTAATGTTCAGCACTAAACCATCTTATGAAAAAGATTAAAGTTTAAAATTTAAATGAAAAGGTATGCATCTGCATGCTGATACATGAAGGTGCAACCGTGTGAATGATGAGTGGATTGAAAGTTCTGAGGGATGAACCCCTAAAAATGTGTCTCAAAAAAGTCTGTAAAGGGAGCGAGGCTGCTTCAGGCGTGGGCTGGGGAACCCGATCACTGTGAATAAGAGCAAAAGGAGCCGATGAAGAAGGCGAGGACGTGCCTTCGATACGCGTTCTGATTGGCCAGACAGTGTGGGCAGCTCTACAGTTTGCAGCACTGGACCACTCCCACCCAGAGACACACATCCAGCGTTTCCATGAGGCTTATCAAGGCTCCAGCTGTGGCTAACACACAGCGCTCGTGGATCCCTCAATAGAGACTTTCCAGCGGCCCTCCTGTGCTACTGCATGTTGAAGTTCCCACCCACTCTAGCACTCTGCAAGTGCTCCAACATTTTTCACGCACGTGTTTAGTGTTGTTTTATACTTATATACTGAATAAATTCCTAAGCTGTTTAAAGGATTGGCTTGGCGCTTCTCTCTCCTCCTTTTGCTTTCCTTTTGTTCATTATGCAAGAATGGGCTGCCATCAGTCAGGATGTGACTCAGAAGTTGATTGACAGCATGCCAGGGCGAATTGCAGAGTTCATGAAAAAAGAAGGGTCAACACTGCAAATATTGACTCTGCATAAGCGTAATGTAATTGTCAATAAAACTACAGGCGGGAGAGGGAGGAGCCTAGTAATGGCGCCGACGGCTTGCAGGAGCGTGTAGGTGAGACGCCCGGTCTCCTGATCCCTCTCCGAGAAATGAGGAGACAAGCCTAAAGACCCTGCAACACGCCGCCCCCCGCTTGGAAGTACGTCTGTTCCCCTACATGCTCCGCAGAGGTCGAAGGGATAGACTGAGCAAACAGCCCGCTGTGCGGAGATACAGCCAGCATGTGAACAGGCGTGAGAGATCCAGAGAACAGGAGACTGAGCCGGACAGAGCAGTGGCTCTGTATGAGATCCGGGAAGAGCAGCCCGCCGTGCGGAGACACAGCCAGCAGTGAACGGATGTGAGAGATCCGGAGAACCGACAGGAGATTGAGCCGGACAGAGTGGTGGCCCCGTATGAGATCAGGGAAGAGTGGCGGGACATAGGAAAGGAGGGTGGACAGAAAAGAGGAGGGAGAGGCCGGGGCTCAGACCTCGCTACAGCACGGGACCCCCCCCCCCCCCAAGCCTGCCTGCTCCCCAAACATCTCCATTTGTCCTGCTCCCTGTACTGTTCAGTTTGATGGCCCCCCGCTGTACCAAATGAAGAAGCGGAAGTACTGATAAGCACTGAAGAAACGTGAGTAGCCTCTGCTGGGGACTTTTTGAAAAAAAAAAGTGTGAGAACTGTGAAAGTGCTAGTCCTTTAAAAAGCATCCTGAAATCAAATAAACTGACTGTATTGATTGCCTGTGCTCAAAAAAACAAACAAAAAAACGGTAGATGAAGTGGGTGATGGAAAATAAAACAGTGAGCGTTGGAAAGACTAACCAATACTTCCATGCCTAAAGTGTTTGTATACAGCCACTTGAAAGGTTTTGAATAGACTTTAATAGACTCGTATGGCACGTGGGGAGTTTGAATAGAACTAAGAGTACGCGTTATTATATCAGGATGTTGTTCCTCTTTTTTTTTATTATAATGGACTAACTCGGATTAATTCTATTGGTGACTGCCGGAGATACATTCTTCCATGCCGCGGGAAGATGCGATAAACCCGCCATACATGAGGAAGGCACGGACCCCCCCTCACGACATAGGAATCCTGTCTTTGTAAAACACTGTGCCTTCACTCATCAGCGCTGACCCCTTTTAGTCTCTCTGGAAGTGGTGAGTACATTACATTAAAGATACAGAAAAACTGACTAAAACTGCCTGGACCTGTTGGGGTGTAATAAACAGTACAGGAATACTGGAAATATTGGAAACTGTTACTAATGCCTATTATGGCTTGCCTTGTTCGCACCTGAACTGAGGAATTGGAAAGGGGACGTGTAGTGAGAAACATTCAAACTTGTCATTTCTGGGGTTTTTTTGGTCTCCTTTGTGCTGCCCTGCCCTGCCCTGCCAAAGTACCCCCTCTGTGATGTGCTCAAAAGAAACTGTAAACGGGTAAAAAGTGTCTAAACGCAGAAACGCCGAAAACAGGTCACTCATTATCTACCTATATTCTCTGATGCGATACGGCACTAGTAGTGAGTACCTTTCTCTTTTTTGCGTTGCACAAAAGGTGTATAGGAGTGCGGGCGGTAGGAAAACATTGATAAACTGCTACCATTACTGCTGTTAACCTTTACATTACGGGGTCAGGCAGAAGTGATATCGTGCGGGAAGCGGGGAGTGCAATAAACACAGAAAATTGTCTGCTTCTGCAGACATCTATCTTCCTGAGACACTGCCCCCCGCCGCGTTAAAGGAGGCAGTCCTGACCTCGATTGAATCATAGAGGTACTATATGGTGTGCAGGACGGATATATCTGACTATTTGGTAACAAACAGCGGGGGGGGGAAACATTGCAAAGGGGATAAAGCCCCAAGGACAGTATTCAAAAGAAATAATATGAGCTCAAGAGCAGGGGGAGCAACTCCAAAATCACCCCGCGTAAGTTTGACCCCGAGCCCGGGTCCAATGAATAAATATGTAACCCATGGTGGAAATACTGACAAACAGGTGGTGGCGAAGCAGCAGGGAGCTAGGAGCAGTCAGACGGAAAGCAAGGAGGAAAAAAAGAAAAAGGATAAGAAAAAAAGGGCAAAATAAAAACCAGGCAGAGTCAGACTCATTATCAGAGTCTAGAATAGAACAGGAGACCGAATTAGAAATGGAACAGAGAAGAGAAGAGGAACCACAAAACAGGGCGCTATTACCAACAAAAATAGAAATCGAGGGGATGTTCGCCGCCCTGGAAAAAATCGCTAAAGACACAAATGGAGGTGATACAAGAAAATATGGGGTATTTGCGCGAAAGAGTGGAGGAAGTGGAAAGGAAATCAGACCATAATGAAATTGCCATAGGAAGACTAGAGGGAGAGATAAAGTCAATTAGGAAAGAACAACAGGAACTGGCATACAAACAGGAAGACCAGGAAAATAGAGACAGAAGGAAGAACATAAGAATCCGGGGGGTACCGGAGATACCCCAACCAGAGAATCTACCAGAACTAATAATGAAAATTTGTAACCCACTTCTGGATAGAGAAATAACATCCCCACTAAAAATAGAGAGAGCACACAGAATAAGAAGACCAAGAGAAATAGCGCAGGATAAACCGAGAGACATCATTGTTCGATTTGAAAGTTGGGAGGAAAAAAATCAACTATGGAGAAACCTGAGAGGGAAGTCACCAATAAAATGGGAAGAGAGTCAAATTCAAATTTTTCAGGGAGGGGGGGACCAGGATCTGTCCATCCGAGGAAGAGAGAGAGAGAGGAACGAAAAGAGAGGGTGAAATAAGGAAAAAGAAGGGAGAAAGAAAGAAAAAAAAAACCACATGACTGACATAAATCTTATCACATATAACATAAGAGGGCTGAATTCCCCAGAAAAAAGACATATGACATTAAGGGAGCTTGAAAGGTATTCTGCAGAAATTGTATTCCTTCAGGAGACACATCTGGCACTAGACTCTAACACAAAAATCTATTCGCGCGCGATTCCCACTTGGTACTACAGAGATTCCCCAAACAAGAGAGCTAAAGGAGTAGCTATAGGGATTGGAAAGAACATAAACTTTATAGTAGAGGATAGAAGAGTTGACCCAGAGGGCCGGTATCTGTTCCTAAAAGGGAACCTTCAGGGGAAAAATGTACATTAGCTAACGTCTATTGTCCAAATACCCACCCCAAAAGATATCTAAATAGAATCTTAAATATTTTGATGGGCTTTAAACAGGGTTATGTAATTCTCGCCGGAGATTTCAATTTCCCAATGGACCCAAAGTTAGATAATACATCTGGTGCACCGATACGAGATAGTAAACAATTAAAATTGGTAAAAAAAAAAAATTTCAACCATCAATTAATAGATCCTTGGAGAGCGGCACATCCAAGTAAAAAGGATTATACGTACTACTCAGCGGTGCACGACACATATTCAAGATTGGACTACATTCTGGTGGACCATGGGCTCCTGGAATATGTAGTAGATACCTCGATAGGAGTAAAATCAATCTCAGACCATGCCCCAGTTATAGTAAAAATCTGATTTAATAATGTAGAACAAAGAAAGGGTATGTGGAGCTTAAATGAAGACCTATTAGACAATAAAGAAGTAGGAGAGATAATATCGAGAGAAATCGAAGAATACTTTAGAATAAATAATACACCAGAAGTGAGTGTGGCAACAATCTTGGAAGCACATAAGGCATGTATAAGGGGTAAATTGATCGCTATAGGGGTGTGAAAAAAGAAGGAGAGGGATCAAAAGAGGGAAATCCTGTTAAAGGAATTATATGACCTAGAACAAAAAGACAAAAGACAACAAGATAAAGAAACACACCAACAAATAATAATTAAGAGGGGCCAACTCAGAGATTTGATGGAACAAGAAACCAGAAAAGTATTTAAGAACGTAGCAAAAGAAAGATATAAATGGGGGAACAAACCCGGGAAGTATCTCGCAAGAATAGCAAAAAGGAAAAAAACTTTAAATTACATAGAAAAAATAAAGAATCAGAGAGGAGAGATGAAATTTAAAACATCGGAAATCGCAGAAGCATTTAAGACATATTACAGTGCACTGTACGATAGTAGAGGAAATGAGACAGTGCAGGAAGGAGAAAACAGGAAAGGCAAAATACAGGAATATTTAGAAAAAACGATCCTACCAAGGATAACACCGGAAAGTGCAGAGCTCCTAGAAAAACCAATTACGCAGGACGAAATAAACAAAGCTCTCCAAAAAACATCAAGGGGGGAAAAGTCCAGGACCGGACGGGTTTCAGATTAAATACTACAAGAAGTTTAAAGAGCAGTTAGTCCCAGAACTATGCAAGTATTTCAATAGATTGGGGGGTGATTTAGAGATAAGAAAAGAATCTCTCCTTGCCAATATTACCATCATACCCAAAATAGGAAAAGACGGAACAATATGTTCTAACTATCGTCCCATAGCGTTATTGAATACAGACATTAAGTTATATGCAAAAATATTGGCAACGAGATTAAAAACTTTAATGCCGGAACTAATAAACGCTGACCAAGCTGGCTTCGTGATGGGGAGAGAAGGAAGAGATAATACCATAAGAACCCTTTTAATAATCCAGAAAAGGAAGGAGAAGAAACCCCCAGTCGTACTCATGTCGATAGACGCAGAAAAAGCGTTCGACCGAGTCGACTGGGGGTTTATGATGGACACACTCCGGTACGTAGGGGTTGGACCAAAATATATGAAATGGGTTAAAAATTTATACACCTACCAGACAGCCAGGGTAAAAGTAAATGGGAGTGTGTCGTCGGTGTTTGGGATGCGTAACGGAACGAGACAGGGGTGTCCGCTTTCACCCCTCCTGTATGTGTTGGCAATGGAACCTTTGTTGCAGACCATACGGAACAATCAAGATATAGGAGGGGTGAGGGTGGGCAGGGAGGAACATAAAGTGGCGGCATATGCCGACGACATACTTTTATATCTGACGAAACCAAGGCTGTCTCTCCCTAACGTAGTAAAGGAAAGAAAAAAATACGGGGAACTTGCAAATTTCAAGATCAACCCAGTAAAGACAGTAATTTTGAACTTAGGAATAGATAAAAAGGAAGAAAAACTGTTACAGAAAGAATTTCCGTTCACTTGGGAGACAAAAACTTTAACATATCTAGGTATTAAAATAACTACAACTTTAGAAGAATTATACCCGGTTAATTTTATCCCATTATTAAATGAAATTAAAGCAGAATTAAAGGATATTTCAAGGAGACCCGTTGGATGGACAGGAAGAATCAACATTTTAAAAATGATGATACTCCCAAAAGTAACATATAGGTTGAAGATGCTGCCAATAGATATACCCCAACCATTCTTTAAGGCGATTAGATCTATGATCTTGAAATATATATGGCAGGGCAAAAAGGCTAGAATAAAATACACATTATTAACCCGCGGGAAAAAAAAAGACGGGGGCATGGCTGTACCAGATATAAAAAGATACCATAAAGCAATAATCTTGGCAAGATTAATAGAATGGGCAAATCCACAAACAAAAAAGAAGTGGGCACAAATAGAAAACACGCCAAGTATGACACATTTACAAAATAATATATGGATACCACCAAAATTCAGAGTATTAGGCACAGATTCACATAGTATAACAAAGAAGGTATTCAAAACTTGGGACACACTACACCGACACGAAAAATGGAAATATAATTCTCCATTAATTGCGTTAGCAGGCACAAGGTTTTTTACACCAGGTAACGGGACACAATTAGGAAAACTAATGGGAACCGCACAACTAAAAGATATAACTACATTAGGTAAAATAAAAACAAAACAAGATTTAATCACGAGTCAGGGATGGAGTCAGCTGACCGATTGGGAATACCTCCAATTAACACACTTAGTAAGCACTATTCCACAACCAATCAGAAATGAAAAAGCACTAACCCCACTGGAAAAGATATGTAGTAAAAAGCCTTTGAGACAGGGAATCTCTCAGGTGTATAAAATACTAACAGAACTAGAAACAGGACCACTACCCTTCATAGAAAAATGGGGGCAAGATCTGGGCAGAGAAATAGACGAGAGGCAAATTATTGAGGCAGTATATAGCTATGCATCGGATGTAACCACAATAGAAGCAAATTACAAAAGCATGGTACGCTGGCACTTGACACCAGAAAGAATTAATAAAATATATCCTAACAAATCCCCACTTTGTGTGAGGGGTTGTAAGCAAGTGGGAACAACGATGCATATGTGGTCGGAATGCCCAATAATAGAGGAGTACTGGACAGAGATTCTGGATCACATTGAAGTAGTCACGGGGGAAAAAATAATACAAAACGCTTGAACATGCCTATTTCAAGGCACAAATAAAACAAAAAAGCAATACCAGAAAACATTAGTCCCACCATTACTTAATGCAGCAAAAGGGGTTAATCCCAAGAAATTGGATATCTACAAAGAAACCGACTATTAAAGAGTGGATTCAGCGGGTAGAGTATATCTCAGAAATTGAATATCTGAGCCAGGGAGAGCAGGGAAAAGGGGAAAATTACAGAACAACATGGGAAAAATTGAGAATATTTAAACGATCAGATAAATATGTTCAGGGAATGATAGGAAAAGAAGAGGAATAGGACAGGAGGGGGACAGATCAGGGAGGGAGGGAGGGGAGGAGGGGAGAAGATAGGAAGGGAAACAGGGAAAAGGAAAAGTAAGGAAATATGTAAAGATATTTTTGTATGAAATTTTTTTTCCCACATTAATGTGGGTGTATGTAATTACATGTTGAATAATTTTCCAATAAAAAGTAAATAAAAAAAAAAAAAAGTAATTGTCAATAAAAGCCTTTAACACTTATGAAATGCTTGTAATTATACTTCAGTATACCATAGTAACATCTGACAAAAAGGATCTAAAACCACTGAAGCAGCAGACCTTGTCAAAATTTATGTTTGTGTCATTCTCAAAACTTTTGGCCACAGCTGTACAGCCTTGCGTACTTCCCTGGCAAGATAAGTGCTTGGCATCTTTTCATAAGCTGTGATGGACTTGTAACTTTAAGGGAACACTCAAACATGGTAAGTTCAGATTTATAAAGGATGTCTTCCCATCAGTAAACCTGGTTAGTTCAGGGGGAGACAGCTAGGGTAAAAGTTTTTTTTTTTTTTTTTTTTTAACAGGTAGGATGTTAACAGTTTATCGGATATATGCTTCTGGATTTAGGCGAACCTTGGTATTTTAAAGTTTTGGCAGTCAGTCATTCTTTCGCATACCTCTCAATATTGCTGTAACTTTAACCCTGGCTGCATGCTTTGTTTGCATGTAGTTGCTGAATTTTATTATTTTCCTCCTGCAGCTTGGCATCTCTGCTTCTTAGTTTTACCACAACCAACATTTTTGCTTCAATAAGATTCTACTCACGCTCCTATTTATTGCTTCATATGTCTATGTCTGGGTTCAAAAGTTATCTGCAAACTCTGCTCTGTTGGCTGAAGTTGAAATTAGAGCAGAGCAGTTACATGATCTTTGTGATAACAGTGGAGATTCGGCGCGGTCAGAATACAATATTTTTGAAGGTAGGATTCCTCCATCCACCCGATTGTGTGGATGGAAGAATCTATTTGTTGAAAAGAAAAAACAATCCATCTATGGTCAGCCTAAGTGTTCCGATGAGAAAAGCTGCAGTATCCGATATCCCTTTAAAACGTATTAACTCCAATTTAAACCTTTAGGAGTATCTCACCAAAGTAACAAATACTATTACAGGGGTTGCCTAAAATTTGACTTGTATCTTCATGCAAACTTCTGGGAAAATCGCACAAGTGGGAAATAAAATTTCTGAGGGTGTTCTGTATACCAGCAGTGTACAGAACACCACATTTTACAGAAAATTACAGCTGCTGCAGCAGCTTGAAAAGGAAATATCATTTTTAATAACTTAAAAATTGCAATAAGGCTTTGTGTCCCCATTACACATGCATTTTTTTTTTTTGCCAAAGTGGCGTTAGTCTTAAAAGGCAACTTGTATAAAAAAATAGCGTGGGCTGCCATTGTTGATTTTATGAAAATTTTAACTGCCTGGCTGGCTCCAAATTTGTGACATAGCAAGTGAAGTATGTGTAAACTCCTGATCTGCGTACATATTCTAGGTCAGCAGTTCAAAAAGTTTTGCAAACACTGTTATGATGCTGTAATGCTTATAAGGTTACCTTAGAGCAGAACATGTAATATAATTATAAAGAATTGTGTTTTGGACAGTGTTTGTCTGGAAGATATCTACTAAATGACCAGACTGCCTCCAAAATGGCATAATAAATGACTAACATTCACTACCCTTGCATACATTTAAAATATTATGAGATGTAAGTTCTATTGAAGTCCTACATTAGTTTAATTTAATTGAAGTTTTCCTTACTGGTTAATTCTTGCTTTTAAAAATCTAAGCCAAACAGTAAAGCTCAAAGAGATGTAAAACTAGGTGGGAGCTGTGCTAGATAAAGAAGATCAAAAGCAAAGTTGTCAGTTCCTGCAGAGTGTCTGCTGTCACTGTACTTTTCATCTGAGCAAAAGAAACACAACCAACATAAAACTTGCATTTTCATATTATTGGCATTTGTATGACATCTAGAAAACAGATGGCTTGTATCACCCAAAAACCAATGCAAATTATGTAAATGTTATAGTTTTGCAAACTGCATAAGTAACTGTGGCAGACTTTAGCCATCTCCCCTTTCAATATGTCATACTAATCAGTAATCGATAGGATATACCAAAAATGACATTTACTTGTCAACTGAGAGTAATACCTCGTGAACGCCTGTCAGCTGCTGCTCTACCGTCCTCTGAAAAGAGATCCATCACTGACCGCTTTTCAGAGGGTGGTAGACACTGCTGCCTGTCGGAAAGAGACCTTACTGTTTTCAACTGAGATAACAACTGTACCTTTATGACACAAGTATTTAAAACATTTTTCTGTTTACATGCAGATATGACTGATGAGGTCCTAAAGGAAGATGATCTGGATAAAGATGGGTTTTTATCTTTCGTCGAGTACATGCACTCCCAAAAACGAACAGCAAGTCCAACTACAATTTTGGACAAAACAGCAAAGGAAAAGGGCTCCAAGAGCTGAAACAGAATAAATTAGAGACAGTACCTTATGTACCATGTTTCTATGTTGTCATGTTTTTGCAGAGAGCTCATCTTTACTTTATTGCAGAAAGTATGATCAATTCATTACTAACCATTGCTGTTAGCAATACATTATTTTTAATTATCTAGTAAATAAAAGTGCATACAAAATGTTATTATTGCTCAATCGAAAAATAGGATTTTTTACTCACCATAAAATCCTTTTCTCTGAGGACACAACTTCCTATTGACAAGTGGGTATTATCCTTCATTTAGGAGTGACTAGGCAGAAAAACTTGTAAAAAGTGTTACATCACACCTTCTACAGCACCGCTTAGGGGGTGGAGCCTCTGGGTATAATACCTCTCTCTGCACCTCGCAGATCAGTTCGTCAAAAAGCAGTACAAACTTAAACGAGGGGTGGATGCTGTGTCCGTCCATGAACTCAGAGAAAAGGATTTTACGGTGAGGAAAAAATCCTATTTACCCTTTCGTTCATGGACGGACACAGCTTCCTATTGACAAGTGGGACATCCCAAAGCAGTGTCAAAAATGAGGGGTGGGAACAGCATTAAAACTTCACCCCAAAACAAAACAGCGCCTCAACAGAGGAGTTGCAACTCTAAACAGCCGCAATACCTTGCGGCTGAAAGAAGCATCTGAAGATGCACACACATCAACTTGTAAAGTTTAGTGAAAGTGTGAACAGACGAGCAGGTCGCCGCCTTACACACCTGGTGAAATAGATGCTAGATGCTCTCAGAGCTCGGGCAGCGTCCAAAAACTACAACGTCGTCTCCTTGGATTCGACAGATGAAGACACAAGGATGTTAGTAGAATGTCCAGGGGCGTACCTAGAGCATTTGGCACCCGGGGCGGATCCTATATCTGCCACCCCCCCACGGTCAAATGCAAAAACACCCCATTGTGCCCCCTGCATCCTTCAATATCTCTTTGTTACTACTGTGTGCCCCCTCTCCACAACTGCACCTCTGGACCCCTTTACATTACACAGCACCCTGCACCACTGGACCCCTTACATTACACAGCACCCTGCACCCCTTTACATTACACAGCACTCTGGACCCCTTTACATTACCCTGCACCACTGGACCCCTTACATTACATAGCACCCTGCATCACTGGACCCCTTTACATTACACAGCACCCTGCACCTCTGGACCCCTTTACACAGCACCCTGCACCTCTGGACCCCTTTACACAGTACCCTGCACCTCTGGACCCCTTTACACAGCACCCTGCACCTCTGGACCCCTTTACACAGCACCTTGCACCTAAGGACCTCTTTACATTACACAGCCCTTGCACCTCTGGACACCTTTGCATTACACCCTTTACATTAGACTGCACCTCTGGACCCCTTTACATTACACAGCATCTTGCACCTAAGGACCTCTTTACATTACACAGCCCTTGTACCTCTGGACCCCTTTACATTACACTGCACCCCTGGACCCCTTTACATTACACAGCACCCTGCACCTCTGGACCCCTTTACATTACACTGCACCCCTTTACACAAGACTGCACCTCTGGACCCCTTTACATTACACAGCTCCCTGCACTTAAGGACCTCTTTACATAAATATTTTGCTTTGCGTTAATACCACTTTAATAAAGTTAATCAAGTAATTGTTATACATAAATTTATAGGCAGATGATGGGAAGGAGTTAAAACAGGAGATAGACTGTTGTTGGCAAGGAGAGAGAAAAAGAGAGAGAGAGAGCGAGGTGAGAGAGCGAGATATCAGGGGGGGGGGAGAGAGCGCAAGGGGGTCAGGGAGGGCGAGAGGAGAGGGGGTGTCAGAGAGAGGGGGTGTGTCAGGGAGAGAGAGAGCGAAATCAGGGAGAGAAGGGGGTGTCAGAGAGAGAGAGGGGGTCAGGGAGAGAGGGGGGTGTCAGGGAGAGAGAGAGAGGGGGGGGTCAGACACAGAGAGGGATGGGGGGTCAGACACAGAGAGAGGGATGGGGGGTCAGAGGGGGAGTGAGAAAGGGGGGAGAGAGAAAGGGGGGGGAGAGAGAGAAAGGGGAGGAGAGAGAAAGGGGGGGGAGAGAAAGGGGGGGAGAGAGAGAAAGGGGGGGAGAGAGAGAAAGGGGGGGAGAGAGAGAAAGGGGGGGAGAGAGAGAGAAAGGGGGGGGGAGAGAGAAAGGGGGGAGAGAGAGAGAAAGGGGGGAGAGAGAGAGAAAGGGGGGAGAGAGAGAGAAAGGGGGGAGAGAGAAAGGGGGGAGAGAGAGAAAGGGGGGGAGAGAGAGAAAGGGGGGAGAGAGAGAGAAAGGGGGAGAGAGAAAAAGGGGGGAGAGAGAGAAAGGGGGGAGAGAGAAAGGGGGAGAGAGAGAAAGGGGGGAGAGAGAAAGGGGGAGAGAGAGAAAGGGGGGAGAGAGAGAAAGGGGGAGAGAAAGGGGGGAGAGAGAAGGGGGGAGAGAGAAGGGGGGAGAGAGAGAGAGAAGGGGGGAGAGAGAAGGGGGAGAGAGAAGGGGGGAGAGAAAGGGGGGAAGAGAGAAAGGGGGGGAAGAGAGAAAGGGGGGGGGGAGAGAGAAAGGGGGGGGGAGAGAGAAAGGGGGGGAGAGAGAAAGGGGGGGAGAGAGAAAGGGGGGTGTCACAGAGAGAGAGGGGGGTCAGGGAGAGAGAGGGATCAGAGAGAGGAGAGAGGGAGGGGGGTCAGAGAGAGAGAGAGAGGTCAGAGGGGGAGTGAGAGAGAGAAAGGGGGGAGAGAGAGAAAGGGGGGAGAGAGAGAGAAAGGGGGGAGAGAGAGAGAAAGGGGGGAGAGAGAGAGAAAGGGGGGAGAGAGAGAGAAAGGGAGAGAGAGAGAGAGAAAGGGAGAGAGAGAGAGAGAAAGGGAGAGAGAGAAAGGGGGAGAGAGAGTAAGGGGAGAAAGGGGGGGAGAGAGAAAGGGGGGAGGAGAGAGAAAGGGGGGAGGAGAGAGAGAGGGGGGAGAGAGAGAGAGGGGGGGAGAGAGAGAGGGGGGAGAGAGAGAGGGGGGAGAGAGAGAGAGGGGGGAGAGAAAGAGAGGGGGAGAGAGAGAGAGAGAGGGGGGGTCAGAGACGGAGAGAGAAGAGAGAGGTCAGGGAGAGGGAGCAGGGTCTGGTCAGTGAACATGCTCACTCACTTGGAATGGTCCCCAGGGGCTGGCTCACTGGTTTATTCAGCAGTTTGTCAGTGTGGCTGCTTTTTTTTTAATCTTCCCACCCACCTCCCCTTCACAGACGAGCACACAGGAGGGGCGGAACTCGGGAGAAGTGTGTAGTTGGTGTGACGACACGATCTCAGAGCAGAGGGGAGGGGGATTGCTGGACACTGTACACACATCAGAGTGGAGAGCGCCCTGCTGGGGGGGGGGGGGGGCCGGGTGGTTTCTAGAAACATGTCAGAGCTGAGAGCCATGCTCGAGGGGGGATGGCGCTGCTCGACACATGAGTCAGTTGCCTGGTGCTAGTTGCAAGCTCTGTAGACAGTGCAGGAGTAGAATAACTAGCGCTGGCTGCCTGTCTCTGCGCGGTCCTCTTCAGTGGTGGAGGGGGGGGGGGGGGGGCGCCGGCCTGACACCCCCCCAGTGTGTGGCACCTGGTGCGGCCCGCCCCTTACTTAGTACGCCACTGACAATGTCTTCCTTGAGATAGAAGGTCGAACGACCCTAGGAAGAAAAGAAGGCTGCGGACACAGCACCACCTATCCTTGTGGAAGATCAGATAAGGAGCCTTGCGTGCCAAGGCTGCCGGCTCAGAAAACCGTCTTAACTGACGTAAACCAAGAGGCATATCTTGCCCTGGTCAAATGCGTCGGGAAAGGGAGGCTCCTGACCCTTCATGGCGTAAGCCTGATCAATCTGTTGGATCCACCTAGAGATGGTGGCCGACGAGACCGCTGGGCCCTGCTTGGGACCAGCCACCAAAAACAAAGTGAGTCTGGACTCTGGATTGTAGCAGTACCAGACAAGCATTCTCTCAGAGTTCAGACAACGTCCAAGGAATGCAACGTCGTCTCCTTAGGATTCGACGGATGAGGACACAAGGATGGCAGTACATGTCTTCCTTGAGATGGAAGGTCGAAACAAGACCTTAGGAAGAACAGAAGGCTGCGGACGCAGCACCACCTTATCCTTGTGGAAGATCAGATAGGGAGGCTTGTATGACAAGGCTGCCCGCTCAGAAACCCGTCTTACTGGCATAACAGCCACCAAAAGGACCACTTTCTGAGAAAGTGTCAACAAGGGAATCTACCTGATGTACTCAAACGGTGGTTTCTGAGACACTTAGAGGCCATGCCGTTGAAGCCATTGACTGCAAGCAGGATGGCATATGGTACCCTGCGCCAGCAGGTCCTCTCGTAGTGGTAGACGCCAAAAAGACGTCTGCTACACAAGCCCCACGGAGGTTGTGGAGGGTGGACCGGAGGGGCCGCCTGCCGAACCCACTGTACAACATTCTCACTAGAGAGTGAGCCACCAGGGGTCGTTGAAAAAGACAGCCAGGGCAGATACCAGCCCCCTAATTGAACTTAAGTAAAATTTTTGGCCCGTTCCCTGCTCAAGAACAGCAGGACTCTGGAACCAAATAAGTACACGGATGCCACCTCATTTCCTCACAATTGGATATGCAGGTCTACCAAGTGCGATGGTAATCTTCCTAGGGGATGATTTCCGAGCACTCCCCATGGTAGAGATCGAGTCTGACAGGTCCCGGTCTCTTAGCACCTGGCTCTCAAGCCAGTGACTGTAAAAACAGGATGGCGCATGGGATCTAGCGACAGCAGGTCCTTCTTAACGGTAGATGCCAAAAGGCGCACTAGATCAGCGTACCAAGGACACCGAGACCAATTCAAAACAATTGGGACCATTGTAATCCTCTCTGCCTCCAGTCTGTGAAGCTGATGAGGAAGGAGATTCCGAGGAGGAAGGCATAGATTAGTCGGTACCGACTCCCCAGTGCCCTCAACGCATCTGTCGTGTTTGCCTATGGGTCTCTTGACCTGGCCAAGAACCTCAATACCTTCCGATTGAGTCGAGAAGCCAGGAGATATACGACTGGCGTGCTTCCCCTCTGGTAAGGGAGCCCCCTTAGGAGGTGAGCGACCTCCGATGCTGCAGCAAAGCTGCTTGTTCCTCCCTGATGATTGACATACGCCACAACTGTGGTGTTTGTCTGACTGGATGCTGACTGGACGCCCTTGTAGCCTCTGAAACCATGTGGAGAGGCAAAGCCAGATCGCCCGGATTTCAGGCCAATGATCTGCAATGGGATTCCCCCCGGAGTCCAGCGACCCAGGTTGACTGAGCTCCTCAGACTCCTCTGCAACCGAGAAGACAGGCGTCCGCCGTGACCACCATCTAGTAAAAAGGAAGGAATATCTTCCCAGACAGAACTGCCAGTGATGTCGGCCACCAACTAGGGAGGTCCTGATTAGGTGGCTCACCCGAATTTCGATAATCCAGGGATGAAGGCACTTGACCCTGCAGGACAGTTACCTTCTGTAACACTTGCATGTGAAATAGTGCCTTTGGTACCGCCTCGAAGGAGGGTACCATGAGGCCCAGGACTCGCCTGCAAAAGTGGCGTGACAACCCATCTTTGGGATGTCAACTGCCGCACCGCAGCCCAAAGGGTCTGCCACTTTCTCCCCAAGGAGAAAAGAACTTACACCTCTGAGGAGTCCAGAATCAGCCCTAGACACACTAGGAGTTGGGACGGTACCAATACGGACCTCTGAGTGTTCAGCACTGTGACGGATCTCAGATACCCCAGGTGGGCACATCCGCCAGACATGTGTCTCCTGTCCTCCAAACGCACCCGCAGCCTGCAGATTCGCCATAACCAGCCCTTAACCCCTCAATCACGAGACAATCCACACAGGTGTTGAGGGTTAAACATGCAGAGCATCAACAGTTTATTAAATCCAAAACATACACTTTTACACACAGTTAGGGACACTCCCCTTAGCCTTGTCATAGAGGGTGGTAGGGGACAAGGAAGAACCAATGGGAACTGAACATTGAAACAGAGACTACAGTTAAACATAAAGGGATTATGGTAAGCAGGCAGCCCTTCAATACACATCCCCTGTGGAGAGATGTCTGCAGTCCAGACCATTGTCTATGTGCCATTAACCAACATAATTAAACACAGCAACAAGAGGGGGGGCAGGTGGGGGAGAAGGGATGTAGCATTACATTACATTATCTCAATGCCAGCTTTCCCCAAATCTGTCTCTTCTGGGCCATAATCTGTGGGTAAGCGGCCAGCCCACAGTCCCTTCCAAAACACACAGCGACAGTGGGTTCTGTCACAAGCACCCAACCAAGTATTGGAGGGTCTGACAGGTTATAGACACGCTCACTTCTAACTTTAAGTTTGAAGTGACCCTCAGAAGATCGTCCAAGTTGTCCATGATAGCGATGCCACACTGTTTTAGTAGGGCCTGAATCAGGGCAAGCACCTTGGTGAACACCCTTGGTGCCAATGCCAGGCCAAAGGGGAGAGCCACCATTGGTAGTGGTCTTCCCCTGATGCCTGGTGCATATGGAAGCATGCATCCTTAAAAATCAAGGATGCTGGAAAATCCCTGGGATGGAGGGTAGCGACAACAGAGCGAGCCAACTACCTTCCGGATCTTTGTACTTTCACAAAGCAGTTGAGGGTCCTGAGATCCAAGATAGAACGAACCCCCTCCTTAAGCACTACGAACAGATTTGAGTAGAACCCCTGAACCCGTACTAAGACAGGAAGGCCCACCCTGCGTATTAGCAGGTTTTGGACCGCCCCATGTAGGGCTTCCCGACAAGTCGGCTGAAGCTGGCGGTTAACAGGGGAAAAAAATCTGTTCGGTAGGCAAGCAAGGTCGGGCTAGCAAACCCAGGGACGCTACTGTCCCTCAGCAGGCGCTTTATCGACCTGGGGTCGTTTACTTGCCGCACTAGGCGGACGAAAGAACCACTTGTGCGCGGTGAAGGAGGACCCTAGCCTATGGCGTAGCTCCTTACCTTTTTTGGATTACAGAAGCAATGTGCTCTTACCTCCTGTGGCATCTTAATGATGTCATCTAGAGAGGCCCCAAAAAGTCTGTCGCCTTAAAAAGGGCAGATCCAACAGGGCCTTCTAGGAAGATTGGTCCGCAGACCAGCACCTTAGCCAGATCAGGCGGCGTAACGCCACCGCATAAACGGTGGCTCAAGACAGCAAGAGAATAGTATCCATGTCTGACTCGCAGACAGACTCAAGGCCCAGTACCAACTGGTCGGTCAGAGCTACCTCGTTCAGAGGAGTCTCCCGTGCCTTAAACCCCTGGAGTAGCCTCTTTGTGTACTCAGTCAGTGTCTGATCCATCAGAAAACCCCTGTTGGTGCTGGATGCACCGCTGAGCCACCCACTGTGTATAGGTAGCGAGTGTTCCTAAAGACAAGAGCCCCTTCCACTGGAATCGTGGTCACTTGTTAAGTCTGGACACAGGGGGGTGCACTATCGGGGAGAGGTCCATTTTTTCAGGAAACTCTCCTCAAGGGGTACCGAACCGCAAAACATTTTTTGGGGTTGCCAAAAAAACCCCAAGGGGACTGGTGTGTTTGCTGCTTCAGCAGCATTCTCCAACCTTGCAGTGGTAAGGTCAGATACCAAAAGCCTTTTCGCGTGCTGACCTGGACTTGGAGTCATTCTCACTGTCCGACCGGTCACGGTCTGCAGTCTCTGATGTATCAGAATCCAGGCCATGAGCCACAGCCGGGCCTGGTTCTGCATCAGAATTATCCCCAGAAGATGGCTGGGGACAGGGGCGTTTACCACCCCCCGTGTTCCCATGCGCCGCTTCCACCTTGGCAACAAAAGCCTCCAGGGGCACCAGTAGCCAACTCAGGTGTTTCAGGGGAAAAAACGTCTGCTTCAGGCGCCATGCTGACCCACACAAGGTATCAATAGGCCACCCTCCTAGCTGCTACAGAGATGCAGGGTCTTCCCAGAGGACTCACCACCCTTGGAACTGTATCGCTATTTCTGCCGTGTGCTCCGCCTGTGATGCTATCCCACCGCTGCCTGTGTCAGTCTGATTCTCATCAGCGTTCCTGTGTGAATTTGCGCCCTAGAGGCCAAGCAGCCGTATTGAAAACAATGTGGGCCCTAAAATGGCCGCCGAGCCGTCAGGCAAAAGCGTCCGTGGGCCACAAAAAGATGGCGATATATACATCCAGGCGTGAACCATAGGAAACATGGCCGCCGAGCAGTCGATAGAGGCCAAAGCGGGCGTGAACCACAAGAAAATGGCCGTCGAGTGGCGATATATACATATTGGCGCTAACCACAAGAAAATGGCCGCCGGTCACTAGAGGTTAAACAGGCATGGACCACCGCAAAATGGCCACCGACAGCATGGGGGGAGAAAGGCACACACAGGTAAGCAGAAAACAACGTTTTTTAAATGACAGCTACAGCGCAGCCACGCTCCAGATGGAGCCCCCTAGCACCCAGCAACCTTAGCTCAGAGCCCAGGGAGGAGGGAAGGCAGGGAGAGAGGAAAGAAAGGGTCCACAACCACTTACTTGATCTCTCCAAGAATGTCCAGCCAAGTCACCCTGCCGAAGCAGGGGAGCTACTTACCTTTCCTGCGTGGATCATGCTGGAAGACATTCCGGACAGATCATCATCCACGCACGGAGGTGACTGTCGGCCAGGCAGGCTGTGGTTGAGCCCTAGGGAACGATTGTATGCATGCCCTGAAGCGCAAGCTCACCGGCCAGGCTACTTCGACTTGGCCGTAAGGTCAGCCGAAGCTGAGCGGTCCGATGCAAGCCCTGGAGCGTAGGCTCACCGGCCACTCGTAGAGCGACGGGCATGTCGTGGAAAACCCAGCACGTAGCTAGGGTCGGCAAACGCTCGATGGCCAAAACTGGGGGGACTACAAGGATCGAGGATCCAGCCTGTCACCCAGTCGGCAGTTGATCGAAGATTGCAGGAACCAAAAACAACAAACGTAGAAAAAAATCCCCCCGGACCAGTGGGCACGAAGAGAGCCATGTCCTTCTCCTTGCTAGGCAGAAAAAAACTGATCTGCGAGGTGCAGAGAGGGATTATACCCAGAGGGTCTACCCCCTGGGCGGTGCTGTAGAAGGTGTGATGTAACACTTTTTACAAGTTTTTCTGCCTAGTCACTCCTAAATGAAGGATAATACCCACTTGTCAATTGGAAGCTGTGTCCGTCCATGAACGAAAGAGTAATAAGTAGAGCTTAAATTGGTTCTAAAACCTTGGTGTTTTTTACCCTAATACGTTCTCTGCATTAGGGTAAAAAACACCCCAATTACATTTTCCCATCCTTCCCCCTCACTTGCCTGAGCCTGTCAGCGATCCGGCATTGACCCGACTTTAAATCTTCTCTCCCCTCTCTTCCTCTTCTCACAGACTTGTACACCAGTGGCAGCCATTGCTCCTGCTGCTATCAGTCAAATCCTGTGAGCAGAGAGCAGGAAGTGGGGCCGAGCTACACTGCATGTGTTGATGGATGCACACAGTGTGGCTCAGGAGCAAGCCCAAAGGTGTGCCCCCATAGCAAGCAGCTAATTCACTTCCTCTTTGGTAACCAGGACAGGAAGTGAGTCAAAATCTCTCAGGGACACAGATGGCAATAAAGACCTAACAGAGCTTATAACATTTCTTTGCTCCAAGTACAATATATTTTGTTGTGGACTCTGGTTGTAAAGCGGTATTAAATCCAAAGGCAAATATTTATTATATTGCAGCTTACAAATTCCTAGATGTAATGGCTGCATTCATTTTCTTTTTTAGGCTTGCTTTCCTTTATTTTCACCTGGTGATCCTGCCAGTAAGTCAGTCTCTCTCTCTCAAAAGAACAAGCTGTCCTGCAGATGTAGCAGTTAGAAGATTGAAACAAACCATTTACCACTGGTAGAGGTGTTTACAAGGAATAGCTTTTTAGTAAAAGCTTTATCCCAAAATAAAAAAAAACTGTTCCAGTAACTGTTAAGTGTATCTGGAGATTGACTTCAATTTGCCAGTGTAACTAAATCTGCTAGTGCATCTAACACTCCCCTACCCTTAGATTAACAATGCTGCTGTCTACAGGTGTCTCTGCTGCTCCTTCATCCAGAGTGCAGGCACCCTAATGTACAAAGTGTGTTACTGAAAGGATCACCAGGTGAAAAAAAGAGGAAAAATATTCAACATAACATAACTAGGCAAGAATTGCGGAAGTGGGAGAAGGTACCTGTCAGAAAAAAAAATGCTGCGAATAAAAGGTAGAGAAGGGAGGAGGATAAGTGAAGACTTCCACTTTTAAGTGAAGTTATGCTTTTAGTAGGGAGGTTGGGATATTTTTTTTTTTTTACAAAAGCTGAACTTATGTTTAGGAAGGTTTTTGCAGGGATGGTTAGGACAATATTTCCACTATGTCACGATGAAGCACGTCCAGATGAAGCTACGCGGAATACCCCCTTGCGAGACGCGTTGACGTCACCAACATGCGTCACGTGACGCCTGCTTCTGACATCCCGGAAGTCCGCCCGTGGAGGACGCGGTGGAACGCGGAAGGATTTCATCGGCTCACAGCAACGATTTACCGCTGTGTTTCTTATCATCCCATACGCCATGGCTTACCTAAGGGACGCATCTCTTATCCTTTGACATCCAGCTCCAGACAGCTACTACAGACAGCCACCACAGACGGAACTTAATACGCCGAGCAGCATTGTTTCCAGGTCCAGGCCCCCTCATACTTGGGTATCGTATGCCTCATTTAGCTATTGATATATAGCCGGGCTAGATTACTATATGCTGACTATATTGTCACACCCAATTATAGCGTTCATATCTACATCTGGTGTTCCCGTCTGCTGCCGCTGTTTGGTTACCATCTCTCACCACTGATCACACCTGATCTTTGGTCTGGCACTCCTATCAGTGTATACCACTAATTGCTATACCATCATATGACCAGCCTTACCAGCCTCAGTGCTTGTGGATACGACGATTGGATCCCAATTGATTCTGCTCCCTTGGACTTCCATTGTTTAGGGACCCTTCCCCCACTTTCAGTTCCACTGCAGTCCCACTGATTTTTCCTTCCTACCCCTTCCCCTCCCCCCCTCCTCCCCCCTTCCCTCTCCCCATTTCCCACCATCCACGGGCTATAGCCTCCCTGGCATCTGTGTGGCTTACCTGCCTAGTTTTTACCATATTGGTTTTTAAATTTTTGCAAATTTTCGCAGCAGGCTACCCACACAGAGATATCAGGCGTCCGGACGTTTTTGTCATTGTTTCATGTTTTTGTGGCCATTGTCCTGTTTTTGTTATTTTGTTTATGGTTACACATGGATAGCTAATTTTGCCTTTCCATGTTTTGTGTCAGTTTCTTGTCATCCACATTCTCTTCAAGAGGATCATTTTATGGAAACATTTTTCCAATTATTTAATAAATTTATTATAATTTTTGTACCTACCTTCTGATTTTGGAGTCTTTCATTTTGGTCTTTGGATCCCCCATTAATTTGGTTGGGACCCCCCCTCCCCTTTTTTTGTTTTCATATATGACTTTTTTGACTAGTTAGACCCCACCCACATTGGGTTTACAGTTTAGGTAGGAATTTTCTATTGTACTATCTGTACATTACACGCCCTATGCGCTACCCCCTTTTTTGTATACAATATTTCCACTAGCCATGTTTTTATGCAAATATAGCTCCTTCCAACCTTGCAGAAAGCACAATTTTTTTGGCAGGACCAAAAGATGTGGATAAAGTTCACAGGATATTGGGCGCACCGCCAGCATTAATCTATTTTGCTTTGCATTTTTACAGGGAGGGTACAATAGGGTTGATTTATTAAAGGCAAATAGACTGTGCCCTGTGCAAGTGCAGTTGCTCCAGATCTTAGTAAATGAGGCGGAGCTGTGCTGACTTCCTTCATCCAATCATGTTTAAGCAAAAAATGCATTTTTGTTCTTGCATGCTCTTTGTAAAGAGTAGCTTGACCTCATTTACTAAGCTTGGTGTAACTGAACTTGCCAAGTGTACAATCAATTTGCCTTAAGTAAATCAACCCCAATGTGTTGTTGGATGGTTTAGATAATGATTTACCTATTTTTTCCCCAATTCCGCAGTCCCTGTGTATTAGGTTTAAAACTAATATGCCAATAAAATATCTTGTGCTATGTAGTACAGCCCTCAAATTTTACACTTGCATTTTGTGAGTGGAAAATGGCTGTTGGCGAGCGTGGGGCTGCCTCAGAGCGGGGGGTGGGCACCGCCGACACCGTCTCCCAGCCAGGGGAGGAAGAGGCGAGCTGTCCGTATTAGCAGAGAGCGGGATTGGCCGCTGTAATAGCTTTCATTTGAATTTCCCGTATTCCCGGGGCTCACCGTCACATAACTCTACCTCTTGGCCCGGCGCCTTTGATAGACAGAACACAGTTCCTATGCGGGACGTGTGATGTCATAAAGGCATCGGGCCAAGGAGGTGGGGCTATGTGACGGTGAGCCCCGGGAACATGGGAAATTCAAATGAAAGCTATTACAGCGGGCAATCCCGCTCTCTGCTGATCCGGACGGCTCGCCTCTTCCTCTGCACAGGTGAGGCTGCATTGTGCACAGACAGGCCACATTGGACACAGGCCACGCTGTATTGGGCACAGGTGAGGCGGCACGGATAAAGTTGTTAATATTTTTGTAACTTAATTCTGCATAAAACATTTAAGTGTCATTTCAGGAGATCATTTAGGAGGGGCGTGTTTAGGGGCGGGGCATAGTAGGGGTAGGGTGGGGCAACTGGTGGCCAGTAACCCTTGAGACCTGGCTAGTAGCTCAGGACTTGAAAATTTGAGCCCTGATGTAGTAGATCTCTAATCCCATGCTGCTGTTTATAATAAACAAATATTTGTGAAAATCAAGTGTGTGAACTAAAACCTACGTTAGACTTACCGGTAACTGTATTTCTACGAACCTTCCAGGACGGCACACCTGAGAGATGAGGGCTCCTCCCTACAGGAAACACAATCAATTGACAGCTTGTTATAAGGCCCCACCCTTCCCCTTGATCTCCAGTATGCAATAAAGTAATCCCGAACTGGTTCACAAGGGATATAGCTTCATATAGGTACTTACCACCTAGCGTTTAGCTAATTTTTCCCTCCACACAGGGTGGGAAGTAGGCCTGCCGTCCTGGAAGGTTCGTAGAAATACCGTTACCAGTAAGTCTAACATAGGTTTTCTCCTATCACCTTCCAGGAGGGCACACCTGAGAGGATAATCAAGTAACCACAGGCCTACCTTCAGGGTGGGACCACAGCTTGTAGGACCTTCCGGCCGAAGGCCAAGTCTTGCTGTGACAACACTTCCACACGATAGTGCTTCAGGAACGTATGTTGACTGGACCAGGTGGCCACGCTGCAGATTTGTTCCCAGGAGGCCCCTGCTTTTTCAGCCCAGGAAGCTGCTAGTGATCTGGTTGAATGAGCTTTGACTTTAGCTGGAACTTGCTTCCCAGAGCATTCATAAGCTCTATAGATAGCTTCTCTGATCCATCTGGAAACTGAGGCTTTAGAGGCCTGAAGTCCCTTCCTGGGTCCAGTGTACAAAATGAGTAGATGATTAGATCTCCTAAAACTTTTTGTTCTTTCTAGATGGGTAAGGAGACACCTTCTTACATCAAGACAATGAAATTTATTTTCTTTCATTTTTTGGTTTATCACAAAAGGACGGCAATATTATGTCTTGCGTCCTATGAAATAAGGATGCCACTTTTGGTAGATACAAAGGATCTACTCTGAGGGTGACTCTGTCTGGCTGTACCAGTAGGAATGGTTCCTTCATGGACAATCCCTGCAATTCCCCTACTCTCCTGGCTGTAGTAATAGCTAACAAAAATGCTATTTTTAAAGTTAGAAACTTAAAGGGAACCTCTTCTATAGGTTCAAATGGGTGTTTAGATAACACCTCCAACACCGTAGTCAAGTCCCAAGGTGGAAAACTACCTTTAAAGGACCGGGGAAACTCTTTCCCTTGCTAACAGAAAACGCTTAATGAGGTCCTCTTTTGCCAGTCTTTTCTCAAGATAGACTGAGAGGGCCGCTATTTGAACCCGAAGGGTACTGACTGTTAGGCCTTTGTCTACTCCATCTTGGAGGAACTCCAGGATAACCGGAACAGAAGTGGAGGTCATCTGTCTTTCTTTACCCCAGGAGCAGAAAGTCTTCCAAACTTAAGTACATTTTTTTAGTTACTAGTTTTCTACTCAGGAGGGTACTTATTACTTTCTCTGAGCAACCTTTGCGTTTCAAGATCTGGCGCTCAGTAACCAGGCCGTCAACTGGAAAAATTCCGGTTTCGGGTGTAGTACTGGTCCCCGTCTGAGAAGATCTGTCCTGTACGGGAGCTTCAATGGTTCCGCTACTGCCATGCATCTCAGGCTTGCAAATCAAGCTCTCCTTGGCCACCAGGGTGCTATCAGGAGGATCTGACCTGGAGATCTGCTAAGTTTCTGAAGGACCCGTGGAATCAAGGCCAAGGGAGGGAAGGCGTATGCCAGCCTGTAATTCCAGGTCTGAGTCGGTGCATCTAGACCTTCTGATTCCTTCTCTTGGGAAATTGAGAAATATCTTTTTACTTTCCTGTTTTGCCGATTGGCAAATAGGTCTATTTCCGGATTTCTAAAGCACTGTACCAGGTTTTGAAATATCTCGGGATTTCGTTCCCAATCCCCTTGCCTTATTGCCTGACGGCTGAGGAAGTCTGCCTCGGTATTGCTTATCCCTTTTATGTGGATGGCGTAAATGGAGAGAACCTTTCCCTCTGCCCAGTCCAGAATCTCTTTGGATAGTTCCAACAGGGGTCTGGATCTGGTGCCTCCCTGGTGACTCAGGTAGGCTACCACCATGGAGTTGTCGGAGCTTACTTGAACCTCCTTGCCCGTGATGTTTTCCTGAAAGGCTTTTAGGGCTTCCCCTACTGCTTTGAGCTCCCTGTAGTTGGACATCAGACTTAGCGAGTTGTTCCATTGCCCCTGGGTACTTCCTTTCCTAGGTGGGCTCCCCACCCCCAGGAACTGGCATCGGTAGTGACCTTTACCGGACTCCACTGGGCCGAAGGTCTGCCTTCTTTTAGATTCTTGGGAATTGTCCACCACTCCAAGGACAGGACCTGAGGGGTTAGCAGTATCTCCTGATCCAAGGACTCCTTTTTGTCCCATGAGGACAGGAAGAAGAAACGGAGCGTCCTTGAGTGGAGTTGTGCCCAGACTATTGCTGGTATACTTGCTGACATCAGGCCTAGAGTTCTTAATACTTCCCTTCTGGAATGCAACGGGGTCTTTATCAGATCCCCTACTGACAAAGTTAGTTTTGTCACTTTGTCTTCTGGTAAGAAGAGCTTCTGCAGCCTGGTGTCCACAATGTAGCCCAGAAAGGTCTTGACCTGTTCTGGTACGAGGGAGGATTTTTCTGTATTATCCAATCCAGGCTTTCCAGGACTGAAATTGCTTTGTTGGTATGTGACCTGACCAGGGGGGCAGTTTGTCCAGAGATCAATAGATCGTCCAGGTAAGGTATTAGCAATATACCCTGGAGATGTAGAAAGGCTACTACCTCTGCTAGGATTTTTGTAAAAATCCTTGGACTGGCTGTTAGCCCAAATGGGAGGGCTCTGAATTGCCAGTGAAAAATCTCTCCTTTGACTACTACCGCGAACCTCAAGTATGCCTGATGTTCCACGTGAATTGGCACGTGCAGGTAGGCATCCTTGATGTCCAGGGTCGTCATGAAGGCTTCTTTCATGAGGTTTTTGCGTACCGAGTAGATACTGTCCATAGTAAACTTTTTGTATTCCAGATACTTGTTCAGGTTTCTTAAGTTTACTATTAGTCTGTACTTCCCTGATGGTTTGCGAACAACAAATACGTGGGAATAAAATCCTTGGCATTGTTGTTCTTTTGGTACTAGTACCACCACGTGCTGTTGTACCAATTCCTGGATACCTTCCAGGAGGGCAGATTTAAGGCATCCCTGGGGGGATGTGTCAGAGTGATCATAGAGGGGGGCTTTGTCAGAAATTCCAACCGATAACCTTCTCGCAGGATCTGGCAAATGTAGGTGTTGTCCGAATTTTTTTCCCAATGGAGGAACAAAATGGGACAGTCGACCCCCCACTCTGATCTTGGCGTCACTTTGACTCTTTGGTACCAACTTTGGGGGAGGTAAACAGAAGATTATTCCTTTTCTTTCCCCTGCCAAAACCCCAGCGTTTGTTGGGTTCCTTTTTGGTTCTATACTGTGGTTGCCCCTGGGGGCCCTCGAAAAAATCTTTTAATCTCTTCTTTTTGGGGTTTTACTGGAAACTTTTTACCCTTTTCGGATGACCTTGACAACACATCGTCTAGGCCCTGTCCAAACAACAGTGAACCTTGAAAGGGAAGTCCAAAGTTTACCTTTGGATGTTATATCTTCTTCCCAAGCTTTAATCCAGACAGCTCTCCTAGCTGAATGGATTAAAGCTGCCGTTTTAGCTGAAGCTCTTGCGGACTCAATAGCAGCATCTGCGAGATAAGCAACAGCTTTTCCTATGACTGTTAGGGAATCAATAACATCCTCTGAATTGGTTCCCTGGGGTATGTGCTTAGTAAGCTTTTCCACCCAGGAATCTGTATTCCTGGCTACACAGGCTGCCGCTAAGGCTGGACCCATGGCTGATGTGTTAGCCTCCCAGGCCTTCCTAAGAAGGGATTCGGCTCTGCGGTCCATTAGATCTTTAATACTACCTGCGTCCTCGAAGGAGAGGTCAGACAATTTAGTAACTTGAGACAAAGATGCGTCCAATTTAGGGAGCTAAAAAAAAAATGTCTCTTCGTCAGTCTGGTCAAAGGGGAATCTCCTGTTCCAGGTCTTTTGTCTGACAATCCTTCTCTCAGGCTCCTTCCATTCCTGTAAGACTAAGTCTTTAAGGGATTGATGAAGTGGAAACACCTTAGATTCAGATTTTCTCAGCCCCCTATAGACCCTGTCCTGTGCGGAGGTGATTTTAGGGGTTTCTGGGATCTCTTCTGTGGCATAAATTGCCTGTAAGAGTCCATCCAGATCTTCTACAGAGAAGCGGTGTCTCCTTAGTCTAATCTCTTTCTGAGACTGGCTTAAGGATTCTATATCCAACTCCCCCTCTGAGCTGTGACCGGATCTGGCTAGGCTTTCTATCTTGCCCCTTTCTTCCTCTGCTTCCTCTATCTGTTCTAGAGGAGGTGGTTGTGAGGGTGGGAGGAGGGCACTGGGTCCCCCTGTAAAGAGGCTTTCTTGGGAAGATGTGCCTTCTCTCGGGGTAAGCTTCTCTGTGTCAGGACCTTGGGAAGCTGACTGTCCAGCGGCTTCACGGAAAGCTTTAACTGTCGCCAGCATTTCCGTCTGCATAGATACAAGGAACTTTTTCATCATTGCAGAAGCCTCCTTCCCTGCTAAATTATTTATGCATTTATAGCATAAGGCCTTCTGGTGGGACTTGGGGAGTTTATCTCCACAGTTTCCACATCTTTTAGAGGAACTACTCTGTTGCAGCAGGAGGTTGTACTGAGGCCTCCTGGGTACCGCTGGGGGTTTCTGAAAGACAAGAGATATAGTATACATGCATAAACATTGCTTTGTCTTTCCTTAGGACTGCAGGTTTGTACTGGGGAGGGGAAAGGGAAGCGAGCAGTAACGTCCAGTTCCTGTACTGGCTGGTCCCAGGATATCATATCCCTAAGGGCCAGGAACTCTCACTCCCTTTCCTCCTCCCTTACCAAGTGGGTCTTGTACTCACCAGTCCCTGACCTGGAGCTGTCTGCAGTCGCAGTGGCCTTCCCTTCCTCTTGCTCCATGAGGAGGTTGGCCGGGTCCTGGGCTGCGAGTACCGCTAGAGAGGCTGGTACCGTTTAGCTGACCGCTTCACGCCGTGTCCGCGCAGCTCTCCGACGCTGTCTCCCGGCGTCTATCACTTCCTGGTTGAGCGGTGCCCCCCACTTCCTGCGACACGGCTGCTCAGAGTGAGGCTTCCTGCCCTGAAATCCAGAAGTGAAGAGAGCGACCTGACGGCGGTAATTTTGAACTACAGCGATGGCGCGCACTCCCCGTGGCCAGAGCACTGGTTCATCTTGGGGGCGACCTGTGAGAAAGACCGAAGCCTACAGGTTAGTTCAGCCCTCTCCGGCCTCCCTAAAACCTGTCTCAACAGGGGTACCATCAGACCCTCCCCGGTCTATAGGTTTAAAACAAAACAAACATGTCGCTGTGTTCGGGAGAAACACAATCAATACTGGGGATCAAGGGGAAGGGTGGGGCCTTATAACAAGCTGTCAATCGATTGTGTTTCCTGTAGGGAGGAGCCATCATCTCTCAGGTGTGCCGTCCTGGAAGGCAATAGGAGAAAAAGCAACTCTTTCTCCTCAATTATCAATAACCAATAATAATAATAAAACAAACTGTGATAAAAAATAGAATGAATTAATTTGAAAAGTTAAGGATGAATTCCAGTAATAGATATTTTATATATAGTTACATTAGTCCAGCTTGGACGAATAACTATACATATACTATACCTTGTCAATGCCCCTGGAAGCAGGAAATCACCGAAGTAGACACCGCTACTCCAGAGATATTTACTTGCTCCCGTGTCCCACACCAAACGGCTGCTTTGCTATATTCTGAACACAGGTGGTCGGTCGCTAGGCATGGGCACCAGAGAATGCTTTGCTGATTGGATGAGATGACGAGCACAACTTTACTGCCCTGCCACTTCACCTTCTCCAATCAGAGTACGCTTTGCCTTCTCTAAATAGGGCCCACACCGAGCGGCCGACCTGTGTTTAGAATGCAGCAGGGCAGTTAATCGGCACATGATTCAGATGCAAGTGGAGATCACTGGAGTAGTGATGTCTACTTCAGTGATTTCCAGCTTTCAGGCAAGGTATAGTTATTGGACCAAGCTGGACTAATGTAACTATATATAAAATATCTATACCTGGAATACATCTTTAACTTTTCAAAATAATTTCCAGCTTCCAGGGGCATTGGCCAAGTATTGTATATGCATAGTTACATTGGTCCACGATGAACCAATGTAGCTATGTAATAAAATAACCATGCCTGGAATTCATCTTTATATTATTTCATATTCCAAAATAAAGTGCCAGCCCCAGAGCCAAAGTAGAACCGTCAGTGACTTCATAAAATCGATCCCATTTCTTCCTTTGGTGACTTTATGAACGTCTCAAAAACTGTGATGTTGTGAGCTCCCTATATGAGCTGCAAAGCACCCTACAACAATATGTATCTGAAAAACCTACAACATTGTCCTGTACAACAATATAAGATCTTACAAGGGCAGATTCAATACAAGTAGGGCGGCAGGTAGTCTCCAGAGTGACAATAAGTGGTGAGGTATAGGGCGTTCTTGGCAAAAAAAAAAAAAAAAAGACCGTCCAGGAATCCCAAAGTTCACAGTCCAATACATGGCGAAGACAAGGAAACAGCAGGCATCTTGAGGTGCACATCAGCAGCAGTACATATGAGAGAAGCAAGCTCTGGTGAAAAATAGAACACAAAGAAGGCGCTTCTAAGTGCTGTAAAACAAGACTAATTAGTCCAAAAGCAAAAACACTTACAAGAGGTGATGTGAATACAGGCTCATCAAATTACAAAAAGGACACCCAGTAGGAAATTCACCCTAGAATATCCCATTGGCGTATATCCTAGCCGACTAGCAGTGTGGAGCTGCGTGTCAGGCAACCAGGAAGAGCCACCTCACTGCCGGAGCCAGCGTGCAATGTAAGTCCCCGTATATGATGTCAGCGGATACAGGGCAGATGGAAGGCTTATATGGTTTCTAGGGTGGGACTGTGTGTGGGTGCAGAGGCGGCAATGTAAAAGACATATGCTGACTGACAGATACTGATAAGATGAAAAAATAATAAATCATAATGGAAGACAAAAAACAAACAATGGAAGTACCAACTAAATTATAAAAACAAAACAAGCAAGGACATAACTAAGACATGACAAAAACCAACGAGAGATGGTTTATTTGTGTTTAACCACAAGGGCTAATTTAAGTCTCGTTTTACTGCACTTAGAAGCGCCTTCTTTGTGTTCTATTCCAGAATGACAATGCATGCATAGTTATTTAAATTTTGGCACCAATTCCATCCTATAGTGTTTATACCATTCCCTCTGAAATCCATCTCAGGGTTTCCCTCTTCATTCAACAGTCAGTGGGATTTGATCTAGGAGATTTCTTAAAACCATTTGGTGAAAGAAATGGGGGGGGGGGGGGTCTTCGAAGTAATCAATAAGGCTTGCATTTTTTCTCGGGGTGATAGTTTCATCTGCCTTCATTTTATTCGAGAAGTCTTCCCTCAGGTGGTATTCTGCAGCCAGTTTATCTTTATTCACAAAAAGACTACAGGTTAAGACTTTCATTTTCATTATTACTCTTTGACAAAGATGACAATTTCTAGCAGATTTTGGACAGATATTCCAATGGAGTGGAGTGGTAAATGGCTTAATTTTATCTCCTCTAAATAAAAGTATTCTTAACACAAATGTACATTATTTTCCTCTGGTGCCCCTCACCCAAGTTCACTTGTAATCCTTTCTGAAAAGGTTGACTACTTTTAGCTCCTCCAAGGCAGCCTTAACTACCATCCCACTAATTAATCATTTTTTTCTTACATCAGATCATCCAAATTTCTATCATCTACATAGAAAACTTTTAAAAAGCAAACGATTAAAATAAGACCGTTTTTTTAGGCAGTGCTTTGAGCTTAAAAACGTTTATTAACAGAGAAAACACACATCAGCAAATAAAGCGAGAAACAAAAAAAATTACAGACACTTGCAGAATTATCAGCTAGACAATTATATCTCACTTGAAAATATTTGAAATGTAATCCACCATTGCTGGAAAATAAGAAAAATTTGTATAATGAGGACTATGATACACCAGTAAAAATGTATATAGAATCAGCTGCTATCTTTGCACCATAATTAATTGTTTGTTCATTAATTGCTCAACCAACCCTTAACTTATGGCATTTTGCATGATGACTGAAGCCAATATGACCGTAAATGCCATTTTTTCCCCTCATATAGGGTTAGTTATGATTTTATTCTTAGTTATTGAATAAAACAAGGCAGATGTCTCTTTGTTGCATATAAGTTCAACCATAAGGAAATAATGTATTTAGAAGTGGATTTGAGATGCTTATTTCCTCCAGGTATGCTGCAGAGTTTATAAATTGCAAAGGCACAAATTATCACAAGTCAGATAAAAGTGTATATGTGTCATCACAGTTCTTGGAGACTCTTGACAATTGTCTATGCTTTACAGATCTTCAGCAGTCTATCATTTTTCAGAGAGAGAAGAAACATGTTCTCTGGTAGTCAGTAGGCCTTTCTCAAACAACATGGTGGTCAGGGCAAGCTGCACAATGAGAATACAGAGTACTATTTTAAGCCGGTTAACAATTACAAATGCAAAGGAAACAAAGAAACAAGTTCAACAGCATTGATGTATTTTCAGAGAGCAATTGAAAGGCAGTTAGAAGGAATTATATTTCCTCCTCGCTGTCTGTTTGAACCCCTTAAACCCCACACCGGCTCACTTGCATTGCACACGATTACAAGGTGGTTGCAGGAGCCCCATTCAGTGAAATAGGCCATTTTTGGACAGGCAATACTGCCTGCAGAATGCGACAGCAGGGATCATTTCTGCTGCGTCATGATGCAAAGCATTGCATCCTTGGCATGTGTGAACCTTTGTCTGCTGTCTGTGCATGTTTTTTTTTTTAATCGCACACCAACCGCAACTGTAAACTAGGCCTAAGCGTAAGGCAGACCATTTTTACCTGGCTCACCACACAGGAAAAAATAGGATTTTTGTACTCACCGTAAAATCCTTTTCTCTGAGTCCATGGACCGACACAGCATCTCTATTGATAAAGTGGGTATTATCCGTTAATTAGGAGTGACTAGGCAGAAAACTTGTAAAAAGTGTTGCATCACACCTTCTACAGTACCGCCCAGGGGGCGGACCCTCTGGGTATATCACCTCAGTCTGCATCTCGCAGATCAGTTCGTCAAAAAGCAGTACAAACTTAAAAGGAGGGGTGGGTGCTGTGTCGGACCATGGACTCAGAGAAAAGGATTTTACGGTGAGTACAAAAATCCTATTTACTCTTTCGTCCATGGACCGACACAGACTCTCTATTGACAAAGTGGAACGTCCCAAAGCAGTGTCAGAGAAAAAACGAGGGGTGGTAACAGCATAAAAATGAACTTCAACCCAAACACAAAACAGCACTCCTCCAACCGAGGAGCTGCAACTCTAAACAGCCGCTTGCAAAACCTTGCGGCCGAAAGAGGCATCCGAAGATGCAACTACATCAACTTTGTAGAATTTTGTGAAAGTGTGAGCGGACGACCAAGTCGCCGCTTTACATAATTGGTAAACAGACGCTTGATGTCGGAAAGCCCAAGAGGCACCTATTGCCCTGGTCGAATGTGCCGTGACCGGAAAGGGGGGCGCTTGACCCTTTAAGGCGTAAGCCTGGATTACTATCTGTCGGATCCACCTAGAGATGGTGGCCGACGAGACTGCTTGGCCCTTCTTGGGACCAGCCACCGATAAAAAACAGCGAGTCTGACTTCCGGAACAGGGAAGTAGCAGATAGGTATAATCTCAAAGCTCGGACAACGTCCAAGGAATGCAACGCCGACTCCTTAGGATTCAACGGATGAGGACACAAGGATGGAAGTACAATGTCTTCGTTGAGATGAAAAGCCGAAACGACTTTCGGAAGATAATACCCACTTTGTCAATAGAGAGGCTGTGTCGGTCCATGGACGAAAGAGTAATAGGATTTTTTGTACTCACTGTAAAATCCAATTCTCTGAGTTCATGGACCGACACAGCTTTCAATTGACAAGTGAGTATTATCCGTTATTTAGGAGCGACTAGGCAGAAAAAACCTTGTAAAAAGTGTTGCATCACACCTTCTACAGTACCGCCCAGGGGGCAGACCCCCTGGGTATGTCCCCTCACTCTGCATCTCGCAGATCAGATTGTCAAAAAGCAGTACAAACTTAAAAAGGAGGGGTGGGTGCTGTGTCGGGCCATGAACTCAGAGAAAAGGATTTTACGGTGAGTACAAAAAAATCCTACTTACTCTTTCGTTCATGGACCGACACAGCTTCCAATTGACAAGTGGGACGTCCCAAAGCAGTGTTGAAACGAGGGGTGGTAACAGCATAAAGTAAACTTCACCCCAAACACAAAACAGCACTCTTCCAAAGGAGGAGTTGCAACTCTAAACAGCCGCCTGCAAAACTTTCCGGCTGAAAGAGGCATCCGAAGATGCACCTACATCAACCTTGTAGAATTTTGTGAAAGTCGCCGCTTTACATAATTGGGAAACAGACGCTTGATGTCGGAAAGCCCAAGAGACACCTATTGCCCTGGTCGAATGCGCCGTGACAGGAAAGGGGGGCGCTTGACCCTTTAAGGCGTAGGCCTGGATTACTATCTGTCGGATCCATCTAGAGATGGCGGCCGATGAGACTGCTAGGCCCTTCTTGGGACCAGCCACCGAAACAAACAGTGAGTCTGACTTCCGGAACAGGGAAGTAGCAGATAGGTAGCTAGGTAGCTCGGACAACGTCCAAGGAATGCAACGCCGACTCCTTAGGATACGACGGATGAAGACACAAGGATGGAAGTACAATGTCCTCGTTGAGATGAAAAGCCGAAACGACTTTCGGAAGAAAGGAAGGCTGCGACCGCAGCACCACCTTATCCTTGTGGAAGATCAGATAGGGAGCCTTGCAGGACAAGGCTGCCAGCTCAGAAACTCGTCTAAGTGATGTAACAGCCACCAAAAAGACCACTTTCTGAGAAAGTGACAATAAGGGAATATCCCTAATATTCTCAAAAGGTGACTGCTGAAGCACCGAGAGGACCAGGTTCAAGACCCACGGAGGTAGCGGGGGACGGACCGGAGGAGCCACATGTCGAACTCCCTGCACAAATGTACTCACGAGAGAGTGAGCCGCCAGGGGTCGCTGAAAAAAGACAGCCAGGGCAGATATCTGCCCCTTAATAGTACTTAAGGCAAGCCTTTGGTCCACCCCATGCTGTAAAAACTGCAGGATTCTGGAAACCAAATAAGTACCCGGATGCCACTTCATTTTCTGACACATGGAAATGTAGGCCTTCCAAGTGCGATGATAAACCTTCCTAGAGGATGGCTTCCGAGCACTTCTCGTAGTAGAGATTACTGAATCTAACAGGCCCCTGTCTCTCAGTACCTGGTTCTCAATAGCCCTGCCATTAAAGCCAGGAGACTGTAAAGCAGGACGGAGGCCAATCTGGAGCTATCAGAATCCTTGGAATTCTCACTGCCTCTGTTCTGCGAAGCAGATGGGGAAGGAGCCTCATGGGAGGGAAGGCCTAGATTAGCCGATACTGACCCCACAATGTTACCAACGTGTCTGCCCCTGGGTCCTTTGACCTGGCCACAAACCTCAATACCTCCCGATTGAGTCGGGACGCCAAAAGATTTATGTGTGGCATTCCCCTTCTTAAGCAGAGGAGCTGGAACCTATCCGGGTGTAAGGACCCTTCTCCCTGGTCCAGCATTTGGGGACTCAGGTAGTTTGCCTGCCAATACTTCACATCCGGAATGTACACGGCCGACAGTGCCAATACGCTCCTTTCTGCTCACCTCAGGCTGCGAGTGACCTCCGATGCTGCAGCTGAGCTTCTTGTTCCTCCCTGATGATCGACATCTGCCACCGCTGTGGCGTTGTCTGACTGGATCCTGATTGTACGTCTTTGCAGCCTCTGAAACCATCTGAAGAGGCGCCGCCTGAACGTCCGGAGTTCCAGAATCTTGATCGGCAGGCGGGCTCCTGTAAGGCTGGCATCCATCGTGATCACAATCCAATGAACAGGAAGGAATGACCTCCCGGCCAAGAGAGCCGGTGATGTCAGCCACCCTATCAGGGATCTCCTGACTAGGTGGCTTTCCCGGATTAGATAACTCAGAGATGATGGGCATCTGTTCCATCTGGACAGAACCTGATTCTGTAACACTCGAGTGTGATCTTGAGCATATGGAACCGTCTCGAAGGAGGCTACCTCTGAGGAATCCAGAATCAACCCCAGATACACTAGGTGTTGAGTCGGCACCAATACTGACTTTTGCGTGTTTTATACCCAACCACATTCTCGGAGAGTCGGATAGGTTATGGACCCCCTTACCTCTAATTCTGAGCTTGAAGGGGCCCTCAGAAGAAGGTCGTCCTAGTAGCCTATGATAGAGATGCCCCTCTGTCTTAGAAGGGGCAGACACGGGTTGAGATCTGGAACTGGCTTGTAACCTGAGGAGATCACTTCGCAAACCCACTGGTGGGAGATCAGAGATGTCCACTGAGTCGCAAATTTGCGAAGACGTCCCCACACCTGAGAACTGGGTGGCGGCGGATCTTCATGCGGACGCAGATTTGTCCGCAGGCTTGCGGGACCAAGAACGTCTTTGTCCTTGTGCAGGCGTTTTGTCGGCCAGGGGTCTTTTTTCAGTCGCCCTAGGCGGACGAAAAAAACGCTTGCGTGCAGTAAAGGAGGGCCCTTGCCGTGGTCCCTTACCCCTTATGGTTTGAGGAAGCAACGTGCTTTTACCTCCTGTGGAATCCTTGATGATGTCATCTAGAGAGGCTCCAAAAAGTCTGTCGCCCTTAAAGGGCAGATCCAACAGAGCCTTCTTGGAAGCCTGGTCCGCAGACCAGCCCTTTAGCCAGATCAGGCAGCGTATAGGTACCGCATAAACCAAAGCTTTGGACAGCAAGGGGATAGTGTCCATGTCTGACTCGGAGACAAACTTAAGGCCTTGTACCAACTGGTCGGCCAAAGTTATCCCATTAGGAGGAGCATCTCGCTCCTTTAACCCCTGGAGCAGCAATTTTGCCCACTCATTAAGTGTCTGAGACACTAAGGCCCCCGCCAATGCCGGGCGCACCGCTGAGCCTACTACTGTGTATAGGTAGCGAGTGAGTGCTTCAGCTTTTTTTATCCACAGGGTCCTTGAAAACAGGAACCCCTTCCACTGGAATTGTGGTAGCTTTAAGTCTGGACGCCGAAGAGTCCACTATTGGGGGAGAGGTCCATTTCTTCAGAAAACTCTCCTCAAAGGCGTACCGTACCGCAAGATTCCTTGGAGGCGTAAAAACCCTTAAAGGGTTCTCCCACCCCTTGTATAAGAGCTTATCAAAATAAGACACACAAGGAAACACCTTAGTAGTGCGGGTAGGTTTACGGAACCCAAAGGCGATCGGAGTCTCTGCTGCATTCTCCAATTTAGCGTATCCCGCACTGCAGTAATAAGGTCAGATACCAAAGCCCTTTCACGTACTGACCTGGACTTGGAGTCATTCTCACTGTCCGCTTGATCCTGGTCTGCAGTCACTGATGCATCAGAATCCAGGTCATGAGCCACAGCTGGGCCTGGTTCTGCATCAGAATAATCCCCGGAATATTGCCGGGGACGGGAGCGTTTCCTACCCCCCGTGTTCCAGTGTGCTGCTTCCACCCTGGCAGCAAAAGACTCTAGGATTGCCGACATAGCGTCCATAGGAACCTCAGGGGCACTAGCCACCAAATCAGGTGTTTTAGGGGAAAAAACGTCTGCTTCAGACGCCATGCTGACCCACGCACTGACACCCACAGGGCTCCAGGCAAGGTATCAATAGGCCACCCTCCTAGCTAATACAGAGATGCAGGGTCTCCCGGAGGATTCACCACCCTCAGAACGGTACTGCTATGCTGCCATGTGCTGCGCCTGTGATGCTATCCCACCGCTGTCTGTGTCAGTCTGATTCTTATCAGTGTCTTCTGGGAAAATTTGCGCTAGAGAATGCACCCTAGAGGCCGGAGACTACTGCAAAATGGCCGCCAATCGGCTGTATATACCAATGTGGGCTCTAAGAAAATGGCCGCCGAGCCTGAATAAAGAGGCAAAAATGGCCGCGTACCACAACAAAATGGCCGACGAGCGGCAGTATATACATACATGCGAGAATCCTAAGAAACATGGCCGCCGAACAGTCGGTAGAGGCCAACGCGGGCGCGGACTACAAGAAAATGGCCGCCGGGCGGCGATTTAAAGATATTGGCGTGAAACTACAAGAAAATGGCCGCCGGACATTCACTAGAGGCCGAAACAGGCATGGACCATCGCAAAATGGCCGCCAACAGCATGGAGGGAGAAGCGCACACGCACACACACACACGTAAGCAATTACATTCTTTTTAAATGACAAACACAGCGCAGCCCCGCTCCAGATGGAGCCCCCCTATGGTGACCAGTACCCAGCAACCTTAGCTCAGAGCCCAGGGAGGAGGGAAGGCAGGGAGAGAGGAAAGGGGTCATAACCACTTACTTGATCTCTCCGGGAATGCTCAGCCAATGTCACCCTGCCGAAGCGGGGGAGCTACTTACCCTTGCGTGTCTCATGCTGGAAGACATTCCGGACAGATCATCATCCGCGCACGGAGGTGACTCTCGGCCAGGCATGCTGTGATTGGACCCTAGGGGACGATCATATGCATGCCCTGGAGCGTTAGCTCACCGGACAGGCTGCTGCGACTCAGCCGTAGGGTCAGCCGAAGCTGAGTGGTCGATGCAAGCCTAGGAGCGTAAGCTCACCGGACAGGCTACTGCGATTCGGCCATAAGGTCAGCCGAAGCTGAGTGGTCCAATGCAGGCCCTGGAGCGTAGGCTCACCGGCCACCCGTAGAGCGACGGGTATGTCGTGGAAAACCCAGCGCGTAAGCTAGGGTCGGCACACGCTCGATGGCCGAAACTGGGGGGACTACAAGGATCGAGGACCCAGCCTGTCACCCAGTCGGCAGTTGATCGAAGATCGCAGGAACCAAAAAAGCAAATTGTAGAAGAAAAAAAAAGGGAGCCATGTCCTACTCCTTGCTAGACAGAAAAAAATCTGATCTGCGAGATGCAGAGTGAGGGGATATACCCGGGGGGGTCCGCTCCCTTGGCGGTACCGTAGGTGGTGTGATGCAACACTTTTTACAAGTTTTTTCTGCCTAGTCACTCCTAAATAACGGATAATACCCACTTGTGAATTGGAAGCTGTGTCGGTCCATGAACGAAAGAGCAAAGACGTGTTTTTAAAAAAACAAACATGTTATACTTACCTGCTCTGCACAGTGGTTTTGCGCAGTGGTTGAGCAGCCCCAATCCCTCTCTTCTTGGGTCCCTCACCAGCGCTCCTGGCCCCTCCCTCCTGCCGAGTGCTTCCGAGCCGCTGCTCTGTGTGTCCATTCACACACAGCCGCGTCTCTGCCCTGTCCCCCGCTCTCACCTTATTGCCTGTGATTAACAGTAGCGAGAGCCAATGACTCACTCTAATGTCTCAGCAAATGAGGAGGGAGAGATCCAGGACAGCCGAGGTTCTCATGCACATCAATGGATCAAGATGGGGCTCAGACAGGTATTAAGGGGGCTGCTGCTGCTCACAGGTGTTTTCTTTTACTTTGAGCCTTTACAACCACGTTAAAGTGTTAATAAACCCAAAACAGTTTCTGTGTACATTTCTGTGTACAAATTCTGCACTATAGTTGTGTGCGGAATCTTGTTATCAATCTGTTACTTTCTTGCAAATACCTAGTTGATCCTGCCACTTCCATACACTGTGTTGTGAGCATGCCCTGGCTGCTGCCTAATTCTTCCTCTTGAAGCTGTCCCACGTGACTCTGTCACTTGTATGGCAGATCCAACTGTCTGATCATCGGTTCCCTTCCCTCTTCTAGCTGCTGCATAACACGTTCTGTGAGCCTCCTCACAAGCCCATGGAATGTGATGCAATATAATGTTGGGTGAGCTATCAGAGGAGAGAAATCCTTCATTAATCATCGCTGATTGAGACACGATTGTGTGGCGGATTTTTCTCCTGTGGTACAGCAGCCTGTCCGATACAAGGCGGTCTAAGGACCAGCTTTTATCGAACAAGCATGCTGGAAAACCAGCATCTGATCAGCGATTGCAGGGGGCATATATGCTGGATTTTTGTTTCTTTTTAAAATACTAATGGCGCTGATCCGTGATTTATAGTGGAACTGCGACAGTGCAGCAGGCACACTGGGTGGGAACTGAGTAACTGACACTGACATCACCAGTAACACTAATACAGTGAACAGTGATAATACTATGCACTGTCATGGTACTAATGACACTAGCCAGGTCAGTTTTTGATAGTAAAGCAGGGAGACTTGCAGGAACACCAGGTATTTTACACAAAGGAAATGATAAAAAAGAGAACATGATACTTTTTCATACAAAAAACATGGTCCAGCAGGCACATATCAGGAATATAAAATGGTGGGTTTACATATTTTTTAAACATAATATTGCAATGTGATCTGGAGAATACTAATTACTATTATTATAATTTATTATCATCTTCCCAGGTGAATAATTTAACATGGTCTTACTGGGTTTAATCACACGTTAACAGTAAAATGAGCCCTGCCCAATTCCACCCAAAGAAATATTCATTTTTGGTACAATCTCTAAATTAGGCTTTCCAAAAATGTAAAGTGTAACTAAAGGAAAAACTTTTTTTCTGTTTTGGATAGAGTGGAAAGAGATTAGAAAACTTGTCAGTTTTCATTGCTCTCTTTGTCCATGTTAGGGAGATGCTCCCTCTCTATTTGTCCTGTTTACTGTTATCGAAAATGAAAGCAAAAGAAAATCCCAAATCCTGGGTTAAAACCAGAACAGAAGTAAGAGGAAATCTTCCAATGGGGACACTAGGTTCGTGTGATACCCCTGGATTCCCTCATTTCCTCTCACTTCCTGTTTTGGCTGTGGGACAGGAAGTCAAGGGAAATCTTGACTATGGGACATAGACCGCAAAAAAAAAAAAAAAAACACTTACAGTGGTTATAACCCACTCTATCCACAAAGAAAAAAGGTTTTGCCTTTAATTCTAAATGAAGACTTGTAATATTTTACTGGACTAGATCAAATGCAACACCTGCATCAAGTTATCCTTTCAGAGCCCCAATTTTATTTGCAACACCAACACTCTAAGCATCACTAACAGATGTTAAAGTTGCAGTGGTGCAGAGTTTAGATAAAATTTACAAAACAACAAAATCTTGCGGCTTATAGCTTTACTTGTCACCTATTGCATGTAATTCGAAGATTCTCTCTTTGGAGTTTAATGCCGCGTACACACGCTCGGAATTTCCGATGGAAAAAGTCAGACGGAATTTTTTCACCGGATTTTCCGACTGTGTGTATGCCCCATCTGACTTTTTCCGTCGGAAATTATGACGGAATTAGATAAAGAACGTTCTCTTTTTTCCCGATGAAATTTTTTGGGGAATTTCCGTTCGTCTGGAAGCAGTTCCGACGGACTAAAAACCACGCATGCTCAGAAACAATTTGACGCATGCTCGGAAGCATAGACCTTCATTTTCTCGGCTCGTCGTAGTGTTTTACGTCACAGCGTTCTTGACGGTCGGATTTTAGTGTGACCGTGTGTATGCAAGACAGCTTGAGTGGAATTCCGTCGGAAAAACCTGTCGGAGTTTATTCCGACAGAAATTCCACTCGTGTGTACAAGGCATTAGAGTCCTACTGCAAAATAACTCATCTGCACAATTGCACGATTAGGATTAACTCCTTTTTCCTGGCAGCTGGTCACTTACAGCAGCAGGAGCGTATAAGCTATTCTGAGTTGTGCAAGGCTAGTAGAGGAACAATGTTGTAAATGAATTATCTGTAATATTTCAGGAGGATTTTAAAATGTCCTTGACACCAACATCTGCTTAAAAATTATATAGGGGGATCACAAATTTACATAACCACCATGAACACTCAATTTTTAAACACAAAAACATGATCTACCTGGTCATCGATAGCTTCACAGGGAAGGTCGTCAACATTCACGTAATTTGGGTAGGAACGCAGAAGATAATCTATGGCATCCACATGCTGAATCAGAATGAATAGGAAGAATGGGAAGTTTATTAGATACAGATAAAGAATCTGCACATATTGAATAATAAAAAATAAAAATTGCTTGACTATTCCCACATACAGGGCTCTAGAATTAATTTTAAATTGTACTGTAGGGGTTTAACTTCAGCTTGGCAGCAAAAGTAATTCATAAACCAACTTCCACAAGCACAAAGTTTATTCATTCAACATCCAGTTCCTAAAATGTTTCAGATTTTGGTATGATCTTTGTACTTATTTTTTTACCATTATTGCATATTTTCTCATCTGTATCATATAGATTGGAAATTACAGTTTATTCAACCAAAGCTCTTATTGCCAGATTTACATTCTTTGTTTGTAGTAGTATAACAAAAAACTAGTACTTTGTAAACCCGGCCTTACTATTAGGTGCAACTCACAAGGAGTAGTGGATTTTTCAGTTACAAAAAGTGTACGTTTAACACAACTTTCCAATTGAGCATTCACTTAGAAGTGATCAAAGTGTGCTTATGCTACAGTAGATGTGAAAAGTGAGGGATCAGCCCAGAACTACACGGGGGGAGCTTGTGAATGATCTCAAGGCAGTTGAAACCACAGTCACCAAACAAACCACTGCTAAAACAATATGGCAGCCATGGATTGAAATCCTGCAGCACCAGCAAGGTCCTCCTCAAGAAGGCACATGTACAGGCCAGTCTTAAGTTTACCAGTGAGCATCTAAATGGTTCAGAGATTGATTGGGAGAAATTGTTGTGGTCAGATAAAACCAAAATTGAGCTCTTTGGCATTAACTCAACTCGCTGTGTTTGGAGGAAGAAAAATGCTGACTATGACCCTAAGAACACCATGCCTACAATCAAGCATGGAGGTGGAAACATTATGCTTTGGGGTGGTTTCTCTGCCAAGGCATAGGCTGACTTTGCCGCATTGAGGGGGCCAATAGATGGGGCCATGTATTGTAAAATCTTGGACAAGAACCTTCTTCTCTCAGCCAAAACACTAAAGATGGGCCGTGGATGGGTCTTCCAGCATGACAAGGACCCAAAACATACTGCCAAGTCAGCAAATGAGTAGCTCAAGAAGATGCACATTAAGGACATGGAGTGGCCTAAGCCAGTCTCCAGACCTTAATTCGGGAGCTGAAACTTCGAGTTGCCAAGCAACAGTCAAGAAACCTTAAGAATTTAGAGAACATCTGTAAAAAGAGTGGACCAAAATCCCTCCTGAGATGTGTGCAAACCTGGTAACCAACTGCAAGAAACATCTTACCTCTGTGCTTGCCAACAAGAGTTTCTCCAAGTACCAAGTCATTTTTTGCTTGGAGATTAAATACTTATTTTACTCACTTAACTGCAACTCAATTTATAACATTTGTATCGTGTTTTTTCTGGATTTTTGGTTGATGTCTATCATTTAACCCTTTCGCTGCCAGGTCATGTACTCCAGGTTTAAACTCAGGTGGCCAGACCATTTTTGCAATTTTTCCATTGCTTTTTTTATTTTTCACTTACAGCTTTTAGAGTTTGTAAAAGACCCCCAAAACCACATATTTTCTGAAGGCACACGACCAGTAGAATAAAAGGAAAGTGCTACTGATTTTTAGGGCCCCATGATATTTGCGCAAATGTTTCTCAATACAATAGTTTTGCTAAAATACACAAAAATCACTATTAGCAGATACAAACGCAGCAAATGTTACAAAATTCCTGCTAAATTCCTACTAAATATAAACGTTTAACCTGTATTAATTAACAAGTATTTGTAAATTTTAAATTGCGCCTTGTGAAATTAATGCAAAATTTTAAATACAGTAAAACCTTGGTTTAAGAGTAACTTGGTTTGAGAGCGTTTTGCAAGGCAAGCAAAATATTTTACTTGATATACAAGCGATGTCTTGATATATGAGTAGCGTCATGTCACAACTGAGTATAAAATAGAAGAGAGGCGCCTCTATGTGTAGCAATATGGTTCGATTTAATGAAGGTACAACATTTAGAAACTCACATGGTTGATTAAAACAGGCACATCTAAGGGATATACAAGTGCTTTGGATTACAAGCATGCTTCCGGAACGAATTATGCTTGCAATCCAAGGTTTTACTTTAAGTACATTTCTATAAAAATCTGGAGGTTTTCATTCTTCACTTATAGCTTTCAGAGATTGTAAAAGACCATATATTTTCTGAAAGCACATAACCAGTAGAATAAAAAGAAGGTGCTACTGATTTTTTAGAGCCCCATGATATTTGTGCAAATCAATATTTTCACAAAAAATACACTAAAATCATTATTAGCAAGTATAAACATAGTAAGTGTTACAAAATTCCTGCTAAATTCCTACTACATATAAAAGTTTAACCTATATTCAGTTAATATATAACAAATAAATAGTTATAAATAGAAATTTCACTTTTATGCGAAATGGTAAAAAAAAACAAAAAACAACAACATACGAAAAACTGTAATTGACCACATTTTTTAAAAACATCTGGAGGTTTTAATTTTTTACTTACAGCTTTCAGAGATTGTAAAGGCCCCATGATATTTGCGCAAATTTTTCCCCGGCGGCGGGGGAAAGCCGAAAATTGCATCAAGCCACAGGGCATTGGTGCTGGCGGAGGTGGGGGAGCGGCTAGTGTTGGGGGTGAAAGATGTGCTGGAGAGGGGATGTCAGTGGCAGAGAAAAGGGGGGGCCCTTTTAGCGGCAAGGGCAGCAGGTTGGGTAGAGAGACAGAGCAGTAGGAGACAGGTGGGCACACATGGGGGGGGTCACATTTTAGGTGAATAGCTTTGATCAGCGGATTGTAATCTGCTGTTTAGAGCTAAAGGATTATTTAGTAAAGTCTGCTTAACAATTCTGCTATAAGTTCCTGTTCATTGAAGTGACCATGAGCTTACAGAGGAGGAATATAGGTCTGTACGGCATACGGACCTAGCCAGCTGGAAGCAGGGTTAAAATAAACCTATGATAAAATTATAGACTCTTCATTTCTTTGTAATTGGGAAACTTACAAAATCTGCAGGGGATCAAATAATTATTTTCCCCACTTTATACTGGCACAACCATTCTCCGGGACAAGAGAGCATTTAGGGAATTCTGCAAATTTGACTTCGGGCAAGTTTTGATTGATTTAAGAAAAGAGAGGTGAATGGCCAGAGTTTTAAACACTATTTTTTACCCCTTTAAAAACACACAGAGGTCTGAGCCATTTGATAGCCAGGCAGAGGTAAACTGTAGCAAACGCGCAACCCCCCACTCCTACAGATGAAGGCACCCCTTATAAGCTGCAGCCTGGGCAGAGTGTGAGGTGCACTGAATTTAGTCAGGTAGGTTATTTCTTGCATGCCTGAGATAGCACTAAAATCTAATGCAAGGGGGGACGTGTCCAATATGGCGGTGTGAGCAGACGTGCTTCCCAGAGCTCTGCTGGAAAAGAATCCGAAACTACTCTCCTGCCTGGATTGCAACACCCTGAGTGAGGTAAACTAACCTATGCCTTCCAAATCCTCCAACGGACCGAAGGGAGTAAAAAGACTCCGGTTCCTCCCGTGTGCGCCTGATACTAACGGACCTACACTGCGAGGAGCAGGAAGCTCGGGAGAACGATCCAATATGGCCACCCAGACTACTTTTGTGGAGGATCTCCTGCTCACCATGCTTCCAGTGGCCCAACTCTCTCCATACTTCACGGTGGAACGGGCGCACAGAGTGCCACCTCAGCGGGTCCTCTCGGGCTTCCCTCCTCGCACGATGATCATACGCCTACTAAACTTCAGGGACTGGGACAAGCTCCTAAGTGCTGCGCGGGCGGTGAGAGAGATCTATCAGAACACCAAACTGCTCCTGTTCCCGGACTACACCGTGGAGACCCAGAAGCAGCACAGGTCATTTGACATGGTCAAGACAGCCCTGAGATCCCGGCGAGCCAGAGTGGTCGATGGTGAGGCGGTTCGGTTCTTCACCAGCCCCCGGGAGGCTGCCTTGTGGCTGGAGTCGCTACCGCCCCTGAAATGAGTGGGCCTAGCTCCTTTATTACCCGATTGCTAATGTTCTCTACGGGGTCCCTGTCTACGGCTCTGGACGGTGAGGAAAGTGACATGTCTACTCAGTATTCCAGGTGAGCCTTGATGTGTGGGGACGGTTTCCTGAGGCAGGATGGTTTGCAAGTTCTGTGTCATACATGCCTGTTTGTTCTACCATTTTTGGGCACACGGCTGTAACGAGCGACTTGCCTCAGGCCTCTATTGGGTCCGTACCCTATTATGGCTCCTGTCAAACTATTCCAGGTTATCACCATGCAACTGACTGTTAAAGTTTCTGCCCCTGAATTGTCCATACATACATACCACGCTCTGACTGGCGTGAGGTTTACCCTTTTTTTTCATTTTTTCTGTTTCATATCTCACTACCAGACTTCTAGCATCTCCCAAGTGGAGGTTATAGTGTGCCCTCTTTCCAACCGAGGTTGCGGCCACCCCTTTGTGTGTGTGTTGAGGACGGGTGCCTGGTTATCTCTCGCTGACTGGCGCACGCCTCCCAGAGTGAGTTATTCTAATGACTGGGTTAGGGGGAAACATGCATGATCCCAGTTTGGGGGATCTGTGGGGTCGGGGGAGCAATCAGCCGTTGCTGATCTTTGTTGGTTTGATTATACCCTTAAACTTCACGGTTTCTCATCACAGTATTTATTCATGTCTTTGAGTATGATATTCTATGGTTATGTAACAGGTATCTTTCGCCCATATGGTGCTGCCGGTGTGGGATGGTCTTCTGCCCGGGCAAATTTTGGGTCCCATAAGGCAGGGGAGTGCTGCGATGCTACCAGGGGCACATACATTGTTATTCGTGACCCCTATGGCTAGTTTCAGTGCTCTCCTGGAACGTCCGGGGACTAAATTCAGCTGTAAAGCGCTCCCTTGTTTTACAGGAGACTCACCTTGTGGGCTCTAGAGTCTTAGCCCTTAAAAAGGCATGGGTGGGCTGGCATTATCACGCTACCTACTCTAGGGGGGTGAGCATACTTGTCCACAGATCCCTCCCATTCCAACTACAAAATGTCAGGACAGACCCGGGCGGAAGATAGGTCATACTGCATGCTATTATTGCAAATGTGGAATATATGCTGGTGGGTCTCTACCTGCCCCCATCTGCTGATTCTTCCCTCCTGCATGACATTATGCAACATGTCATACAGTATGGAACACAAAATGTTATGCTGTTGGGGGACTTTCATTTGGCTCTGTGTGGGGAGATGGACAGGCTCCACCCATCCACTCGAAGGTCTCCTGATCTCCTGCAGTGGGCTGATACTTTTGAGCTCACGGACGCCTGGCAGCATTATCACCTGTCAGACAGGGGGTATATATGTCACTCCTCCACGTTTTGGACCCTCTCCCGCATTGACTTGGGCTTTGTTTCCCGGTCGTTGCTGCAGGGGGTGTCGAAAGTGCAAATCCTCTCCAGAGGCATTTCAGATCATGCCCCCCTCATGGCAACCATATTAGGGGGGCCTCCCATTGGACAGAAAATATGGAGACTGTCTGGTCACTGGATCACGGACCCAAAGGTACAGGAGGATATGCCGGAGGCGATATGTAATTATTGGTTGGCAAATACTGATTCAGCAGATTCCTTGAAACTCTGGGACACCTTTAAGGGGTGGTTGAGGGGGGAATATATTTCCTGCATTGCTAGCAGCCAGAAGCAGTCTGTGCAGTTGCTGTAAGAGCTGAAGAGAGAGCTTAGTGTCAAGGAGGCTAGTTTTGTGGCAGCTCCGACTCCCCTTAATTATGGTTCATGGCAGTATGCGCTCAAGGCGGTGGAACTGCATAGAGTGGACATGACTAAAAAGTCCATGCTCAATACAGCCCAGCGGGTGTTCGAATATGGTGACAAAAACAGTAAGCTGTTGGCGTGGTTGTCCCGAGGGCATTCTTCTAGTACCCATGTTGGGAGGATCAGGGATGAGCTGGGGAACCTCCTTACTAGTCCAGATGAAATCAATGACGGGTTCAAGCGGTACTATGGCTCCCTATACTCCACTAAGGTAGATTATGATACGCTGGAACTTGAGACCTACTTAGCCGGGGTGGACTTCCCTACTCTGTCCCAAGAAACTAGCGCTCAGTTAGACCGGGATATAACATTGGAGGAGGTCCAGCTTTCTATGGCCCAATTACAGCCTGGCAAGACTCCTGGGGCCGATGGAATTCCTGTGGAATTCTATTCCACGTATCAGGAGCTTCTTGCCCCCAGGCTCACCAAGTTGTTTGCTCAATTCACCCAGATAGGATCCCTGCCAGAATCTGTGTCTGAGGCTATTATTGTGTTGGTGCCCAAGCCGGGTAAGGACCCTGAGGACTGTGCCTCATATCGCCCAATTTCCTTAACGTTGACGCGAAGCTATTGGCCAAGGTTTTGGCCAACTGCCTAGCACAGATCCTGGAAGAGCTCATCCACTTTGATCAGACGGGGTTCATGCCGGGTAAGGGCACTGATATCAATCTAAGAAGGCTTTACCTCAACATGTCTACTGCCCACGACAACGGGGGAACCAGAGTCATAGCCTCTTTAGATGCTGAAAAGGCATTTGACTCCGTTGAGTGGGGTTACCTTTGGGAGGTGCTGGGCAGATATGGGTTTGGCCCTCAATTTCTACTCTGGTTGAAAATGCTCTATCAGGCCCCTAAGGCATGTATAAGGACCAACGGTAGGGTCTCAGATGGGTTCCCGCTGCAGCGGGGTACGCGCCAGGGGTGCCCCCTCTATCCCTCCCTTTTTGCCTTGGCGTTAGAACCACTGGCCATATTTCTTAGGGCCTCCCAGCAGGTGGAAGGAATACAGATTGGCTCCCTGGAGGAAAAAAAAAGTGTCACTATACGCCGATGACTGAAAAAAAGAGAGATTCGCCCTTGGGACTTTGAGTGAGGTGAGCACTGTTAGGCCAATAAAAAAAAATCGCAAGAATAATTGCAGTGTATATTTATTCAGGTAAAAAGCAGTACATACATTAATGTCATGAACATGGGCCAATTCATACAAAATACAAGACCAATATAAATTAGGTAAAATGATATTACGAGTATCTGACAGTAATTATGTAAACACATAGGCATCAAAAGTAACCCGACGCGTTTCGCGAGGCTTGGCTCGCTCTTCAGGGGTGGATGCACGTAGTGTACCTAAAATGAGAGTGATATAGTATAAAGCATGATATGAAGGCACAGGGGGGGGGGCCTTGAATATGGAAAACCCCATACTCACCACTGGACATTGAGCTTCACCCCCGCTGTCTTTTGGCAATGTCTTGACGTAGATTCAAGACAACTGGAAATCCGGGTAAAGTGAACCTGAGGCTTCCAGAACCCAATTGGGTTCATACAGTGTATTCACCTTTACTACCCGACTTACTGTACCTTGTTTAAATAATCCTACACTACTCTGTATCTACTACTACTTGTATAATAGTTTGTACCATGCTTATTTTTCTCAATAAAATGAAATTCTGGACCGTGAAAAAAAAAAATCTAATGCAAGGACCAGGTGCATGGGAAGCCTGGCTCCCTTTCTCCTGGTTTTGGCCATTGCTAGATTGAAGGCATTTCTCTGTAGGGTAGTCACAGTTTAGCGTGGGGAAATAAATTAATCGTGTCTGAGAAGGAGAGTGCAGCAAACAGTGCGGATCATCCGGTTTTACCAAGGTTCCACTGATCCAGATGCACTGCTTCTATTGTTAATTTTAAAAAGTTGATTGAAGAATCTGAAGAGAAAATACTGGGTGGTTGTGGAAGGCGGGACCCAGAGGAGCACAACCAGGATCCACAGGAAGCTAGAGCCGAGATTCCCCAGGGCGCGGAGTCTAAGACCCAGCAGGACTTCACCAGAGCCTCTAGTGGTGAGGATGTTACGCTGCAGCTAGGTCCAGGTCGCGACCCCTAGAGTCTCCTAGCTCACGCCTCGTAGAGAAAGGAGGAAAGAGGGGAAGCAGCAGCACAGGATACAAGAATAGTGAGGGGAAAGGCCAAGGTCAGGGCAACAGACAAGGATAAACGAAGGACAAGCCGAAGGTCACAAGCAGACAGGGATAGTCGGGAACAAGCCAATATCGGTAACACAGAGACAGACGTAGCACACGGCAGGCAGGAACCCAAACACGCAATGCTTAACAAACACGTTGATCAGCAATGCAGACTTGCAGTGCACAGGTTAATATAGTGTTCTGTGATAGGGCCTGGGGTGGAGTCAGGCTGGGAGGAGATTATAAAAGGCAGCCAGGTGAGAGAGAGTCTGGCCTCTAAGTTGAAATCATGGGAAAGAAGGTAAGCTGACAAACACTACTGCATATCCATGACAGTACCCTCCCTCTTATGGGCCCTCCCACGCCTGGGCCCAGGCTTAAAAGGGAAATCTCAGATGAAACCTCAACAGATGAGGTGCAACGATCTCAGATGCAGCGATTCTAAGACACCTCCTCAGGACCAAAATCTCTCCAATGCACAAGGTACTGAAGAATACCCCTGCAGAGACGAGAATCCAGAACTTGTCTAACCTCGTACTTTAGATTATCCTCAGAGACCAGAACCGAGGTAGGGAGATGACGAGAAGATTTATTGAGGACCAAAGGCTCTCTAGGAATAAGCAAGGGCACGAGAGGATCAACAGGAATCTGAGGAGGGTCCCCCAGACCCTTAAAGATGAACTGGTCATCTAGCACAGGACCATCAGACTGGGCAGATGTCAGTGGAACCCTGAAGTCAGGTTGGTTAGAAGGTGACATGTCACAGGAGTCAAGCTGAATAGCTGAAAGACAAGCAGAATGTCCTGAATAAGAAAAAGTAGGAGGCTCACTGGACATAGGCTGGACTGGCATAACTAGTAAAGAGGCCGAGTGAATAGAGTCAGGTGTAGCGACTACCTGAATCGCATCACAAGACGTAGCGACTGCAGAACTTGTAGACAAGCTTGCCTGGCTGTGCGTCCAAGGGTGATTAGGGACAGACAAATGTAAATGGTTATGTAACCTGGAATGAATGACCGGCTCAGGTTCACAGGGGGCAACCTTGGGTAGGCAGGACGAGGAACAGGAGGAACCCCAAGCCAGGATCTGTCCAGTCCACGTGAGGAGAATGGAGCCGTAACCATGGGAGACCCAAAATTATAGGAGTTGAGGCCTTGGGCAAGATAAGGAAGGATGGTGGTGTGTCCCTACCGACATCTTAACAGGGAGGGTCTGGAAGCGAATAGGTCCCCCTGGGAGAACAGTACCATCAAATCGCCAAGACCACCAATGGCATGGTGAGGGGCAAAAGAGTAAGTCTCATGGACGATGCGATTTCCCAGTCCATGAAATTACCAGCGGCTCCGGAATCCAGATATGCTGAGACCGAATGAGAAGAAGCACCAACATGAAGGAACACAGAAAGCAGAAGACGAGAAGGGTAAGGTGATATTTCTGGGTCCAATACCCCACTTTCCAGATGAAGTGGACCCGAACGTTTTTCTGGACAAAGAGAGCAAGTGTCACAAAAATGACCTTTGCCTCCACAGTAGAGACACAGACCAAGAGTTCTGCGCCTAGCACGTTCCTCTGGGATAGCCTGGTCCGATCCAGCTGCATGGGTTCCTCAGCTGGTAGGAGATGCTCTACGGGTCGAAGAGAGGGGAGCTCAGGCCGACTAAGAACCAAGGAGTGCTGGCGTTGCTTTTCTAAGGCCCTCTCCTGAAAGCGAATATCGATCTGGTTACACAAGGAGATAACGCCGGCCAGATCAGTGGGGATGCTTCTTCCTACTAATTCATCCTTCACTCTATCAGAGAGGCCAAGCAAAAAGGTTGCGACTAAGGCCTCATTGTTCCAGCTCAACTCAGCCGACAGTATGCGGAAATGAAGGGCATACTGTTCCACTGAAGCAGACTCTTGGCGGAGACGTAGAAGGGCGCTGGGCGCTGAAAAGACACGAGCCGGTTCTTCAAAGATATTCCGAAAAAGTTTCAAGGAGCCAGACAGGCTAGAAACCACCCGATCATTCAGTTCCCACAGAGGGGCTGCCCAGGCTAAAGCTTCACCGGAGAGGAGGGAAATTATATAGGCTACCTTTGCCCTATCAGACAGAAAGTTTTGAGGCTGAAGCTCAAAATGAATCGTGCATTGACTAAGGAACCCTCTGCAGGCCTTGGAGTCCCCAGAGAAAAGGAACGGAGCTGGCAGTTGTAGTGAATGTGTGGCTGCGACTGCGACCGGAATAGGTGCAGCCGCTGGTAGTGGTTGAGGTTGTTGAACCGGGGGTCCTAATGAAGCCTGAACCTGTTCAAAACGGGAGGCCAAATTCTGAAGGAATCACATGACCTGGGTCTGATTAGATTCCTGGGTCTTAAGTCTGCGGACTATGCCCTGCAATGGATCATCTGCAAGGAGCGGCAAATCAGCCGGGTCCATGGCTGATCAAACTGTCAGGTCACCTGTGGCCAGATGACAGATGCACACCGTAGGGGGTCAGGAGTGCACCACAAGGTAGTGAATCCTATGGCTGACTGCTGCGGATAGGATACTGGGTGGTTGTGGAAAGCGGGACCAGAGGAGCACAACCGGGATCCACAGGAAGCTAGAACCGAGATTCCCCAGGGTGCGGAGTCTAAGACCCAGCAGGTCTTCACCAGAGCCTCTAGTGGTGAGGATGTTACGCTGCAGCTAGGTCCAGGTCGCGGCCCCTAGAGTCTCCTAGCTCACGCCTTGTAGGGTAAGGAGGAAAGAGGGTAAGGAGGAAAGAGGGGAAGCAGCAGCACAGGATACAAGAATAGTGAGGGGAAAGGCCAAGGTCAGGGCAACAAGCAGACAAGGATAAACGAAGGACAAGCCGAAGGTCAAGGTCACAAGCAGGCAGGGATAGTCAGGAACAAGCCAATATCGGTAACACAGAGAAAGACATAGCACACGGCAGGCAGGAACCCAAACACACAATGCTTAACAAACACGTTGATCTGCAATGCAGACTTGCAGTGCACAGGTTAATAGTGTTCTGTGATAGGGCCTGGGGTGGAGTCAGGCTGGGAGGAGATTATAAAGGCAGCCAGGTGAGAGAGAGTCTGGCCTCTAAGATGAACACATGGGAAGGAAGGTAAGCTGACAGACAAACACTACTGCATATCCATGACAGCATACTCCTCTATCGTGTGTACTTGTCTCAAGTGACATTTCTGTCTGCTGGATTCCTCTGCTATCAACATACACTTCTAAAAAAAAATAAAAAAAAAATGGAAAAGGAAAGGGAGCTCCAGCTGATTGACAGCCCCAGCTCTATTTCTGTGTGCAAGGGGGGTGTCCCTTACCATCAATCAGCTCACAGAGCTCTCCCCACTGAGCTCTGCAGACTAATTTCAGCTCTCCACCCTCTTTTTCTGACAGTTCAGACAAGCTCTAATAATTCTAGACTTTGATCAACTGTAGAGGAGAGAACACCACAGATAAACAGATACAACTGATGTAGAAGGATTTGTTTCATTTCTGTGTATCACCTGAGGCCAGTCACTTCACTGGGTATACAGTGGGGATCGAAAGTTTGGGCACCCCAGGTAAAAATGTGTATTAATGTGCATAACGAAGCCAAGGAAAGATGGAAAAATCTCCAAATGGCATCAAATTACAGATTAGACATTCTTATAATATGTCAAAAAAAGTTAGATTCTATTTCCATCATTTACACTTTCAAAATTACAGAAAACAAAAAAATGGTGTCTGCAAAAGTTTGGGCACCCTGCAGATTTAATATCTTGTACTGCCCCCTTTGGCAAGTATCACAGCTTTTTGTAGCCAGCCAAGAGTCTTTCAATTCTTGTTTGAGGTATCTTTGCCCATTCTTCCTTACAAAAGTCTTCCAGTTCTTTGAGATTTCTGGGCTGTCTGTCACGCACTGCTCTTTTAAGGTCTATCCATAGGTTTTCAATAATGTTGAGGTCAGGAGATTGTGAAGGCCATGGCAAAACCTTCAGTTTACGCCTCTTGATATAATCCCCCGTGGATTTTGAGGTGTGTTTAGGATCATTATCCATTTGTAGAAGCCATCCTCTCTTTAACTTCAGCTTTTTCACAGATGGCATCAAGTTACCATCCAAAATTTGCTGAAATTTTATTGAATCCATTTTTCCTTCTACTCGTGAAATGTTCCCTGTGCCACTGGCTGCAATACAACCCCAAAGCATGGATATAGAAAGTATTTACGCGCTGCTATGTGTGAAAAAGGGGGGGGGGTATTTTACAACTGCTACAAGGCACTGAAGGGTACTGAAACCATAACCTGAATAGAATGTATATAGTAAAATAATGCCGAGCTGTTGAATTAACCTCTATAGTTCCCTGATAAGAATGAATGATCCTGTGATATTCTAAAATGACATTCTTAACCAGATAAAAACACAATATCTAAAACAAATAGAATTGTAAAGGAATATATAAATGTGACATATAACTTAGAAAAAGTGCATAAAATCATATGATATCCAATAGCTGTGCTGCAAAAAGTCTAGCTGTGACTTTTGCTAAAATGCTAAAACGAAAATAGTGCAAAGAATATGGTGTCCAATACTGTGCTGCAATAGTGACTTATAATAATAAAAATTGCTAGAACAAGAATAGTGCAAAGAATAAACTCATAAATAATAGTCTTTGGGTGATGCAAAAGTGCAAGCAAAAAAACAGATTGTTTTTGCAATAAATAAACAATGGTTAAAGTGCTGGGTGATGTTGTAATTTCCACGCTGTGAATATGTGACTTCTGGATGTGTTATCCTGTGACTCCCACGCTGTGCTTTTAGAGAAAGGTGGCCCCTTACCTCACTGCTGTGACGTTAACAGCATGTAATATAAGCCCTCTGTTGTGCCTGTTGTTATCCGGATGCTGACTGGAACATGGGGATATGTGGATGCCTGGTGGGGGTTAATCCTCTAGCCGTGGGGTCTCCGAGATGATGTGCATGTATGGGGGTTTAAAATATGGAGGCAAGAAAGGCCCAATATAGTGTAGTAATATTTGCTAAAAATATTTATTTTCGTAGATTTCAAAGTATAAATTACTCACATTTAAAAATCACAGTAGTGCATATAAAAAACGAGCGCCGAGCTCGTCCGCGTCACCTCTGGTGCTTGCTACGTCCCTACGCGTATCGTCAATCACGTGACTTCATCAGGGGATGAAAAACAAGCTCAGGAGATGTCTTTATATATGCTATTACAATCTAATAGGCGGCGGCCATTTTCCCGAAGTCCGAGCGCCGGAAATGCTTCGCTGGCCATATTCCTGTATATTGGTGTGCAGTGCTGTGCGTCGCCATTTTGTTGGTTGGCCAAAATGTAAACACGCCAGAGGCATCTTGCACAAGTGTGTGCAGATGTTTAAATATGACTAAAAATGACTATAAATTACTTTAATTCTGTTAAAAACTGCTTGTAGGTCCCTAAAAAGATTTAAAAGGACATCTTTTTTAAAAGACTAAAAAATATGAAAAAATTAAAAGAATTTGTATGAGTAGTACCGGAAATGACTCGGACGTGGAATTTGCAATTGACATATGAGGATAATATAATATAACGATAAAAAGCAGAGAGATGTATTTAGAAGAGAGGATAGTTATTGTTTAGCTTGTTTTAAAAGAATAGTTTAATGGTGGACTTGTCGGGGGGTGGTAAAAGGGTGGTAAAACTAAATATCAAACTTATTATAAAAATATTTTAAAAATATTTCTAAAAAATATCCTGAAAAATATATTGAAAAATATATTAAAAACCCTTTTAAAAATTACTCAGAAAACAGTTCAAATCAAATTCTACATTTAACCACTTAAGCCCCCGGACCATTTGGTAGCTAGAGGACCAGAGGTGAATTCAGAATTTTGCACTGCGCTGCTTTAACTGTAAATTGTGCGGACATGCAATGTTGTACCCAAACGAAATTTGCGTCCTTTTCTTCCCACAAATAGAGCTTTCTTTTAATGGTATTTGATTGCCTCTGCGATTTTAATTTTTTGCGATATAAATGGAAAAAGACCGAAAATTTTGGAAAAAAATGATATTTTCTACTTTTTGTTATAAGAAAAATCGAATAAACTCAATTGTAGTCATACATTTAGGCCAAAATGTATTCAGCCACATGTTTTTAGTAAAAAAAATGTCAATAAGCGTATATTTATTGGTTTGCGCAAAAGTTATAGAGTTTACAAACTAGGGCACATTTTCTGAAATTTACACAGCTTTAAATTTATGACTGCCTATCTCATTTCTTGAGGTGCTAAAATGACAGGGCAGTACAAAACCCCCCCAAATGACCCCATTTTGGAAAGTAGACACCCCAAGGAAATTGCTGAGAGGCATGTTGAGCCCATTGAATTTTTTATTTTTTTGTCCCAAGTGATTGAATAATGACTAAAAAAAAAAAAAAAAAAAATTACAAAAAGTTGTCACTAAATGATATGTTGCTCACACATGCCATGGTTATATGTGGAATTTCACCCCAAAATACATTTTGCTGCTTCTCCTGAGTACGGGGATACCACATGTGTGGGACTTTTTGGGAGCCTAGCCGCGTACGGGACCCCGGAAACCAAGCACCGCCTTCAGGATTTCTAAGGGCGCAAATTTTTGATTTCACTCCTCACTACCTATCACAGTTTCGAAGGCCATAAAATGCCAAAATAGCACAAAACCCCCCCAAATGACCCCATTTTAGAAAGTAGACACCCCAAGGAAATTGCTGAGAGGCCTGTTGAGCCCATTGAATATAATTTTTTTGTCCCAAGTGATTGAATAATGACAAAAAAAAAAAAAAAACGACAAAAAGTTGTCACTAAATGATATATTGCTCACACATGCCATGGTTATATGTGGAATTACACCCCAAAATACATTTTTCTGCTTCTCCTGAGTACGGGGATACCACATGTGTGGGACTTTTTAGGAGCCTAGCCGCGTACGGGACCCCGAAAACCAAGCACCGCCTTCAGGATTTCTAGGCACAAATTTTTGATTTCACTCCTCACTACCTATCACAGTTTCGAAGGCCATAAATGCCAAAATCGCACAAACCCCCCCCAAATGACCCCATTTTGGAATATAGACACCCCAAGCTATTTGCTGAGAGGAATGGCGAGTATTTTACAGCTCTCATTTGTTTTTGAAAATGAAGAAAGAAAATATATATATATATATATATATATATATATATATATATATATTTTTTTTTTTCAATTTTCAAAACTTTGTGACAAAAAGCGAGATCTGCAAAATACTCACAATACCTCTCAGCAAATAGCTTGGGGTGTCTACTTTCCAAAATGGGGTCATTTGGGGGGGTTTTGTGCTAACTGGGTATTCCATGGCCTCCGAAACTGTGATAGGCAGTGAGAAGTGAAATCAAAAATTTACACCCTTAGAAAGCCTGAAGGCGGTGCTTGGTTTTTGGGGTCCCGTACATGGCTAGGCTCCCAAAAAGTCTCACACATGTGGTATCCCCGTACTCAGGAGAAGCAACAGAATGTATTTTGGGGTGTAATTCCACATATGCCCATGGCATGTTTGAGCAATATATCATTTAGTGACAACTTTGTGCAAAAAAATAAATATTTTTTTTTTCGTTTTTCCGCAACTTGAGTCAACATATAAAATATTCCATGGACTCGACATGCCTCTCAGTATATAGCTTGGGGTGTCTACTTTCCAAAATGGGGTCATTTGGGGGGGTTTTGAACTGTTCTGGCATTTTATACACAACATTAGGAAGCTTACATCCACTCTTCTAACCACTTGAAGACAAAGCCCTTTTTGACACTTTTTGTTTACATGAAAACATTTTTTTTTTGCAAGAAAATTATGTTGAACCCCCAAACATTATATATATATTTTTAAAGCAAAGGCCCTACAGATTAAAATGGTGGGTGTTGCATTTTTTTTTTCTACACAGTATTTGCGCAGCGATTTTTCAAACGCATTTTTTGGGTTAAAAAATACTTTTTTTAATTTTAATGCACTAAAACACACTATATTGCCCAAATGTTTGATGAAATAAAAAAGATGATCTTAGGCCGAGTACATAGATACCAAACACGACATGCTTTAAAATTTCGCACAAACGCGCATTGGCGACAAACTACATACATTTTTAAAAGCCTTTAAAAGCCTTTACAGGTTACCCCAGTAGATTTACAGAGGAGGTCTACTGCTAAAATGATTGCCCTCGATCTGACCTTCGCGGTGATACCTCACATGCATGGTGCAATTGCTGTTTACATATGACGCCAGACCGACGCTTGCGTTCGCCATTGGGCAAGAGCAGGGCAGGACAGGGGTGCTTTTTTTTTTTTTTTTTTATTATTAATTTTGCTTTTTTATTTTATTTTTAAATTGTTCCTTCCAAGTATTTTTTTTTTTTTTATCATTTTTATTGTTATCTCAGGGAATGTAAATATCCCCTATGATAGCAATAGGTAGTGACAGGTACTCTTTTTTTGAAAAAACTGGGGTCTTCTAGACCCTAGATTTTTCCTCTGCCCTCAAAGCATCTGACCACACCAAGATCGGTGTGATAAAATGCTTTCCCAATGGCGCTTTTTATATCCGGGGGGGGGGGCATTCCCTCCCACTGCTTGTAAAAGCAGTCCAGAGGCTAATTAGCCGCTAGGATTGCTTTTACAAGAAAGTCGGCCGCAGGCTGAAAAGAATGATACCAAGATGATACCTAAACCCACAGGCATCATTCTGGTATAAACATTCAAAGTCCAGCAACATACCAGTACGTTGCTGGTCCTTGTTGGACATGTATTGTAATCTTTTTATTTCATGCAGCCAGTTGGCTGAACGAAAAAAAGAGATTGATCGGTGGGTATGCCCACCATTAGAATACCGCCCTTCATCCACCCACTTCCAATGATGGGCATACACGCACCATTTATATATGCCGAAGCATGGGGGCATCCTCCCGCAAAAAAGTTATGCCGCACACACATGGTCGGACTTTTCCCCGGGCAAGCCTCCGTTGGAATTTCGACCGTATGTACGCGGCATTAGGAGCAAAATCGCTCCTCCGCCCCTGCTGCCCCAATGCTTCGGCATATTTGCTTTTTTTTTTTAACTGTGGTGGTGAAATCACCTCCTACAGCACTGGAGTCGCAGGGATCAGGCCTGTCTCTGCGAACGCTGCAGTTATGTGTGTTTTTGTTTTGTAAGTGACAGTGATCGATCGATACTGCACTTGGGTGGCCTGGGCTGGACGGAGGGGCAAAACGCAGGTGCCAGCATGTATCTGGGCTGATCCCACTAACACTGCGTTTTTGGGAACCCTAAACTGCTGGGGACGCTAGTATAGATCTGATCAGATCAGATATTGATCTGTTCAGATACTATACCACTAAGGGGGGTGTATGCTTCACGCGTGGGTGTTAGCGTTACTGGCACTAACCTGACGCTGCCTGGGGTGTGACTCAGAGCCTCTCTGACGCTAAAACCTAATTGATATCACCCGCCGGGCGATCAGGGGGTTAAACCTTTATTGGGTTATATACACGGCGGGTGCCCTGACACTATAAAAAGCAAACTAACTAACCAGCGTCACCCGTAACACTTATATGGTGATCACTGGTGAAAGGGTTAACTAGGGGCAATCAGGGGGTTAAAACCTTTATTAGATAATATATGGGGGTACCTGACGCTATAAAAACCTGCGGCGAACCTAAAAAAAATTACCAGCTACCGATCTGCATCACCGGCACTAAGACAGCGTTTAGAAAAACGATTGCTTAGCGACAGTGGTGATGGGGGTGAAAGGGTTACCTGGGGGGGCGATCAAGGGGGTTAAACCTTTATTAGATAATATATTGGGGTACCTGACGCTATAAAAACATGCGGCGAGCCTAAAAAAAATTACTGGCTACGATCTGCATCACCGACACTAAGACAGCGTTTAGAAAAACAATTGCTTAGCGACAGTGGTGATAGGGGGTGAAAGGGTTACCTGGGGGGCGATCAAGGGGGTTAAACCTTTATTAGATAATATATTGGGGTACCTGACGCTATAAAAACCTGCGGCGAACCTAAAAAAAATTACCGGCTACCGATCTGCATCACAGACACTAAGACAGCGTTTAGAAAAACGACCGCTTAGTGATAGTGGTGATAGGGGGTGAAAGGGTTATCTGGGGGGTGATCAGGGGGTTAAACCTTTATTAGGGGGGGGGGTTAGGGGGCTACACTGGACCTAAGACTAAACTTTGGTGACACTTTTACAGTCACAAATGTCACTGATTGCAGTGATCACTAAATAAATGGTCACTGCAATCAGTGACACTGTGACTGGGGGGGTGATCTGGGGGGTGATCTGGGGTGGCCGATTTATGTCCCTATGTGTCCTGGTGTCAGTGTAGTGTTGTGTGCACTGACCTGATATCTTCTCTTGTACGGCGCTCGGTATATGTGAGCGCCGCACCAGAGATGACATCACTTCCTCCTGCTCCCTCTGTCTGACACAGACAGAGGGGGCATTTCCATTCGCCGGGAGCGATCGCGAGGGGGTGGCCAGAAACGAATGGCTGCCCCCTCATCCCGGAACGCTCCCGGACACTTAGCCACCGCTCACTGTATAGAAGGGGGGTCCGATTGGACCCCCCGACTGTACAAAGGCAATCACGTACACTCTACGTGATTGTGCCTGTCGGTGCCATTCTGCCGACGTATATATACAGTGAGCGGTCGTTAAGTGGTTAATCCACGGGGTGTAAAAGTGTCCAATAGGAAAATCCATTTGGATTCCATTTGACTGAGTGTTCTTATTTTGTGTCCACCTCTCCAATGTTTAGTATATGGTTCTAACCCCCAAAACTTCAACTGTGTGGGGTCTTTATTATGGTGTAGTAAAAAATGTTTTGACACATTGCGTTTGTCGAATCCATTTATGATGTTTTGTACGTGTTCTTTAATTCTTATTCTGAGGAGTCTTTTTGTGCGTCCCACGTACTGTAACCCACAGCTGCATTCTAACATATATACCGCTCCCTCTGTATTGCAGCATGTGAATCCTTTTATGTCATATGTGATGCCTGTACTTTTTGCAGTGAACTTGAACTTTTTTTCATTAGGTTTTTTGGACCTGATGCAAGCATAACAGTGCTTGCATGGGTAGAAGCCCTTTCCTGTGAAAAAAGTTGGACCTTTGATTGGAAGATCTGGTACGTTTTTTACTAATTTATCTCTAAGTGTAGGGGCTCTTCTATATATAAAATTCGGATGTGTCGGTAGTGTTTCCTTCAGCTGTGTGTCTGCTAGTAACACGTTCCAGTGTCTTTTTATTATTTGTTCTACTTTTTTGTGCTGTATGCTATAGTCCAGGATCACTGGTACTTTGTCTATAAATAGTTTTTTGTCAAAAAAAGAGACTTTATCGTTCTGGTTGAGATCAAGGTCAGAGTTACCAGACCTCTTTGCCTTTCTGGGTATCGAACCGTTTGAGGTGCCAGATTGGCTACAGTTGCTCCCTCAAATGACCAGAAAAGAGAGAGACTATGTCACTAGGTCACTATGTCACTAGGACTAGGGAAGTTGGAATTACCAACACACATCTCGCAACATTAAGAGGACAATTAAGAAGATAGCACTGGAAGAGAGACTGGAGGAAAGGAGAATGAGAGGGGGGTGTTAGAAATATTGCCTTGGACGGTTATGGGGTTTAGCAGGGGGGGGGGAGAGGGGGGAGTTGTTTTTTTTTTTTTTTTCTCTTTTTGCACCCCAGGGGTTTCATTTTTTTTTTTCTCTTCTGTTTTTTGTTTTTGGACCAAATCGTGAATATAGATATAGATAAAGGGGTAGGAGAGTTCCTGCTCTAAGGGGATTTTTTTTTTTGCTTGAAAAAGAGATCTGGTGCAAAGGGCGGAGGGGGGGGGGGGGTTGTGGTGGGGGGTTTACTTTTTTTTTCCTGTTTGGAATTCGTTTTTTGGGGAGGGGTGGGGGGGATGTTAGTGCCCTACTTCATCACCTTCCTACAGGAGATGTACAACAGGGTGGGAAACAATATGGGGACTTTCTCCATTTATTTTTTTCTCTTATAAGATGTATAAGACTTACACAAGACTAGTAGACTAGTAGATAGTAGGTCGTGGGGACACAGGGAGACATAGGTAGGAGAAGAGGACTGAGATCGGGATTGGGATTGTACCTTGTCCCTCCCCCCTTCTCCCCTCTTTTAGAGGGTCACATCAAGGGGAATAATCAGGGGGAATAAGCACACACACTAGTAATAGTATATAGTAAATATATAGTAAATATAGTAAATAAAAGAACACAATAAAAGGGGGTCCCCCCCTTTTTTTTTTATATATATATTTTTTTTATACAATACATTAATTATTAAAAATTATTAATTATAAATATATTCACGTACACATATTTCACATATACGCACGCAGGGATATATAGAAACACTTTACACCCTACACGGAAAGGAATGGTGGGGATACTGTAGGGGAGGGGAGCAGGGTTAGGAGGAGGAGGGAAAGGGAATAAAATAAAAAATGGGGATGATAAAGTTAAAAGAAGTGGCTAGAAACTGTTATTGTTGATATTACTGATATTATTATCACTATTAGCTTACTAAGCAGGGTTTTTTTTTTTTTTCCAACCTGGGGGGTGGATCCAAGGAGGAATTTTTTTTTTTCTTACCTTTCCCATATCTATCTGTATTTCTCTTTTTTGTGCACTTGCTAAAGGATATACTGCAATAAGATAATGGATATAAATATATATGTGGGGGTGTGTAGATAGACATAAAGAAATTTGGACATAGATGAAGATAAATACAGGAATGTGATACAAAAGAATATGGTAATATAACATACGGTATACTACGCCCTTCACTTTGAGGAAAGGGACCCATTGTTGGGGGAATTTTTTTTTTCCTTTTGTTTTTTTTTTTTTTTGCTTTTCCGCCCTACTTCTCATTCTTTCTATATACATGAGTAAGGAAGATGGGAAGACAGGATTTGTAACCAGGGACGGGTAAGAGATAAGGCAACGCTGGGTCTGGTTTATGTAAGATCTGATTTGATGTGAATGTAAATATGCACCAAGACGTGGAAAATGGAGCGGGGGGGGGGGGGATGGGGGTAGAGCCGGGACTCACATCCCCGGATCTTGCGCATCCACTTCCCCCTAGTAGGCTAGCACTCATATAAAGGGTGGGGGGATTGGAGTGCTTAAAGCTAAATAGCTTTGCATACTTCGGTACACCGAGGTATTAGAGGTTGGGGGGAGGGGGGGGGGGGTTTGAGGTCTTTCCAATTCCTGCCTTATAGGTGATGACAAACTAGGCATTCCTGAATCGACAAACGCAATGTGTCAAAACATTTTTTACTACACCATAATAAAGACCCCACACAGTTGAAGTTTTGGGGGTTAGAACCATATACTAAACATTGGAGAGGTGGACACAAAATAAGAACACTCAGTCAAATGGAATCCAAATGGATTTTCCTATTGGACACTTTTACACCCCGTGGATTAAATGTAGAATTTGATTTGAACTGTTTTCTGAGTAATTTTTAAAAGGGTTTTTAATATATTTTTCAATATATTTTTCAGGATATTTTTTAGAAATATTTTTAAAATATTTTTATAATAAGTTTGATATTTAGTTTTACCACCCTTTTACCACCCCCCGACAAGTCCACCATTAAACTATTCTTTTAAAACAAGCTAAACAATAACTATCCTCTCTTCTAAATACATCTCTCTGCTTTTTATCGTTATATTATATTATCCTCATATGTCAATTGCAAATTCCACGTCCGAGTCATTTCCGGTACTACTCATACAAATTCTTTTAATTTTTTCATATTTTTTAGTCTTTTAAAAAATATGTCCTTTTAAATCTTTTTAGGGACCTACAAGCAGTTTTTAACAGAATTAAAGTAATTTATAGTCATTTTTAGTCATATTTAAACATCTGCACACACTTGTGCAAGATGCCTCTGGCGTGTTTACATTTTGGCCAACCAACAAAATGGCGACGCACAGCACTGCACACCAATATACAGGAATATGGCCAGCGAAGCATTTCCGGCGCTCGGACTTCGGGAAAATGGCCGCCGCCTATTATATTGTAATAGCATATCTAAAGACATCTCCTGAGCTTGTTTTTCACCCCTGATGAAGTCACGTGATTGACGATACGCGTAGGGACGTAGCAAGCACCAGAGGTGACGCGGACGAGCTCGGCGCTCGTTTTTTATATGCACTACTGTGATTTTTAAATGTGAGTAATTTATACTTTGAAATCTACGAAAATAAATATTTTTAGCAAATATTACTACACTATATTGGGCCTTTCTTGCCTCCATATTTTAAACCCCCATACATGCACATCATCTCGGAGACCCCACGGCTAGAGGATTAACCCCCACCAGGCATCCACATATCCCCATGTTCCAGTCAGCATCCGGATAACAACAGGCACAACAGAGGGCTTATATTACATGCTGTAACCTCACAGCAGTGAGGTAAGGGGCCACCTTTCTCTAAAAGCACAGCGTGGGAGTCACAGGATAACACATCCAGAAGTGTCATATTCACAGCGTGGAAATTACAACATCACCCAGCACTTTAACCATTGTTTATTTATTGCAAAAACAATCTGTTTTTTTGCTTGCACTTTTGCATCACCCAAAGACTATTATTTATGAGTTTATTCTTTGCACTATTCTTGTTCTAGCAATTTTTATTATTATAAGTCACTATTGCAGCACAGTATTGGACACCATATTCTTTGCACTATTTTCATTTTAGCATTTTAGCAAAAGTCACAGCTAGACTTTTTGCAGCACAGCTATTGGATATCATATGATTTTATGCACTTTTTCTAAGTTATATGTCACATTTATATATTCCTTTACAATTCTATTTGTTTTAGATATTGTGTTTTTATCTGGTTAAGAATGTCATTTTAGAATATCACAGGATCCTTCATTCTTATCAGGGAACTATAGAGGTTAATTCAACAGCTCGGCATTATTTTACTATATACACAACCCCAAAGCATGATTGATCCACCCCCATGCTTAACAGTTGGACAGAGGTTCTTTTCATTAAATTCTGTTCCCTTTCTTCTTCAAACGTACCTTTGCTCATGCCGGGCAAAAAGTTCTATTTTAACCTCATCGGTTCACAGAACTTGTTTCCAAAATGCCTCAGGCTTGTCTATATGTTCATTTGCAAAGTTCAAACGCTGATTTTTGTGGTGAGGACGTAGAAGAGGTTTTCTTCTGATGACTCTTCCATGAAGACCATATTTGTACAAGTATCTCTTTATAGTGGAATAGTGTACCACAACTCCAGTGTCTGCCAGATCTTTCTGGAGGGATCGTGCAGTCAAACGTGGGTTTTGAATTGCTTTTCTCACAATCCTGCGAGCTGTTCGGTCTGATATTTTTCTTGGTCTTCCAGATCTTGCCTTAACTTCCACTGTTCCTGATGACTGCCATTTCTTAATTACATGCCGAACAGAGGATATTGACATCTTAAAACGCTTTGCTATCTTCTTATAGCCTTCTCCAGCTTTGTGAGCGTCAACTATTTTCAGTTTCAGTTTTCTAGACAACTGCTTAGAAGAACCCATGGTGCGGATTGTTGGGGCAAGGTCAGATGAGTCTGGCCATTTAAAACCTTTGAGATTGACATCACCTGGTCTTCCCAGACGATGATTGAGAACAATCCATGACACTGGCAGGTCTCAGCTTTGCAAAGGGGGCAGTGCATGCTATAAATTCTGCAGGGTGCCTAAACTTTTGCAGACACCATTTTTTTGTTTTCTTTAATTTTGAAAGTGTAAATGATGGAAATAAAATCTAACTTTTTTTGACATATTATAAGAATGTCTAATCTGTAATTTGATGTCATTTGGAGATTTTTCCATCTTTCCTTGGCTTCGTTATGCACATTTTTACCTCGGGTGCCCAAACTTTCGATCCCCACTGTATGTAAGGGTTTACAACCACTTTAAGAGAGAAGAGGTTCTTCACCTAAGACCACTAGCAAAAAAAAAAAATGAGGATTTGCAGACCAGGGTAGGGTCCAGTCACCTGAAGGTACCAGTCTATCATACACAGTCTATGAATACTTAGCCTGTGCCCTGCACTGTACAATAATGTTATATTTATTTTGTTTTAAAAGCCAAGTTCCATTTTCAGGAGGTGAGGTAAGCAATGGCAGCCTATTTCACTCAGTACAGGTGTTCCTTAATCTCAGCCATTGGCAATCAAGGAGGGTTGCTGCTTTAATAAAAAAGAGAGCTGGTTCTACTGGCTAATCTACAAATGTGTATATTTAATAAAAACAAAATATGGTACATCAATTCAAAAGTGCTTCAAGGTAAATGTTGCAATGATAATGAACAAAAGAAAAAATACTGAATTGAATACTGAAAATAGGATTTTTTTTGTCATACTTTCCTGTAAAATCCTTTTCTTTGAGTACATCAGGTAATATTCATTACCTGCTGGGTTATACTCCATCAGGTGAATGGACACTGGTAGACCAAGGTCTTTAGACAGGAAGTGATCCCCTATATAACCCCTCCCATACAGGAAGTTACTTCAGTTTTGTAGCAAGCACTGAATCCTCAAAAGCAGGGGACCTCTGTGTCCCATGATGTACTCAAAGAAAATGATTTTACAGGTAAGTATGACGAAAAAATCCTACTTTCTTTTTCATACATCATGGGACACAGAGTCAGGCTAATATTCATTTCATGCTGGGACATCCCAGAGCAAAAGCCTTGAGGGGAGGGAGACACCCTGCCAAACAATAGCCATCAGTTTTTATACGGCAGCCCGCAGAACACTGCGGCCAAAAGCCGAATCCTCGGCTGCTCGAACATCCACTTGATACAATTTTGTGAACGTATGCACTGAAGACCAGGTAGCAGCCTTACAAATCTGAGCCACAAATATCTGATGGCGAAAAGCCCAGGAGGTTCGTACACTCCTGGTAGAATGAGCTCTCACCCTAAAGAGAGGAGCTTTATGTTTCACACTGTAGGCCTGAATGACCAATTGACAGGCCCAATTGGCAATGGAAGCTTTAGAAGCTGCCTGCCCTTTCAATAAAAAATAAAAAAAAAAGTCTGATCCGCGGATCTATACAAATAAACCTTGACTGCCCGGACAACGTCCAAGGAGTGCAGTTGTCTCTCTTCTGCCGAACGAGGCCGAGAGAAAAAAGAAGGCAAAATAATGTCCTGATTTAAATGAAAGGCCGACACCACTTTTGGCAAAAAGGATGGAACAGGCTGTAACATGACCCTGTCGTGGTGAAGGATTAAATATGGTTCCCTGCATGACAGGGTCACCAACTCCGACACCCTTCTAGCCGAGGTGATAGTCATCAGGAAGGCTAGCTTGCATGACAGACAATACCAAGTTCAAGTCCCAAGGACACATAGGTGAACCTAATGGGGGTCAGCAAGAGAGTTGCCCCCTGTATATTTCTACAGCTGACTGTAGAAAAGAGAGAATTCTCCCAATCGCGTACTTCTGAGGATGCCATTTTTTGGCTTCACACCAAGCAATATAAGTCTTCCAGACCTTATGATAGATATTCCTAGTGACAGCTTTTCTAGCATTTACCAAGGTAATCACCACTGGTCTCAAGATGCCGCAGTGCTTTAACACCCTGGCTTCAATAGCCATGCCGTCAAATTTAGAGACTGTAAATTGGGGTGGAATATAGGACCTTGTGACAGTAGATCAGGGTGCTGTGGAAGCGTCCATGGCCCGTCCATTGTTAAGCTCACAATCTCCGGGGACCAAGGCCTTCTGGGCCAGGCTGGTGCCACCAGAATATGACTGGAACGCCCGCTTTCCGAATTCTGCGCAACAAATGTAGAAGGAGAGGGATCAGAAAGAAAGCATAAACCAGGGAATATTGGCTCCATTGAATTATCAAAGCATCTGCTCAGATTGCCAGAGGATCCTTTGTTTGGGACACAAACTGCTGTAGCTTGTTGTTGAACAAGTCGACCTCTGGCCATCCCCAACGTTGGCAAATTTACTGGAACACCCCTGGGTGTAGGGACCATCCCCCCAGGCAGATCTGCTGGCTGCTGAGATAATCTGCTTATATAATTGGCACGTCTCTCTGCCCAGGCTAGTATGTCGTTCACCTTTTTCAGAGCGGAACGACTCCTGGTACCGCATTGGTCGTTTATATAGGCCACTGCAGTGGCATTGTCGGACTGAACCCTAAAAGGGTAGTCCTGAAGCTTCAATGTCCAGGACCGTTGGGCCAGACGTACTGCCCGTAATTCCAGGACGTTGATGGGCAGGATCTGTTCTGTCCTTGACCATTTTCCTTGAGCTGTGAGCCCCTCTAGGGTCGCTCCCCAGCCCGAGAGACTGGCATCTGTAGTCAATACTCTCCAAGTTACTGGAAGGAAGGATCTTCCCTTTTGCAAGCACCAGCGTAGGCTTAAGCGTGCCCGAGGAGATAAGAACATTGGATCATCCAGGGCTTTTTCTCTCCTGTTCCAAGCCAACAAGATGTCTTGTTGTAGCGGCCTGAAATGGAACTGGGCATAGGACACCGCCTCGAATGAGGATACCATCCTCCCTAGAAGACTCATACAGAGTCGAAAAGAGGGTTGTCGGGAGTCCCTTATCTGACGCACCTAAGTCTTCGGGGCAAAGATCCTTGCGGGTGGCAAGAATACTCTTGCCTAAACTTTATCTGGGATCAGACCTAAATACTTTAGACTTTGAGCTGGTCGGTAGTTATGACACAGCCTAAGCTTTCCAAATACAGCACTGTGCATGTTATGCTCTGTTCTAGAGCTTGTAGTGATTGATCTCTGAGCAGGAGGTCGTCCAGATACCCAAGCACCAGGATCCTTTGGGCCCTTAAAAGACCCAGTAGTGCTGGTGCTAGGACCTTTGTGACACAAATGGGGGGCTGTAGCAAGCCCCGAAGGGAAGAGCCACGAACAGAAAGTGACGTTCCTCTACTGCAAACCCCAGGAACCTCTGATGAGGTGGAAAGATAGGTACGTGCAGATACGCGTCCTTTGTATCGATGGAGGCTAGAAAGTCTCCCATCTGGAATGAGACTACTATTGAGCGGACAGACTCCATCCGAAAGGACTTGATCAGTAGATATTGGTTCAGGGATCTTCGGTCCAAGATGGGCCTTGTGTCCCTGTTTGGTTTTTGAACCGTAAAAAAGGTTTAAGTAAAACCCAGAGCCCCTTTCGGGTACAGGAACCTCTACAATCACTCCTTGATGCACTAAATAATACAGGTCCTTCTCAAAAAATTTGCATATTGTGATAAAGTTCATTATTTTCTGTAATGTACTGATAAACATTAGACTTTCATATATTTTAGATTCATTACACACAACTGAAGTAGTTCAAGCCTTTTCTTGTTTTAATATTCATGATTTTGGCATACAGCTCATGACAACCCAAAATTCCTATCTCAAAAAATTAGCATATCATGAAAAGGTTCTCTAAACGAGCTATTAACCTAATCATCTGAATCAACTAATTAACTCTAAACACCTGCAAAAGATTCCTGAGGCTTTTAAAAACTCCCAGCCTGGTTCATTACTCAAAACCGCAATCATGGGTAAGACTGCCGACCTGACTGCTGTCCAGAAGGCCATCATTGACACCCTCAAGCAAGAGGGTAAGACACAGAAAGAAATTTCTGAACGAATAGGCTGTTCCCAGAGTGCTGTATCAAGGCACCTCAGTGGGAAGTCTGTGGGAAGGAAAAAGTGTGGCAGAAAACGCTGCACAACGAGAAGAGGTGACCGGACCCTGAAGAAGATTGTGGAGAAGGACCGATTCCAGACCTTGGAGGACCTGTGGAAGCAGTGGACTGAGTCTGGAGTAGAAACATCCAGAGCCACCGTGAACAGGCGTGTGCAGGAAATGGGCTACAGGTGCCGCATTCCCCAGGTCAAGCCACTTTTGAACCAGAAACAGCGGCAGAAGCGCCTGACCTGGGCTACAGAGAAGCAGCACTGGACTGTTGCTCAGTGGTCCAAAGTACTTTTTTCGGATGAAAGCAAATTTTGCATGTCATTCGAAAATCAAGGTGCCAGAGTCTGGAGGAAGACTGGGGAGAGGGAAATGCCAAAATGCCTGAAGTCCAGTGTCAAGTACCCACAGTCAGTGATGGTCTGGGGTGCCATGTCAGCTGCTGGTGTTGGTCCACTGTGTTTTATCAAGGGCAGGGTCAATGCAGCTAGCTATCAGGAGATTTTGGAGCACTTCATGCTTCCATCTGCTGAAAAGCTTTATGGAGATGAAGATTTCATTTTTCAGCACGACCTGGCACCTGCTCACAGTGCCAAAACCACTGGTAAATGGTTTACTGACCATGGTATTACTGTGCTCAATTGGCCTGCCAACTCTCCTGACCTGAACCCCATAGAGAATCTGTGGGATATTGGGAAGAGAAAGTTGAGAGACGCAAGACCCAACACTCTGGATGAGCTTAAGGCCGCTATCAAAGCATCCTGGGCCTCCATAACACCTCAGCAGTGCCACAGGCTGGTTGCCTCCATGCCACGCCGCATTGAAGCAGTCATTTCTGCAAAAGGATTCCCGACCAAGTATTGAGTGCATAACTGAACATAATTATTTGAAGGTTGACTTTTTTTGTATTAAAAACACTTTTCTTTTATTGGTCGGATGAAATATGCAAATTTTTTGAGATAGGATTTTGGGGTTTTCATGAGCTGTATGCCAAAATCATCAATATTAAAACAAGAAAAGGCTTGAACTACTTCAGTTGTGTGTAATGAATCTAAAATATATGAAAGTCTAATGTTTATCAGTACATTACAGAAAATAATGAACTTTATCACAATATGCAAATTTTTTGAGAAGGACCTGTATAGTGCCTGAAGTAATAAGTCTCTTTTTGGAGGATCCGAAGAAATGTTGGATCTTAAAAACCCCTGAGGGGGAACCCCCCGCAACTGCAGCTTGTAACAGCGGGATATAGTTGAGGTGACCCAGTCGTCCTGAACTATTGTTCTCCAAATGTCCGCAAAGTGCAGCAGCCTTCCCCCCCACCCAATGGAGCGAGGGCATCTCCTCAAAATGAGGGCTTGGTGCTGGGTTTAGAAGAGTTTTGGACCCAGGGCTTTTTCTGGCCCTGGCCTTGCAGCTTGCCACTGGCTCTAGCGCTCTGTTGACGGCGGAACCGCCCTGGTGCTGAGACATTTGAGGCAGCAGTCCCTGAAGTTTTTTTTAAACAAGGGTCATTTGGCGCTTTTCTTCACAGGAAGTAGAGAACTCTTCCCTCCAGAAATCTTTTGGATATATTTGTCCAAATGATTGCCAAATAAACGCTCCCCATGAAAGGGGAAACCTGCCAGTAACTTCTTACAAGCTCAGCTGACCAGCTCTTAAGCCACAAAAGTCTGCGCATATGTATAGACATGAGAGCCAAACGAGAAACCTGCTGTATTGAATCCTTTAAAGCGTCAACAGCAAAAGTAGGATTTTTATAACAGCTTACCTGTAAAATCCTTGGAGTACATCACTGGACACAGAGCAGCCATAGTAATTACTATGTGGGTTATACGCCACCTATAGGTGAATGGACGCTGGCAACCCAAGACAGGAAGTCCCCCTCTAAATAACCCCTACCATACAGGAAGTACCTCAGTTTTTGTAGCAAAGCAATATATGTATATCCCAATAAGAGGGAAAGGGACCTCTGTGTCCCTTGATGTACTCCAAAAAAAGGATTTTACAGATAAGCCGTTATAAAAATCCTATTTTCTTTAACGGGACACAGAGCAGCCATAGTAATTACTATGTGGGATGTCCCAAAGCAATGCCTTTGAGGGGAGGGAGACGCAAATAAAAGCAGACTGCCATCAGACATAAGGATCTATACTGCTGCCTGCAGTACACTGCGCCCAAAAGTGGCATCCTCATGCCGTCCAAGTGATAAAATTTAGTTTATGTATGGACTGACGACCAAGTTGCGGCCTTGCAAATCTGAGTCAGAGGCTTGGTGATACACCACCTATGAAGCACTCACTGCTCTAGTAGAGTGCGCTTTAACTTGAAAAGGCAGAACCTCTCTTTTCAAACCATAAGCCTGAATTATAAACTTGCCGAATCCACTTTGAAATGGTCGATTTCGACACTGCCTGCCATTTTCTGGGCACTTCTGGCAGCACAAAAAGCATCAGCTTGCCGTATCTGAGCTGTCACCTTCAGATCTCACTACATCAAGAGAATGTAACGATTTTTCCTCCGGAGAACGAGGATCTGGAAAAAAAGAAGGCAGAGAGACATCTTGGTTCAGATGAAAACTGGACACTAATTTAGGTAGAAAGGTTGGGTGAAGACGCAACACCACCTTATCCTTATGAATAATTAAGTATGGCTCTTTACAAGAAAAAGCTGCCAATTCTGACACTCTCCTTGCCAAGGTTACTGCAACCAAAAAAAAAAAAACAACTTCCCTGTCAAAAGAATCAAGGTAATATGGAGCATCTGCTCAAAGGGTTGTCTTTGCAATGCAGATAAAACTAAATTCAAATCCCATGTGCACAAGGGTGACCTAACTGGTGGAATAATACGAGTTACCCCTTGTATAAAGGCCCGGATCAAAGAATGCAAAGTAAGCGGCCTTTGAAAAAAGACTGACAAGGCCAAGATCTGACCCTTGATTTTACTCAAGGCTAGCTTCACTTCTACCCCCATTTGTAGAAAGGCAAGAATTCTTCCTATGACATACTTCCGAGGATGCCATCCTTTGGTTTCACACCAGGAAACATAGGCCGTCCAGACCCTATAATAAATGGTCCTGGAAGGCGGCTTCCTTGCATTAAATCAGGGTAGTTATTACTGAGCCTGAAAGCCCCTGATTCTTTAAAATGTGGGCTTCAATCGCCACACCGTTAAAGTTAGCCACTGTAAGGCAGGATCGAACACTGGTCCTTGCGACAGCAAGTCTGGACGGGACAGAAGAGTCCACGGATTTCCTACTGTCAACCTTATGATATCTGCAAACCAGGATCTTCTGGGCCATGCCGAGGCTACTAGTTTTACTGGCTTCCCTTCCGCTTTGATCTTGCATAGAAGCTGAACTGGGGGGAATGCATAAATCAGTGAAAGCTGATCCCCAAGGAGTTACGAACGCATCTGTCCCACATGCAAGTGGATCCCTTGTCCTCGACACAAAATTGTCCAACTTCTTGTTGAACCTGGACGCCAATAGATCTACGTCCGGGGTGTCCCATTTTTGACAAATGGCTGAAAAAATTTCGGGATGGAGAGACCATTCTCCCGGGAACAATTGTTGGCGGCTCAAGAAATCCGCCTGCCAATTCTCCACTCCTGGAATGATGACTGCCGATAGCCAAGGTACGTGCTTCTCTGCCCAGGCCAGAATATGGTTCACCTCCCTCTGGGCTGCATAACTTCTGGTACCCCCTTGGTGGTTGATGTAAGCCACTGCTGTGGCATTGTCGGATTGTATCCTGACGGGACAACCTTGTAATCTGCAAGTCCAGGCCATTAGGGCCAGACGCGCTGCCCGAATCTTTAGATTGTTGATGGGCAAGGCTTTCTCGGACTCTGACCACTTCCCTTGGACAGTGGTCTCCTCCAGAACTGCTAGGAGGCTTGCATCCGTTGTTACAACCTTTCAGGTTAGTGGCATGAAGGTTTTTCCCTTCTGTAAATTTCTGGTTAACCACCAACTGAGACTGTGGCGCACCCTTGGGGCCAGATACATGGGATAATCCAAGGCTTGGATCTTCTTGTTCCAAGCAGACAGAATACCGTTTTGCAACAGTCTTGAATGAAACTGGGCATAAGGAACCGCTTCGAATGAAGCCACCATCTTCCCTAACAACCTCATGCAAAGGCGAATAGAAGGATCCTTCTTTGCCTTGACCACATGGACCAGCTCTCTTATAGCCCTGACTTTTGTCTGAGGCAAAAATACTTTTTCTTGGGCTGTATCTATAACCAGACCCAAGTATTCCAGTCTTGTTTCTGGCCGTAAGGCTGACTTCTCTAGGTTGAGAATCCAACCCAGGTGATCCAAAGTACTTGACCGTGTTGGACACACTCTGGTCTAGCCGTGCAACTGACTGATCTATCAGCAGCAGGTCGTCTAGGTATGCCATTACTGCTATGCCCTGGCCCCTTTAGTCTTGCTAGTACTGGGGCCAGAACTTTTGTAAACACCCGGGATGCGGTGGCCAACCTGAAGGGCAAGGCCACAAACTGAAAGTGGCGCTGTTCTACCGCAAAACACAGAAACTTCTGGTGAGTGGGAAAAAAAGGGATTTTTATAACAGCTTGCCTGTAAAATCCTTTTCTTGGAGTACATCACGGGACACAGAGCGACTTAGTCATTACTAATGGGTTATATAGATTACCTTCAGGTGCTGGCACTGGCCACTTCCAAACCGGAAGTACCCTCCCCTATATAAGCCCCTCCCATCCAGGAGCACCTCAGTTTTGTAGCAAAGCAATAAGTGTCCCAAAAAGAGGGGTGGGAGCTCTGTGTCCCGTGATGTACTCAAAGAAAAGGATTTTACAGGTAAGCTGTTAGAAAAATCCCTTTTTCTTTTTCGTACATCACGGGACACAGAGCGACTTAGTCATTACTAAGCAATGCCAAATGAGGGGAGGGATACATGAGCTGGGCGCCATCAGGCATGAGGCTCTTTTGCGGCCTGCAACACACTGCGCCCAAAGGCGACATCCTCCTGACTTCTACCTGGTAGAATCTAGTAAACGTGTGTACTAAGGACCATGTTGCGGCCTTACAGACTTGAGCCAGGGAGGCTTGGTGATGCACTGCCCATGAAGTTCCAACTGCTCTTGTGGAGTGCGCCCTAACTTTGAACGGAGGCGGTCTCCTTTTCAAGCCATAGGCTTGTATTATGACCTGTCGAATCCACTTGGCTAAAGTAGATTTTTGATGCTGCCTGACCCTTTCTGGGGCCTTCCGGCAGAACAAACAAAGTATCCGTTCTACGAATCTGAGCAGTGGCTTTAAGATAAGCTTTAACTGCTCTTACTACATCCAAAGAATGCAATAACTTTTCCTCTACCGAACTAGGTTTGGGGAAAAAGGAAGGAAGAACCACATCTTGGTTCAAATGGAACCTCAACACCACCTTAGGAAGAAGGCTGGATGAGGACGTAATACTACTCTGTCCTTATGGATAACCAGATATGGCTCCTTACAGGACAAGGCGGCTAATTCCGATACTCTTTTAGCCGAACAAATGGCTACTAAGAAAATCAATTTCCTGGTGAAAAGAACCAAGGAAATGTGCCGCAATGGTTCAAATGGTTGTTTCTGTAGAACCGACAGAACCAGGTTTAAGTCCCATGGACATATGGGAATACTAACCGGAGAGCTAATACGCATCACTCCTTGTATGAAAGCTTTGACTAATGAATGCAAAGCCAAGGGCCTTTGAAAAAAATATTGACAAGGCCGTCTGACCCTTGATAGTACTCAAGGCAAGCTTCCTATGTACAGCCCACTGTAGGAAGTCCAGAATCCTACCTATTACGTACTTACGTGGATGCCATTTCCTGGCCTCACACCACGTGATGTACGCCTTCTAGATCCTATAATAGATCTGCCTGGATACCGGCTTCCTGGCATTGATCATGGTAGATACCACAGGATTAGAGAGCCCTCTCTTTTTTAGAATGTGGGCTTCAATAGCCAGGCCGTCAAACCTAGGGCTGGTAAGGAAGGGTAGTATATCGGTCCTTGCGAAAGCAGGTCCGGACGATGTGGGAGGGTCCAAGGACTTCCCACTGACATTTTTACAATCTCCGCGTACCATGGCCTTCGGGGCCACGCTGGAGCCACCAGAATCACTGGTTTCTTTTCTACCCTGATTCTGCGGATTAATCGCGGTGGGAATGCATATATCAGCTTGAACTGATCCCAAGGGAACACTAGGGCATCCGAAGCGCAAGCTAGGGGATCCTTTGTGCGAGACACAAATCTGTCCACCTTTGCGTTGAATCTGGATGCTAGCAGATCTACATCCGGTGTTCCCCACCGCTGGCATATTGCCTGTAAAACCTCGGGGTGAAGAGACCATTCCCCGGGCATAATTGCTGGCGACTTAAAAAGTCCGCTCTCCAATTTTCCACTCCTGGGATGAAAACCGCGGATATGGCTGTGACATACCTTTCTGCCCATTCCAGGATGCAATTCGCTTCCCTCTGGGCTGCACGACCCTTGGAGTTTGGATGTCCATGCTACTAGGGCATACCGGGCTGCTCGTATCTCTAAGAGATTGGTGGGCAGGGCCTTCTCTGCTTCTGACCACTTGCCCTGGAGAGACCATTGCTCCAGTACTGCCCCCCAGCCTATGAGGCTGGCATCTGTAGTGACCACCTTCCAAGAAACCGGACTAAAGGGTTTCCCTTTTTCCAGATTCTGGTACCAACCACCAATGGAGGCTCTTGCGAACGGAAGGGGACAGGGACATTGGTAAGTCTAAAGCCTGAACTTTTTTGTTCCAGGCTGACAGTATGGCCCTCTGCAAGTTCCTTGAATGGAATTGACCGTAGGGTACTGCTTCGAATGAAGCCACCATTTTTCCCAGCAGCCTTATACACAGGCGTATGGATGGTTTTTCTTTTTTGTACCCACTAAGTGGGTCAAATCTTTCAAAGACGACACCTTCTCCGGAGGTAAGAAAATCTTTCTCTGATTTGAATCCAGTCTTAGCCCCCAAGTATTCCAGGCTTTTGACTGGTTTTAGGGCTGACTTGTCTCGGTTGATAATGCAACCGTGAGATTCCAGATACTTGATTATCTTGTGAACGACCACTTCTAGTTTTTTTCACTGAGTGGTCTATCAGCAACAAGTCGTCTAGATATGCCATTATCGTTATACCTTTTGTTCCTAGTTTGGCCAATCGTAGGGCCAGGATTTTTGTGAACACTCGTGGTGCTGTGGCCAGACCGAAAGGTAAGGCTCTGAACTGAAAATGGCGCCCTTCTACTGCAAGGCGTAGAAATTTCTGGTGGGCCGGACAGATGGGAATATGCAAATAAGCATCCCTTATGTCGATCGAGGCTAACCATTCCTGCCCTTGTAGGGCGGTGGCCACCGATCGGATCGACTCCATCCGAAAAAGTCCTGATATGTAGGAACTTGTTTAGCCCTTTTATATTTAATATGGGCCTCATGTCCCCATTTGGTTTGGGGACTGTGATAAGGTTCGAGTAAAACCCGAACCCGTTTTCTTCCAAGGGAACCTTCATGATTACCCTTGGGGCAATAGTTGCTCTAGTGCCAGAAGGAGGGATCCACTCTTCTGGGGATCGCTTGGCACGTTTGACCTTATAAAATGGGCAGGAGGAATGTCTTTTAACTCCAGCCTGTATCCCAGACTTACTGCGGAGATCAGCCATCTCTGATGGTGTCCCGCCAGGTCTCTGTGAACAACTGAAGTCTTCCCCTCACCCGATTGAGTGGGGGCAACCCTTCATGACTTAGGGGGAGGTTTTGTACCTCTCTTGACCCAGGGTTTCTTGTTACCCTGTGATTGTCCCTGATTTCTGCCCCCTGGATTTGACCGCGGAGGCCGTCGGAACTGTTTCACAGCCGATGTGCCAGGGACTGGAGAAGTAAGCCTCTTAAAAGAAGGAATTCTACCCTTGTTCTTAACCGGCAAGAGTGTACTTTTACCGGCAGAAGTTTTCTGGATATATTTGTCCAGATCATCTCCAGATAAGCGTTCTCCATGAAATGGGAAGCTAATCAGCAATTTCTTACAGGGAGCTTCAGCAGACCAGTTTTTTGAGCCATAGAAGACTACGCATATGTCTACAGACAGCGTAAAGCGGGATGCCTGTTGGATTGTATCCTTTATGGCGTCCACCGCAACACAAGGCTCTAGGTAGGTCAGCTAGGGCAAGAGCCTGCTGATCTGGTAAGTCCCTTAAGACTTGTTTCAACTGATCTTTCATTGCTTGGCAGACTCCAATCGCTGCTACTGCAGGTTGTGTCACCATGCTTGCTGTAGAGAAAGCAGATTTTAGTAAAGACTCCAATTTTTTATCTATTGGGTCCTTGAACATTGGAACATTATCTACTGGACATGTCAGTGATTTATTTACACAAGAGATGGCTGTGTCCACTGTAGGGACCCTCCATTTTTTTTTTTTTATGAACTTATCCTCCATGGGATAGATCACTGGAAATCTCTTGGGGGGAGTAAATATTTTACAGGATGCTCCCAATCCTGGTAAATAAACCCTTCCAATAAAGGGTGGATTGGGAAGGAACAGACAGTCTGGAGAGCTTTCAGCGACCCCAGCGAGGAGACAGTAGTGGTTGATGGTTCCGCCAGAGGCATTTAAAATGCTGCTCGGACCATGTTAGTCAGAGACTGAACCCATAATCTTTCAGCCTGAGATGCTGAGAAAGGTTCTTCCACTGTTGATTCCTCTATAACTTTATCAACCTCACCTGATCCCCTTCAGGTAGGTCGATCTCTGGGACTGTTCCTCCACTAACAGGCACTCTGCAGGAGGAGACGGAGATCGGACGTGCTTTTCCTGTGACAGGGAAGCAGCGATCAATGCTGTTAATCTCTCTTCCAATCCTCCCAGAGTTGAGGATAAAACCTCCTCTGTTATATATACAGGAGCAGGTGGACTGGGGACAGCCGCAGTACCAGGTACTCCTGCGGGGTTCCTACGGCTACTGACCTCTGAAATCTCAGGGGAGATTGGCGCAGTACAGCATGCCCAAAATCCTCAGAGCCCGACGGAGACCCCTTTCGCTTCTTGGAAGATCTATTTCCAGAGCGTCTGGACGACATATCCTATAAGCACAAAGCTGAGGTATTCCCGTCGTCATACACCAATTTTGCTGGTAATAGTCTAACACAGTTGCTGCTATATACCAGCTGGTGTCCACTAAAGTGCCTTTCTATGGGGATGCCTGCATCAACCGCCTCTGTGTGCCACTGTTTGTTGCTAGCTCTGTTTGCATCCAGCTGACACTTGTACTGTGTCTTTATACAAGCTGGGACGCCTGCACATGCGCAGAAGCGCCGTGGCGCGCATCGAGCGTCATCCACCCGCCCCGCCCCTTTTTTTTCATAGGAGGCGCGTGCACGCGCCCATTGGCGCCCTTTTCGAAAATCAAACAGGGACTAGGAGCCAGGGCCCTTTTTGCCGGAGGGCCTGTGCGGTGGATGAGCGCAGCAACAGGGCAGAGGAAGTGGATTCCCCCAGAGAAACTTACCAACTGCCTGGATCTTTTGACTTGAGAAAACCAAAGATCCACATGACAAGAAAAATGGACCACAGCGGCCTCTAGTGGTTTAACACAGGTACCGCGGTCCTTTTTTTTTTTTTTTCTTGACTACTATTAAAATTTTACATTTTCAGTAGTTACAGGCATACACAGATATTAGCGGGAATACCGTTAGGTAACAGACAGAAAGACAAATTAGGCTTGGGGTCCCCCAATAGAACCAAGTTCCTGGGGGCCCCCACTTACCTGATCCCCGCCGCAGGACTTTGTTTGGTCCACAGAAGCCCAAACTTCACCTATCACGGCAGGCATTGTAATTAAACCTTCAGGTACCGGGTTCCCAAGGATTCCACTCCCCTGGACCTGTATAGCACCCTGCACAGACAACATCTTGGTCGTGGGTATGACCAGAGCTCTGGATCCCAGGGTCCAGCCCTCCTAAGAGAGGCATTACAGGCAAAACCTTGCTCTTCTGCTGCAAGGCCCGGGTACCGACCGTTTAGCTATGAAGCTTTTTTGGTGGGATCCGGAACAGCTTACTAAGGCCCAAAAGAACCTGTACGCAAGCCCAGTGAAAACACATGTTACTCTTTGGCCAACACCTTAGACACTGGCAAAAAACTGAGGTGCTCCCGGATGGGAGGGGCTTATATAGGGGAGGGTACTTCCGGTTTGGAAGTGGCCAGTGCCAGCACCTGAAGGTAATCTATATAACCCATTAGTAATGACTAAGTCGCTCTGTGTCCCGTGATGTACGAAAAAGAAATTGGCACATGCAGATATGCATCTTTGATGTCTATTGATGCCAGAAACTTTCCTCCCGCAGGGTGGATACGACTGACCGGATTGACTCCATGCGAAAAGAGCGGACTTTTGGGAGATGATTTAGATCTTTTTGATCTAGAATGGGTCTGATATCTCCATTCGATTTTGGCACTGTGAAGAGATTTGAATAAAACCCCATGCCCTGCTCTTCTGGGGGAATCTCTATGATTACACCCTGAGACGTCAGTCGGTCTAGCGCCTGGAACAAAGACCTTCTTTTCACTGGGTCTTTGGGAACGTTCGACCTTAGACAACGAAAAGGTGGAAATGATCAAAACTCTAGTTTGTACCCTAGAGATACGGTGGAGATGACCCATCTGTCTCGGATCTCTTCCTGCCAAGCCCCCTCACAAGTGCCGAAGCCTTCCCCCCACTCGAGTGAGCGGGGGCGCTCCTTCATAAAGGAGGCCTTGGGACTCTGCTTTGCAGACTTCTGCTCCCATGGCTTTTTCAGGCCTTGTGCTTGGGGCTTACCTCTTGCCACTGCCTGGAGGCTGTCGCGGCTGGTACCGGGGAAGACGAATGTTTAGTTGAAGGACGTCTACTCCTTTTCACTGGTAAGGGCACTCTTGCCACCCAAAATTTTCTGGATATATTTATCCAAACCGTTCCCCCATGAAAGGGAAATCCTGCCAATAGATTTTTGCATGGCAACTCAGCTGACCAATGCGTCAACCAGAGAATTGTACGCATATGCACAGATAAGCAAGCAAGGCGTGACACCTGATGAATAGAATCTTTAAGCAAAACATAAGGCCCTAGGTAGTTCAGCTAACTCACGGGCCGCTTCACCTTGAGCAGGGACACTTTTAATAAATTGCTTAAGGTGGTCTTTTAGGGATTGACAAATGCCTATCTGCTGCTACTGCAGGCTGTGCTGCTGCACCTGCTACAGCAAATGAGGCTTTGAGCGAAGATTCCAGCTTCTTATCGGCTGGATCCTTAAAAAACCTGGACATTGTCAACTGGACAATTTAGACTCTTATTCACAGAAGATATAGCAGCATCTACTGCTGGCAAACTCCACTTCTTCGTGAACTTTTCCTCCATAGGATAGAGAAGAGAAAATCTTCTAGGAGGAAGAAAATGCTTATCTGGGTGATCCCAGTCAGCATATATCATCCGCTCCAGAAATGGGTGTACAGGAAATGCATGTGGACCCTGTGGGGGCCTTAAAAAACCCAAATAGGAAAAGGGGGCCTTAGCTACCTGTGCGGGGGGCAACTTGTATCCAGAATGGACCAATTCCGTAAGGGATTGCACTAACAATTTCTCAGATAGCGAAGCTCAGAAGGGGGAGACATCCGCCTGCCCTTCTTCCCGGTCAGCCAATGGTATCTCAACATCAGCCCATTCCTGTTCCAACACTGGAAGGTCAGGCGAAGGGGACCTATCGCGGTTTTTCCCCAGACAGGGAGGAAGACGCGAACATCAGCTATTTTTCCTTCCAAATTGTCTTTGGTGACATATGCAGAGGCTGAAATATAGGAAGTGGCTACGATGCCTGAGAGACTGAATGACTGACTGGGCAGTTGTTTCTGGATCTTCAGGGGGAGGATAGAACTGTGGAAGCGTGACTAGGATCCTCAGACCATGACCGCGGCGCCCTTGAGCGCCTCTCCTTCGTATGCTTCTCACCTCTCTTTCGGGAAGACAGTCCTAAGCACAAAATGCAGAGGTACTTACAATGTGCATCTACTGCCGAGTCCAGCAATTGAAAAATGCCGCCATCACTGCTCAGCCTGATGCCGAGTAGACGTGCCTTTAGAAAGGCCTGTAACCAACACCCATACAGCGCTTACATGCCCTTGTATGCTCTGTGTCCCTCCATCAGCCACCAGACTCTTTCCAGAGTAAAAGCTTTATAGGCAGTAAGCCTTGCACCTGCGCCGTGTATATCGTGAACGTTCGTTTCCACGTGCACGCCGGCCGCACCAAGCCACGCCCTCCTGCATCCTAGGATAGCTTAAACAGCTATTCCCGCGCGCGTGAACGAACGGTCCTGCAAACAGAACGCTTGAGGGGAGAAGGGCTACATCCCTAGGGAAAATCCGACCGCCGTGTTTCAGGGCGGTGATCCCCCAGCCCTTTCGGCAGCCATGACCGAGCGGAGTAAGGAGGAAACGCTGTTCCGCAGGAGCGCTTCGTCATTAGTTAGACATCATCTGTTGGTATACCCACAGATGTCTAATGAAATGCGTCTGGGTTGGATAGGACGACTGTCGCTCAAGTGACGTCATTACGCCGTACGTCACTAGCGTACGCTAGTGAGCCGGGATTTCTAAAAACATACACGGACGATAGACACCGCTCTGATAACCCGAGTATGACGGCTGCGATGATGTCTCTACAAATGTGATGTATTGCCTTTTATTACTTTTAAAATTGTAAGTGCAATGTGAATGGGATATGGGTATTTTCCAATAAAATTGTCAAACGGAGTTACGCTATTGGCTATCATTGCTTTTCCCCTGCATGTGAGAGCGTGTTTAAGAGGACCATATCCAGAGCACCCATCAGATAAGAGGTTAAGTGTAAGATCATACAAGGCTTGATTCCCAGCGCCGTCTGGTAAGAGTCAGTTTAATAGGGGTGGTATAATACCCCCCATTTTACACGAGTGGAAGTGTCGGTGGCAGGAAGATATGAGTAATTCTGCATCTGGCTGACAGTTTGCTGAGACGTCTTTTTCCTCACTTTTAACCACAAACTATTTTGGGAACTCTTCCCTCTGGACTGTTTTAAATTCACTATTGTTTATTGCACTTTTACTATTTTGTTTAGAAGCGCTGCCTAATATATTGTGTATATATATATATATATATATATATATATATATATATATATATATATATATATATATTTGTTTTATGTTACAATTACACCTTCTATTGGTAAAACAGGCAAGTCATCGTTTACGCAGAAGTCGTCCAAAAGTGAACCGCATGTGTTCCTTAGGATCGTCTTTGACTTACCATTTCCGCCGCAGGATACTGCTGGAAAAAACACAGCCAGATCCAATCTTCACCCATCACAGCGGGCCATGTCATGACCGACCTTCAAGGACCGGGTCCCCCTTGCATACTGGGGTCCACACCCTTGGACTCGTATAGCACCCTGCCAGGACAACCTTTGGTTTTGGTATGTGACCAAGGTGCCCGATCCCAGGGTTCAGCCCTCAACAGAGGAGCATTACAGGCAAGTGACCTCGATTTTCCACGAGGCTCGGGTACGATCCATTTTGGCCATTGCTTTTTGACATCTAGAATGAATCAGACTGCATAGCCCCTTGATCCTGCATAAGGATTTCTGCCACGGGGCTTCTTCTTTAGCATAGCTCTATATCAACCGTGACCAACACCTTCAGACACTGGCGAAAAAACTGAGGTATTTCCTGTATGGGAGGGGTTATATAGAGGGGGACTTCCTGTCTTGGGTTGCCGGTGTCCATTAACCTATAGGTGGCGTATAACCCACATAGTAATTACTATGGCTGCTCTGTTTCCTGTGATGTACGATAAAGAAACACAGCGCTCGAGGAATATCTGCCTTATTTTCAGGCTGATCATCCTATTGGTTAGGCCTGTCAGGCCGTCTGATCTGATCCTTTACGGACTGGCAGATACCAATTGCTGCAACAGGCTGAATAGCTGAACAGGCCAAAGAAAAATAAGCTTTTAATAATGAATCCAATTTCTTAACAACGGGGTGTTTCAAGCCCTGTGCATTATCCACCGGGCAAGTTAAGTTCTTGTTTAAGGAAGAGACTGCTGCATCTATGGCTGGCATGCTCCATTTCTTAGTGAACTTTACATCCATTGGATATAAAAGGGAAAACCTCTTAGGAGGAACAAAAATCCTGTCAGGATGTTCCCAATCAGCATACACCGCCTCTTCCAACAGGGGGCGTAGGGGGAAAGCCTGTGTGGCCTGAAGAGGCCTCAGGGATCCCAAAGAGGACCAGGGAGGCTCAGTGACCTCTGTAAGAGGCCACTTAAAGGCAGAGCGAACCATTTCGGTAAGATTTAGGATCAAGAGCCTCTGTGATTGAGAGGCAGATACCGGCTGGATATCTTCTTGCCCAGATTGCTCGGAAGCAGACCCATCTGCCAGGCCATCCACAGAATCCTGAGCTTTAAGCTCTTCCCCATCCTCAACCCATTCCTGCTCCAGACATGGAGGCTCCGGGAGGGGGGATCTGTCACGCTTCTTGCTACCCTGTGGGATGGATGCAATCATGTCAGCAATCCTGTGCTCTAAGCTGGCTAGGGCTAAGGACAGTTCATCCTTAGTGATAAAGGGCGAGGCAGCAGCGTTGCCTGTTGTCACCATATCAGATAGGCACAGCGGTTTAGACTGCCCAGAAGCCTCTGGTCTTCCCTGTAGTGTTAATCCCGCTCCTCTTTTTTAAAGACATTTACTAGCCACAAAAAGGGAGTACTTGGGTGTAGATTTAACACACCTCAAAAGGGAGACCCTATGCAACAATCCTGCTAAGCACCTTAGCCTGCCAAGCAACACTTGGTTTAATGTGACCCGGGTAATGAGAAATGAACTGCTGCAAGTGTCTGGTTTAGAGCCTGCTCTGTGACCCACGGCCGTCTCCTGGAAGCACCGCATGTTTGGCATACACAGCTTAAAGTGGCCGCATTCGTGCATGATGCAAATCTTCGTGCGCCAAATAAGGCTGCTGCGTCAGTGCGGCGAAGCCGTGTGCGCCGTGGCTGCCAGCAAACACTAGTGAGTATAGCGGCACTCTTGCGAATGCATGTGTGCCATGGCTGCCAAACAACTGGTGATCTTGCAAATGCACATAAGCCCTGATTGTCAAACAAGAAACTGTTAAGTTTCAGCGGCACCGTTGCTAATGCACTTGCGCCATGATGACTTTTGTAAATGCATATGCGACCTGGTAAAACCAAGGCAAAATGGCGCAGCGTTGTGCACCATCATACAGGTAAAAAACAGCCAGACACAAGAAACAAGGTACACTTAGCAAACACTCACAGCTAGCCCAAAAACTCCCCCGTATAATCATCGCACACAGGTGTCCAGCCTCTAGCTAGCTTGACTGATTGTTACAATCACAATATATATATATATATATATATATATATATATATATATATATATATAATGTTTCACTTACCCATCCAGGCGCAGGGCAGTTTAGAAACTAAGAGCCCAATCTTCATCCATCACGGCTGGTTCCTGCCACTTGAGGACCTTGGTATCCTTTTCATCTTTAGGGTCCACTCCCTTGGACCTGTACAGCACCCTTCAGGAATGTCTTAGCGCTGTAGTGTCCAGGATTCCACTTCGCAGGGTCCAGCGCCCGGATGCAGCTTACAGGCAAAACCTTGCAGGATCTTGAGTCTTCTTTGCAAAGCTCGTGTACCATTTATCTAAGCTGCAAAGCTTGTGTCAAATGGATCCAATCAGTCAATTCCTTAATTTAAGAAGCGTTTGTGGGACTAGAGACTTGGAGCTCAGAGAGCTCAAACAAATGTGCCATCCACCTTGTAGACACTGGTAGAAAACTGAAGTAACTTCCTGTATGGGAGGGGTTCTTCCTGTCTAAAAGACCTTGGTCTACCAGTGTCCATTCACCTGATAATGGAGTATAACTCAGCAGGTAATGATTAGCCCGACTGTCTCGTGATGTATGAAAAAGAAATCGTGATTTTCTAAGTGAAACGACCAGCTTGTTGCAGTAGCACATAATGTGTGATGAAATTAATATATCATCAGTCTGCGATTAAAGACATCATACAAGCACACTGTACTGTGTTACCTCAGCATCTATTTCAATGATCTTTGCCTCCTCCTTATGGTATATTCTGGAATTATCAGTTGAATAATATAACCGGCAAGAATCTCCTTCACTACACAACCTGAAAAACAAAGATCATTATTTTTTATAACGCGCCAACATAGCATACAAAGGATTAACAAATAAAAAAAGAAAAAAAGAAAACCAGCCATATAAGGGACCATTTTGCCAGCACAAAAAAAAAAAGAGAAGAGGAGGATCGAAAAATTATATAAAAAGGCCTAAACAAAATTATACAAAGTACTTTGTCAGAGTTAACAAAAGTGATTGCTGAACAATGCCTATTTAAACTGAGTGACACTGCTAGTTGTAGATATAATTACTCTAAATTTAAACTAAAATCTAAATATCATTATTGCTCTATTATGGGACCTTTGCTTTCATTTTTCAACCCTTTTTGATAAGCAGATGGGGCAATCAGACATCACCTGTATTAAGTCTGTGTACGAAAGTGGATACTTTAATTTGTCTGCATAATACCACTAACAACCAAAGGAAGGATGAGAGTCTTACCAGTTGAAGCTCAGCTCTGGGCAACTAAAAAATATATACCTTGCAATGGGGCTGTGCCCACACTGCAAGGGTTAAATCGCTCAGTTTACCTAGGAAAGAGGATAATCAATTTGACTTACCCGATCCTCTGCTTTCCCCACTCTGGCGGTGGACTGTCCCTCTGCATCATCACATCAAATGTAGGGCTCATAGGCATGCGCACAGGGTGTGCCGAGAGTGCCTGGGCACACCCTAATCAACCCCTACGTGTTAGTGTAGCCGCATGCCGGATGTCTCCCAAGATCTGCCCACTGGGCTGCTGTGAAATGTTGCATCCAAGAGTGTGTGTAGCATTCTGAAACAGTTTCACATTGAGCAGATAGTGAGGCTTGCAAAAGCCGCTCATTTTTGTGTGAAACTGTCCGGTATTGGAACTACTTGCAGGGAGAGAGACCAGCTGTCAAAACTCAATGGTGATGTCGGGGGTGAACGGGACCGAACAGCTATCAAACACAAGCCAATGGGATGGGGTCTGGGCGGGCCGCAATGTGTATGTGGCTCTGCCCCCTTTCTTAAGCAGCCCAATCATTGGCTGAGGTTTGATAGCTGCTCGGTCCCACCCATCCCCACTGAGTTTTGACAGCTGGTCTCCCTGCACACACTGAGCAGCTCTTGCAAGCCTCAGTATATGCTGCATGTGAAACTTCCCCTTTCCTCTGTCAGTGCCCATCAATGCCAACCAATGCCGCCTATGAGTGCCAGTGCTGCCAATCAGTGGCCAGCAGTGCTGCCAATCAGTGGCGCTGGCCAATCAGTGGCCATGAGTGCTGCCCATCAGTGGCCATGAGTGCTGCCCATCAGTGGCCATGAGTGCTGCCCATCAGTGGCCATGAGTGCTGCCCATCAGTGGCCATGAGTGCTGCCCATCAGTGGCCATGAGTGCTGCCCATCAGTGGCCATGAGTGCTGCCCATCAGTGGCCATGAGTGCTGCCCATCAGTGGCCATGAGTGCTGCCCATCAGTGCCCATGAGTGCAGGGATGGAGAGATGGACTCAGCAGCCAGGCACATTGTCCATGGGGTGCCAACCAATGACTCCTATCAGTGCCAATCAGGGCCGCCTTTCAGTGCCGCCTATCAGTGCCAATCAGGGCCGCCTATCAGTGCCAATCAGGGCCGCCTATCAGTGCCAATCAGGGCCCATTAGTGCCACTTATCAGTGCTACCTATCAGTACCAATCAGGGCCCATCAGTGCTTTCTATTAGTGCCAATCAGTGCTTTCTATTAGTGCCAATCAGTGCCACCAATCAGTGGCCATCAGTGCCGCCAATCAGTGGCCATGAGTGCAGGGATGGGGAGATGAACTCAGCAGCCAGGCACATTGTCCATGGGGGGGCCGACCTGGTGGGGCACAACTGAAATCTGTTGAGGTTTATTAATTCCACATGGCGATCTTAAGTATAATAATAGATAATCAGCACACTAATATTTACAATAAACTACTGGAGGTAAAATAAAAACAAGTGTTGGTAAAAGGCTTGCTGCCAAGCGCTCGTGTTCTTTTTTTTTTTTATAAAATCTTTATTTTTTTTTACAGATTTCACATTACAATTTATCACAATCTTATGCCATCTTATTATGCCAACCTAAGTATTACCATCTTATATTCTCTTAAATATATATCTCCTAAATGATTCATTAGTTAAATGTGAATTCTCTTTTCCTTCCACGTCCTCTCTCTCAATAATACCGCCCCCCCCCCACAAAAAAAAAAGAAGAAAAAAAGTGCAGCGCTAACCTACTGCTTAATAACTCAATAATGGTTGAGCCCTCTGATGGATGGAAATCTCAATAAACGTCAATATTATCACACTACCGGTCTCTGATATGCAACATCACATATAATACACAAACTGAAAAAAGTCATAAAAAATTTAACTTGGCAGGGATAGTGGAAACCTCTCCTATAGATATTTGCCATACAGTTACATTACCTGACAGTTTCACACACTGAGCGTCTCTTGCAAGCCTCAGTATCTGCTGCATGTGAAACTTTCCCTCTTCTCTGTTAGTGCCCATCAATGCTGCCTATGGGTGCCAGTGCTGCCCATCAGTGCTGCCCATGAGTGCCAGTGCTGCCCATGGGTGGCAGTGCTGCCCATGGGTGCCAGTGCTGCCCATCAGTGCTGCCTATGGGTGCCAGTGCTGCCTATGGGTGCCAGTGCTGCCTATGGGTGCCAGTGCTGCCCATCAGTGCTGCCTATGGGTGCCAGTGCCACCTGTGCCACCTGTCAGTGCCCACCAATGACGCCTATCAGTGCCCACCAATGACGCCTATCAGTGCCAACCAATGACGCCTATCAGTGCCAACCAATGACGCCTATCAGTGCCAACCAATGACGCCTATCAGTGCCGCCAATCAGTGGCCAGCAGTGCCGCCAATCAGTGGCCAGCAGTGCCGCCAATCAGTGGCCAGCAGTGCCGCCAATCAGTGGCCAGCAGTGCCGCCAATCAGTGCCCATGAGTGCAGGGATGGGGAGATGAACTCAGCAGCCAGGCACATTGTCCATGGGGGGGCCAGCCTGGTGGGGCACAACTGAAATCTGTTGAGGTTTATTAATTCCACATGGCGATCTGAAGTATAATAGGTAATCACCACACTAATATTTACAATAAACTACTGGAGGTAAAATAAAAACAAGTGTCAGCAAAAGGCTTGCCGCTAAGCGCTTTTGTGTTCTTTTTTAATTCTTTATTTTTTAGACAGATTTCACATTACAATTTTTCACAATCTTATGCCATCTTACTATACCAACCTAAGTATTACCATCTTATATTCTCTTATCTCCTAAATGATTCAGTAGTTCAATGTGAATTCTCTTTTCCTTCTTTTACCTCCACATCCTTTTCTCCTCCCCCCCCCCAAAAAAAAGAAAAAAAGTGCAGCGCTAACCTACTGATTAATAACTTAATAATGGTTGAAACCTCTGATGGATGGAAATCTCAATAAACGTCAATATCACCACTGTACCGGTCTCTGTGATATGCAACATCACATATAATACACAAACTGAAAAAAGACACAATTTTTTTTAACTTAGCAGGGATGGTAGAAACCTCTCCTATAGATATTTGCCATACAGATTTAACTTCAAGTGCAATAATTCCAGTGATGTGTTATTTCCCATGTAATACACATCAAATGAGAATAAGACATACATTTTTTAAACTTAGCAGGGATAGTGGAAACCCCCAAATAATTGCAATACAACTTAACTTCAAGCGCTTCTGGAAGAATGGTCAAACATTCCCATAGGCACACTTCTAAACCTTGTGTACAGCCATCCCAGAAGAGTTGAAGCGGTTATAGCTGCAAAGGGTGGGCTAACTCAATATTGAACCATATGGACTAAGACTGGGATGCCCCATTAAAGTTCATGTGCAAGCAGGTGTTCCAATACTTTGGAAATATAGTACATATATATATGTGTGTGTGTGTGTGTGTGTGTACACACACACACACACACACGCATTTGTGTTTTAGCTTTTGGGTGCACACCCTAATGCAAAAGGCTGCGCAGGCCTATGGTAGGGCTATGGACCCTGCTTTGGTCTTAATGACGTCAGGACCCTAAACTAGCCTTTTTCAACCGGGGTGTCATCTAACATTGCCAGGGGTTTTCTGGCATCCTGGTAGAAAAGGGCTGTCACATGAGACCGAACTCCCGATCCCCAGCCGAACTGTAAATCAGCACTTCGGGAGTTTAGTCAAGCAGTGAATGCAAAGTGAAAGCAAGGGAGAGGTGTCTTGCCAAGTGGGTGCTCTGCTCTCTGCCTGAGTGCAGGTCGCACCATCAGCTCCACTAGGTCCTACTGCTCACCTCATCTGGTATCAACCTGCGGAGAGATCTCCACACCTGCATCACTCATCTGTGGCACAGCTGGCAACCCCTGCTTCTTTGGGCGCTTCTTTGAGCGCGTGCGCTCTCGGCACACTCTAGTAACAGCAATTCATGCAAATATGCGCCCTTTTAGAGCCAAGAACCGTGGGCTGAGAGGCTGCATATTTGCGTGCGGCAGGTGCCAAGATGTTAAGGAAGTAAGATGGATTCTTCTGGCATAACAATAACATTTTTGTACCACAAGAGACCAGGACTTTAGTCCTTAAAGCATTCCATGATCATCAGCTGGCCAGTCATTTTGGGGTACACAAGACCATCAAACTTATCCAACGGTCTTTCTGGTGGCCAGGACTACAAGAATTTTGTTGGTTCCTATGCAACTTGCCTTCGCAGCAAAAGGGAGTAACACTTAAGCCTGGGGCCTGTTAAGGCCATTGCCATGCCAGTCCTGGAAAATACTGTTCATGGACTTCATTGTGGATCTACCCCCTTCTGAGGGATTCACTTCCATTTTTGTATTAGTAGACTGATTGTCTAAAATGTCACATTTTGTATCTATGGTGGGCACCCCCCCCCCCCTCTGCCGCAGACACAGCCCATGCCTTCATAAAGGAGATAGTAAGGCTCCATGGTCTGCCCAGAAACATTGTCTCTGAGGAGTACAATTTATCTCCAGATTCTGGAGAACTCTTTGCAGAGACTTAGACACTAACATCTATTTATCCTCAGCCTACAACCCCCAAATCAACAGCCAGACGGAAAGAACCAACAAAGCCTTGGAGCAATACCTTTGGTGTTTTCCCACAAGATAATTGAGTATCTGTTACCCTGTGCTGAACTTAGTTACAATAACTCAGTTCATGCTGCCCCCAACCAGACTCCATTCTGTGCCAACTATGGGTATCATCCATCCTTTCTAATTGACATGTTGCCAGAAACTCCTATACCTATATTAAAGAGACCGCCGAGTAAACAGGAGATTCTCCTGTATGTAATCTGTTGGTGCTCGTCCCAGGCTGCACTCATGGCAACGGTGAGGCTGCACTCATGGCAACGGTGAGGCTGCACTCATGGCAACGGTGAGGCTGCACTCATGGCAACGGTGAGGCTGCACTCATGGCAACGGTGAGGCTGCACTCATGGCAACGGTGAGGCTGCACTCATGGCAACGGTGAGGCTGCACTCATGGCAACGGTGAGGCTGCACTCATGGCAATGGTGAGGCTGCATTCATGGCAACGGTGAGGCTGCCAATGACCACTGATTAGGCTGCATTGATGGGAACTGACCCTTGTTTTGCTTCACGGTTCTTTATTTAAAAAAAATTCCCTGAAACTTCCCTCTTAAAGTGAAGGTACGTGTTATACTTCGATAAATACGGTATATCCAAATAACACACCCAAGCTCATCCTTAGACTCTTCACCACATACAGCCACAAAGGCAAGAGAATTCTTGTTGGGCAGTGTATTAGTTAATTTGCATTTAATTTTAATGGTTCAAAAAATGTCAGGCAAAATGGTCGGCCCTCCCGCATGTGCACTTCATCAAATCTGGCCCTCTTTGAAAAAAGTTTAGACACCCCTGTTCTATAGGGTTTAGGTCAGGTGAGTTTGCCTGCCAATTAAAGAGGAAGTAAACCCTGATGGCTTTTACTTCCTCTTTTGCTCACTGAAAACCCTGCAAATTAACCACTTGCCGACCGCCGCACGCCGATGTACGTCGGCAGAATGGCACGGGCAGGCATATTGGCGTACAGGTAAGTCCCTACCTTCCCGCGGGTGGGGGTCCGATCGGATCCCCCACCCCGGTGCCTGTGGCGGTCGATATCGCTTCATGAGCGATCCAGGATGAGGGGGCGGCCTTTCATTCATGAAAAAAAAGATTACAATATATGTCCAACAAGGACCAGCAACGTACTGGTATGTTGCTGGACTTTGAATGGTTATACCAGAATGATGCCTGCGAGTTTAGGTATCATCTTGGTATTATTCTTTTCAGAAAGTGGTCGGCTTTCATGTAAAAGCAATCCTAGCGGCTTAATTAGCCTCTAGACTGCTTTTACAAGCAGTGGGAGGGAAATGTCCCCCCCCCCGGATATAAACAGCGCCATTGGGAAATTGGGAAAACATTCTATCACACCGATCTTGGTGTGGTCAGATGCTTTGAGGGCAGAGGAGAGATCTAGGGTCTAAGACCCCACCTAATTTTTCGAAAAAGAGTACCTGTCACTACCTATTGCTATCATAGGGGATATTTACATTCCCTGACATAACAATAAAAAGGATAAAAGATAAATAAAAGGAAGGAACAGTTTAAAAATAAAAAAAAAAAGCAAAAAAAAAAAAAAAAAGCGCTCCCGTCACCCCCTGCTCTTGCACAAAGGCGAATGCAAGAGTCGGTCTGGCGTCATATGTAAACAGCAATTGCACCATGCATGTGAGGTATCACCGCAAAGGTCAGATCGAGGGCAGTAATTTTAGCAGTAGACCTCCTCTGTAAATCTAATGTGGTAACCTGTAAAGGCTTTTAAAAATGTAACTAGTTTGTTGCAACTGCGCGTTTGTGCGCAATTTTAAAGCATGTCGTGTTTGGTATCCATGTACTCGGCCTAAGATCATCTTTTTTATTTCATCAAACATTTTAACAATATAGTGTGTTTTTAGTGCATTAAAATTAAAAAAGGTGCATTTTCCCCCCAAAAAATGCATTTGAAAAATCGTTGCACAAATACTGTGTGGAAAAAAAAAATGCAATACCCACCATTTTAATCTGTAGGTCCTTTGCTTTAAAAAAATATATGTTTGGGGGTTCAACGTAATTTTCTTGCAAAAATAAATATGTTTTCATGTAAACAAAAAGTGTCAGAAAGGGCTTAGAAGAGTGGATGATGTGTGACATAAGCTTCCTAATGTTGTGCATAAAATGCCAGGACAGTTCAAAACCCCCCAAATGACCCAAATTTGGAAAGTAGACACCCAAAGCTATTTGCTGAGAGGCATGTCGAGTCCATAGAATATTTTATATTTTGACACAGGTTGCGGGGAAAAATAGTTTTTTTTTTTTTTTTTGCACAAAGTTGTCACTAAATGATATATTGCTCAAAAATGCCATGGGCATATGTGGAGTTACACCCCAAAATACATGGTTACTTCTCCTGAGTAAGGGGATACCACATGTGTGGGACTTTTTGGGAGCCTAGCCGCGTACAGGATCCCGAAAACCAAGCACCGCCTTCAGGCTTTCCAAGGGTGTAAATTTCTGATTTCACTCCTCACTGCGTATCAGTTTTGGAGGCCATGGAATGCCCAGATGGCACAACCCCCCCCCCCCAAATGACCCCATTTTGGAAAGTAGACACCCCTAGCTATTTGCGGAGAGGTATGGGGAGTATTTTTCAGATCGCGCTTTTTGTCACAAAGTTTTGAAAATTGAAAAAAATATATTTTTTCTTTTCTTTCTTCATTTTCAAAAACAAATGATAGCTGTAAAATACTCACCATGCCTCTCAGCAAATAGCTTGGAGTGTCTACTTTCCAAAATGGGGTCATTTGGGGGCGTTTTGTGCCATCTGGGCATTCCATGGCCTCCGAAATTGTGATAGGCAGCGAGGAGTGAAATCAAAAATTTACGCCCTTAGAAATGCTGAAGGCGGTGCTTGGGTTTTCGGGGTCCCGTACGCGGCTAGGCTCCCAAAAATTCCCACACATGTGGTATCCCCGTACTCAGGAGAAGCAGCAGAATGTATTTTGGGGTGTAATTCCACATATGCCCATGGCATGTGTGACAGAACCCACTGTCACTGTGTGCTTTGGAAGGGACTGAGGGCGGGCCTCCTACCCACAGATTATGGCCCAGAAGAGACTGGAGACTCGGGGAGAAGCTGGCATTGAGATAATGTAATGTAATGCTACATCCCTTCTCCCCCATCCCCCCCCCTCTTGTTGCTGTGTTTAGCTGTGTTGGTTCATGGCACACAGACAATGGTCTGGACTGCAGACATCTCTCCGCAGGGGATGTGTATTGAGGGGTTGCCTGCTTATCATAATCCCTTTGTTTATCTGTAGTCTCTGTTTCAATGTACAAGTGTTCAGTTCCCATTGATTCTTCCTTGTCCCCTACCCCCCCTCTATGACAAGGCTAAGGGGAGTGTCCCTAACTGTGTGTAAAAGTGTATGTTTTGGATTTAATAAACAGTTGATGCTCTGCATGTTTAACCCTCAACACCTGTGTGGATTGTCTCGTGATTGAGGGGTTAAGGGCTGGTTATGGCGAATCTGCAGGCTGCGGGTGCGTTTGGAGGACAGGAGACACAAGTCTGGCGGATGTGCTCATCTGGGGTATCTGAGATTCGTTACAGTGTTGGCAGCGGTGGGATGTCTCCTGCAGTCCGGGCCATCCAAACCACCACCAGGATTCAAGATCTGGGCAGCCGTCGAGGAGCAATACGGGGACCAGCCAGCATGAGAGCGGAGTTTGAGAGGAGGCTGCAAGGCATGCGGAAGCAACATCGGGGACCAGCGACAGAGCGCACCATGCTCGGCTGGGAGGATGTGATCCGCTGGCAACTCTGGCATGAAACGCTAAGCCACGAGCGGCGCCATCAGGGGAAGATCCTTCCCTCCTCCACAGAGATGTACTGGACGCAGTACCATGCGCGAGAGGTGTTCCTGAGGGAACGACCGCGAGATGAGTGGAAGACGGAGCTCGGAAGATTGGTCCAGGAGGAGATGAGGCTGGACGCCAGCTACAGAGCCCTCCGGTGGTTCGCGGCTCAACTGTGGCCAAGTACAGCAGACGGCAGCCCGACAGAAGGCGTTGGCTACGGCGGCGTGGGGCTGCTCCATCAAAAAATGTACGGAGACCCAGACTTTGGGAGCGATGAGGAGTGGCGGCTGGAAAACATCCTGGACTTCCGAGATGAGGTGCTGGACCTCCCTGAAGAGGCGTGTGACCTGGAGGAATTGGAGTTCCTGGTTGAGCAGGAATGGGAGCTCGAGATTGCCTACAAGCGGCTGTTTGACGGTGATCAGCAGCCTGGCATGGCTCCCGTTGCCTGGGACTGTCCTGGAGAAACAGCGGACAGTCACGAAGATGCGGAGCAAATGGGGCCAGGAGTGCCCCTACGTTTTCCCGTCCTAACCGCAATGGAAGAAGCGGCGATGATACAGAGGGCACTGCGAGTGCTAGAATGCCGGAACGCACCAGAGGTTCCCCAAGCAGAGAGACAAGATAATAGCATAAAGGTCTCAGAAGGGGAAGTTGAGACTGGCGCTGGAAGGCTGGTAAATGGTGATCAGCAGCAAGTCGAGAGTATCGCATCCGGTGCCCCAGCAGAAGCGCTGGCTACAGGGCAGAGTGCCACTAGCCTCTGCCCAGCATCAGAAAAAGAGTTGGATCCGGAGAGTCTGAGAGATGATTTTCGTGAGCCGTTTCCCCAACAGCAGATATCCCCAACGGGAGTGGAGGAAGCAATTCTCCCTCCCCAGCAATTGGACATTACCCCAATGTTCATCCCCCCAGCAGAAGCGCTGGCTACGGGGCAGAGTGCCGCGGGCCTCTGCCCACCCTCAGAGTTAGATCCAGGGAGTCCGAGGGATGACCTCAGTGAGCTGGTTGCCCAGCACTTGGACACTACCCCAGTGTATATCCCCCCAGCAGAAGCACTGGCTGCATGGCAGAGTGTTACCGGCCCCGACCCAGCCCTCAGTAGATTTTTGGAGGGTTTGGGAGACAGCCCCTGTCAGAAGTCGCCTCAGAAGCTGGTCACAGAACCAGGAGGGGAGAAAATCCTTCCCCCTCTTCAGCTGCTGAACTCTACCATTGTATATGTCCCCCTAGCAGAAGCACTGGCTATGGGGCAGAGCGATGTTGGCCTCTGCCCAGCATCAGAAAAAGAGACGGAGAGTCTGGGAGACAGTCCCTGCAAGATACCTCCTCAGCGGCTGTTAGCTACTCCAGGAGAAAAGCAAGAACCTTTTCCTCCCCAACTGCATAGCACTGCCAGCCTATGTTCCCTACAAGCTGAAGCGCTGGCATCGGGGCAGAGGATTATTCAGCTCCCCTCAATATCTGCAACCCAGCCCCGGATCACGGGAGTGCGGACAGCTGTTCCCACTCTGCAGCGGCTGTTTTTATTCACGGGAGACCGTATGTGCGATTTTGCTCCCCAGCCCCAGAGACGTACTTTTCCTTTTCCTGGTGGCCTGGGGTGGAAGTTTGCGACTAACGCAGGTCCAGACCAGTTTGGGGTCAGGAACCTGGTTAGTCTGTTTTTAAAAGGGGAGAAATGTGACAGAACCCACTGTCACTGTGTGCTTTGGAAGGGACTGAGGGCGGGCCTCCTACCCACAGATTATGGCCCAGAAGAGACTGGAGACTCGGGGAGAAGCTGGCATTGAGATAATGTAATGTAATGCTACATCCCTTCTCCCCCACCCCCCCCCCCCTCTTGTTGCTGTGTTTAGCTGTGTTGGTTCATGGCACACAGACAATGGTCTGGACTGCAGACATCTCTCCGCAGGGGATGTGTATTGAGGGGTTGCCTGCTTATCATAATCCCTTTGTTTATCTGTAGTCTCTGTTTCAATGTACAAGTGTTCAGTTCCCATTGATTCTTCCTTGTCCCCTACCCCCCCTCTATGACAAGGCTAAGGGGAGTGTCCCTAACTGTGTGTAAAAGTGTATGTTTTGGATTTAATAAACAGTTGATGCTCTGCATGTTTAACCCTCAACACCTGTGTGGATTGTCTCGTGATTGAGGGGTTAAGGGCTGGTTATGGCGAATCTGCAGGCTGCGGGTGCGTTTGGAGGACAGGAGACACAAGTCTGGCGGATGTGCCCATCTGGGGTATCTGAGATTCGTTACAGCATGTTTGAGCAATATATCATTTAGCGACAACTTTGTGCAAAAAAAAGAAAAGGTTTGTCATATTCCCGCAACTTGTGGCAAAATATAAAATATTCCATGGACTCAACATGCCTCTCAGAAAATAGCTTGGGGTGTCTACTTTCCAAAATGGGGTCATTTGGGGGGATTTTGTGCTATTTTGACATTTTATGGCCTTTAAAACTGTCATAGGTAGTGAGGAGTGAAATCAAAGATTTGCGCCCTTAGAAATCCTGAAGGCGGTGCTTGGTTTTCGGGGCCCCGTTCGCGGCTAGGCTCCCAAAAAGTCCCACACATGTGGTATCCCCGTACTCAGGAGAAGCAGCTAAATGTATTTTGGGGTGCAATTCCACATATAACCATGGCATGTGTAAGCAATATATCATTTAGTGACAACTTTTTGTCATTATTCAATCACTTGGGACAAAAAAATGTAATATTCAATGGGCTGAACATGCCTCTCAGCAATTTCCTTGGGGTGTCTTCTTTCCAAAATGGGGTCATTTGGGGGGGTTTGTACTGCCCTGCCATTTTAGCACCACAAGAAATGAGATAGGCAGTCAAACTAAAAGCTGTGTAAATTCCTGAAAATGTACCCTAGTTAGTAGACGCTATAACTTTTGTGCAAACCAATAAATATACACTTAGAGACATTTTTTTTTTACCAAAGACATGTGGCTAAATATATTTTGGCCTAAATGTATGACTTAAATTGAGTTTTTTCGATTTTCTTATATCAAAAGTAGAAAATATCATTCTTTTGCAAAATTATCAGTCTTTTTCCGTTTATATCGCAAAAAAAATAAAATAGGATTTTTGTACTCACCGTAAAATCTGTTTCTCTTACGTCCATGGACCGACACAGCTCTCATACTGATTACTTGTGGGTATATGTCCCTGCTTGCAGGAGAAGACCTAGGCAGAATGTTAGATGTTAAAACATTCTAGAACAAGCCAGAGCTGAACAGCCCCGCCCAGGGGGGCGGTTCCTCCGGACATTACCCTCCCACCTGCAGCTAGCAGCCTCAGTTCGTAAAAAAGCAGTACAAACCTTAAAAGGAAGGGTGGGTGCTGTGTCGGTCCATGGACGTCAGAGAAGCGGATTTTACAGTGAGTACAAAAATCCTATTTTCTCTTATCGTCCATGGACCGACACAGCTCTCATACTGATTACGTGTGGGACGTCCCAAAGCAGTATAAGAAAAGGGTGGGAGCAAAAAGTAAGGAACAACCAAAACTTCACGGCAAACCAGCAGAGCTCCTCAACGGAGGAGTTGCAACATTAAACAGCGGCCTGCAACATTTTGCGGCTGAAGGAAGCATCCGAAGATGCAGCCACATCAACCTTGTAGAACTTTGAAAAGGTATGAACGGACGACCAGGTCGCCACCTTGCACACTTGTGCAACCGACGCTTGATGTTGGAAAGCCCAGGAAGCACAGAATGCCCTGGTGGAATGCGCCGTGACCAGGAAGGGAGGCGCCCGTCCCCTAATGGCATAGGTCTGTAGAACAGTCTGTCTGATCCACCTAGAAATGGTGGCAGACTACACCGCTTGGCCCTGTTTGGGACCAGAGACAGAAACAAACAGCGAGTCAGACTTCCGAATAGAAGCAGTAGCCGCCAGGTATACCCGTAAGGCATGCACCACATTCAAATTGTGAAGCGCAACCTCTCTAGGATGCGATGGATGAGGGCACAAGGACAGAAGGACAATGTCCTCATTAAGATGAAAAGCCGAAACCACCTTAGGAAGGAAAGACGGTCGTGGTCGCAATACCGCCTTATCCTTATGGAGGACCAGGTAAGGCGACTTGCATGACAGAGCCGCTAACTCAGACACCCGTCTAACAGAAGTGATGGCCACTAAAAAAGCCACCTTCTGGGACAAAGTTACATAGTTAGTCAGGTTGAAAAAAGACACAAGTCCATCCAGTTCAACCATAAAATATAAATAAAAAAATAAAATAAATAAAAACAAATAAAAAAATATCGTACAATCCCATATACCCAATTCTATACCCACAGTTGATCCAGGAGGAAGGCAAAAAACCCCAGCAGAGCATGATCCAATTTGCTACAGCAGGGGAAAAAATTCCTTCCTGATCCCCCCGAGAGGCAATCGGATATTCCCCGGATCAACTTTACCTATAAATGTCAGTACCCAGTTATATTATGTACATTTAAGAAAGAATCCAGGCCCTTCTTAAAGCAATCTACTGAGCTGACCAGAACCACCTCTGCAGGGAGTCTATTCCACATTTTCACAGCTCTTACTGTGAAGAAACCTTTCCGTATTTGGAGGTGAAATCTCTTTTCCTCTAGACGTAAAGAGTGCCCCCTTGTCCTTTGTGTTGACCGTAAAGTGAATAACTCAGCACCAAGTTCACTATATGGACCCCTTATATATTTGTACATGTTGATCATATCCCCCCTTAATCTCCTCTTCTCAAGAGTGAATAAATTCAATTCCTCTAAACTTTCCTCATAGCTGAGCTCCTCCATGCCTCTTATCAGTTTGGTTGCCCTTCTCTGCACTTTCTCCAGTTCCCCAATATCCTTTTTGAGAACTGGGGCCCAAAACTGAACTGCATATTCCAGATGAGGTCTTACTAATGATCTGAACAGGGGCAAAATGATCTCTCTCTCTCTGGAGACCATACCTCTCTTAATACAAGAAAGGACTTTGCTCGCTTTGGAAACCGCAGCTTGGCATTGCATGCCATTATTGAGCTTATGATCTACCAAAACCCCCAGATCCTTCTCCACTACGGATCCCCCCAGTTGTACTCCCCCTAGTATGTATGATGCATTCATATTCTTAGCCCCCAAGTGCATAACTTTACATTTATCAACATTAAACCTCATCTGCCACATAGTCGCACAATTAGACAGCATTGAGGTCGGCTTGTAAATTGGCGACATCCTGTAAGGACGTTATTCCACTGCATAGCTTGGTGTCATCTGCAAAGACAGAAATGTTACTTTTGATCTCAGACCCAATATCATTTGTAAAAGGTATTAAAAAGTAAGGGTCCCAGCACTGAACCTTGGGGTACACCACTGATAACCTTGGACCATTCAGAGTAAGAATCATTAACCACTACACTCTGAATTCTGTCTTTTAGCCAGTTTTCTATCCATTTACAAACTGATATTTCCAACAAACTGATATTTCCAATCCTGTAGACTTTACCTTGCACATGAGCCGTGCGTGGGGAACTGTATCGAATGCTTTTGCAAAATCCAAGTATACCACGTCCACAGCCACGTCCAAGGTCTTACTTACCTCTTCATAAAAATAAATCAGAGAACAATCCCAGAGTGCGATCCCTCTTCGGGGATCACCATGGTGCTACCCAGCACTACCGTCAGAGATCAAACTGCACCCACTGATTGGTAATTCGGCGCGAATCTGCGCCCGGCTTATTTTGAAGACATCCCTCTCCTCCCCGAACTCACCCCTCTACCCTATAATAGGTAATCCCCTGTTTACACCGGGACTGTATGATGGGAGGTTCCAAGGGTTGAGGGAGGCGGGCTTACATCAGGCTTCCCACTTCAGTGCGGGTGGGTGCTGGAAGACAATGGCGGATTTTATGGACCCTACAGGCCCGTTCCGTCTAGATTTCCTGAGGACACTCCAACTAAGCCATTTTCTCGGCACGATCTCATCCCCCACAGATGACGGCCGGACGCTCACTACTCTGGAGGAGTTCTGTACTGACACGGGAGCCCTACCACACATACTATCATTGACTTACAACCTTCTAAATACCCCCTCAACGGACTTTGTTCCTCCGGGAATACTAAAATGGGAAAAAGACTTAGATTGTCAATTCACTATCACCAAGAGGCAAAGTATACTCAGATTCACACACAAGTCCTCAATCTGTGCCAAGATTCAGGAAACTAACTTTAAAATCCTCTCACGATGGTACAGGACCCCATCACTACTTCACAAGTTTCACCCGACAACATCGGACGTGTGCTGGCGCTGTCACACAGATAAGGGGACCCTATTACACATTTTTTGGTCATGCCCTAAACTGACACATTTCTGGAATGTAGTGCGCGACACGATACAACAACTTACAGAGCGGCCCATCACAGCCGACCCAGCATTCTTTCTCTTACACGCCTCAGATATCCCTGATAGGAAATACAAGAAGTCAGTGATCCGCCACCTGCTTGACGCAGCGAAGGCATGCATACCACTCCACTGGAAATCGGTCCTCCCGCCAACCATTGCTCTCTGGCTCCAAAAGGTGGATGAAGTCAGAAATATGGAGGACTTGATCCTCACATCGCAAAACAGGGAGGAGATATTTACCAAAACCTGGCAGGGTTGGAATAGGTTCATATACTCAACGGAGGGGCAGGCCCTGAGAGGATCTGACACAGATACATAAAATAATGCACAACAGCGGTACTCTGTTGAGCCACGTGGACGTAGACACAAACCCCGCAGTTATACTTGGGGCCAGTTCTGCCGACACTACATGGTCGTGGTCATTCCCCTCCCCCCCTCCATCAATCCCCCCCCCACTTCATACCCCCCTTCTCTTTTCCCCTCTGTCCTTTTCACTCTATGCTCTATCTCGTGCCCCTTACTGGGGGCTGTACAAATGTAGGTAATTTAGATAAATAAAAGAAAACCAGGAGGTGGGTCCGGGGGGCGGCAATAGTTCACAACCCCATAACACGTTGTTTACTGCTCTCGAAGATGATGCTAGAGGAGACATGATGATATATCACCAGTTTTGTCATTTACTCTGTATGTTATGTGGACAGTCTGTAACCTTCTGGTCCATGTGGACCCAATTCCTGATATAAATAAACAATTAAAAAAAAAAATTTAAAAAAATTAATAAGGTTTGTCTGACAACTTCTGACTTTCATGACTCCATGCTGTCTGTTGCTTAAATAGATGAGTTCTTGCTGGGGAAAAAAACTATGTGGTCTTTTATTATTCTCTCCAGTATCTTCCCAACTATAGAAGTTAAACTAACAGGTCTATAGTTACTTGGTAAAGACTTAATTCCCTTTTTAAATATAGGCACCACATTGGCCCTGCGCCAATCCAGTGGTACTATTCCTGTCATTAATGAGTCCCTAAAAATTAAATACAATGGCTTAAAAATTACAGAGCTCAATTCATTTAGGATCCGTGGGTGTATGCCATCTGGTCCAGGTGCTTTATCCACCTTTATTCCATCTAAATATTTCTGGACCATATCACTTTTGAGCCATTGTGGATTTGGGGCTGTGTCCCTACCACCCCCATTTTGGACATGAGCGCCCCCATGCTCCTTTGTATACACAGAACTGAAGAAAATATTTAATAAATTAGCCTTCTCTTAGTCCCCAGTCACCCACTCTAGATTATTTTGTAAAGGGCCTACATGCTCAAGTTGAAAGAGGAATATCTCTTATATTTTCAAAAGGAGAATTCTGAAGAACCGAAAGCACCAAGTTAAGATTTCAAGGAGGGAGAGGGGGCTTGACAGGTGGAACCACATGGCGTACCCCCTGCACAAAAGTGCTAACCAAGGAATGACCAGCTAGGGGTCTTTGAAAGAAAACGGCCAAGGCCGAAATCTGACCCTTAATAGTGCTCAAAGCCAGCCTTTGACCAACACCACGCTGTAAGAACCTCAGGATTCTGGGGACCGAGTACGTCCGTGGACGCCAGTCTAGTTCTTCGCACATAGCGATGTAAGCTCTCCAGGTACGGTGATAGGTCTTCCTAGAAGACGACTTCCGTGCCCTAAGCATGGTTGAAATTACCGAATCCGACAGGCCTCGGTCTTTCAGCACCTGACTTTCAATAGCCATGTCGTTAAAGCCAGAGACTGTAAAGCAGGATGAAAGATAGGACCTTGAGATAGAAGGTCCTCCCTCAAGGGCAGGCGCCAAGGGACGTCCGCGATGAGACGTACCAGGTCCGCGTACCAATGACGCCAAGGCCAGTCCGGAGCAATAAGGATCACCGGAATGCCCTCGGCCACTACCCTGCGCAGCAGACGAGGAAGCAACTGAAGCGGAGGGTAGACATACATCAAGCGATACTGACCCCACGGGGCCACTAACGCGTCCGAGGCATCCGCCACATATCTCGACACCTTGCGATTGAGTCGAGACGCCATCAGATCCACATCCGGAGTGCCCCACCGTCGACAAAGGAGTTGAAACACTTCCGGATGCAAGGACCACTCCCCCTGGTCCAGGGACTGGCGGCTGAGATAGTCCGCCTGCCAGTTTTCGACGCCCGGAATGTAGACGGCCGACAGCGCCGGCATGATTCTTTCCGCCCACCTTAGGATGTGGGCGACCTCGGCCACCGCAGCCGAGCTCCGAGTGCCCCCGATGGTTGACATACGCCACGGCCGTGGTGTTGTCCGATTGGATTCTGATCAAGCGGCCCTGTAGCCTCTTCGACCATGCAGAGAGACACAGTCTGATCGCCCGCAATTCCAGGACGTTGATTGGGAGACGAGATTCGGCTGGAGTCCAGAGCCCTTGAGCTGACAGGACTCCCCACACTCCTCCCCAGCCCGTCAGGCTGGCGTCCGTTGTGATCACCGTCCAGTGGATGGGGAGGAACGACTTCCCGGCCCGAAGAGCCGGGGATCTCAGCCACCACGACAGGGACGCCCTGACAGTGACTCACCTGGATCTGAAGATCCAAAGACAATGGGGACTTGTCCCAAACTGACAAAATTCCCTTCTGTAATGCCCGAGTGTGTGTGGTGTGAGTGTGTGTGGTGTGAGGCCACCATTAGTCCCAGGACTCTCATGCAGAAGCGAATTGACGACCATTTTCGGGTGGTCAGAACCTGTACTGCCGACTGAAGTGTCAGTAACTTCTCTGAGGGTAGAAAAACCTTTGCTGCCGAAGTGTCCAGGATCAGATCCAGATACTCCAAGCGCTGAGTCGGGACTAGAGCCGACTTCTGCGTGTTCAGAACCCATCCGAAGTCCCAAAGGGTCTGACTGACTATTGTCACATTTTCCTCCAAATCTGAGCCATTTTCTGCTCTGAGAAGGAGATCGTCTAGATAGCCCACGATAACAATTCCTCGCTGTCTCAGCAAAGCCAGAACCGGGGCAAGCACTTTGGTGAAAACCCGTGGTGCCGATGCTAGGCCGAAAGGAAGAGCCACGAACTGATAGTGGACTTCGCCTATGGCAAAGCACAGAAACCTCTGGTGGCTTGCGCAGAATGGGATGTGCAAGTAAGCATCCTTGATATCCAAGGACGCCAAAAAATCCCCTATTTGGAGTGTCGCGATCACCGTGCGAATGGATTCCATCCGGAATTTTAATACCTTTACATAGGCATTCAGGGCCTTGAGGTCCAGGATTGGCGGAACCCCGTCCTTTTTCGGAACAAACAGGTTTGAGTAAAACCCCTGAAACCTCTCTTGTGATGGAATCGGCACAATTACTCCGCACCCGAGCAAATCCTGTACGGCCCCCAAGAGGGCCGCCCGGCGGGCCGGAAAGAGAGGGAGGTTTGAGGGGAAAAAACCTGTCTGGGGGCCACGAGCGGAACTCTATCCTGTATCCCGAGGTGACCACCTCGCATACCCACAGGTCGGAGATCCGGGAGGTCCACCGCACCGAGAACCTGCGAAGACGTCCCCCCACCCCAGAGTCGGGCAGGGGCAAGACTTCATGCGGTGGTGGACATGGGAGCTTGCTTGGTAGGCTTACGCACCCAGGGACGTCTTTGTCCCCCAGCCGCAGTCTTTTCAGTCTAGGCGGGCTTACCCGTGGAATCTGACTGATGAAAAAACGTCTTCTTCGCCGGAAAGGAAGGGCCCGGCCTGCGGTGTGGCTCCTTTCCCTTAATAGACTGGGGAAGGAAGGTGCTCTTACCTCCTGTGACGTTTTTAATAATGTCATCCAGAGCGGCCCCAAACCGTCTACCGCCCTTAAAGGGCAAGTCAGCCAGGAGCTTTTTGGAAGCTAGATTTGCCAACCAGCATTTCAGCCAGATAAGGCGACGCATCACCACAGCAGAAATGGAGGCCCCTGTTAATAAAGGGTCTGCATCCACAGTGGCATCGCACACGAAGACTAAACCCTGCGAAAGTTGGTGAGCCAGGGCAATGGTTTCAGGAGGGAGATTATGCTCCTGCACTGTCTGGTGCAATATCCTTTCCCAGCCTGTGAGTGTCTGAGACACAAGTGTCGCCTCCACTATAGGGTGTAAGGCGGCCCCCAATAAGGTGAATATAGTTCTACATGCCACTTCTGACCTCCTGTCAGCGGGATCCTTAAATGCAGGAGTTCCTTCCATTGGGAGCGTGGTAGCCTTATTCAAACGGCCGACCAGGGGGGTCGACCACTGGGGGGTGAGCCCACTTCTTAACCGGGTCCTCCCCAAAGGGGTACCTTAAGGCTATGCTCCGCGGGACCATCAAAGTCTTCTGCGGCTTATCCCAGACTTGGTCAATGTATGCATCAAAAAAAGGCACATATGGAAAAACCTTTTTTGAAGACACGGCTTTCAAAGAACCAAAGGTCAGTGTCCACCTGAGGTTCCTCAGCCTCAACATTCAGCTTGAGATCGCCCCTCACAGCATCAATGAGTTCACTCACAAGCACCCTGTCAGTAGGTGGTTCAAGACAGGGGTCTTCCTCACAAGAAATGTCCTGTCCAAACACATCAAAATCCTCAGAACTAGGGTCCTCAGCAGCAGTAGCTAGGCCCATATCAGAGTCAGAGCACTCCCCATGTGGAGATTGTGTGGGTAGGGGGCGCTTTACAGCCCCTGTACGTTCGCACACAGCTTCCAGCTTGACAAGAAATGATTACAGGACTGCCGACAACTGGTCTATAGGGACCGCAGGTGCAGGAGCACTGCAAGTTGCCTCTGACAAGTGTGGGGAAGCAGGTGAACCAGACTCCATATTGCCACCCTCTGAGACCTTATTCACTATTACAGTGAATAATACAGTCCACCCACTGGCTGTGCTGAGGCTGAGGAGGGGATACCCAGAGGACTCACCACCCTTAGGGACCGCTCGGTTCCGCTGTATGAGCCGCGCTGTAGCGCGAGTGAAGCCTGAGGAGAGTGAACAATCTGTGAGGAGATGTATTTCGCGCCGTTCAGCAGCGCCGCTAGAGGCCGAAAACAAAACTGAAAGCGCCGCGGCTACAAGAAAATGGCGGCCGGGCGCCTGTATAACTGCAAAATGGCCACCGATGGCGCATTTTTTAAATTTAAAACACCGCGCCAATGGCGCACACAATAAGTCTCACACACTCCCCCAGAACACTTTCCAAGTTCACTAACAGCCATGGAGCGCCCCCCCAGGGCAGAGTGACCCCCCAAGTATCCCCACACAGCACAGCACCAGAGCAGGGTGCAGAGAGCAGCATAACATCGGGGAGACAGGGAGAACCCCCCACACACAAACACAGCCAGTATGTACTCACCTTGCAGCAGGAGAGACTACTTACCCGTCCCTAGAGGGACCCACTGGCTTGTTTCAGACAGACCTATCACAGAGTCGTACTGCGTAGCTGTTGGCCCGGTCAACCGCGAAAGATACAGTAGGTACTGTTCAATCTTGAGAGGACCGCGGGAGCATGAAAGCAACCCGGCCACCCCTGGAGCCATGGGGTATGTCGTGAACTGAGTCTCACGCACACAAGGCGAGGATCAGCACGCTCGATGGTCGGACAGGGAAGACTACGAGGATACTAGTGTACCCAACCTGTTGCCCAGCCGACAGTTGATTGAAGGTCTCAAAAATAAAATAATAAAATTCCCAAAGGAATAAAATTTAAAAGTAAAAATCTTCCAGGAGACTGGCTCCTGAGAGAGCCACGTCTTCTCCTTCTGCTAGGCAGAAAAAAACTGAGGCTGCTAGCTGCAGGTGGGAGGGTAATGTCCGGAGGGACCGCCCCCTTGGGCGGGGCTGTTCAGCTCTGGCTTGTTCTAGAATGTTTTAACATCTAACACTCGGCCTAGGTCTTCTCCTGCAAGCAGGGACATATACCCACACGTAATCAGTATGAGAGCTGTGTCGGTCCATGGACGATAAGAGAAAAAAAATAAAAATAAAATCGCAGAGGCAATCAAATACCATAAAAAAGCTCTATTTGTGGGAAAAAAAGGACGCAAATTTAGTTTGGGTACAACATTGCATGACCGCGCAATTACCAGTTAAAGCAGCGCAGTGCCAAATTGTAAAAATACCTCTGGTCTTTAAGTTGCATAATGGGGCTGAAGTGGTTAAAAACATAATGGGCTAGTATGCATCGCATACTAGCCCATTATGTGACACTTACCTGAAAACGAATCAAGCGCTGTCCCCTGTGCAGGCTGCATCCATCTGCTCGCCCCTCTTCCTTCACGGACTCCGGTTCTGTATCTGGCCAGGGCCGCGTCGGCGGGAGCCGCTGGTAATGGCATAGTCTAACTGAAGCAACGGCACAACGTGCCATTGCTTCAGTGCGCATGTGCCGATGACTTCAGCACATGCAGATACAGGGGGATATCTCCTAAACAGTGCAGGTTTAGGAAATATCCAGGCTAGCTACAGGTAAGACTCATTATAGGCTTACATGTAGCAAAAAGTGGTTTGTAAGGGTTTACAACCACTTTAAGCAGTGATACCCATGATCATTAAACCAGGTATTGGTACTTTTAACAGTGTGGGCAGGTGCCAAGTCCTGCTGGAAAATGAAATCAGCATCTCTATAAAGCTTTTCAGCAGAGGAAAGCATGAAGTGCTCTAGAATTTCCTGGTAGAGAGCTGCGCTGACTTTAGACTTTATAAAAACACAGTGGACCAACATCAGCAGATGACATGGTTCCCCAAATCATCACTGAATGGAAACTTCAAACTGGACCTCATGCAACTTGGATTCTGTGCCTCTCCACTCTTCCTCCAGACTCTGGGACCTTAATTTCAAAATGAAATGCAACATTTTCTTTCATTTGAAAAGAGGACTTGACCACTGAGCAACAGTCCTGTCTTTTTTTCGCCTTAGCCCAGGTAAGACGCTTCAGATGTGGTCTCTTGTTCAGGAGTGGCATGACACAAGGAAAGCGACAGTTGTAGCCCATGTCTTGGATAAGTCTGTGTGGTGGCTCTGGAAGCAATGACACCAGCCGTAGTCCACTCCTTGTGGATCTCCCCCAAATTCTTAAATGGCCTTTGCTTCGCAATCTTCTCAAGGCTGTGGTTATTCCTGTTGCTTGTGCACCTTTTTCTACCACACTTTTTCCTTCCACTCAACTCTGCACTCTTGGATACAGCACTCTCAGAGGAGGCTCTCTAAGGCCTCGCACTCACAGGGGCCTCACAACCACCAAATTTGCCGAATTAAAGAGCTGGAGGTGGGTAGAAATAGAAGCGTCCTGGTGGCTGGAGGACGGGTGAGTAGCAGCTCTACCTCACTGGCTGCTCTGTGTCACATTCCTTTACGTGTGTTCGGCCGGTCACCGGCTCCTCCTCCACGTTCCTCTCTCCTTCCCCATGCAGCGCCGCTCAACCCAGAGTCCTCCCCAGCCAGAGCTCCGCCCCCTGTGTCGGCTGCATCCATTCACGAGCACTGCACATGTCCCACGCAAACTTTAAGCACACAGGTGCAGCTGTATGAGAGCAGAAGGACATCGCAGGCTTGTTTGCCAGCCCCCCCTTCTCCTACTGTCACACACAGATCTCCCTAGCCTCGGAGTCGGAGATATGCTGGTCGGCGTGATCGCCTGTGCTGCTGCTGGAGGGAGCCCAGGTGACCATGGAAGAGTGCCCTGCACACTTGGTCATGGTAAGTGAGACGACCCTATGTCCCCCACACATCTCCTCTGGGGACAGGGACCCCCATCATCTCCCCTAGGGAAAGGGTCCCCCATCATCTCCCATGGGGACAGGGCCCCCCCATCATCTCCCCTGGGGACAGGGAACCCCCCCCACCATCTCCCCTGGGGACAGGGAACCCCCCCACCATCTCCCCTGGGGACAGGGAACCCCCTATGATCTCCCCTGGTTACAGGGACCCCCCATCATCTCCCCCGGGGACAGGGACCCCCATCATCTCCTCCAGGGAAAGGGTCCCCCATCATCTCCCATGGGGACAGGGGCCCTCCATCATCTCCCCTAGGGACAGCCCATCATCTCCCCTGGGGACAGGGAACCCCCCGCCATCTCCCCATGGGGACAGGGAACCCCATCATCTCCCCTTGGGAACAGGGACCCCATCATCTCCCCTTGGGAACAGGGACCCCATCATCTCCCCTGGGGACAGGGACCCCATCATCTCCCCTGGGGACAGGGACCCCATCATCTCCCCTGGGGACAGGGACCCCATCATCTCCCCTGGGGACAGGGACCCCATCATCTCCCCTGGGGACAGGGACCCCATCATCTCCCCTGGGGACAGGGACCCCATAATCTCCCCTGGGGACAGGGACCCCATAATCTCCCCTGGGGACAGGGACCCCCCTATGATCTCCCCTGGGGACAGGGACCACCCATCATCTCCCCTGGGGACAGGGAACCCCCACCATCTCCCCTTGGGGACAGGGACCTCCATCATCTCCCCTTGGGAACAGGGACCATCCATCATCTCCCCTGGGGACAGGGAACCCCCCCCATCATCTCCCCTGGGGACAGGGAACCCCCCCCATCTCCCCTGGGGACAGGGACCCCCCCATCTCCCATGGGGACAGGGACCCCCCATCATCCTCCATGGGGACAGGCACCCCCCATCATCCTCCATGGGGACAGGCACCCCCCATCATCCTCCATGGGGACAGGCACCCCCCATCATCCTCCATGGGGACAGGCACCCCCCATCATCCTCCATGGGGACAGGCACCCCCCATCATCCTCCATGGGGACAGGCACCCCCCCCATCATCCTCCATGGGGACAGGCACCCCCCCATCATCCTCCATGGGGACAGGCACCCCCCCCATCATCCTCCATGGGGACAGGCACCCCCCCCATCATCCTCCATGGGGACAGGCACCCCCCCATCATCCTCCATGGGACAGGGACCCAGTCTTATCTAGGGACCCCATCTTCCCTAAGGACAGGACCCCCCATCTCCAAAACATGCTGGTTGGCAGGGCTGGCATCACCCACCCTAGGGTGCCAGGATGGTGGAAGGGGTAGTAAAATCTAAACCCTGTGCCCCTTGGGGATTTGGGGAGGTGTGCCAGTAGGGGTCACTGGACGCCGGGGGGAGTTCAAGGAGCTCTATGTGAGTACAGCACTGATAGAGACAGCGCTGGCACCAGCACTAAGCTAGAGAGCGCTGGCACCAGCACTGAGATAGAGAGCACTGAGAAGAAGTGCACCGACATCAGTACGGAGAACACGCTGACGCCAGTGCTGAGAAAGAGAGCACTGACACCAGCACTTTAAGGCTCTTAATATATGCAATTTATGTAGTTAATTTTTATGGCTTTAATTATTTTTACCATTACGGGCATGAGTGGGGCCTTATGTTTAAGTTACGCCTAAGGCCTCACAAAGTCTAGAGCCGCCTCTGAGCACTCTGAACAGCTAGCTTCTTTAGCAATGACCTTTTGTGACTTACCCTCCTTGTGGAGAGTGCCAATGATTGTTTTCTGGACAACTGTCACAATCCGAAAATCGGACGACAGATCGGCAGACTTTTTTCACTTAATAGTCGCAAGTAGAAATTGAATAGGTTATTACATAGTGAATATGTATAAAAAGATGTGTGTGTGACACTTAAAAACATAAACATGTATAAACCTTTAGTAAAACCCTATACAAAGTGCATGTGTCATTTACTGCATACAAAGTGCATGCGTGCCTGTGCAATTAACAATTCCTGTTTCGCAATAAGTAAAATATAAAAATGAAAGATTAACCCTTTCATGACTAAGCCTATTTCTGACATTTGGTGTTTACAAGTTAAAATCCATATTTTTTGCTAGAAAATTACTTAGAACCCACAAACATTATATATATATTTTTAGCGAAGAATCTAGAGAATAAAATGGCGATTGTTGCAATATTTTATGTCACACGGTAGTTGTGCAGCGGTGTTTTAAATGCAACTTTTTTGGAAAAATAAACTAATGAATTTTTTAAAAATTAAAAAGTAAAAGTTAGCCCAATTTTTTTGTATAATGTGAAAGATGATGTTATGCCGAGTAAATCGATACCAAACATGTCATGCTTTATAATTGCACGCAGTCGTGGAATGGCAACAAACTACGGTACCTAAAAATCTCCATAGGCGACGCTTTAATTTTTTTTTACGGTTACCAGGTTAGAGTTACAGAGGAGGTCTACAGCTAGAATTATTGCTCTCGCTCTGATGATCGCGGTGTGTCAAGGATTGATAATTGACCAGACTGTGTGACCTCATAAAAGGAAACCAAACGGGTGTAGATGAAAATATATAATTTATTATGGTGAGTGACCTACAACAACCAATAGAACTTAGTGCAATAAATCAACAGTGACTACAAACAGTATATACAAGTATGGGAAATACCAGAATCGTAGTGGAAGCCAGGCCGAGGTCATACACAAGGGAATCAAGCAGATGGGTATGGATGGGAGGAAGCAGGAACAGGGAGGGGACGGATGGATAGGCTGCAGAGCAGGGATCCGGGTAACAGAAGGGAAAGCTGCAGGATGGGCACAAGGTAGGGATCAGGTAGGATCGGGTAAAGCAGGATGCAGGTTCCAGGTAGGGATCGGGTCGAGCAGGGTGCAGGTTAGGGATCGGATACAGGCTCAAGACAGGGTCACAGGTCAGGGAGCGAGATACCAGGGCAACGAGTGTTTGCATTTGCCGGGTATATAAGGAAGTCCAGTGATTGAGCTTCAGGTCACAGCTGACCACAGGAAGTAATGCCTGCCCCATACTGCCAGAATACACCCGCTGGTGGATGCCGGTACTGCAGTCCACGTATCATGTGTTACCACCAGCAGGTGAGAGCCTCCAACAGAGATATTGGCTGCAGGAGGACACTTGCTGGCGGACACTAGCACTGCATTCCAAAGGACCAACAGCACCACCAGCGGGTGAAGCCTTTCCTGACAGTACCCCCCCTCAAAGGAGCAGCCTCCGGATGCTCTAACTACCTGCAGCTGGGGGAAGTTCATAGCAACAAGCTGGGCAACAGGCAAGGTCACATCCGGGCAGACAGCGGGCACATCCGGGCAGGAAATAGTCATATCAAGCCGGGAAACGGGCACCGGATCTTCCGACTGGGACGCGGGCCTCATACCCTCGAGCCGGGAAACGGGCACCGGATCTTCCGACTGGGACGCGGGCCTCATACCCTCGAGCCGGGAAACGGGCACCGGATCTTCCGACTGGGACGCGGGCCTCATACCCTCGAGCCGGGAAACGGGCACCGGATCTTCCGACTGGGACGCGGGCCTCATACCCTCGAGCCGGGAAGCAGGCCGGCACGGGAACTTCAGGCCGGCACGGGAACTTCAGGCCGGCACGGGAACTTCAGGCCGGCAGGCTGGTACAGGGTCTTCAGGCCGGCAGGCTGGTACAGGGTCTTCAGGCCGGCAGGCTGGTACAGGGTCTTCAGGCCGGCAGGCTGGTACAGGGTCTTCAGGCCGGCAGGCTGGTACAGGGTCTTCAGGCCGGCAGGCTGGTACAGGGTCTTCAGGCCGGCAGGCTAGTACAGGGTCTTCAGGCCGGCAGGTTCGTACAGGGTCTTCAGGCCGGCAGGCTGGTACAGGGTCTTCAGGCTGGTACAGGGTCTTCAGGCTGGCACAGGAACTACAGGCTGGCAGGCTGGCTCGAGAACTGCAGGCTGGCTCGAGAACTGCAGGCTGGCAGGCTGGCTCGAGAACTGCAGGCTGGCAGGCTGGCTCGAGAACTGCAGGCTGGCAGGCTGGCTCGAGAACTGCAGGCTGGCAGGCTGGCTCGAGAACTGCAGGCTGGCAGGCTCGAGAACTGCAGGCTGGCAGGCTCGAGAACTGCAGGCTGGCAGGCTCGAGAACTGCAGGCTGGCAGGCTCGAGAACTGCAGGCTGGCAGGCTGGCTCGAGAACTGCAGGCTGGCAGGCTGGCTCGAGAACTGCAGGCTGGCAGGCTGGCTCGAGAACTGCAGGCTGGCAGGCTGGCTCGAGAACTGCAGGCTGGCAGGCTGGCTCGAGAACTGCAGGCTGGCAGGCTGGCTCGAGAACTGCAGGCTGGCAGGCTGGCTCGAGAACTGCAGGCTGGCTCGAGAACTGCAGGCTGGCAGGCTGGCTCGAGAACTGCATGCTGGCAGGCTGGCTCGAGAACTGCAGGCTGGCTCGAGAACTGCAGGCTGGAAGGCTGGCTCGAGAACTGCAGGCTGGCTCGAGAACTGCAGGCTGGAAGGCTGGCTCGAGAACCGCAGGCTGGCTCGAGAACCGCAGGCTGGCTCGAGAACCGCAGGCTGGCTCGAGAACCGCAGGCTGGCTCGAGAACCGCAGGCTGGCTCGAGAACCGCAGGCTGGAAGGCTGGCTCTGGGACTGCAGGCTGGCTCTGGGACTGCAGGCTGGAAGGCTGGCTTGAAGGCTGGCTCTGGGACTGCAGGCTGGAAGGCTGGCTCTGGGACTGCAGGCTGGAAGGCTGGCTTGAAGGCTGGCTCTGGGACTGCAGGCTGGAAGGCTGGCTTGAAGGCTGGCTCTGGGACTGCAGGCTGGAAGGCTGGCTTGAAGGCTGGCTCGAGAACCGCAGGCTGGAAGGCTGGCTCGGGAAGCGCAGGCTGGAAGGCTGGCTCGGGAAGCGCAGGCTGGAAGGCTGGCTCGGGAAGCGCAGGCTGGAAGGCTGGCTCGGGAAGCGCAGGCTGGAAGGCTGGCTCGGGAAGCGCAGGCTGGAAGGCTGGCTCGGGAAGCGCAGGCTGGAAGGCTGGCTCGGGAAGCGCAGGCTGGAAGGCTGGCTCGGGAAGCGCAGGCTGGAAGGCTGGCTCGGGAAGCGCAGGCTGGAAGGCTGGCTCGGGAAGCGCAGGCTGGAAGGCTGGCTCGGGAAGCGCAGGCTGGAGCAGGTTGGTGGGTGTGGAGGTAGGTTGGATTGTGTGGGTTGGGAAGTACTTCCGCTTTTTCTTAGATTTAGTCACTGCAGGTTTGCAAGTAACAGGGGGAATATATGAAAAGGTTGGGATTGAACAAATGGAAGAAAATGGCAGAGGTGCAGGGACAATGGCTGGAGGAGGTTCTTGTGGATTGGCTACGGATAGGAGGGAAGAAGCAGGTGGATTGAAGGCAGGGTAGGTGCAACAGGTAGAGACGGGGTAGTAGTATTTGGGGGACTGAACACACTGGACGGTAGCTGGGGTTGCCATAGGCAATGGACGGATATATCCCTGGGAAGGCAGGTGTTTGATGGAGGGGCCGGGATGTTGTGGCTTGGCTGAATTCGAGAGGAGATCCAACCATGCCTGCAGCAAAGGCTGAACAAAAGCTGATTCGCACACACCCTGTCTAATCAGACACTGCACAGAACTAACACATTCAGATAATACCTGCTGGGAACAGAGGGAATAATGCTCATCAAAAGAAGCTGGATCATCCTCTAATAACCAAACCAGGGACTCAACCTGATCACTACTAAAAGGGGGAGAGAAGTCATCCCTTCCTTCGGGAACAAATGACAGGGCTGGTTCTACACATAACCGGGTCAACGGCAGTACATCCTCAGGCTGCATGTAACCCTGATCCACCCAGAAATTAGCTGATCGGATAGTTTCCCTCAGCTGGTCACTCGTCCATCCCCTTAACATCTGGCGACAATATTCACCCTCCTCTGTCGCCAGCAGAGAATAGTACAGGATCTCATTGTGATCCATATCAGCCAAACACACCACAGGATGGTTCCTCAATGAAGTCACGTCTGATCAGGAATGGCCCTGGTATACTGTCAAGGATTGATAATTGACCAGACTGTGTGACCTCATAAAAGGAAACCAAACGGGTGTAGGTGAAAATATATAATTTATTATGGTGAGTGACCAACATACAACAACCAATAGAACGCAGTGCAATAAATCAACAGTGACTACAAACAGTATATACAAGTATGGGAAATACCAGAATCGTAGTGGAAGCCAGGCCGAGGTCATACACAAGGGAATCAAGCAGATGGGTATGGATGGGAGGAAGCAGGAACAGGGAGGGGACGGATGGATAGGCTGCAGAGCAGGGATCCGGGTAACAGAAGGGAAAGCTGCAGGATGGGCACAAGGTAGGGATCAGGTAGGATCAGGTAGGATCGGGTAAAGCAGGATGCAGGTTCCAGGTAGGGATCGGGTCGAGCAGGGTGCAGGTTAGGGATCGGGTCGGATACACGCTCAAGACAGGGTCACAGGTCCTAGGTCAGGGAGAGAGATACCAGGGCAACGAGTGTTTGCATTTGCCGGGTATATAAGGAAGTCCAGTGATTGAGCTTCAGGTCACAGCTGACCACAGGAAGTGCTGCCTGCCCCATACTGCCAGAATACACCCGCTGGTGGATGCCGGTACTGCAGTCCACGTATCATGTGTTACCACCAGCAGCTGAGATCCTCCAACAGAGATATTGGCTGCAGGAGGACACCTGCTGGCGGACACTAGCACTGCAGTCCAAAGGACCAACAGCACCACCAGCGGGTGAAGCCTTTCCTGACACGGTGATACCTCACATGTGTGATTTGAACACTGTTTACATATGCGGGCGCGACTTCCGTATGCGTTTTCTTTGCTGCGTGAGCAGGACAGGGACGCTTTAAAAACATTTTTTTTTCTTATTTATTTTTATAATCTAAAATTGTGTTTTTTAAAAAAAACTAATTTTGATCACTTTTATTGCTGTCACAAGGAATGTAAACATCCCTTGTGACAGTAATAAGTGGTGACAGGTACTCTTTACTCTTCAAAGTATTCAGATCGCCGAAAACGGTGATTCTGAATACTGTGTACTTTTTTTAAATCCGGCGCCATTGGCAGCCGAGTAACCCGGACGTGACGTCATGACGTCGCTTCCGTGGTTACATTGAAGAGACTGAATCAAAGCCATTAGGCGCCGGAGGTGGCGCATTGTGGATCGGGTCTCCCGGCGGGACGGGAGGCCCGGCAAGAGCGGCGGATGTCCCCTCCCGCTCCTCCGGGATAACAACGGAGCGGCTTTTATCGTTATTGTTATCCCTGGAAAGCCAATCGCCGGCTCTTAAAAATGATACCGGGATGATGCCTGCAGCTGCAGGCATCATCCCGGTATAGCCCCCGAAAGCCGAGTACGCATATCTGCATACGCTCGGCGGGAAAGGGTTAAGGGTGCATTAGTGCGTGCTGAGATCTGCTGTTCAAGTGCAATACAGAGGGTCGCGCATCACCATCTTGATCCTCTTAAACTGGGTGCAGGCAGCCAGCTTCAATGGCACATGGGGCCTGCCCCCTGGCTGCTCTGTGAGCCGATCCTGCACCTGCCTTAGAGATGTGAAGTATCCCAGGAGGCTGTAGGACCAGTGACATTCTTCCCTAGCTTGGAATTGCCCTGAGGCAAAAAAAAAAAAAAAAAAAACGATTTTTGTACTCACCGTAAAATCCATTTCTCTGACGTCCATGGACTGACACAGCTGGATACTGTAAACGTGTGGGTATATGTCCCTGCTCGCAGGAGAAGATCTAGGCAGAATGTTAGAAACATACATTCTAGAACAAACCAGAGCTGAACCGCCCCGCCCAGGGGGCGGTCCCTCCGCACATTACCCTCCCACCTGCAGCTAGCAGCCTCAGTTCATAACAAAGCAGTACAAACCTTAAAAGGAAGGGTGCGTGGGGTGCTGTGTCAGTCCATGGACGTCAGAGAACTGGATTTTACGGTGAGTACAAAAATCCTATTTTCTCTCATCGTCCATGGACTGACACAGCTAGATACTGTAAACGTGTGGGACATCCCAAAGCAGTATCAGAAGGGTGGGAGCAGTAGTAAAAGGAACAACCAAAACTTCACTCCAAACAAGCAGAGCTCCTCAACGGAGGAGTTGCAACATTAAACAGCGGCCTGCAATGCTTTCCGGCCGAAGGAAGCATCCGAAGATGCAGCCACATCAACCTTATAAAATTTTGAAAAGGTATGAACGGACGACCAGGTCGCCGCCTTGCACACTTGTGCAACCGACGCTTGATGTTGGAAGGCCCAGGAAGCAACAATTGCCTTGGTGGAATGCACCGCAACCGGAAAGGGAGGCGCCCGCCCCTTAAGGGCATAGGCCTGTATGACGGTCTGCCTGATCCACCTAGAGACGGTGGCAGACGACACCGCTCGGCCATGTTTTGGACCAGACACAGACTTCCGAATGTTAACAGTAGCAGACAGGTACACCCGTAAGGCTTGTACCCATCTTAATGTATGAAGCGCAAACTCTCAGGGATGCGATGGGTGAAGACACAAGGACGCAAAGAACAATGTCCTTCTTAAGGTGAAAGGCCGAGACCATCTTTTGAAAAGAAAGACGGTCGTGGGCGCAACACCACCATATGCTTATGGAGGACCATGTAAGGCGACTTGCAGGACAAAGCCGCCAACTCAGACACCCGTCTAACCGAAGCAATGGCCACCAAGAAGGCCACCTTCCAGGACAAGGTCAAGAGAGGAATCTCTCTGATATTCTCAAAGGGATGTTCTTGGAGAACCGAGATGCATCCAATTCAGATCCCAAGTAGGGAGAGGAGGCTTGACAGGGGGGATCACATGACGAAGCCCCTGCACAAAAGGTGCTAATCAAGGAATGGCCCAGTAGCGGTCATTGAAAAAGACAGCCCGGGCCGAAATCCGACCCTCAAAAAGGTATGCAAGGCCAGCTTTTGGGTCACACCACGCTGTAAGAACAGCAAAATCCTGGGAACGGAATACATCCGAGGACGCCACTCAAGTTCCTCGCACATAGCGATGTAAGCCTTCCAGGTACGGTGAGATATCTTTCTGGAGGAAGATTCCTGTGTCAACAACATAGAAGAGATGACCGAATACGAGAGAACTCAGTTCTTCAGCACCTGGCTTTAAACAGCCATGCCATTAAAGCCAAGGACTGTAAAGCAGGATGAAGTATGGGATCATGAGACAGAAGGTCCACCTCAATAGGCAGTCGCCAAGGAACGTCTGTAGATCGGCTTACCAATGTCGCCGTTCCGGAGCAATGAGGATCACCGGAATGGCATCAGCCCCTACTCTGCGAAGCAGGCGAGGCAACAATAGTAGCGGAGGGTAAGCATATATCAGGCGATACTGCCCCCACGGGCTTCTGACGCGTCCGCCCAGGGGTCCCTGGACCTGGCCACGATCTTGCCACCTTGCGAGTGAGTCGAGAGGCCATAAGGTCCACTTCCGGTGCCCCACCTCCGATAACGGAGGTGGAAACACCTCCGGATGCAAGGACCCTTCCCCTGCAATGTACATGGCCGGCAGGACCGTCTTGCAGCGAGATGTATGAAAATCCCAAGAGACTCCGCAATGTATCGGAGAAGAGAGGCCCCCGGTGTACAGGGTGCCTCAACTGTTGGCCAATAAAGGCAACTTGACGGAACTTCCCTAGAAACTCGGTCACAGGACTAGTACCTCAGCCTCCACAGGTGGCGCAAACCCTCCCCGGGCACAGAGACCCTAAAGGTTAAAGCAGTTGCAGTGCACCTGCTAGACGACTGATGGATGAAGCAGAGGCTTTTGCCCAGTCATTGAGCTACAAAAACGCCAGAGACGCAGCCACTAACAGGCGTAACACTAACCTCAGCCTGGCGAACACAGTCCAAGCCAGCGCTTCTGATCACCACTGAAAGCAGGTGGAAAGTGGTACCTCCGAAACCAGGGATCCTTGTGACAATGCTCCATCCAGCAGCTACCCATGGATAAGTGCTGATTGTACAAACACATAGTTTAATATGTATTGCGTCAAACGCGCAAATAGATTGTGGGAGGAAACCCACCCAGCCACAAAGAGCATAATACAACCACATACGGCGTATGTAGTTTAGTATGTGTGGATAAACCTATTAAACACGTTTATACTGTGCCAGCGACAAAGGCGCGCACATCATCGGGGCTTGGACGTAAACCAGCCATGCAGATTGCGTACACAACCGTGTAGGTATGTTAGCCTGCGAATAAACAAATTGCACATGTTTATACTGTGCATAGCGCTGAAAATGCGCACACCATTGGAACGCAGAGGAGAAGCCTGAGCACCCAGATGAAACCCATGCAGACTGCATACGCATACCGTGTAGGTATTATAGTATGTGTGCTAAACATTTTGCACAAGCCCATGTGTGCATAGCACCGAAGGTGCGCACACCGTTGGCGCATGGGAGGAACCTAAGTACCCCACGCATACTCAGAGAATGCAATACCTACAACTACTGTGAATGTATTTAGTGTTGTGTATAAACATAATGTGTATGTTTATACCGTGTATTGCACCAAAGGCATGCATGTCATGTAGCGTGGGCGGAGACCCGGAGGAAACCCACACAGACTGCACAGACATAACGGGTAGGTATGTTAGTATGTGGATATCCAATCGCACAAATTTAGACTGTGCATAGCGCTGAAGCGCCCACCCATACCAATGGAGTGTGGGAGGGAACCGGAGCACCCGGAGGAAACCCACACAGACTGCATACACATACCGTGTAGGTATTATAGCATACGTGATAAACATTGAACATGTTTAACTGTGCAGAAGGCCAAAGGCGCACATACCGTATAGCATGTGAATAAACATATTGCACATGTTTATGCTGTGCATTTCCATTGGAGCGTGGGGGGAAACCGGAGTACCCGGAGGAACCCCACGCAAACAGTATACCAATACTGTAAACATGTATAGTATGTGCAATAAACATATTTGAACATGTCTATACTGTGCAGAGAGCCGAAGCGCACATACCATGAGAGCGCGGTAGGACACCGGAGCCCCCGGCGGAAACCCGCGCCGAACAAGAGAGTATAATACATACATATACCGTGAATGTATCTGGCGTCGTGCATAAACATAATTTTGTACGTTTATATCATGTATGGCACTGAAACACAGCATTGGAACGTGGGGGGACACCCACGCAGACACAGAGACCAATAACACCTACATACACTGAATGCATGCAGTGTAGAGGTATAGGATGAGTTTAAATTATGGCGCAGAGGCGCATAATCTTCCCTGTATCATTCCAACCTGCTTGACTGTGCTGCCGAAGCAGCATGCAGGTAACAGGTAACCTCTGATCCTCAGGCCGTGTGTCTGTCAGAGCTCAAAGCGTTCCCCAGGAAATGGCGGGAAACCACAGGTGCAGAGACCCCGTTGCATCAGGACATCACACAGAAGGCTCACAGGGACTAGAGACATAAATTAATAAAGTCCCCCCCCCCCACCTGCACCGACCAGAGGGAGGGAAACACTGTACCATACATACTGCTCTTGACGCAGCGTGTGAGTAAAACAGTGAGGAAGCTGTGTAAAAGAAAAGCTTGAAGGAACCAAGGGAAACAGCGTCCACCTGAGGTACTTCAGCCACAGCACCCAGCTTGAGAGTGTTCCTCACATCAATGAGTTCACTTACAAGCGCCCTGTCATTCACTGACACAGAACTGGAGTCTTCCTCACAAGGGAATGTCCTGTTCAAAAAACATTAAATATTCAGAAAAAAGTGGTTTTGTGGTCCGACTAAGGGTAGACACCCAATTTTACGCATCTCATCCCAGATTTTTTGAGAAAATATAAAGAGAAAAGTGGAGGGGACTATAGCGGTGCTAATCTTAGCGTCTATACAACAGTGGAAGACTCAATTATCATTTTGTAAAAAAGTTTTTTTTATTAAACAATTAATACAAAATTTATAAAAGAACGTTGTATATATGAGAGATATCACAATTATACAGAGGAGCATTGTACATGGTGGTTGTAATGGTGTTTAGTTGAAGAGATCATACATGGTCCCAACATGTTTCGCCCATCAGGGCTTCGTCAGGGGAAGTATGTCTCAAATATCGTTTTTTTAGATGAAAATAACTATTAAGGTAAACAAAAGAAAAAGAAAATGACATATTAATGTATTACCAACAATATTATGAAGTTTTGAAGATCAGTCTGTAAACCAGTTCACAGTTGACACAATAATGGCGACTTACCACCGAGAAAAGCCCTGGATGAAAAAGTTTGCGGCGGAGCCAAGGATGACCCCACACACGAAAGGGGAAGAGAAAACGTCTCTTCCTAGGTGATGAATAGAACAGAGCTCCGAGCAAACAAGCCCTCACAGTGATTCCTCATATAACCTGGCCAAGGAAGAACAATAGATGAATAAATAAGAAAAAATAAAAATAAAATAAAAAGAAGAAATCCATTAGATTTTAGTCAGAAAGAAAGTACTAAATAGTGGCCATCTTAATTGTATATGATTAACATGTGTACATATCACAGTTTATAGATAGCAATCTAAAATTGGACTACTGGTCCAATTGGCCTCATCAAGTATATAGTATAATTTGAATAGTAATTAGATTAATTAAAAATGTACTCACTTAAAATCAGGATTTAAGAAAAAGAAAAAAAAACTTTTCAAAAAGCAAATAGGGGGGCGCCTGGCGATGTTAAATCCACAAATTAGGGTATATCCGATTAGGAAAAATCCAGAGAATATAAACCTTCAGGAATTTCAATCCAATAGTAGAGGGAATCCCAGAAAGTAGGTTTATTCTAAATAGATAAAGTGTATATGTACTGGTTATTAATAAAAAGGTCAAAACAATCAAACAGAAAAGTATAGTAATGGATTTAGTAGGGGGGAATGCTATAGTAAAACGAATGAATTAGATTGGAAGAAAATTTTTTTATAAGAATATTGGAGCGTCGGAAGGTCAGGGTTTATCAGACCGATTAAATTATTTGAAGCCAACAATTTATAGTATGGAAAAAATGACAGAAATATATCCTCCAAATGAATATAGATCAAAAGGCAAGTATAAATGGATACACTGTGCATTAAAACAAACCACTAGAGGATATACACCTCCATCAGTGCAAAGCCCACAATAAATTAATAGAGAACAAAGTTAATTAATAAGTAGCAAGAGAGTGTCTGTCTGAATGTTAATAAAGACAGACTAAGATAAACTTTTATAACATTTAGTTGATTAGTGAATGGTGGGGAGCTGTCTGTCTGAATCGGAGTCACGACAAATTGAGAGATCAAATAGAATTGGAGAGTATAATTTTAGAACTAGATAGAGAGAAATAAAGTGTCAGGCTTCTAGACAAGCAGCAGATTATTACCTTGGATCGAAGTGTGGACACGCATCAAGACGCCTCACCGAATGGCTCTGATGATCTCGGTGAGGCGTCTTGATGCGTGTCCACACTTCGATCCAAGGTAATAATCTGCTGCTTGTCTAGAAGCCTGACACTTTATTTTTCTCTATCTAGTTCTAAAATTATACTCTCCAATTCTATTTGATCTCTCAATTTGTCGTGACTCAGATTCAGACAGACAGCTCCCCACCATTCACTCATCAACTAAATGTTATAAAAGTTTATCTTAGTCTGTCTTGATTAACATTCAGACAGACACTCTCTTGCTACTTATTAATTAACTTTGTTCTCTATTAATTTATTGTGGGCTTTGCACCGATGGAGGTGTATATCCTCTAGTGGTTTGTTTTAATGCACAGTGTATCCATTTATACTTGCCTTTTGATCTATATTCATTTGGAGGATATATTTCTGTCATTTTTTCCATACTATAAATTGTTAGCTTCAAATAATTTAATCGTTCTGATAAACCCTGACCTTCCGACGCTCCAATATGCTTATAAACATTTTTTCTTCCAATCTAATTAATTTGTTTTACTATAGCATTCCCCCCTACTAAATCCATTACTATACTTTTCTGTTTGATTGTTTTGACCTTTTTATTAATAACCAGTACATATACACTTTATCTATTTAGAATAAACCTACTTTCTGGGATTCCCTCTACTATTGGATTGAAATTCCTGAAGGTTTATATTCTCTGGATTTTTCCCAATTGGATATACCCTAATTTGTGGATTTAACATGGCCAGGCGCCCCCTTATTTGCTTTTTGAAAAGTTTTTTTCTTTCTTAAATCCTGATTTTAAGTGAGTACATTTTTTTTTACAAATAACGTGGTGTTTTATTGAGAAGAATATGAACAGGTTACATTTTATAAGTTGACATTACATCAAAACATAGCAGGACAGCATCAAGGTACAAGCAGGTAAGAAAATAAATCTTGTCTTTCCACATATTGAGTCGGCAGTTGGCAAAGGCGTTCTGTACTAACAAACCGGAGAGCCCTGGGCAGCAGGTGTCTAGTCACAATGAGCTGGGTTCATCATCAGGGGGGAGCATACGGGTCCAGCGTGTTCCAGCCGGAGACCCCGATGCATGATGGGAAGGGAAACCGACAGATCAAACCGGGACCGATAGGAGATCAGGAAAGGAGTATAAGGAAGGGCATCAGACTGGAGTCTCGCCGCAGGTAGCGGCATCACCCAACCAGGTGTCCCAGATCTTATTGTATTTAGTGGGGCATCCCCTGTGAATATAGATTTCTTTTTTATAAGGGAGCACCTGATTAACTGCTGATTTCCATTCCTGTAGCGAGGGGGGTGCTACCTGGAGCCATTTCCTTGCTATAAGCAATCGGGCTATGAATAGGGTTTCCTGGAGGAAAGTTTTGTGAAATTTATCCGAGTCTGGGTTAGGGAAGATCCCCAATAAACATTCCTTGGGGCATAATTTCAGAGGTGAGCCCATCTCGTCATGGATGAACTGCACAATATGAGACCAATAGTCTTGTATTGCTGGGCAAGACCATAAAATATGAAAAAAAGTGCTGGTAGGACTATTGCACCTGGGGCAGAGGGGGTTATAATCAGGTTTATATCTGGAAATTCTAATCGGGGTCAGGTAGGATCTGTGCAAAATGTAAAGGTGTGTGAGGCGGTCAGACAGTCTAGTGGAGACCTTTTTACAGGCGTCCAGCGCATCCTCCCATTCATCATCCTCCAGCTCCCCCACATCCCCAGACCACCGGTGTTTCAGATTGTACGCCAGGGTCACCGCAGGAGGGCGGATGAGAGAATTGTAGAATATCGAAATGAGTTTACGAGAGTCAGGCCCCACCATCGTGCGGATAATATCCAAGCGCTCTATATTGGGGGGTGCGTCTCGAAATTGTGACCGGAGGGCGTGGCGGAGCTGGAGGTAGCGAAAGTGCATGGAGTTGGGGAGCTCAAAGTTATCTTTAAATTGCTGGAACAATTTTAGGACAGACCCACAATATGCGTCCGACAGGTACCTGACCCCAAAGTTAAGCCAGATAATGCAGTCGGGTACAGATAGCAGTTCGTTTAGGCCAGGATTGTCCCAGAGGGGCGTGTGAAAGTGTGTACTAGGCATTTTCAGTTTTCGCCGCACTACCTCCCATATCTTGCAGTGATTGTAGAGCAGGCCTTTGCGAGGACCCAGCGCCCCTGTGTCCGCGAAGTCTTTAAGGATGATCTGGAAAGGGTGAGTGATCCCGGGAGTTGTGGGGGAGCATAACAGTGTGATATAGCTGGCCCTGTCGTGCTTGTCTAAGTAGAAAAAATGGGAGAGTTGAGCCGCCAGGTAGTAGAGGTTAAAGTCCGGCAGAGCTGCGCCCCCCAACTCTGTGGGGTTCTTTAGTACCTGCCAGGACAGCTTGTGTCGGGAATTACCCCAAACAAATGAGTTGAGCATTGCCTCCACCGATTTAAAGAGCCTAAGGGGTATGTAGGCGGGAGCGTGCCACAACACATATAAAAATCCAGGGAGGATAACCATCTTGATTAGATTTACCCGGCCCATCACCCCCAGTGGCAACTTGGACCAAGTCTGGGTTTTGGCTTTCATATGCAATATCAGGGGTTCAATATTTAGTTTGACATAGTCCTCTGGCGAGCGGGTGACATTGATACCAAGGTATTTTATTGAGCCGACTCTACGGAGCGGAGAAAAGGCTTGGAGCTCGGTTGGGACCCCTATGTCTATAGGGAGGATCTGGGATTTGTCCCAGTTAATTCTAAGACCGGAGTAATCACCAAAAGTGCGGATCGTCTCAAGGGCCATCTGCAGGGAAGGGCCTGCATCAGCTAAATATAATAGCATGTCGTCCGCGTATAAGCTAACTTTCTCCTCTAGGTCCCCGCAGCTTAGGCCCCGAATTCCCGGGTGTGTTCTAAGGGTGGCGGCAAGGGGTTCCACGGCTAAAGCATAGAGCAGGGGGGACAGGGGGCACCCCTGCCGCGTACCTCTCGAGAGGGGGAAGGCGTCCGAGACCCTTCCATTAACCAATATCCTGGCCCGGGAGTCCTGATATAGGAGGCGGATCCATTTGATAAAGCGAGGCCCGAAACCAAACCTTGCCAGGCATTCCCATAAGTATGCCCACTCAACGGAGTCGAATGCCTTTGCGGCATCTAGGGAGACCACTACCCGGGATCCCAATTGGTCATGCGTAGCTTGCAAGTTCATATGGAGCCTGCGTAGGTTGAAGGCCGTGTTTTTGGCTGGCATAAACCCTGTTTGGTCTGGGTGGATTAGTGTAAGAATGAACGCATTCAGGCGCACCGCTAGGACCTTGGCCAGGATCTTGATGTCGAGCTGGAGAAGGGAAATAGGGCGGTAGGACTCGGGGAGCTCCAGGTCTTTACCGGGTTTGGGGATGAGCACTATATAGGCCTCTCCCATAGACGGGGGCAGGGACCCGGATTCGAATATATGGGCAAACAGCTCCTGTAGTTTTGGTACTAAGGTGTCAGCATAGGTAGTGTAGAATTCTAGGGGAAGACCATCCGCCCCGGGTGCCTTTGAGGGGTTAAGCAGGGATAGCGCCTTGATAATCTCCTCACTAGTAATGGGGGCCTCAAGTGTCTCAATCTGGGAGCTAGTAAGTGCGGGTAGAGCAATACCATTTAGGAGGGCAGCGAGCCCCTCCCCATCGTCAGCAGCCACAGAGGAGTACAGAGATGCGTAGAACGACCGGAACCCACCAGCCACTTCATCAGGATCCGTGCTCACAGACCCGTCACGGGCGCGGAGCGAGACCACCGTCGGAGGCCTGAGATCCAAATGGGCCAAATAGGCCAGAAGGCGTCCCGCCCGCTCCCCACATTCGTATAGTCTCTGCTTATTGTAAAATATCTGCCTCTCGGCTTTTTCAAAGTAGAGACTGTTCACCACCCTCGACTGCAACTTCAACCGGTCCGCCGCAGAGGGGGAGGGGCTGTCAGTAAATTCGCGCTCCGCGGACACTAGGGAATGTTCTGCCTGCCTGAGCACCTGAGATGAATTTTTCCTATATCTGGATATGCGTTGAGATAAGTACATGCGGGCATGAGATTTAAATGAGTCCCAAACCGTCCCAAAGGGTGCAGTGTCCCTATTGGTCTGGAAGTAAAACTCCCATTCAGAGCCCGCATCCTCCAGATCCGGGACCACCGTCAACCAGAATGGGTTAAGTTTCCAGTAGTAGGACCTAGGGGAAGGGTCGAGCCGCAGTTCAATCCAGTAGGCCGCGTGGTCTGAAAGGACGCGCGGGTTGAACCCGACGTCACCTAGAAGGGGGAGGAGGGTGCGGGAGATTAATATCAGGTCGATACGGGACATGGTATTATACGTTGCGGAGAAACAGGAATACGTCCTGTCCAAGGGGTAACGATATCTCCAGGTGTCCACCAGGGCCAGGTCAGAGAGGAGTTTACCAAATCTAGTGCAAGGATGGGCGGGGGCGTCGGAGGGGTCAGTCCTGAGTCTAAGTCCCGGTTTATTACATTATTAAAATCCCCTAGCCATATGGTGGGAACAGTAGGGAATTGGGCCATAAATGCCAACCCCTCAGTCAGGACTGTAAACTGGAAAGGGGGAGGAATATAGATTGCCAGGATCAGCAGCTCCAACCCACTCACCTTGGCATGTAAAAACAAATATCTGCCTTGGGGGTCTGATTTGAGCAGTAATAGGGTAGTTTTGGCTACCAGGATAGCCACCCCTCTGGAGTTGGGAGTGTGAGGGGCTTGGTACAGCCATCCCACCCAGGGTTTCTTAAGTGTCAGCAGTAGTTGTCCCGTAAGGTGGGTTTCCACCAGTACCATTATCTCGGCCCGTTGCGCCTTTAAACAGGCAAGGACAGCATTGCGCTTCGGCTTAGCCCGTATCCCCCTCACATTCCAAGTAACGCATTTCACATTAGGCATTGACCCCGGTACTCACATATTTGTCCCAGCCGCCCCCAGCCCGTGCGCGCGCACCGCGGACCCCCCCAAAAAACAGGGGAGCCCGCGGCACCGCCCACCGAGCCCGGGGCGCACCAGGAAGGAGCCCGTACAAACCCCATTGGCCCGCCAGCACACCACAGCATAGCATATCGAAGAACGGCCAAATAGATATGTGAGCAGATGTACCCTAAACCCTTCTGCAGATAGTATACATTAAACACCATAAACAAAAAAACAGAGAATAAAGAATATAACATTGAAAACACTCTGGGTTGGCCAGTCTGGCAGAGTAACCCGCAAAGGGCCGTAATGTCGTGCCAGAGCTGGACAGACCAGGGAAACATTCCTTGTGCAACAGTGCAAACGGTGCAAAAAATAACCAGATCCTCAGGGATCTTCCTAACTAGTGGGACGATTGTCCGCTGCAAAACAAGCAGCGGCATAAGGAGCGAGGCTCCTGGGCTTAGTCCACCAGGATAGTTTGGACAGGGGGCACAACAGGATATATAAAAGTGCGTCCATGTCCCAGGTGCCATGATAGCTCACATCCTGCCATTGCAGGCATTGTTACAGGGCTGTAATCCAAGTGTGTCTGCTGGAGGCATATGGGGGGGGGAGAGATCAGCCAAAATGGTGGGGAGAAGCAAAACATCAGGGATGCGACCAAGGGCAGTCGGAGGGAAGGATAAGCGCCACAGTAAGCCTGTCACCTCTCTTCGGGGGAAGGGGCAATCCGGGCAAGTATCATTATTTGGGCAGGAAACCGGGAAAGAGGTACATCAGCCTGTCCCCCATGTCGCAGGTCAGGAGGAGAGTAGTGATCCTCTGCGGGATCATGGCAACAGCAGCCGACAGGGCCGGGAAAACATCATGGAGGGAACAACCGGGCGGAGGGAGGGAGCTGTGGTGCCGGTCTGCGGGCAAAACCGGGTAGTGGGAAAGTGGCTACAGCGTGGAGAACGTCCAGGCTCCCGCGGGGATAGCAGAGGGCCTCTGGTACAGTACCTGTGGCGGATCTCAGAAGGGTGGTGAGGTCCAGCAGCATGGGAGAGGCAGGCCCAGGGCATCCTCTCTATCCGCAGCCACGTCCTCAGGCCCGCTCGCCGGCGGGGGCCGCCTCGCCCCCCAGCCATGTGAGTGAGTACATTTTTAATTAATTAATCTAATTACTATTCAAATTATACTATATACTTGATGAGGCCAATTGGACCAGTAGTCCAATTTTAGATTGCTATCTATAAACTGTGATATATGTACACATGTTAATCATATACAATTAAGATGGCCACTATTTAGTACTTTCTTTCTGACTAAAATCTAATGGATTTCTTCTTTTTATTTTATTTTATTTTTATTATTTATTCATCTATTGTTCTTCCTTGGCCAGGTTATATGAGGAATCACTGTGAGGGCTTGTTTGCTCGGAGCTCTGTTCTATTCATCACCTAGGAAGAGACGTTTTCTCTTCCACTTTCGTGTGTGGGGTCATCCTTAGCTCCGCCGCAAACTTTTTTCATCCAGGGCTTTTCTCGGTGGTAAGTCGCCATTTTTGTGTCAACTGTGGACTGGTTTACAGACTGATCTTCAAAACTTTATAATATTGTTGGTAATACATTAATATGTCTTTTTCTTTTGTTTACCTTAATAGTTATTTTCATCTAAAAAAACGATATTTGAGACATACTTCCCCTGACGAAGCCCTGATGGGCGAAACATGTTGGGACCATGTATGATCTCTTCAACTAAACACCATTACAACCACCATGTACAATGCTCCTCTGTATAATTGTGATATCTCTCATATATACAACGTTCTTTTATAAATTTTGTATTAATTGTTTAATAAACAAAACTTTTTTACCAAATGATAATTGAGTCTTCCACTGTTGTATAGACACTAAGATTAGCGCCGCTATAGTCCCCTCCACTTTTCTCTTTATATTTTCTCATTAAATATTCAGAGCTAGGGTCCTGAGCACAGTAGCTAGGCCCATATCTGACTCAGAGCACTCCTTCACTAAGATTTTTGTGGGGGGAGGGGGCTTATAGCTCCCTTCGCTCGCACACCGCTTCCATTCTGACAAGGAATGATTCCAGGACTGCCAACAACTGGTCCATAAGGACCACAGGTGCAGGAAATATATGAACATGTTTAACTGTGCAGCACTGTCAGTTGCCCCAAGCAAGTTTTTTTTTTGTGGAGACCAGGTGTATCAGACTCCATAACGCCACCCTCTGAGACCTTATACACTATACAGTGAATATACAGTCCACCCACTGGCTACGCTGAGGAGGGGATACCCGGAGGACTCACCAACCCTTAAGGACCGCTCAGTCCTGCGCTGTGAGCCTGAGGAGAGAGGAGATTTGCGCCGCCACTAGAGGCCGAAACCGAAAGTAAATGCGCGGCAGCCACAAGAAAATGGCCGCCGGTCGCAGCTATAACTGCGCCATTGAACCACGCCAAGATGGCCGCCGAGCTCGAAATTCAAAGCTCTAATGCGCGCTAATGGCGCACGCAATAACCACCTCAAACAGCGATAATGCGGGCGTTAATGGCGCACACAATAATCACCTCACACACCAGAAAAACTGCCCCTCTCTACAGACATGAGCGCCCAGCCAGGCCAGAGTGACCCCCAAGCACCCCCACAGCACAGCACCAGTACAGGGTGCAGATAGCAGCATAACAGGGGGGAGACAGGGAGAAACCCGCCCATATAAAGAAACACAGCCAGCATGTACTCACCTGCAGTAGGAGAGACTACTTACCCGTCTCTTTCAGGGACCCACTGGCTTGTTTCAGACAGACCTATCACAGAGCAGTACTGCGTAGCTGTCGGCCCGGTCCACCGCGAGAGATGCAGTCAGTCAGGTACTGTTCAATCTTGAGAGGACCGCGGGAGCATGAAAGCAACCCAGCCACCCCTGGAGTCATGGGGCATGTCGTGAACTGAGTCTCACACACACACAAGGCGAGGATCAGCACGCTCGATGGTCGGACAGGGAAGACTACGAGGATACCAGTGTACCCAACCTGTTGCCCAGCCGACAGTTGATTGAAGGTCTCAAAAATAAAATAAAATTCCCAAAGGAATAAAATTTAAAAGTAAAATCTTCCAGGAGACTGGCTCCTGAGAGAGCCACGTCTTCTCCTTCTGCTAGGCAGAAAAAAACTGAGGCTGCTAGCTGCAGGTGGGAGGGTAATGTCCGGAGGGACCGCCCCCCTGGGCAGGGCTGTTCAGCTCTGGTTTGTTCTAGAATGTATGTTTCTAACATCAAACATTCTGCCTAGATCTTCTCCTGCGAGCAGGGACATATACCCACACGTTTACAGTATCCAGCCCATGTCAGTCCATGGACGATAAGAGAAATGTAAATTATATTTTTTTACTAAATTCCCACATTTCTGCTGGGGGGGTTGGCATTAAGAGTGTAAGTAACTCTCATTTGGGAGTTAAGTTCTGCTTTAAGTCAGAACTGCCTACTAAAAATACCAGAAATCTGGTGATCTTGAATTCACTATTCCAAGTGACACTTGCCTCTATCTTCACACTATGACAGTGAGACCTCCCCTCATCATTGTTCTCTATGTGCCCTGTTTACACCACAACACCAGTATCACGTGCAGATTATTTTTTTTTGGTCGACAGAGAAGGACTTGTGTTTTTTTTTTTTTCATCCCAACTATGTAACTATGACCGAAAAGATTCTTTAAAAAGGTGATTTCTGATCAATTGTTATAAATTACTGCACAGCATTATTTCCATGAATACATTTTTTTATTGCCCATCTGTAGATATATCTCTTCGTACAGCTATGATGCTTTTCAATGCTTCGTTTTTTCAGTAAAAGACTTTATCAAAAGTACAGCATATAAAATGCTTCTCCAGCAAATGCAATCATCTCAGCTTAAAAACAAAAGGAGGAGGTCATCTGCTCACTAGGTATTAAATACTGTGCAGTGTAGGTAAATCTAGCACATTATCCCATTGATTGTGGACTCATAATGTGATGCGGTCTCCGTAGGCCAATCATATAGAGCAAAAATTAGGAGGGAAAAGAGGAACCCCCCAAAAAGAAGCCACGGGTGGACCAAGCCGCATGAAAAAAATTGCATAATTTTATTAAGTAGAAAAAAGTAAATTGAATTTTGCACATATAACAGGCACTCAATACCCATCACCAACACCCAGTATAATAAAATTAGTGAGAACATGGTTGTCTATACTAAAAATGGGCAGAATATCACCAATGTGACACCTATCTCGTCACAGGAGGACTACGTCATGTCGGTGCATGCGCTGTGTGCTCTGCCAGGCTCTGCCTATGCACGATTCTGAAGCCTGTATCTGATATGCTCATCTGAGCTGACCTACAAGCGGGACTGTGATTTGAATGGAGGCGGGCTAATACACAGCAGTATCCCCAGCCAGGAAGTCTGACAAGGACACACACGCTCCTTTGAGCCAACGGCTAGTGGGACTTTTTGCCTCTATCTAATGCGGTCCACCACACACCTGAACCAGCTGAACTGGATGCACAGCAGCCTGCTATTACTGGCTCCTCACAGACGAGCAAAGAGAAATTGAGCAACTTGACACCAAGACTACTGCTCTGCTGTACCAGGCTGGGTAAGCGGACCATAGGTCCCTATGTTATTGCTTACGCTGATGCTACATATGCAGTTATTACAGCTCTGAGAGCTTGCTTTATTTTCAGCTGCTTACCATCTGGGACCTTCCCCTTTACTGTCTGCTGCTATCCCATTTCAGCTTTATTATTTCAGGCCTAAAATGTGATTGACATAACTGTTTTCTCAGCAACAGAACTAATCCTGAACATAGGACCTGACATGGTCTCCAATTGCTGTTTGAATACTGTCATCTGTACTAACTTTTATGAGCCTGTGCGCACAGCAATGTCCACCATCATTCCTACTTACTCCCCAGAGGGGGATGTGTTTCAGCCATTATTGACTGAACCATCAATCTGCAGTGTAATCAATTAGGTTTGTGTACAACGGTCCACCACCTTATGCTGGTCACTCTGCATTATAGGAATATGCATGCATGCACTTTATATGACGTAGCAGATTTTTAGTATAGACAATGTTGTCTCACTAATTTTATTATACTGGGTGTTGGTGATGGGTATTGTTATATGTGAAAAATTCAATTTACTTTTTTCTACTTAATAAAATTATACAATCTTCTCAGCTTACCTTTTCTCAACTAATTTTGTTTGCCAAGTCCCTGTCCTTGATTAGACCTTTGTGTTTAAATCTAGCAGCAATGAGGAGGACTGACCTTGCAATATTGCCTCTGAGAAATCTTATCTGTGAGTCTTTTTCCAGCTGCAAAGAGCAGTCAATCACACTTTCATTCTCCCATCTTGTTGGGACGCCAAATACACTGCAAGCTTTTTCAGCTGAAAAAAACAAAAAAAAGTGAATTGTTAAAGCCCAAAGTGTTTTTCTCATGCTACGATAAATTTACTGTAGAACAGTTTCACAAAGAGAGGCTCCACAGCAACCACTTTACCTGTGTTGTGATTGCAGCTTATATTATGGCAATTTCAAACAATACTAAAGTGCAAGAATGATCATATGGTAATAAATATGCTGAAAATTAAATGAAAGGAATTCAAACCAACTTTTTTTTTCGTGTGCTTTTTTTTTTAAATTCTGTGTTATGCCCTACCTATAGGTTTGGGCTTACACACTTTACTCAGCCTCAAGCCCCTACAGTCTTTTTTTTAAGCATCTTAAGAGGTAAATACTGGGACCTGGAAGTTTAATCATGAGTATCATAGACTTTGCAAGACATTGATTTCCTAGCTTTCAACAGCGTATATAGACAAATCCTTCACAGAGGTACGCAAAAGATTGAGAGAAAAGGGCATCCGTTTCAGCTTCCTTTATCCCAGCAGGATGAGAATTATTGATAGAGACCGCTTCTTCGACAATCCAGAGGCTGCGTTGGCTTGGCTGGACACCCGCTGAGATTCACCTGTACTCCTCTCCTCTTGCCTCCTGGTACCATCTAAGTACTTTCCCTGTTTCTCTTCCTGCCCTGACGTTACTGGCAATTGTACAATTGTACTTTGCATTTTGTCCCATGCTTCCAGTTGTTGGAGCGGACTTTTCAAAAGCTGCTGAAACTGCTTCCACTTTTTCCACATCCACATCTCCTGCCTTACCCTCCTGGCTCCAGCATCTCCCCTTACACCCCCTAGAGCTCCTACCTGTTTAACCCCCCTCCCCCCCCCCCTGGACCCAACTACTCAGGGTTGGCAAGGGGTCCCTTCGTGCCTCAGGGAATCTGACCCCCACTGCAGGGATTTTGTTGTCCGATGACTGCTCGCCCTATCACAGGACTGCTGCAAGTGTTGGGAGTTTTAGCTCCACATGTTTAAAGTTCTGATTTTGGTATAGGCCCGACCTGATCGCTCCCAAATTTTAGGGATGTCATCAGGTGAGGGCAGGATTGACACCCTGGTGTTATCATGGGTAATGGTTATTCTTTTTTTTATAATCAACATTTTTTATTTTATTATAAACTTCAACATTTCCATTCAGTATTGTACATTCTTATATTCCATCATTTACATAAGACACAAATGAACATTACAGAAAAGAACTAGGTACAAAATTGTCTTATCAAATTCATTCCTTCTACTTGAGTCGTGTGTTCTCCTACTGTGCCCTTCTGTGTCACTTAAACAAAACCCCTCCCTACTTCCAAAGAGGCCACTGATGGCCATAGTGACTATTCTCTTTAAGTGTGGGGAAAAAAAATAAAGTATATGTATATTGTGCCTCATGGTTAATATTAATTACCCGTAATTATGTGTAGCGGCCCCGATGGTCTGAATCCCCAACTTAAGTAAAAGTAAACAAACTTAAAAAAAAAAGAAAAAGGGAATAAAGGAGGGGGGGTCCCCTCTCCTACTTCCACGTGTTTATTAATTCCCCCTCAACCAAACCCTCATAAGAGGCCACCAATGGCCATGGTGTTGAAAACAGATAATTGTACCATGTGATAAAAAAAATAAAATAAAATTCTTCTCCCGTGTTTGCATTCAAAACGATCCTCCTAACCTACTCTTCCCCCACCTTTAACCACTTAAGCCCCGGACCATTTTGTAGCTAAAGGACCAGAGCTGTTTTCAGAATTTGGCACTGCACTGCTTTAACTGGAAATTGTGCGGACATGCAATGTTGTACCGAAACAAAATTTGTGTCCTTTTCTTCCCATAAATAGAGCTTTCTTTTAATGGTATTTGATTGCCTCTGCGATTTTTATTTTTTGCGATATAAACGGAAAAAGGCTGAAAATTTTGAAAAAAAAAATGATATTTTCTACTTTTTGTTATGAGAAAAATCGAATAAACTAAATTTTAGTCATACATTTAGGCCAAAATGTATTCAGCCACATGTCTTTAGTAAAAAAAATGTCAATAAGCGTATATTTATTGGTTTGTGCAAAAGTTATAGCGTCTACAAACTAGGGTACATTTTCTGGAATTTACACAGCTTTTAATTCATGACTGCCTATCTCATTTCTTGTGGTGCTAAAATGGCAGGGCAGTACAAAACCCCCCCAAATGACCCCATTTTGGAAAGTAGACATCCCAAGGAAATTGCTGAGAGGCATGTTGAGCCCATTGAATATTTTTATTTTTTTGTCTCAAGTGATTGAATAATGACTAAAAAAAAAAAAAAAAAAAAGTTACAAAAAGTTGTCACTAAATGATATATTGCTCACACATGCCATGGTTATATGTGGAATTGCACCCCAAAATACATTTTGCTGCTTCTCCTGAGTATGGGGATACCACATGTGTGGGACTTTTTAGGAGCCTAGCCGCGTACGGGCCCCCGAAAACCAAGCACCGCCTTCAGGATTTCTAAGGGCACAAATTTTTGATTTCACTCCTCACTACCTATCACAGTTTCGAAGGCCATAAAATGCCAAAATAGCACAAACCCCCCCCAAATGACCCCATTTTGGAAAGTAGACACCCCAAGCTATTTGCTGAGAGGCATGGTGAGTATTTTACAGCTCTAATTTGTTTTTGAAAATGAAGGAAGAAAATATTTTTTTTTTTCCAATTTTCAAAACTTTGTGACAAAAAGCGAGATCTGCAACATACTCACCACACCTCTCAGCAAATAGCTTGGGGTGTCTACTTTCCAAAATGGGGTCATTTGGGGGGGGTTTTGTGCCATCTGGGCATTCCATGGCCTCCGAAATTGTGATAGGCAGTGAGAAGTGAAATCAAAAATTTACACCCTTAGAAAGCCTGAAGGCGGTGCTTGGTTTTTGGGGTCCCGTACGCGGCTAGGCTTCCAAAAAGTCTCACACATGTGGTATCCCCGTACTCAGGAGAAGCAACAGAATGTATTTTGGGGTGTAATTCCACATATGCCCATGGCATGTTTGAGCAATATTTCATTTAGTAACAACTTTGTGCAAAAAAAAAAAAAAAAAATAGGATTTTTATAACAGCTTACCTGTAAAATCCTTTTCTTAGGAGTACATCACGGGACACAGAGCGACATAGTCATTACTAATGGGTTATATAGATACCGTCAGGTGCTGGCACTGGCAACTTCCAAAACCGGAAGTACCCTCCCCTATATAAGCCCCTCCCATCCGGGAGCACCTCAGTTTTGTAGCAAAGCAATAAGTGTCCCCAAAGAGGGGCGGGAGCTCTGTGTCCCGTGATGTACTCCTAAGAAAAGGATTTTACAGGTAAGCTGTTATAAAAATCCTATTTTCTTTCTCGTACATCACGGGACACAGAGCGACATAGTCATTACTAATGGGATGTCCTAAAGCAATGCCCAATGAGGGGGGGGGATACACCATATATAAGCTGAGCGCTATCAGACATGAGGATCTTTTGCGGCCTGCAACACACTGCGCCCAAAGGCGACATCCTCCTGACTTCTAACGTCCACCTGGTAGAACCTAGTAAACGTGTGAACTGAAGACCACGTTGCGGCCTTACAGATTTGAGCCAGGGAGGCCTGGTGATGCACTGCCCATGAAGTTCCAACTGCTCTCGTGGAGTGCGCTCTAACTTTGAACGGAGGCGGTCTCCTTCTCAAGCCATAAGCTTGCATAATGACCTGTCGAATCCACTTGGCTAAAGTAGATTTTGACGCTGCCTGACCCTTTCTGGGGCCTTCCGGCAGAATAAACAAAGTATCCGTTCTGCGAATCTGAGCAGTGGCTTTTAGATAAGCTTTAACTGCTCTTACTACATCCAAAGAATGCAATAACTTTTCCTCTACCGAAGTAGGTTTGGGGAAAAAAGAAGGAAGAACCACATCTTGGTTCAAATGAAACCTCGATACCACCTTAGGAAGAAAGGCTGGATGAGGACGTAACACTACTCTGTCCTTATGGATAACCAGATATGGCTCCTTACAGGACATAGCTGCTAATTCCGATACTCTTTTAGCCGAACAAATGGCTACTAGAAAAATCAATTTCCTGGTGAGAAGCACCAAGGAAATATGCTGTAATGGTTCAAATTGTTGTTTCTGTAGAACCGACAGAACCAAGTTTAGATCCCATGGACATATGGGAATATTAACCGGAGGACTAATACGCATCACTCCTTGTATAAAGGCTTTGACTAGTGAATGCGAAGCCAAGGGCCTTTGAAAAAATATTGACAAGGCCGAAATCTGACCCTTGATAGTACTCAAGGCAAGCTTCCTATCTACAGCCCACTGTAGGAAGTCCAGAATCCTACCTATTACGTACTTATGTGGATGCCATTTCTTGGCCTCACACCACGCGATGTACGCCTTCCAGATTCTATAGTAGATCTGCCTGGATACCGGCTTCCTGGCATTGATCATGGTAGATACCACAGCATTAGAGAGCCCTCTCTTTTTTAGAATGTGGGCTTCAATAGCCAGGCCGTCAAACCTAGGGCTGGTAAGGAAGGGTGGTATATCGGTCCTTGCGAAAGCCGGACGACGTGGGAGAGTCCAAGGACTCCCCACTGAAATTTTACAATCTCCGCGTACCACGCTCTTCGGGGCCACGCTGGAGCCACCGGAATCACCGGTTTTTTTTCTACCCTGATTCTGCGGAGTAATCGAGGTAACCATTGTGGCGGTGTGAATGCATATATCAGCTTGAACTGATCCCAAGGGAACACTAGGGCATCCGAGCCGCAAGCTAGGGGATCCCTTGTCCGAGAGACAAACCTGTCCCCCTTTGCGTTGAATCTGGATGCTAGAAGATCTACATCCGATGTTCCCCACCGCTGACATATTGTCCAGAAAACCTCGGGGTGAAGGGACCCTTCCTCTGGGCCTAATTGCTGGCGACTTAGAAAGTCCGCCTTCCAATTCTCCACTCCTGGAATGAATACCGCAGATATGGCTGGGACATATTTTTCTGCCCATTTCAGGATGTAATTTACTTCCCTCTGGGCTGCACGACTCCTGGTGCCCCCCTGATGATTGATATATGCCACTGCTGTGGCATTGTCTGATTGCATTCTGACAGGGGACCCTTGGAGTTTGGATGTCCATGCTACTAGGGCATACCGGGCTGCTCGTATCTCTAAGATTGATGGGCAGGGCCTTTTCTGCATCCGACCATCTGCCCTGGAGAGACTATTGCTCCAGTACTGCTCCCCAGCCTATAAGGCTGGCATCTGTAGTGACCACCTTCCAAGAAATCGGACTGAAGGATTTCCTTTTTTCCAGATTCTGGGGAACCAACCACCAACGGAGGCTCTTGCGAACGGAAGGGGACAAGGACATTGTAAGTCTAGGGCCTGAACTTTTTTGTTCCAGGCTGACAGTATGGCCCCTTGCAAATTCCTTGAATGGAATTGACCGTAGGGTACTGCTTCGAATGATGCCACCATTTTTCCCAGCAGCCTCATATACAGGCGTATGGACGGCTGTCTTTTTTGTACCCACTAAGTGGATCAAATCTTTCAAAGACAACACCTTTCCTCGAGGCAAGAATATTTTTCTCTGGCCTGAATCCAACCTTAGCCCCAAGTATTCCAGACTTTTGACTGGTTTTTAGGGCTGACTTGTCTCGGTTGATAATCCAACCGTGAGATTCCAGATACTTGATCGTCTTGTGAACGACCACGTCTAGTTTTTTCACTGAGTGGTCTATCAGCAACAAGTCATCCAGATATGCCATTATCATTACACCTTGTGTTCTTAGATTGGCCAATAAAGGGCCAGAATTTTTGTAAACACTCGTGGTGCTGTGGCCAAACCGAAGGGTAAGGCTCTGAACTGAAAATGGCGCCCTTCTACTGCAAAGCGTAGAAATTTTTGGTGGACTGGAAAGATGGGAATGTGCAAATAAGCATCTTTGATGTCGATCGTGGCTAACCAATCCTCCCCTTGTAGGGCAGTGGCCACCGATCGGATCGACTCCATCGGAAAGTCCTGATATACAGGAATTTGTATAGCCCTTTTAGAATTAATATGGGCCTCCCGTCCGCGTTTGCTTCGGGACTGTAAAGAGGTTTGAGTAAAACCCGAACCCTCATTCTTCCAGGGGAACCTCCATAATTACTCCTTGGAGCAATAGTTGTTCTAGTGCCAACAGGAGGGACTCTCTCTTCCGGGGATCCCTTGGCACGTTTGACCTCAAAAATGGGAAGGAGGAGAGTCTTTTAACTCCAAACTGTATCCCAAACCTACTGCGGAGAGCACCTATCTGTCTTGATCGTGTCCCGCCAGGTCTCTTGCGAACAACTGGAGTCCTCCCCCCACCCGACTGAGTGGGGGCTTCATGAATTTAACTTTGGGGGAGGTTTTGTACCTCCCCTGACCCAGGGTTTCTCATTACCCTGCTACTGTCCCTGTTTTTTACCCCCGGGATTTGACCGAGGAGGCCGTCGGAACTGTTACACAGCCGATGCCCCAGGGACTGGAGAAGCAGGCCTCTTAAAGAGGGACCTCTAACTCTGCTTTTAACCGGCAAGAGCGTATTTTTACCGCTGGAAATTTTCTGGATATTTGTCCAGGTTTTCCCTGAATAAGCGTTCACCATGAAATGGGACGCTAACCAGCCATTCTTTACAGGGAGCTTCAGCAGACCAGTTTTTGAGCCATAGGAGCCTACGCATATGTACTATAGACAGCGTAAGGCGGGAGGCCTGATGGACTGAATCCTCTATGGCGTCAACCGCAAAGCCTAAGGCTCTAGGTAGATCAGCTAGGGCAAAGCCTGCTGATCTGTCAAGTCCCTCAAGACCTGTTTCAACTGATCCTTCACTGCTTAGCAGACCCCAATAGCTGCTACTGCTGGTTGTATCACCAAGCAGATTTTCATAAGGACTCCAATCTTTTATCTATTGGGTTCTTGAACATTTGGACATTATCCACTGGACATGTCAGTGATTTATACATACAAGAGATGGCTGCGTCCATTGTAGGGACCTTCCATTTTTTTTTTTTTTTTTTTTGATGAACTTATCCTCCATGGGATAGACCACCGGAAATCTCTTGGGGGAATAAATATTTTCTCAGGACGTTCCCAATCCTGGTAAATGAGCCCTTTCAGTAAAGGGTGAAGTGGAAAAGAACAAACAGTCTGGGGGCTTCTAGCGACCCCAACGAGGATACAGTAGTGGTTGATGGTTCCGCAAGGTGCATTTTTAAATGCTGATCGGACCATGTTAGTCAGAGACTGAACCCATAATCTTTCAGCTTGAGATGCTGAGAAAAGGTTCCCCCACTGTTGATTCCTCTATAACAGAATCAACCTTATCCTGATCCCCTTCAGGCAGGTCGATCCCTGTATGGGACTGTTGCTCTGCTAACAGGCATTCTGAAGGAGGAGACGGAGATCGGGCGTGCTTTCCCTGACAGGGAGGCAGCGATAAATGTTGACAATCTCTCTCTAATCCTCCCAGAGCTGAGGAAAAAACCTCCTCTGTTACATACACAGGAGCAGGTGACTGAGGACAGCCACAGTACCAAGTACCCCTGCGGGGTCTCTACGGACACTTACCTCTGAACTTCAGGGGAGACTGGTGCAGCAGGAGTATGCCCAAGATCCTCCGAGCCCGATGAGACCCCCTTCGCTTCCTGGAAGATTCAGTTCCGGAGCTTCTGGACGGCATATTCCTAAGCCTAAAGCTGAGGTATTCCAGCCGTAATACACCACTTTTACTGAGAATAGTCTAGCACAATTGCTGCTATATCACAGTTGGTGTCTACTAATGTGCCTTTCTAGGGGATGCCTGTATCAACCGCTTGCTGTATGCCTTTAAATGTTGCCAGCTCTGTCTCTGTACTTCATAGCCAGCTCACTACAATATTGTGTTTTTTTTTAAACTGCTGGGACGCCCGCACATGCGCAGAAGCGCTGCGGCGCGCACAGAGCGTCATCCCCCAGGCTCCGCCCCCTTTCCAGGCTCACCTCTATATATAGAGGCGCGGGCACGTGCGCCTTCGGCGCTAATTTCAAATATGGTAACAAGGGACAGGAGCCAGGGCCCCTCTTTGCCGCAGGATGGACGAGCACTGCAACATGGCAGAGGAAGCAGTTTCCTATAAGAGAACTCACCATCTGCCTGGACTTTGCTCTGCTGAGAAGAAGCTAGTCCACATGACAAGAAAACATTCCACAGCGGCCTCTAGTGGACAAACACAGGTACCGCAGTCTAATATATTAAATATATATATATAAAAAATTTTTTTTTTTTTTTTCTTGACCACCATTAAAAATTATTACATTTTTTTAGTAGTTACAGGCATGCACAGAATTTTGCGGGAATACCATTAGGTAACAGACAGAAAGACAAATTAGGCTTGGGGGTCCCCCAATAGAACCAAGTTCCTGGGGGCCCCCACTTACCTGTTCCCCGCCGCAGGACTTTGTTTGGTCCACAAAAGCCCAAACTTCACCTATCACGGCAGGCATTGTAATCAAACCTTCAGGGACCGGGTTCCCAAGGATTCCACTCCCCTGGACCTGTATAGCACCCTGCACAGAAAACATCTTGGTCGTGGGTATGACCAGAGCTCTGGATCCCAGGGTCCAGCTCTCCTAAGAGAAGCATTACAGGCAAAACCTTGCTCTTCTCTGCAAGGCCCGGGTACCGACCGTTTAGCTATGAAGCTTTTTTGGTCGGATCCGGAATAGCTTACTGAGGCCCAAAAGAACCTGTACGCAAGCTCAGTGAAAAACACATGTTTCTTCTTGGCCAACACCTTAGACACTGGCAAAAAACTGAGGTGCTCCCGGATGGGAGGGGCTTATATAGGGGAGGGTACTTCCGGTTTTGGAAGTTGCCAGTGCCAGCACCTGACGGTATCTATATAACCCATTAGTAATGACTATGTCGCTCTGTGTCCCGTGATGTACGAGAAAGAAAGTATTTTTTCCGCAACTTGTGTCAACATATAAAATATTCCATGGACTCGACATGCCTCTCAGTATATAGCTTGGGGTGTCTACTTTCCAAAATGGGGTCATTTGGGGGGGTTTGAACTGTTCTGGCATTTTATACACAACATTAGGAAGCTTACATCCACTCTTCTAACCACTTGAAGACAAAGCCCTTTTTGACACTTTGTTTACATGAAAACATTTTTTTTGCAAGAAAATTATGTTGAACCCCCAAACATATATATTTTTAAAGCAAAGGCCCTACAGATTAAAATGGTGGGTGTTGCATTTTTTTTTCCACACAGTATTTGCGCAGCGATTTTTCAAACGCATTTTTTGGGGAAAAAATTCACTTTTTTTAATTTTAATGAACTAAAACACACTATATTGCCTAAATGTTTGATGAAATAAAAAAGATGATCTTAGGCCGAGTACACATAGATACCAAACACGTCATGCTTTAAAATTTCGCACAAACGCGCATTGGCGACAAACTACATACATTTTTAAAAGCCTTTAAAAGCCTTTACAGGTTACCACGTTAGATTTACAGAGGAGGTCTACTGCTAAAATGACTGCCCTCGATCTGACCTTTGCGGTGATACCTCACATGCATGGTGCAATTGCTGTTTACATATGACGCCAGACCCACACTTGCGTTCGCCATTGCGCAAGAGCAGGACAGGGGTGCTTTTTTTTTTTTTGTTATTATTAATTTTGCTTTTTTATTTTATTTTTAAACTGTTCCTTCCAGATTTTTTTTTTTTATCATTTTTATTGTTATGTCAGGGAATGTAAATATCCCCTATGATAGCAATAGGTAGTGACAGGTACTCTTTTTTTGAAAAAACTGGGGTCTATTAGACCCTAGATCTTTCCTCTGCCCTCAAAGCATCTGACCACACCAAGATCGGTGTGATAAAATGCTTTCCCAATTTCCCAATGGCGCTTTTTTATATCCGGGGGGGGGGGGGGACATTCCCTCCCACTGCTTGTAAAAGCAGTCCAGAGGCTAATTAGCCACTAGGATTGCTTTTACATGAAAGCCGGCCGCTGGCTGAAAAGAATGATACCAATATGATACCTAAACCCACAGGCATCAATCTGGTATAACCATTCAAAGTCCAGCAACATACCAGTACGTTGCTGGTCCTTGTTGGACATGTATTGTAATTTTTTTTTCATGCAGCCTGTTGGCTGAACGAAAAAAAGAGATTGATCGGTGGGTATGCCCACCATTAGAATACCGCCCTTCATCCACCCACTTTTAATGATGGGCATACATGCACCATTTATATATGCCGAAGCATGGGGGCATCTTCCCGCAAAAGTTATGCCGCGTACACATGGTCAGACTTTTCCACGGGCAAGCCTCCGTCGGAATTTCGACCGTATGCACGTGGCATTAGGAGCAAAATCGCTCCTCCGCCCCAATGCTTCGGCATATATGCTTTTTTTTTTAACTGTGGTGGTGAAATCACCTCCTACAGCACTGGAGTTGCAGGGATCAGGCCCGTCTCTGCGAACGCAGCAGTTATGTGTGTTGTGTTTTGTAAGTGACAGCGATCGATCGATACTGCACTTGGATGGCCTGGGCTGGACGGAGGGGCAAAACGCAGGTGCTAGCAAGTATCTGGGCTAATCCCGCTAACACTGCGTTTTTGGGAACCCTAAACTGCTGGGGACGCTAGTATAGATCTGATCAGATATTGTTCTGTTCAGATACTATACCACTAAGGGAGGTGTATGCTTCACGCGTGGGTGTTGGCATTACTGGCACTAACCTGACGCTGCCTGGGGTGTGACGCAGGGTTAACTAGGGGCAATTAGGGGGTTAAAACCTTTATTAGATAATATATGGGGGTACCTAACGCTATAAAAACCTGCGGCGAACCTAAAAAAAAAACTGCCCATCTATCGGCACCAGCATAACTAATACAGCGTTTAGAAAAACGATCGCTTAGTGACACTGGCAAAAGGGGGTGAAAGGGTTACCTGGGGGGGGGGGCGATCAAGGGGTTAAACCTTTATTAGGTAATATATGGGGGTACCCAACGCTATAAAAACCTGCGGCGAACCTAAAAAAAATAACTGGCTACCTATCGGCATCACCGACAATAAGACAGCGATCAGAAAAACGATTGCTTAGCGACAGTGGTGATAGGGGGTGAAAGGATTACCTGGGGGGCGATCAAGGGGATTAAACCTTTATTAGGTAATATATGGGGGTACCTGACGCTATAAAAACCTGCGACGAAATCTAAAAAAAATAACTGGCTACCTATCGGCATAACCGACAATAAGACAGCGATCAGAAAAACGATCGCTTAGCGACAGTGGTGATAGGGGGTGAAAGGGTTACCTGGGGGGCGATCAAGGGGGTTAAACCTTTATTAGGTAATATATGGGGGTACCTGACGCTATAAAAACCTGCGGCGAACCTAAAAAAAAAGAACTGGCTACCGATCGGCATCACCGACAATAAAACAGCGCTCAGAAAAACGATCGCTTAGCGACAGTGGTGCTAGGGGGTGAAAGGGTTATCTGGGGGGCGATCAGGGGGTTAAACCTTTATTAGGGGGGGTTAGGGGGCTACACTGGACCTAAAACTAAACTGTAGTGACACTTTTACAGTCACAAATGTCACTGATTGCAGTGATCAGTAAATAAATGGTCACTGCAGTGACACTGTGACTGGGGGGTGATCTGGGGGGGCGATTTATGTTCCTATGTGTCCTAGTGTCAGTGTGCTGTTTGTGCACTAACCTGTGTGTCTTCTCTTGTACAGCGCTCGGTATATGTGAGCGCCGCATGAGAGATGACATAACTTCCTCTGCCTGTGTAAACATTACACAGCAGAGGAAGCTTTCTCATTCGCCGGGAGCGATCGCGAGGGGGTGGCCGGAATCGAACGGCCGTCCCCTCATCCTGGATCGCTCCCGAACAATTAACGACCGCTCACTGTATAGAAGGGGGGTCCGATGGGACCCCCCAACTATACAAAGGCAATCACGTATATGTACGTGATTGTGCCTGTCGGTGCCATTCTGCCGACGTATATTTACAGTGGGCGGTGGTTAAGTGACAGGCCCATAATTCCCAAAAAAGAAAACAAAGAAGAACATAAAATATTTTTTTTTTTGTACAATCTCTGTCCTAATTCTACTTCAAGTCCCTCCTCTCCTGTGTGTGCCCTACTCCTTGTCCTCCACCCCTCTTCCCATTCCTCCCCTCACTATTTCAATGACTTAACTCCCGTTCTCTCTCCTAATTAGAGGCAGACATCCTACTCCACACTATCAAAGCAGTAAGAAATTGTAAGGGAGGTCAATGAGAAAAAACAAAACAAAAAAAAAACAAAAAAAACAAGGAAAACAAGGAAAATATAAATACATCAATCCTGGTCAAGGTTCATGGTTCGGCTCTTAATTCTTCTATAGCTAAAACCATAAGCAACTATACTGGGGTCCTTATGGATCTACTACGCCCTCTGCTTTCCCACTCCATGTCTCTTCTCCTCAGCCCATCTCAGGTACACACTGTATCCATATAACCAAAGACACAAAAAGACAGACAAAACCCAAGCTCAACTTACCAACCAATCAGCAACCAACCAAAATCACCTGTCTAATAGTGCGTTTAAAAACAGGGGTTTAGTTGCACGCATTTGCAAATACATGTGTAAGCTGCAGGCCTCGTCAAGGCTCCCTGTGTACTGCAGACCTAACTCTAAAATGTAAAGTCTTCTCAGTGGAACATTACAACAAACAAAATGTCACTGTCTGAAGACCAGTCATAGATAAAGGCAGTGACATTTTGTTTGTTGTAATGTTGGCATTTTTTGTCATTGTGGTCAGGCAACGCACTGGCACCTCTGCTTCTATGCGCTGGGTGCCTAGTGTGCTCCTGCCCCTTTAAAGGAGGGCGGGCCCCCTCCAGTTATCTGCCCTTTATCTATCCATCAGCATACATGTGCTTCCACTGAGAAGACTTTAAATTTTAGAGTTAGGTCTGCAGTACACAGGGAGCCTTGACGAGGCCAGCAGCTTACACATGTATTTGCAAATGCGTGCAACTAAACCCCTGTTTTTAAACGCACTATTAGACAGGTGATTTTGGTTGGTTGCTGATTGGTTGGTAAGTTGAGCTTGGGTTTTGTCTGTCTTTTTGTGTCTTTGGTTATATGCGATTCGCCCACCCCAGTGCTCCTTGCTGTGAAGACCAGTCGTAGATAAAGGCAGTGACATTTTGTTTGACACACTGTATCCAGCCTGCCCATGTCTTCTCAAATTCCCATTTTTTGTCCTTCACTACTTGAGTCCACCTTTCGGCTTCCATTATCCGGTTAACTTCCTTTTTCCAGTCCGCTAGTGTTGGGCAGGTGGTCGGTTTCCAAAATCTGGGGATTAATATTTTAGCTGCGTTCAATAAGTGTGGTGTAATACTCTTCCTATAGGCTTTAATGGAACCGGGCGCTACATGGAATAGGAAGCACAGGGGCGTAAATTCCATAGGTCTAGGGTTCAACCTCTCAATCCATGGTGCGATTGGTACCCAGAATATTTTAATCCTGGGGCATTCCCACCACAAGTGGAGAAATGTACCCTTCTGCTCACATCCTCTCCAACACCGGCCATCAGCCGCTGGGCACATCTGAGTTAATCTTACTGGTGTCCTGTACCACCTTGTCATGAATTTATAAGCAATTTCCTGAACGTACAAACTTATGGATGTAGAATAGGTTGATTTAATAATTTTTTTAATTTGTTCCTCTGACAGTTCTTTATTTAATTCTCTTTCCCATTCCCTGATAAAGTATGGGACTGTACTCTTTTGGGCTCCTAGTATCAATCTGTACATCTGAGACAACAGATGCCTAGCGTCCCTTAATCTCACGCACTGGCCCTCAAACACTGGAATTGAGTTTAAAGCGGGGGTTCCGCGGCAGATCGTTTTTTTTTTTTTTTTTTTTTTTAGCATTCAATGGCGTTTTACAAAACTAAGGTATACTCACTTTTTCGTTGTCTGCTAATGCAACCTGTCCGTTTTCGTGGTAAAGAACAACTTATATTCTCGGTTCCTGTCAGTTTCCATTTTGCTTGTGGGCATTGTGAAGCCCACAAGCAATCATTTCCTGGAAGCGGTGAATGCTCTTGTCCCAGCATTCACCGCTTGTTCTCGCGCCTGCGCAGTGTTCAGGTACCTAATGGCAATATTTACCTGCATGCCAGTTTTTAAAATGGCGATATTAGAGGCGCCCTCATCACGTGACCGACGTCACGCGTCATCTCTCGAGATTTCGCAGCACGGCGATCAACATTTCATCTTGGGTAGCACGACACTGTGCTCCAAGAAAATATTGCAGAGAAGTCCCACATCACATTGCGGCACTGGGGAAAGAATAAGATACGCCTACTCCCGCGGGAGGGGAATCCCGGAAGTCACAGTTTGGATGGCTATACTACGGTATTTATTGTTTAAAAAAAAAAAAATGTATTGGCTTTTGAGTATGTGCGTTGTGCAATGATTGTGTTAGAATAATGTTGTCAGTTTGGGTGAACCTCCGCTTTAATGATCTCAGTAGGGGTTTCATCTTGCTAAAGAAGCCTGTTATTTGATAGTATCTCCATCCTGATGTGGGTATATTCTCTAGGGCTGTAACCAGCTCCGAATAGGTTGCTAGGGTTCCCCCCCATGCCCCCAGGAATCCCCCTCCCTCCCCCGGTGGGAACCATGGGAATCCCTCCAGCGGAGCTAGAGGGGACACCTGGGGGGAATACTCTCCCGTTTTATTCAGCTTGCCCATATTAACAAAGACTTCCAAGTCAGGGGAGATGTCCATTTCGAGAGTCCCCTTGACGTACTCGGGATCCAAGGGGCCCCTGCAAGGTTCCACCCCGCTATTGTTTTTTCTAGTGGGACCCACATTTTACTAGAGGAGTCATGGCACCAGTTCAAAATTCGAACCAGCGACATTGCCTTGTAATATACGGATATGTCTGGCAACCCCATTCCTCCCTCTGCTTTACTTCTGCGCAGAATGTCGTAGGCCGACCTTGGTTGTTTGTCATTCCACACAAATGCTACAAAAGCCTTCCGTATCCGTTTAACCCTTTCCATACAGGGCTTTTTATACCACTTCCATACCGGGCCTATTCTGGCACTTCTCTCCTACATGTACAAATCATCATTCTTTTGCTAGAAAATTACTCAGAACCCCCAAACATTATGTTTTTTTTAGCAGACACCCTAGGGAATAAAATAACGGTCTTTGCAACTTTTTATCTTGCACGGTATTGGCGCAATAATTTTTCAAACGCTTTTTTTTTTTTTTTAATGGTTTCACTAATTAAAAAATAACATAACAGTAAAGTTAGCCCAATTATTTTGTAAAATATGAAAGCTTATGTTACGCCGAGTAAAAAGATACCCAACATGTCACGCTTTAAAATTGCGCACACTCATGGAATGGTGTCAAACTTCGGTACTTAAAAATCTCCATAGGCGACGCTTTGAAATTTTTTACAGGTTACCAGGTTAGAGTTACAGAGGAGGTCTAGTGCTAGAATTGTTGCACGCGCTCTAATGCACGCGGCGATACCTCACATATGTAGTTTGAACGGCGTTTACATATGTGGGCGGGACTTGCATGTGCGTTCACTTCTGAGCGTGAGCTATTGGGGACAGGGGCGTTTTAAAAAAATTATTTTTTTTTTTTTATTATTTTAACTTTTTTTTTTTTTTTTACACTTTTTTTTTTTTGATCACTTTTATTTCTATTACAAGGAATGTAAACATCCCTTGTAATAGGAATGTGTGTGACAGGTCCTCTTTATGGAGAGATGCGGGGTCAATAAGACCCCACATCTCTCCTCCAGGCTGGAAAGCATGAGATCGTGAAAAAAAATTCACCGATCTCATGCTTACTAGCCGCAATGGCGGCTTTGTTTACATCTGAGGACCCGGGCGTGACGTCATCACATCGCGCCCGGGCCTCCGACGGTCATAGAGATGACTGGTGACCATCTGGTCACCAGTCATCTCTATGCTCGTCATGTGACCCACCACCGGCGCCGGACGATTCTCTCCGGGTACCCGATGGCACCGGAGAGCCCGGAACCACCGCTATGATCGTTCTTATGGTGCGCAGAATCGCCGGCTGAAGACAAGGATATCTGAATGATGCCTCTAGCTGCAGGCATCATTCAGATATCCCCCCTCAAACCCAGGACATCATATGACGCCCACCCGGAGGGAGAGAGGGTTCCTGCCAGCGTCATTTTACAATGACCCGGTATGGAAGTGGTTAAAAAAGGTTTCTGGTAATTTAATCGGGACTGTATACAATATATAGATAATTCTAGGTAGTATACACATTTTAATGGCACTCACTCTTCCAAACCATGTTAGGTATTGTCCTGTCCATTTCTTTAAGTCCCCCACTATTTTGGCCATTAGGGATGCATAATTTAGGTCATAACATTTTTTGATCTGAGGTGATATGTACCACCAAATAGAACAAGCAGTCCTTCTTCCATACAAAGGGGTACGCCCTCCTCAACATCCTTGCCATCTCTTGAGGTACATGGCTGGATAAAAGTATTGATTTTTAAAAATTAATTTTAAAGTTAGATAGATACCCGTATCTGTCCACTTCCTGCATAAGAGCTGTTAACCACTTAGCAACCACCTGCCGACAAATAACGTCGACAAGGTGGTTGCTTAACTCTGGGAGGACGTTATATAACGTCCTCCCAGAATCGCGCTCCCTCTGGGGCGCGCACACGGGAAACTCCGTGACCGCCGGGTCCAGAGGACCCGGCGGATCACGAATCGCAGTAAATCGCCGCTGATAGCGGCCGTTTACCACGTGATCGCTCCGTCAAATGACGGAGCAATCACTTGTAAACAGACCGGCGTCATTTGATGACGCCGGTTCCTCCCTCCCCTCTCTGTACCGATCGGTACAGTGTGAGAGGGGAGGGGGAGGGAGCGGATGGCAGCAGCAGCACTGTGGGCTGGATCTGTGACAATTGCAGTCACAGATCCAGCCATCCATCCATCCCTGCTCAGCCATCCCTGTGCAATACCCTGCCAATACTCTGCAATACACCCTGCCAATACCCTGGTGCAATACCCTGCAATACCCTGGTGCAATACCCTGGTGCAATACCCTGCAATACCCTGGTGCAATACTCTGCAATACCCTGGTGCAATACTCTGCAATACCCTGGTGCAATACTCTGCAATACCCTGGTGCAATACTCTGCAATACCCTGGTGCAATACTCTGCAATACCCTGGTGCAATACTCTGCAATACCCTGGTGCAATACTCTGCAATACCCTGGTGCAATACTCTGCAATACCCTGGTGCAATACTCTGCAATACCCTGGTGCAATACTCTGCAATACCCTGGTGCAATACTCTGCAATACCCTGGTGCAATACTCTGCAATACCCTGGTGCAATACTCTGCAATACCCTGGTGAAATACTCTGCGCAATACCCTGGTGAAATACCCTGCGCAATACTCTGCAATACCTTGCGCAATACTCTGCAATACCTTGCGCAATACTCTGCAATACCTTGCGCAATACTCTGCAATACCCTGCGCAATACTCTGCAATACCCTGCGCAATACTCTGCAATACCCTGCGCAATACTCTGCAATACCCTGCGCAATACTCTGCAATACCCTGCGCAATACTCTGCAATACCCTGCGCAATACTCTGCAATACCCTGCGCAATACTCTGCAATACCCTGCGCAATACTCTGCAATACCCTGCGCAATACTCTGCAATACCCTGCGCAATACTCTGCAATACCCTGCGCAATACTCTGCAATACCCTGCGCAATACTCTGCAATACCCTGCGCAATACCCTGCACAATACTCTGCAATACCCTGCACAATACTCTGCAATACCCTGCACAATACTCTGCAATACCCTGCACAATACTCTGCAATACCCTGCACAATACTCTGCAATACCCTGCACAATACTCTGCAATACCCTGCACAATACTCTGCAATACCCTGCACAATACTCTGCAATACCCTGCACAATACTCTGCAATACCCTGCACAATACTCTGCAATACCCTGCACAATACTCTGCAATACCCTGCACAATACTCTGCAATACCCTGCACAATACTCTGCAATACCCTGCACAATACTCTGCAATACTCTGCGCAATACCCTGCGCAATACCCTGCGCAACACCCTGCGCAATACACCCTGCGCAATACACCCTGCGCAATACACCCTGCGCAATACACCCTGTGCAATACACCCTGTGCAATACTCTGCAATACCCTGCACAATACTCTGCAATACTCTGCAATACCCTGCACAATACTCTGCAATACTCTGCAATACCCTGCACAATACTCTGCAATACCCTGCACAATACTCTGCAATACCCTGCACAATACTCTGCAATACCCTGCACAATACTCTGCAATACCCTGCACAATACTCTGCAATACCCTGCACAATACTCTGCAATACCCTGCACAATACTCTGCAATACCCTGCACAATACTCTGCAATACTCTGCGCAATACTCTGCAATACTCTGCGCAATACCCTGCGCAATACACCCTGCGCAACACCCTGCGCAATACACCCTGCGCAATACACCCTGCGCAATACACCCTGTGCAATACACCCTGTGCAATACTCTGCAATACCCTGCGCAATATCCCCTGTGCAATACCCCATGCAATACCCTGCCATACTCCGCAATGCCCTGCCATACCCCATGCAATGCCCTGCCATACTCCGCAATGCCCGGCCATACCCCATGCAATGCCCTGCCATACCCCATGCAATGCCCGGCAATACTCCGCAATGCCCGGCAATACTCCGCAATGCCCGGCAATACTCCGCAATGCCCGGCAATACTCCGCAATGCCCGGCAATACTCCGCAATGCCCGGCAATACTCCGCAATGCCCGGCAATACTCCGCAATAACCACTTCCCGCCCGCCGGCCGTCATATGACGTCCTGGGCTTTGTGGGGGGATATCTGAATGATGGGAGCAGCTACAGGCATCATTAAGATATTAGCTTTTTCAGCCGGCGATTCCCTGCACCATAAGAACGATCATAGCGGCTGTTCCGCCGCTTGATCATTCTTACGGGAGGCGAGAAGGGATGTTCCCCCCCCCGCCGCCCTCCGGTGCTCCTACCGACTCACCGGTACGATCAAAGCCAGGATTGTTGTTTTTTTTTTGGTTTTTTTTCAGGCTTCCCAGCCTAGAGGTGAGATGTGGGGTCTTATTGACCCCATATCTCACTGTAAAGAGGACCTGTCATGCCATATTTCTATTACAAGGGATGTTTACGTTCCTTGTAATAGGTCTAAAAGTGATCAAAAAAAAATTTGGGGCGGAAAAACATGTCAAACTAAAATAAATAAAGTAAAATGAACAATAAAAAAAAATTTTTTTTTTTAAAGCGCCCCTGTCCCCGTGAGCTCGCATACAGAGGCGAACGCATACGTAAGTCCCGCCCACATATGAAAACGGTTTTCAAACCACACATGTGAGGTATCGCCGCGAACGTTAGAGCGAGAGCAATAATTTTGTCCCTAGACCTCCTCTGTAACTCAAAACATGTAACCAGTAAAAATATTTAAAGCGTCGCCTATGGGGATTTTTAAGTAGCGAAGTTTGGCGCCATTCCACAAGCGTGTGCAATTTTTAAGGGTGACATGTTAGGTTTCTATTTACTCGGCGTAACTTCATCTTTCACATTATGCAAAAACATTGGGCTAACTTTACTGTTTTTTTTTTTTTTTTAAGCACAAAACATTTTTTTCCGTAAAAAACGCGTTAAAAAAATTGCTGCGCAAATATCGTGCGAGATAAAAAGTTGCAACAACCACCATTATATTCTCTAAGGTCTTTGCTAAAAAAACATATATAATGTTTTGGGGTTCTATGTAATTTTATAGCAAATAAATGATGAGTTTTACATGTAGGAGAGAAATGTCAGAATTGGCCTCGGTGCTCCAGAACGCCTGAAGGTGCTCCCTGCATGTTGGGCCTCTGTATGTGGCCACGCTGTGTAAAAGTCTCACACATGTGGTATCGCCATACTCGGGAGGAATAGCAGAATGTGTTTTGGGGTGTAAATTGTGGTATGCATATGCTGTGTGTGAGAAATAACCTGCTAATATGACAATTTTGTGAAAAAAAAAAAGAGAAAAAAAAAATCTTGATTTTGCAAAGAATTGTGGGAAAAAATTACAACTTCAAAAAAACTCACAATGCCTCTTTCTGAATACCTTGGAATGTCTTCTTTCCAAAAAGGGGTCATTTGGGGGGTATTTGTACTTTTCTGGCATGTTAGGGTCTCAAGAAATGAGATCGGCCGTCAGTACTTCAGGTGTGATCAATTTTCAGATATTGGCACCATAGCTTGTGGACTCTATAACTTTCACAAAGACCAAATAATATGCACCAATTTGTACTTATTTTTACCAAAGATATGTAGCAGTATAAATTGGCCAAAATTTATGAAGAAAAAATAGTAATTTGCAAAATTTTATAACGGAAACGAAAAAAAAAACATTTTTTTTACAGAATTTTCAGTCTTTTTTCTCTTATAGCGCAAAAAATAAAAAACCCAACAGTGATTAAATACCACCAAAAGAAAGCTCTATTTGTGTGAAAAAAAGGACAAAAAATTCATATGGGTACAATGTTGTATGACTGAGTAATTGTCATTCAAAATGTGAGAGCACCGAAAGCTGAAAATTGGTCTGGTTATTAAGGGGGTTTAAGTGCCCAGTGGTCAAGGATGTTTGTGATGTCGAAAGATAGAATAATAAGTTGTCAGGGTAGGCCGATACTTTGTGTTCCACATCCCCAATACATGTCCCTAATATCTCCCCATTGCTTCTGATCTTACAAAGAAATGGCTCTAATATTATAGCAAATATCAATGGTGAAGGTGGGCACCCCTGTCTTGTCCCATTTCGTATGTTAAAATAGTCTGATATTGTACCATTTACTTTAACCCTAGCTCTTGGGTTCGCATAAAGGGCCATTACCCATACCATCATGCAGTCACCCAGGCCCACCCCCCTCAAGACTTCACTCATAAAGCCCCAGTTCACCCTATCGAAAGCTTTTTCAGCATCCATTGATAGTACGATCTTTGGGGCTTTCTCTGGGCCATATTGCATCCAATGAAGAAGGTGAAGTGCCCGGATGGTGTTATCCCTTGCCTCGCGTCCCTTCATAAAACCTGTCTGGTCTGGATGCACTAGCTCCCCGATATGTTCTTGCAATCGCAACGCTAGGATTTTGGCCAGCAGTTTAGTATCCGAGTTGAGCAGAGAAATTGGCCTGTATTTGGCACAGTACTGTGGATCTTTCCCTTCCTTTGGGAGTACAGTAATGTACGCCAACAGGGCTTCTGAAGGCAACGGATTAGTCGCATTAATTGTATTTAAGTAATTGCATAGCGGTCTTATCAACTCAGAGGAAATTTTTTTATAGTAAATATTTGTCAAGCCATCGGGGCCAGGACTTTTCCCTATCGGCAAGGCTGCTATTGCTCTGCTCAACTCTTCTACTGTAATTGGATGTTCCATTTCTGCTGTAACGATCTTCGATAGGGTGGGCATTGATGACTCCCTAATATAATCTTGTATCTCTTCCCTTCTTTGGTCCTCCCTATCTTCTATTTGTGAAGTCTCGGGTGTCTGGATATTATATAGGGTTTCATAGAATCTGAAATTCTTTTGCTATGGCCTGGGTTTCCACTATCTTTTTGTTTTGAATTAATAGGTTATGGACATGTCTGGATTCTTATTGCTTTTTTAGTTGTTTAGCAGTAGCCGACCGCATTTGTTCCCTTGCTCATAGAACCTATGAGCAAAGTATCTACATTTATTGTTAATTTTTCGATCTAGACATTGTGCAAGTTCTGCTCGAAGGTTACCTAGTTGTTGGATCTCTATGGGGTCGAGGTTTTTTTTTATGTTTAATCTCCAGTATATTAATTTTCTCTAATAGTTCTGTCACTTCCTTCTTTCTTTCTTGATGTGAGCACCATAAGCTATTAGTTCTCCTCTTATAACCATTTTATGAGCCTCCCACACTGCCTGATCTGACACCTCACCTGGTGTATTCCTCTCAAAATAGTCCCTTATTTTAACTAACAATTCCTTGGTTATCTTTTTGTTATCTAGTATTGATTCATTCAATCTCCAAGTCTGTTCTATATAGCCTGCCTGGGTCGGAGAGAGTCACCGTTATTGGGGCATGATCTGAGAGGGTTATGGACTCGATGGTACAATTTCGGACCGTTTCTAAATAGAATTGATCTACCATAAATACATGAATACGCACAGTACATTTTATGTGTTTTAGAGTAATAACTGTAGTTCTTTACTCCATTGTGCATTACCCGCCAGCTATCAATCAAGTGTTGAGTGCGTAGAAGTTGTTTTAAATGCTTTAAAGCTCTAAAGGATAGAGATGTTTTCCCTGATGTATCCAAACTTGGGTCCAGCACAATATTGAAATCTCCACCCAAGATCAAACAACCTTTCCTAAATTTCTCCAGCATCCTCAACATTTTAGAAAGAAAATTAATTGTCCCTGTATTTGGTGCATAAATTGCAGCAAACGTATATCGCTGGCTATGTATTGTACCTTTAACAAATAGAAAGCGACCTTCTCTGTCAGCTTGTACAGACATCAATACCCATGGGCAAGTTTTCCTGAAAGCAATTGTAACCCCCCTTTGCTTTAGCAATAGGCGATGTTGCATGGTACCAGTGATTGAACATGTGCCCAGGCATAACAGGTATAGACAAAAAATAAACAAGTTTCAGTCAGCGCGAGACCCAAGGATAACTAACTAAAGCAGCTGAACAATTAGGGTCAATATAACACACTCCTAAAGGAACATACAACAAATTAATAGTGCAGCGCTTATGAAAAACCTATTAGCTAAAAATTGATAAGCAATACATAAATGTCCAATTGATATATTGCAACGTGCAAAAAGTTCATAAACTTGAATTCAAGATCAGATGGCAGAAAAGGAAGAAATATTGCAACATAGAGAAGATTCCTCAAGGTGATTCAGAGTGCTTGTAGATGACATCAATAGTGAGTCCTTGTAGTGTTCCCATCACCATATATACAGGCCGCTCACCTCAAAGAATGGGTCTCGGAACTAACAGAAGACCAAATACTCAATCCCATCTGGGGCAAATTCCACAGTCTCCAGATCACTTCCGTATTAACATCAGATGGTCAATCGTTTTCCTCCCAAATGATTGGCAATCAGTAATCATGTAAAAAATTAAAACAGACCTAGTGCTCTCCCTTTTAAACAAGATCATCACATTTATTGTAAAGCAAATGCACTTGCAAAAAAAGCATTGATCCCAGTGCTAGGTATAAAAAGCCTCTCATATAGTAAAAAGCTTCTGATAGATGAACAGCATCCCTCTGCACGTCCTGGATGGGTAAGACCAATAATGCCACACGGTGGTCCCGTCCACACGCACGTGTATCGTCCAATAACAGGACTTCCTCAGCGTATCGCGGGACTGCAGTGTGCGCCATATAAATACCCATCTCAATAATCAAATGAATGGCGATTATTACCTCCATAGCGTCATCATCCCATGCTGCCACTTCCGGGATTAATATCATGTGACCCTCACCGCCCAATTAGGACCTCTAATGGTTCGAGCGCAGCCAGTCACTACATCACTAAGTAACCTTCCCTACTAATGGTTCTGCCTAGAGTACTCACTTCCGCGTCAGGTGGCCGCCAACACCCAATCAAATTCAAATTTGGTCCGGGTGGAGGAGGGCGGGAACTCAGTGTTTTGAAAACCTCCCCTCCTAGCTAGACAATCCTGAACGTGATGCGTCATCATGTGATCATCACATGTGACCATATACGGCCAATAGCAGCTGTTAAGCACACAACATAGGGAAAAGACATAGATGCGGCTGCAGCGCTGATAGAACATATCCGTCCTGCACTAGGGACGTGATCCATCAGAAGCGCTAACCCTACTTCGGAGTAGTAACCATAATATATATATTTATAACACCAGAAGCCACATGTGAGGAATGTATATAGATAAACACCATTATAATGCCCCACACTCCGCCATCAACATAATGAATCAGTGATGGTACAGAATAGGACAAAAGTCTATAAGCCCAATCTGATCAGCAATTAACCCACGAAGCTCTCATCTGTAATATAGGGCATAAGGATGAGACTCCATATGGATACAAGATACATCAGACTGGTCAAACGTTCCAATGGGCAGCCAGAATAGGTCGTGTACCCATAGGGGGTAAAGGGGACCCCCAAAAGAATTATTTTACATATTGTGGCGTCAAAAGCCACACCCACCAGAGACGTGCAGAACAATGCAAATAGCCATATTCAGGCAAATACATAATAAAATATAAACAGGTAATTAATAAAATCAACGGTCATAAATGAAACAATTCAAGTCTAATTCGACATTGAGCCCCAACTTTGGTCTCATACACCCAAAATGATTCCCGCCTGCTTAGTTTCCTGATAAAATTCCCTCCCCTCCAATGGTTAGTGACCTTCTCAATCCCCCAAAATTTTAACTTAGCGGGGCTGCGTTTATGGAACAATCTGAAATGTTTGGAAACATTGTGGGTGACGAGACCTTTTTTAATATTGTTTACATGTTCCCCAATTCTAACATGCAAAGGCCTAGACGTTCTCCCCACATATTGCAGCCCACAGCTACATTCCATCATATAAACAACCCCTTCAGTACTGCAAGTTATAAACTGTTTAATTTGATATTTTCTATTTGTGGCAAATGCTATAAACTCTTTGCGTTTAAGGTTACACCTCGTATGTCTACACGCTGGACATTTACCACATGCATAGAACCCCGTCAAGAAATTAAAGATCCTATTTTCAAACACCACATATTCGATCTCATATTCAATCTCATCATCCAAAGACACTTTGTATAGACCGCTCCATGAAATGTGTTTCTTGTAAAAACGCTATGTCCGCAGTATAATGATGCAGTTCATGCCAGAGGTGGCCCCTTTTATGCTGTGAACACAGTCCCCTCACATTGTACGATACAATTTTTAATGGTGTAGTCATCTCTCAAAATACCAGCCATATCTTGTGCTCCTTGCTCTTGACCAGAAGAAGGAGAAAAAAAAAAGAACACAAATACAAGAAAAGCTCCCCTCCTTCCCCGATACTCCGAGTATATCTCCCCCTCGGAGCGTCCCAACTAACTGGTAGAGGGGTCCGCGCACACGCCCTGTACCCGGACCTCTCCACCCTCTCACCGATACCAGTTCAACCAATCCCATTATATCAGGACCGTCCTAAAAGACCAGGATATCCCTGAGTACCCCACTCCAGTTCCCTCCGCCCCAGACACTGTTCACATATGTTCGCCCAATATCTAAGTCTTCTAACTATAACATCCAGAAACCTTTTTTTAGATTGAGATGCACCCTGTATCCTCCCCCCATACTATAACTTATTATGCTGGCATAAATACATATTTCCTCCCTGCAGCAAAAATGTGTTTCTTCCACATGCACATATTTACATATACAGTACGTATAACATATACCAGGGGCCGCTGCCCATCTCACCTCTTATATCTGTTCACCTGGGTTTTTAATCCCATATTCCCCCCCTTGCTGGAACAAACCAAAAAAAAAAAAAAAAAAATGTAAAGTCCCATTGCCATATATACAGGTGCAAAAAAAACTATGTGAACCCTTTTGGAATGATATGGATTTCTGCACAAATTGGTCATAAAATGTGATCTGATCTTCATCCAAGTCACAACAATAGACAATCACAGTCTAATAAAACACAAATAATTTAAATGTTACCATGTTTTTATTGAACACACCATGTAAACATTCACAGTGCAGGTGGAAAAAGTATGCGACCCCCTAGACTAATGAGATCTCCAAGAGCTAATTGGAGTGAGGTGTCAGCCAACTGGAGTCCAATCAATGAGATGAGATTGGAGGTGTTGGTTACAGCTGCCCTTCCCTATAAAAAACACACACCAGTTCTGGGTTTGCTTTTCACAAGAAGCATTGCCTGATGTGAATGATGCCTCGCACAAAAGAGCTCTCAGAAGACCTACGATTAAGAATTTTTGACTTGCATAAAGCTGGAAAGGGTTATAAAAGTATCTCCAAAAGCCTTGCTGTTCATCAGTCCATGATAAGACAAATTGTCTATAAATGGAGAAAGTTCAGCACTGCTGCTACTCTCCGTAGGAGTGGGCGTCCTGCTCAATGAGGTGAAGAAGAATCCTAGTGTCAGCTAAAGATTTACAAAAGTCTCTGGCATATGTTAACATCCCTGTTAGCGAATCTACGATATTTAAAACACTAAACAAGAATGGATTTCATGGGAGGATACCACAGAGGAAGCCACTGCTGTCCAAAAAAAACATTGCTGCACATTTACAGTTTGCACAAGAGCACCTGGATGTTCCACAGCAGTACTGGCAAAATATTCTGTGGACAGATGAAACCAAAGTTGAGTTGTTTGGAAGAAACACACAACACCATGTGTGGAGAAAAAGGCACAGCACACCAACATCAAAACCTCATCCTAACTGTGAAGTATGGTGGTGGGGGCATCATGGTTTGGGGCTGCTTTGCTGCATCAGGGCCTGGACGGATTGCTATCATCGAAGGAAAAATAAATTCCCAAGTTTATCAAGACAGTTTGCAGGAGAACTTAACCACTTGCTTACTGGGCACTTAAACCCCCTTCGTACCCAGACCAATTTTCAGCTTTCAGCGCTGACGCACTTTGAATGACAATTGCGCGGTCATACAACGCTATACGCAAATTATATTTTTATCATTTTTTTCCCACAAATAGAGCTTTCTTTTGGTGGTACTTGATCACCTCTGCCGTTTTTATTTTTTGCGCTATAAACAAAAAAAAGACAGAAAACGTTAAAAAAAAAAAGAAAACACAATTTTTTTTTACTTTTTGCTATAATAATATTCCAATTTTTTTTTTAAAAAACTATTTTTTTTTCTCAGTTTAGGCCAATACGTATTCTTCTACATATTTTTGGTAAAAACAATTGCAATAAGCGTATAGTGATTGGTTTGCGCAAAAGTTATAGCGCCTACAACATAGGGGATAGATTTATGAAATTTTTATTATATATGTATATATTTTTTTCCTAGTAATGGCGGCTATCTGCGATTTTTGTCAGGACTGCGATATTGCGGCGGACATATCGGACACTTTTGACACTATTTTGGGACCATTCACATTTATACAGCGAACAGTGCTATAAAAATGCATTGATTACTGTATAAATGTGACTGACAGGGAAGGGGTTAACACTAGGGGGAGATCAAGGGGTTAAATATGTTCCCTGTGAGTGATTCTAACTGTGGGGGATGGGACTGACTGGGGGAGGTGACCGATCTGTGTCCCTATGTACAAGGGACACAGCATTGGTCTCCTCTCTCCCTGACAGGACGTGGATCTCTGTGTTTACACACAGAGATCCACGTCCTGCCTCTAACAGCCGATTGCGTGTACCTGGCGGTCATCGCGGCCGCCAGGCACGCGCATCGGCAACACGTGACCTGGCGGGCACAGCTGTTCCCCACTGCACAAACTCAGCGGCGCGCAGGGGGAGTGAAACAGGCAGGACGTCCACTCAGCACTTGAGAGCCACGCTGCAGACTTCTTTCATTTATAGCACGGGTCTCAAGTGGTTAAGGCCATCTGTCCACCAGCTGAAGCTTAACAGAAGATGGGTGTTGCAACAGGACAACGACCCAAAGCATAGAAGTAAATCAACAACAGAATGACTAAAACAGAAGAAAATATGCCTTCTGGAGTGGCCCAGTCAGAGTCCTGACCTCAACCCGATTGAGATGCTGTGGCATGACCTCAAGAAAGCGATTCAAACCAGACATCCCAAGAATATTGCTGAACTGAAACAGTTCTGTAAAGAGGAATGGTCAAGAATTACTCCTGACCATTGTGCACATCTGATCTGCAACTACAGGAAACGTTTGGTTGAAGTTATTGCTGCCAAAAGGAGGTTCCAACCAGTTATTAAATCCAAAAGGTTCACATACTTTTTACACCTGCACTGTGAATATTTACATGGTGTGTTCAATAAAAACATGGTAACATTTAATTCTGTGTGTGTTATTAGTTTAAGTAGACTGTGATTGTCTATTGTTGTGACTTCGATTAAGATCAGATCACATTTTATGACCAATTTGTGCAGAAATCCATATCATTCCAAACGGGTTCACATACTTTTTTTTGCAACTGTAAATTTTGTCCCATCATTCAAAAAAGGGTAAGGGAAAAAAAAGGGGTAAAGGTTATTCAATGTATGTATTTGTTGTTTTTTTGTCTGTTCAGTTCTTCATTGATCATGACTTTACTAGATATGGGCTTCCTGGGTTGTTGCTGCTCCTGAGATGCATGGTTGAGCGGGTTATACCCCTTCCTTTCTTTTTCCCTCCACATGAGCGCAATGCCTACACGTGATATCCCTGCCTTTAATGTAATGTCCTGGAACGTGCGGGGGCTTAATTCCAAGTTTAAAAGAGCGGTGCTCTTCAAATACCTTAAGCTGCACTCACCCCATACAACGCTGCTACAGGAAACGCATGTCATGGGTCGCAAACTCCTGGCGCTAAAAAGGCCATGGATCCAGAGAGCCTTTCATGCCTTCTATTCCACATATGCCAGGGGGGTCACAATCCTGATCAGCAAATCATTTCCGGGTGTGATCGAACATGTCCACACTGACCCCCATGGCAAATATGTGATATTGGTGTTCACGGTTTGGGGCACTAGGTATATAGTGGTTAACATATATATTCCCCCTCCCTTTGCCTCAGCTACTCTCTACACTATTTTAGAGAAGGTCAACCCCGTACTGCCCTGCCAGGCTGCTATTTTTGGGCGACTTTAATGCCATCTTGGCTCCAGACCTGGACAGGCCTGTCCCTCCCAAGCAATTCTCTGCAGAACTGCTTCCCTGGGCTCAGGCAATGGGGGTGACTGAGGTCTGGAGATGGAAGCATCCCACGACCAGAGCATACTCCTGTTTTTCTACCACATACAAAACGTCCTCCCGTATTGACTTGGCCTTTGCCAACCCGACCATGATGACAGATGTTTTAGACGCCTCATACCTTCCCAGTGGGCTCTCAGACCAATGTCCCTTACTTCTCAACATATGTTCCCCCTCCTCCCATACCTCAGCCCTTTGGCGCTTGGGGACTTCAATGGCTCTCCCATGCTGACGTGACGACCGTAATTCCGCCTCGCCTATCGGAATACTGGGACATTAATGCGGGGTCCTCCTCCCCGGGGTTGACCTGGGACGCCTTCAAAGCCTTTACTAGGGGGCAATATATCTCCGCTATTGCAGGGATCCGCAGAGAACAAACTGCTACCACAACTGCCCTCCAAGCCTCTGTGCAGTCCCAGTCGGACAATTACGCTGCTGACCCTACTGTTGCACACTTTGACTCTCTCAACGCCGCTAAACGTGATTTGCATCTCCATCTCACTGAGGTCACTAGGCTGGACCTCTACAGAAACAAACAGAGATTTTTTGAACAGGGTGACCGCAATGGTCGCCTATTGGCGATGCTAGCACAACATGACAGACCTCAGACGGTGGTCCCCAGCATAGTGTCCCCTTCGGGCGAATCGGTCTCTTCCTTGAGGACCTTGTACCCTGGCTGGACCCGCTTGCACTCGGCTGGCTTTCAGATGGGGAGAGCGAATCCTTGGTGAGGCCGATTACTCCGGAGGAGGTACTGGTGGTAATTAGATCCTTTCCCGCTGGGAAATCCCCGGGTCCAGATGGCCTTCCCATTGAGTTCTACAAAACTCATGGTGAACTGCTTGCCCTTTAAGCTAGCCCAACTGTACTCTCGTTGCTTGGCAGACGGGGCCCTCCCGGTCTCCATGAGCCATGCTCATGTCATTTTAAAGCTCCTAAGCACCTCTTGCGCCTCCTACAGACCCATTGCCCTCCTGAACACGGATTTTAAAATCCTCACCAAACTACTGAACATGAGAATACAGCCCCTACTTCCAACTATCATTGAGTCTGACCAGACTGGGTTCATGGCTAATAGGGCGACCGATGTAAATTTGGAGGCGCCTCTTTACTAACATACATGCACAGCACCTGAATGTGGGAACCAGGGTGGTCGCTTCCCTGGACATAGAAAAGGCCTTCGACACTGTCGAGTGGCCTTTTCTCTGGGAGGTCCTCCGCAGAATGGGATTCCCCCTAATCTTCATCAGCTGGCTGCAGGTCCTCTTTTGGGGCCCCACCTCGGCCATTAACCTGGGGGGGGGGGCCTGTCACAGTCCTTTTCACTGTCCCGGGGCACGCCCTCACTCTGACACTTTTTGCCATCGCAATGGAACCTATTGCGGAAGCCCTCTGCATCTCCCTACAGGTCAAGGGATTTCGTGTTGGATGGCTGGCCCTGTACGCGGATGATCTGCTTCTTTTCCTTAATGACTCATCTCTCCAGGGGGCTCTGCAGGTCCAACTCCTTTTCTGCTGTAGCGGGCCTGAAAATCAATTGGGAGAAGTCACTGCTGTTCCCGATAGACCCTGCAGCTCGTTCCACTGCTCCCTCTGGTATTCCCCCTACAGTGGGTCGAAAGCTTCAAGTATCTGGGGGTGGTGGTCTCTAGACAGGCTTCAGACTTTATAACCCTCAATTTATCCCCTGTGGTACAGGAGGTTCGTATGCGGCTAAAGGCGTGGGAATCACTGCCTCTTTCATTGTTGGGGCGTGTAAATTTGATTAAAATGAAAATCCTGCCCAAATTTACTTACCTCTTTCATCACTCCTCGCAATGGATTCCCAAATCCTTTTTCACCCGCCTGCATCGCCTTCTTGCCTCTTTTATATGGGGTTCCCAGTCCCCTAGGTACAGCTGGTCCACGCTGGTGCATCCGTCCTCCCAGGGCGGCCTGGCGTGCCCAAATTAGTATAAATATTTTCTGGCTACCCAGCTGGTCACCGCTGTCTGGTGGCTTCAGCCGGACATGGCCAACCCAGCAACGGTGGTGAAATCACTGGAAGCGCTAAAATTTTTGCTGTTTCGTGGCTCCCCAGGCCCCTTATCCATTGACACCCTCCATGCGTACCACGCTACGCGTGTGGGAGGCAGGTCTCAAAATAGAACGATACCCTAAAGATGCAATCTCCCCAGGTGCGCCCCTATGGCTGAACCCCACCCTTGAACACATTTACAAATTGCCTGAGCCACATGCTTGGACTAATGTGGCTCAAGTGGTGGAAAACCAATCCCTGGGCCCGGCTCTCCAAATTGATCTCCGACTTCAACATCCCGCAGTCCTACTATTTTCTTTCCTAAAGCTTTCCCATGTCTTCAGCTGCCAGTTCCCTCGCTCTTCCCCTCAACTATCCCGGTCTGCTCTGGAGGACCTCCTTAGATCAGACTGTGCGAGGAAACCCACCTCCCAGCTATATTCCCACCCAATAATCACATCCCTCCCAACTTTGGAGAAACTCCGATCTAAATGGTCGCACGACATTCCAGACTTTGCCAATGATGATTGGGACGACATATGGGACTTCCCCTTCAGCTCCCTGGTTTCCGAGGGATCATCTGATTCAGTTTAAAAATGGTCCACCGTGGGTATTTTACCCCCCACAGACTACACAAGATGAACCCCGATTCCCCCCCTGGGTGCTGGCGTTGCGGGGGAATCCCTGGGGACTTTACTCATATATTCTGGACCTGCCCGGCTATCTTCGGGTATTTGACTGAGATATTGAACTTCATAACTCAAATTACCAATATACCACTACAACCCTCTATGGCAATCTGCATGCTGGCTTGACAGAACAGTTGATCCCTACAGTAGCGGGATGCACTCTGGTCGGGTTACTCCTATTCTATGCCCGCAAGGCTATAGCCCTAAGCTGGCATAAACCTGCTCCCCCTCCCCCGTGGAAGCAGTTGATAAACAACAGCCTGCCACTCTACAAAGACACCTACGCCAATAGAGGAATTCCTCAAAAATACGACAAAGTCTGGTCTAAATGGCTAGCTGATCCATCTACAGCCACTGAAGCTCCCTAATTATCTAGCTCTCCAGGATACACCTTGTCGGATGAGAATTGTGTGATGTTGCATAATTTTAATGTCTTGCTCTACTGGAATAGCCATGTTCTCCACTAGTTGATAGCTCAGGAAGCCAATCTGCTGCACTCTTAATGGTGACTCCTTCCTATTGTCATGTTATGCATGACTGAATACCTGATGACATGTTACCTGCTATGGTCACCCTGTTATCCTTGTATGACCAAGGTTTGTTTTTTGTGTTCTGAAAATGAATAAACAGATAAAAAAAATAAAAAAAATAAAACCTCATTTGCCACATAGTTGCCCAATTAAACAGTGCATTGAGGTTGGCTTGTAAGTTGGATACATCCTGTAAGGACATTATTCCACTGCATAGCTTGGTGTCATCTGTAGGGTTGAGCTAACCCGAACTGTAACGTTCGGGTCCGTACCGAACTTTAGGTTTTTCCTGAACCCGAACTTTGCGCGAAAGTCCGGGTTCGGGTTCGGCAATCTAATGGCGCAGTTAGAAATGCTTCAGGGGCCAGCCAATCACCTTTTGATTAGCTGGTGTGCCCTTAGAAGCCATCATAGCCATGGCTACTAATGGCATGGCTGTGATTGGTCAGTGCAACATGTGACCCAGCTTCTATATAAGCTAGAGGCACACAGCACACACGTCACTCTGCTTCAGAATAGATAGGGAGAGGATCTTGTCTGCTGCTGTTGCTTTTAGGGAGAGATTGAAAAATACATGAGTTAGTCCTGATTCTGGAATCTGAGGGAAAAGATAGAGAGACAGTGTAGTGTAGGGCCAGGTTCCTGTTGGTGCTTTCAGGGAGAGAGATTATATAGGAATAGGAAACCAGATTCAGAGATATAACTCAGCGATCTGCATAGGTTTACCTGTTTGTGTTGCAGTGCAGTCTTTTTACACTGCCATGAGCCCAGTGTCAGAGAAAATCTACCTTTTATCTGCAAGCTCAGTGCACCATCACTGCATATATTACGTTGAGAGATACACCGTTTCCATACTGTGGGTGTATTCTGCTCTTGGAAAAAGATCCATTTAGGGCAAAAAAAAAAAAATGCACTTTATTTGTGCTCTTTTCCAAAAGACTCATTAAGGGCAAAAAAAATAAAAAAATTTGCATTTTATTTTGCTCGTGCAAAAAAAGACCCGTTTAGGGCAAAAAAAAAATTGCACTATAAATGTACGCTTGCAAAAAGACCCATTTAGGGCCACAAAAAATATTTTGCAGTGTGTTATACATATGTGGAGGCGTGTGAAATAAACCATTTCTATATATTTGTCTTCTACTGTGCTATACTAAAAAAACAAATTTTTTTTTTAATAGCATTTTCTGCAGTTCTGTAGCTGTGCGATTCAGCGGTTACGTACTGTGGGTGTGTTCTGCTCTTCCAAAAACACCCATTTATGGCAAGATCCTAAATTTGGAAAATATGAGGAGAAGGTCAAAGGGACGTGGTGGCCCCGGTCGTGGTGCTGCTGGTGGAGCTCCTGTTGCAGGGAGAGGACGTGGTGGATCTGTGCCAGATACATGCACAAGTGAAACACCTTCCTCAGGTGCGAGTAGGCGACCGAGCCTGCGGCGGTATTTTGTCGCGCCTAATGAGGCTGTACGAATTTTTAGGCCAGGACAAGTACAGGCGATAGTAGATTGGGTTGCTGACAGTGCCTCGGGTTCCTTCACATTGTCTCCCACCCACTCTTCTGATGAAAGATCAGAGTTGGCACCTGAAACCCATGTCCATCAGTCTTTCACCTCACCCCCTTGCAAATCAGCCAAGCAGTCTGAGCCCCAAATCATGCAGCAGTCTCTTCTGCTTTTCGATGACTCTGTTAGCAGGGTTTCCCAGGGCCATCCACCTAGCCCTGCCCCAGAAGTGGAAGAGATTGAGTACACCAATGCCCAACCACTTATGTTTCATGATGAGTACATGGGAGGACCATCGCAGCACGTCTCGGATGATGACGAAACACAGGTGCCAACTGCTGCTGCTTTCGCAATTGTGCAGACAGACAAGGAGGGCAGGGGTGAAGACTGGGTGGAAGATGATGTGGAGGACGATGAGGTCCTCGACCCCACATGGAATCAACGTTATGCAGGTGACCAGTGTAGTTTGGAGGAAGAGGCGGTGGTCGCACAGAGCCACCAGCACAGCAGAAGAGGGAGCAGGGTGCAAAAGCGGAGCGTCCATCCCCTAGACAGTATGTCTGCTACTGCCCAACGCAGCAAGGGACCGAGCACACCAAAGCCAGGTCCAAGGAGTTCCCTAGCGTGGCAGTTCTTCACACAATGTGCTGATGACAAGACACGAGTGGTTTGCACGCTGTGCAATCAGAGCCTGAAGCGAGGCATAAACGTTCTCAACCTGAGCACAACCTGCATGACCAGGCATCTAAGTGCAAAGCACGAGCTGCAGTGGAGTAGACACCTCAAAAACCAAGAAAGGTCTCTGGCTCCTCCTGCTTCCTCTTCTGCTGCAGTCTCGGCCTCTTCATCCACCTCTGTAGTGACAGTGGCACCTGCCACCCCGCAAACAGAGGATCTGCCAGCAACACTACCACCTGGGTCACCAACCATCTCCACAATGTCCCATGGAAGCGTTCAGCTCTCTATCTCCCAAACATTGGAGCGGAAGAGGAAGTACCCCCCTAGCCACCCGCGATCCCTGGCCCTGAATGCCAGCATTTCAAAAATCCTGGCCTTTGAAATGCTGTCATTTCGTCTGGTGGAGATGCAGAGTTTTAAAAGCCTGATGGCATTGGCTGTCCCACAGTACGTCGTGCCCAGCCGCCACTACTTTTCCAGGTGAGCCATCCCTTCCCTGCACAACCAAGTGGGGGACAAAATCAGGTGTGCACTGCGCAACGCCATCTGTGGCAAGGTCCACCTAACTACGGATGCGTGGACCAGTAAGCACGGTCAGGGACGTTATATCTCCCTAACAGCACACTGGGTAAATGCAGTGGCGGCTGGGCCTGAGGCAGAGAGCAGTTTGGCGCATGTCCTTCCACCACCGAGAATTGCAGGGCGCTTCAGTCTGCCTCCTGTTGCTAACTCCTCCTACTCCGCTTCCTCATCCTCTACCGCCTCCTCATCCGGTCAGCGTAACACCTTCACCACCAACTTCAGCACAGCCAGGGGTAAACGACAGCAGGCAGTTTTAAATCTTTCCTGTTTGGGGGAAAAACCCCACACCGCGCAGGAGTTGTGGAGGGACATGGAACAACAGACCAATGAGTGGTTGCTGTCAGTGAGCCTCAAGCCCGGCCTGGTGGTGTGCGATAATGGGCGAAATCTCGTAGCAGCTCTGGGCCTAGCCGGTTTGACGCACATTCCTTGCCTGGCGCATGTGCTGAACTTGGTGGTCCAGAGGTTCCTTAAAAATTACCCCAATATGCCAGAGCTGCTGTAGAAAGTGCGGGCTGTGTGTGCGCACTTTCGGCGTTCTCACCCTGCTGCTGCTCGCCTGTCAGCGCTGCAGCGTAACTTCGGCCTTCCCGCTCACCGCCTCATATGTGACGTGCCCACAATGTGGAACTCCACCTTGCACATGCTGGCCAGACTGTGCGAGCAGCAGCAGGCGATAGTGGAGTTTCAGCTGCAGCAATCACACGAGAGTCGCTCTGCGGAACAGCACCACTTCACCACCAATAACTGGGCCTCCATGCGAGACCTGTGTGCCTTGTTGCGCTGTTTCGAGTACTCCACCAACATGTCCAGTGCCAATGACGCCGTTCTCAGCGTTACTATCCCAGTTCTATGCCTCCTTGAAAAAACGCTTCGGGCGATGATGGAAGAGGATGTGGCACAGGAGGAGGAGGAGGAAGCAGGATCATTTCAAAGGCTTTCAGGGCAGTCTTTCACAAGTGGCTACGAGGGTGGGTTCCTGCACCAACAAACGCCAGGTACACAATTGTCCGGCAGAAAGGGCACAGTTCTGGAGGATGACGAGGTGGAGGAGGAGATGGAGGAGGAGGAGGAGCCATTTTCACAGCAGGGTGGCACCCAGACCAGCTCGTGGCCATCACTGGTGCGTGGCTGGGGGGATACAGAGGACACAGACGATACACCTCCCACAGAGGACAGCTTTTCTTTGCCTCTGGGCAGCCTGGCACACATGAGCAATTACATGCTGCAGTGTATCCGCAATGACCGCCGAGTTGCCCACATTTTAACTGGTGCTGATTACTGGGTGGCCACCCTGCTGGATCCCCGTTACAAGGACAACGTACCGTCCTTAATTCCCTCACTGGAGCGGGATCGTAAGATGCGCGAGTACAAGCGCACGCTGGTAGACGCGCTGCTGGTGGCATTCCCACCTGACAGCGGGCGTACGGTGGAAGCACAAGGCGAAGGCAGAGGAGGAGGAAGAGGTCGCCAACGCAGCCGGGGCACCGGCAGCACCTCAGAAGGCAGGGTTAGCATGGCTGAAATGTGGAAAAGCTTTGTCAGCACGCCACAACAACCAGCACCACCAGCTGAGATGGAACGTCTTAACAGGAGGCAGCATTTCACCAACATGGTTGAGCAGTATGTGTCCACAGGCCTACACGTACTGGATGACGGGTCTGCCCCCTTTAACTTCTGGGTCTCCAAATTGGGCACATGGCCTGAGCTTGCCCTTTATGCCTTGGAGGTGCTGGCCTGCCCTGCAGCCAGTGTATTATCTGAACGTGTATTTAGCACGGCAGGGGGCGTTATCACAGACAAGCGCAGCCGCCTTTTCAGAGCCAATGTGGACAAGCTCACGTTCATTAAAATGAACCAGGCATGGATCCCACAGGACTTGTCCGTACCTTCTGCAGAATAGACATGTATACCGGTGTTGTGACACAAACTGTCCGGCCATCGGATTGTGTCCGGCCCATACTGCGAAGGCACAGCGCTTGCGCAGTAAAGAGGACAAAGGAGATTCACGAAATCTCCGAAGATGAACGGCGCCTGCCCGTGAGTGCAGGTTCAAGCCCCACCATCCAAGTGGACATACGGTAGCACATAGTAACAGGGCCCCTCACGGGCTCGCTTCGATCGCCACGCTTCGGGCACGGCCTCACTTGGCTCGGCTTGAACCACGGATGGTGTGGCCTTCACCTGAACTCACCACGCAGGCGCCGTTCGTCTTGGGAGATTTTCGAAATCCCCTTGTCCTACATACTGAGCAAGCGCAGTACAGGGTGGACACTATTTGACGGGGGACAGAATTCGACACATCACCGGCCTTACCCAGCCATTGTTGTATTTTTGAACCAGTGTTGGCTACCTCGTCCTCCTCCACCGCCGCTTCCACCTACACAGCCACATCCACCGCCACCTCAACCTCCTAACTCCATATGGACCTCGTCCTCCTAGGTCAAGATTATAATTTTTATTTTATTTTTTTGTAGCGCACAGATCCTTTCCCCCTTGCCTGCCTTTATGTTGTTGGCTCCTCGCAGGAGGGAGAAAGGCACACCGCACTACCAGCCTGTACCCTCCTATATAAAGAGGTTGAGCGGTGTACTTGACGGGCCGTGTCCACAGCCGGAGTCAAAACTCCTCCAGAGGATGATTCTCACCTCTACTGTAGGTAGAGGCAAGTCCTTTAATTCCCAGTAAAGTCAATGTCCACACCAGCTGAAATTACAACTCTTATTCTCTCATGGCAAAATAAACTCTACTCGGATAGAAAAGGTTAGAGCAAAGAAACAGGACAGCTTAAGGTGTGGAGGAGGTCCAGGCACAAACGTAGCACATTCACTTCACTGCTTAGGTTTCTCAAACAGTTTTAGGTGCACGGTCTCTGCCACAGACCTCGAGGTTGGTCTCTGCCACAGACCAGGGTGTATAAGGCCCCTGCCACGGGCCGGGTGAATAAGGCCTCTGATACAATCAAGATGACCTTAAGCTTCTCCTTCTACGAACCTAGCCCATATCAAGGGGAAGACATCTCTCCAGGGAGTCAACAGACCCTTCCTTCACCGTTACTCCCGCATCGGTCCATCAGAATGATCCTCCCTTCCCTGGAACATGGTCCCCTACACGAGGCAGCACCCTAAGACTCCTCGACCCTTAGCGGACTCCAGACGAAGGCTCTGGACTCCAGGCTTTACTCCCACACCTAGGCCTCCATACCCAGGGCAGCAGGAACTCCAGGATAGTACCTCACCCCGGGCTAAAAGGTACCCGAGATGGAACAGGAACACATGCACCCAGGCCGAAGGCACCTGGGCGTGGACCCCACTGGACATCAGCCCCCAGGCCAAAGGTCTGCCCCTTTTATATGCTCTCCCGGCATGCACAGCAGGTTCCCCGCCCCGCTGTACTACTGCCAAGAGGGGACACAAAAGGCACAGCACTATCGGCGGTTCAACCCTAGCCTACCATGGCAGCGCCACCTGTAGGCCGCAGGGAACTGCACACCAATACTGTCCCCCGAGGACAAAATGGTCCATGAATCCTACAGAATTAGGGTGTTTGAGCCTATTTACCACTCAAACACTTCCCTTAAATGTAGCACCCCGCTACATTTTTATTTCAAAGTATTTTATTTTCCCGCTAGCTTATCCATTAAATTGAATAATTTATTCCAGAAAGGGCATATTCTGGGGCATTCCCACCATATGTGTGGCATCATGCCGTTGAGTTTCTAAAGGTTCTTAATGACTTCCCGTACCTCTTCTGCTGAAAAGGGGGCCTCCAGCATATTTTTTTAATGTTATTTTACGTTATTTCCCTATCCACATTTGTTTGCAGAGCACTTGCCATGCTCTTAACATTTTGCTGCCATTTGCAGCCCTCTAGTCCTTTCCATTACTTTTTTAGAGCCTTTTTAGTCCTTAGAATTCCGGGTCCCCATTGACTTCAATGGGGTTCGGGTTAAAGTTCGGTCCCGAACCCGAACTTTTTTCCGAAGTTCAGCCGAACCCGTCGAACCCGAACATCCAGGTGTCCGCTAGAGCTGCACGATTCTGGGAAAAAAGAGAATCATGATTCTTTTGATTAGAACAAAGATCACGATTCTCTCACGATTCTTTAAAATGGTAAATAAAAAAAAGAAAAAAATTTGCTTGTCTTTTTTTTTTTTTTTGCAAAATTTTCTTATTTTTAATATTTTTATTATTCTTTATTTTTAATTTCTTTATTTTATTAATTTAATTATTTTTTTATCATTTTTTTTTTCACTTTATTGCTATCACACAGGAGAAAACAATTCACTGTGTGATACCAATTGGAGGAGACAGGTTCTCTTTATTGACCCTTTCACTTCCAAAAACAGGAGTCCTAGCACTAGCACTGTGCTAGAACTCCTGTCACAGCTGAGATGGGAAGAGCACAGGTCTCTTCTCTCCCTGTGAACATAGGCGGCAGGGACAGGAGACGGAAGACAGACTCGGCAGCCGGGGGGGGGGGGGGGGGGGGGGGACGGAGTCCCGAAGACAGCCAGCCAAGTGTGGTATGTGGGGGGGGGGGGAGAGGGGGGAGAAGGGAGGACGGACAGCAGCACACATTTTCTTATAGAAACTCACCGCCCGTATGTTGAAATTGTCTCTCCTCTGCTCGCACACAGCCCTGCCTCCTCCTAACCCTGCGCTGTGATAGACAGAACACATCCCAGTATTGGACCCGCATTCTGTCTATCACAGCGTGGGGTTAGGAGAAGGCGGGGCTGTGTGCGAGCAGAGGAGAGACTGTTTCAATGCATCACGCTCTATGATCAATTTGCGTTCCACGCTGGTTACATGGAACTGGCGGGGATTTAAGAAAATCGCGGTCATCCAGCCTGGAGATCGTGGGGGGGGGGTGAATCGAGATCGCGATTCTCAAACGATTAATCGTGCAGCTCTAGTGTCCGCTCAACTCTAGTCATCTGCAAAGACTGAAATTGTACTTTTAACCCCAGACCCTATATCATTTATAAAGATATTAAACAGTAAGGGTCCCAATACTGAACCTTAGGGTATATGACTGATAACCTTAGACTATTCACAGTAAGAATCATTAACCACTATTCTCTGAATTCGGTATTTTAGACAGTTTTCTATCCATTTACAAACTGATCTTTCCAAGCATGTAGACTTTACCTTACAAATTAGCCATGTGTGGAGAACTGTGTCAAACACTTTTGCAAAATCCAATAATACCACGTCCACAGCCACCCCTCTGTCCAAGGTGTTACTTACCTCCTCAGAAAAATAAATAAGGTTTGTTTGACAACTTCTGTCTTTCATGAACCCAAGCTGTCTGTTGCTTAAAATATTCTTTCTAGCAAGAATTCATCTATGTGGTCTTTTATTAAACTCTCCAATATCTTCCCAACTATAAAAGTTAAACCAACAGGTCTATAGTTACTTGGTAAAGGCCAGTGTAATTTTTACAGTAATCAGTGCATTTTTATAGCACTGATCGCTGTAAAAATGACAAAAGTCCCAAAAATGTGTCAAAAGTGTCCGATGTGACTGCCATAAAGTCGCAGTAACGATAAAAAAAAAAAAAAAAAAAAAAAAATCGCAGATCGCCGCCATTACTAGTAAAAAAAAATAAAATAATAATAACAAAAATTCCATAAAACTATCCCCCATTTTCTAGACGCTATAACTTTTGCGCAAAGCAATCAATATACGCTTATTGCGATTTTTTTCAACAATATGTAGAAGAATACGTCTCGGCCTAAACTGAGAAAAAAATTGCTTTTTTAAAAAAAAATTGGGGATATTTTATTATAGCAAAATTGTCGCTCTATTTTTGTTTAAAGCGCAAAAAAATAAAAAACGCAGTGGTGATCAAATACCACCAAAAGAAAGCTCTATTTGTGGGAAAAAAGGATGTCAATTTTGTTTGGGAGCCACATCGCACGACCGCACAATTGTCAGTTAAAGCGACGCAGTGCCGAATCGCAAAAAGTGGCCCGGTCATTTGGCAGTCAAATGGTCCGGGGCTGAAGTGGTTAATGGATTCTAGTAATATGTACCCATAACAAATGGGGAAAAAAATGATTTTTGTACTCACCGTAAAATCCTTTTCTGAGTCCATGGACCGACACAGCCTCTCTATTGACAAAGTTGGTACCCTCTGGGTATATCACCTCAGTCTGCATCTCGCAGATCAGTTCGTCAAAAAGCAGTACAAACTTAAAAAGGAGGGGTGGGTGCTGTGTCGGTCCATGGACTCAGAGAAAAGGATTTTACGGTGAGTACAAAAATCCTATTTACTCTTTCGTCCATGGACCGACACAGCCTCTCTATTGACAAAGTGGGACGTCCCAAAGCAGTGTCAGAGAAAAAACGAGGGGTGGTAACAGCATAAAAATAAACTTCACCCCAAGCACAAAACAGCACTCCTCCAACGGAGGAGCTGCAACTCTAAATAGCCGCTTGCAAAACCTTGCGGCCGAAAGAGGCATCCGAAGATGCACCTACATCAACTTTGTAGAATTTTGTGAAAGTGTGAGCGGACGACCAAGTCGCCGCTTTACATAATTGGGGAACAGACGCTTGATGTCGGAAAGCCCAAGAGGCACCTATTGCCCTGGTCGAATGCGCCATGACCAGAAAGGGGGGCGCTTGACCCCTAAGGCGTAAGCCTGGATTACTATCTGTCGGATCCACCTAGAGATGGTGGCCGACGAGACTGCTTGGCCCTTCTTGGGACCAGCCACCGAAACAAACCGTGAGTCTGACTTCCGGAACAGGGAAGTAGCAGATAGGTATACTCTCAAAGCTCGGACAACGTCCAAGGAATGCATCGCCGACTCCTTAGGATTCGACGGATGAGGACACAAGGATGGAAGTACAACGTCTTCATTGAGCTGAAAAGCCGAAACGACTTTCGGAAAAAAGGAAGGCTGCGGCCGCAGCACCACCTATCCTTGTGGAAAATCAAATAGGGAGCCTTGCAGGACAAGACTGCCAGCTCAGAGACTCGTCTGACGTAACAGCCACCAAAAAGACCACTTTCTGAGAAAGTGTCAATAAGGGAATATCCCTAATATTCTCAAACGGTGCCTTCTGAAGCACCGAGAGGACCAGGTTCAAGTCCCACGGAGGTAGCGGGGGACGGACCGGAGGGGCCACATGTCTAGCCCCCTGCACAAATGTACTCACGAGAGAGTGAGTCGCCAGGGGTCGCTAAAAAAAGACAGCCAGGGCAGATCTCTGTCCCTTAAATCTTACTTAGGGCAAGCCTTAGGTCCACCCCATGCTGTAAAAACAGCAGGATTCTGGAAACCAAATAAGTACGCGGATGCCATTTCCTTTCCTCACACATGGAGATGTAGGCCTTCCAAGCGCGGTGATAAACCTTCCTAGAGGACGGTTTCCAAGCACTTCTCATAGTAGAGATTACTGAATCCGACAGGCCCCGGTCTCTCAGTACCTGGTTCTCAACAGCCATGCCGTTAAAGCCAGTGACCGTAAAGCAGGATGGAGTATGGGACATTGCGATAGCAGGTCCTTCCGTAGTGGTAGGCGCAAGGGGACGTCTGCTATCAGACGTACTAGATCGGCGTACCAAGGACGCTGAGGCCAATCTGGAGCAATTAGGATCATTTGAATTCCCTCTGCCTCCACTCTGCGGAGCAGAAGAGGAAGAAGCCTTAAGGGAGGGAAGCCATAGATTAGCCGATACTGACCCCACAATGCCACCAACGCGTCCGTTGCGTCTGCCCATGGGTCTCTTGACCGGGCCACAAAACTCAATACCTTCCGATTGAGTCGGAAAGCCAGAAGATCTACGTCTGGTGTGCCCCATCTTTGGCAGAGGAGTTGGAACACCTCCGGGTGTAAGGACCATTCTCCCTGGTCCAGCATCTGGTGGCTCAGGTAGTCCGCCTGCCAGCTTTCCACACCCGGAATGTACACGGCCGACAGTGCCGGTACGCTCCTCTCTGCCCACTTCAGGATGCGAGCGACCTCCGATGCTGCAGCGGAGCTTCTTGTTCCTCCTTGATGATTGACATATGCCACTGCTGTGGCGTTGTCTGTCTGGATCCTGACTGGACGCCCTTGCAGCCTCTCAGACCATTTGAAGAGGCACAGCCTGATCGCCTGGATCTCCAGGACATTGATCGGCAGGAGGGCTTCCTCTGGGATCCAGCGACCTTACGCCGACTGAACACCCCAGACTCCCCTCCCCCCCAACCTGTAAGGCTGGCGTCCGTCGTGATCACTATCCAGTAAACCGGAAGAAATGACTTCCCGGCCATTAGAGCCAGTGCTGTCAGCCACCATACCAGGGATCTCCTGACTAGGTGGCTCACTCGGATTTGATAATCCAGAGATGATGGACATATGTTCCATCTGGACAGAACTTCCTTCTGTAACACTCGAGTGTGGTATTGAGCATATGGGACCGCCTCGAAGGAGGCAACCATGAGGCCTAACGCTCGCATGCAAAAACGGAGTGACGACCAATTCCTGGAAGTCAGCTGCCGTACTGCAGCCCGGAGGGTCTGCAACTTCTCCACAGGGAGGAATACCTTTGCCTCTGAGGAATCCAGAATCAACCCCAGGTACACTAGGCGTTGAGTGGGCATCAATACTGACTTTTGCGTGTTTAGTATCCAACCACAGTCTCGAAGAGTCTGACAGGTAATGGACACGCTTACCTCTAATTCTGAGCTTGAAGGGGCCTTCAGTAGAAGGTCGTCCAAGTAGCCCATGATAGCGATACCCCACTGTCTTAGAAGTGCCAAAATCGTAGCGAGCACCTTGGTGAATGTCCCGGGTGCTGAGGCAAGGCCAAACGGGAGGGCCACAAACTGGTAGTGGTCCTTCCCGATAGAAAATCGCAGAAACCTCTGGTGTCTGGAGTATATGGGGACATGCAGGTATGCGTCCTTGATGTCCAAGGAGGCCAGAAAGTCCCCCGGATGGAAAGCCGTGACTACAGATCGAACTAACTCCATCCAAAATCTTTGTACCTTCACAAAGCAATTGAGGGCTCTGAGATCCAAGATTGGACGAACCCCCTCCTTCGGCACAATGAACAGATTTGAGTAAAAACCCTGACCCCGTTCCTGTTCTGGAACTGGAATAACTACCCCGCATTCCAGTAGACCCTGGACCGCCCCATACAGGGCCTCCCGACAGGTCGGTAGTAGCTGGAGATTGGAGGTGACGACTCTGTCCGGTGGACAAGATAGAATTTCTATCTTGTAGCCTGAGATTACTTCGCAAACCCACCTGTCGGAGACTAGAGTTGTCCACTGAATCGCAAATTTGCGAAGACGTCCCCCCACCCGAGAGCTGGGTGGGGGCGGACCTTCATGCGGACGCAGATTTGTCCGCAGGCTTGTTGGGTCTGCGGGACCAAGGACGCTTTTGTCCTTGGGCAGGCGCCTTGTCGGCCTGGGGTCTTTTCCTTGTCGCCCTAGGGGGACGAAAAAAACGCTTGCGTGCAGTAAAGGAGGGCCCTTGCCGTGGCCCCTACCCTTGCTAGTTTGAGGAAGCAAAGTGCTTTTACCTCCTGTGGCATCCTTGATGATGTCATCCATAGAGGCCCCAAAAAGTCTGTCGCCCTTAAAAGGCAGATCCAACAGGGCTTTCTTGGAGGTCTGGTCCGCAGACCAGCCCTTTAGCCAGATCAGGCGGCGTATTGCTACTGCATAAACCGAAGCTTTTGACAGCAGGGGAATAGTATCCATGTCTGACTCGCAGACAAACCTAAGGCCCTGGACCAACTGGTTGGCCAATGTTATCTCATCCGGAGGAGCATCTTGCTCCTTAACCCCTGGAGTAGCAATCTTGCCCATTCAGTAAGTGTCTGAGACACTAGGGCCCCCGCCAATGCCGGGCGTACTGCCGAGCCTACCACTGAGTATAGGTAGCAAGCGAGTGCTTCAGCCTTCTTATCCACAGGGTCCTTGAAAACAGAAGCCCCTTTTACTGGAATTGTGGTGGCTCTATTAAGTCTGGACACCGGAGGGTCCACTATAGGGGGAGAGGTCCATTTCTTCAGAAAACTCTCCTCAAAGGGGTACCGCAAACCTCTTTGGGGCTGTAAAGACCCTCAGTGGGTTCTCCCATTCCTTGTATAAGAGTTTATCAAAATAAGACACACAAGGGAACACCTTAGCAGTGCAGGCAGGTTTATGAAACCCAAAGTGGACCGGAGTCTCTGCTGCTTCTGCAGTATTTTCCAACTTTAGCGTATCCCGCACTGCAGTAATAAGGTCAGATACCAAAGCCGTCTCGCGTTCTGACCTGGAGTCATCCTCACTGTCCGGTCACGGTCTGCAGTCTCTGATGCGTCAGAATCTGGGCCCTGAGCCGTAGCTGAACCTGGTTCCGCATCAGAATTATCCACAGAAGCTTGCAGGGGATGGGGGCGTTTACTACCCTTTGTATTCCTGTGTGCTGCTTCCACCCTGGCAGCAAACGCCTCTAGGATTGCCGTCATAGCGTTCATAGACACCTCAGGGGCACCAGCTGCTAAATCTGGTGTTTCAGGGGAGAAGACATCTGGCTCAGATGCCATGCTGAGCACACGCTGACACCCACAGGGCTCCAGGCAAGATATCACTAGGCCACCCTCCTGTGCTGCAGAGATGCTGGATCACCCAGAGGACTCACCACCCTGGACCGGGAACCGCTGTGCTGCCGTGTGCTGCGCCTGCGATGCTGTCCCACTGCTGTTGTGTCAGTCTGCTTCTTTTATCAGCGCTTCCTGTGTGAATCTTTTGCGCCAGTGTAATGCACCCTAGAGGCCGGAGACTCTCGCAAAATGGCCGCCAAAACGTCTGTATGGAAGATAATGTGGGCTCTAAGAAAATGGCCGCCGAGCCGACGATAGAGGCCAAAGCAGCCGTAGACCACAAAAATATGGCCGCCGAACGGCAATCTATACATACAGCGTGGATCATAACAAACATGGCCGCCGATCAGTCGATAGAGGCCAGTGGGTGTACAGTTCCTGACAAAAGTCTTGTCGCTTCTCTATTTTGTAGAAAGTCCTGCTATTAACCTGACTTTTAATTAATCAATTGGTGTTAGAAATAGCTCATATGAAAAGCTAAAGCCCTCCCAAATGATGTTTTATGCACTGAAATAAATTAGTTTCACTGAAAAAAGATTTATCATTTAATCAAGACAGACAGGTAAAATTTTGGCAAGACAAAAGTTTTGTCGCCTATACAGAAATTGAACAACTTTACTGAAAATCCAAAAATATGTCAGCAAATGAAGTAGTGGTGCTGTGAGATCCAAATTTAATATCTTGTATGACTTCCATGAGCTTGAAGGACAGCATCCATGCGGTTTGGCAAGGATTCATACAATTTATTGATGAAGTCATCAGAAATAGCAAAGAAAACAGTCTTGCATGCCTCCCAGAGTTCATCAATATTCTTTGGTTTCGTCTTCCATGCTTCATCTTTCATCCTACACCACATATGCTCAATGATGTTCATGTCTGGTGACTGGGCTGGCCAATCCTGGAGCATCTTGATCTTCTTTGCCTTAAGGAACTTTGATGTGGAGATGGAAGTATGCGATGGAGCACCATCCTGCTGCAAAATTTGGCCTTTTTTATGGTTGGGAATATAAGAGGTAGCTAAGATTTCTTGGTATTTTAGACTATTGATGTTGCCTTCCACCCTGTAGATCCCTCACACACCCCCATACTGGATGTAACCCCAGACCATGATTTTGCCTCCACCAAACTTCACTGTTTTCTGGGTAAATCTCGGCTCCATGCGGGTTCCAGTTGGTCTCCTGCAATATTTGCGGCGACTGTGGTGTAATTCAACAGAAGATTCATCTGAAAAATCCACCTTCTGCCACTTTTCCAGAGTCCATCCTTTTAGCAGGCTGTGGCCCTTGGCAAATGCCACACGGTTTTTCAATTGTCTTTTGTTTAGTGCTGGCTTATGGGCACTGATTCGACCATGGAGGCCATTTCGAGACAGAATCCGACAAACTGTTCTGGTTGACACAGGGACTTCAGGTGACCAGGTCTCGTGGAGCTCTGCTGCAGTGAAAAATGGTCTGGCCTTGGATTTTCGAGCCAACAAACGGTCCTCTCGAGCAGTTGTCTTGCGGGGGTCGGCCTGACCTGGCCTTGTGCAAAACGTCTCCAGTCTCTTCAAATCTTTTTTTTTATCCTCTGAACTTGACGCTGAGACACATTGAAGGTGTCTGCCACATCAGGAGTGGATCTGGTCTTCAGCCTCTTGATAATCAACACTTTAGTCTCCGGGTGAATCTTAGGCATGTTTGCAGAGGTCTAGTTGCAGTTGCAGTTGAGAAGGTCTAGTGTACTGGTGTTCTTTTTATACACACCTGAGACCTAATTGATCCATTATTAGTCACAGGTGAAGCTCATATAACAAGGCGACAACACTTATGTCTTGGCAAAAATTGACTCAATGGGCTTTACCAAGCTGTGAATATTAGAATACTTTTTGTCAGTTTCGTTTTGCACTGAAACATTATTACAAAAGCTGTTGGGATTAAAATGACCCATTTCTTGTAACAAAATCTTGATTAGAAATATATTTTAGCAGCACTTCAGGTCAATTTGTACACAAGCGACAAGACTTTTGTCAGGGACTGTAGAACTACAAAAAAAAAAAGGGTGCCAAAACCACAGGAAGATGGCCGCCGGGCAGTCACTAGAGGCCGAACCCGGCATGGACCACCACAAAATGGCCGCCGACAGCATGGAGGAGGAAGCACACACACAGGTAAGCAGAAATGACATTTCTTTTAAATGTTAGTTACAGCCAGCCCCGCTCCAGTGGAACCCCTTAGGTGACCCCCAGCACCCAGCAACCTTTAGCTAGAAGCCCAGGGAGGAGGGAAAGGCAGGGAGAGAGGGAAGAAAGGGGCCACAACCACTTACTTGATCTCTCCAGGAATGTCCAGCCAAATCACCCAGCCGAGGCAGGGGAGTTTACTTACCTATCCTGCATGTATCATGCTGGAAGACATTCCAAACAGATCATCGTCCGCACACGTAAGGTGACTGTTGGCCAGGCATGCTGTGATTGGACCCAAGGGGACGATCATATGTATGCCCTGGAGCGCGACGCTCACCGGACAGGCTGCTGCGACTCGGCCGTAAGGTCAGCCGAAGCTGAGCGGTCCGATGCAGGTCCTGGTAGGCTCACCGGCCACCCGTGGAGCGACGGGCATGTCGTGGAAAACCCAGTGCGTAGCTAGGGTCGGCACAGGCTCGATGGCCGAAACAGGGGAGACTACAAGGATCGAGGATCCAGCCTGTCACCCAGTCGGCAGTTGATCGAAGATCGCAGGAAACAAAAAATGTAGCAAAAAAAATAAATATATATTTTTCCCCCGGACCAATGGGCCCGAAGGGAGCCATGTCCTACTCCTTGCTAGACAGAAAAAAACTGATCTGCGAGATGCAGACTGAGGTGATATACCCAGAGGGTCCGCCCCCTGGGCGGTACTGTAGAAGGTGTGATGCAACACTTTTTACAAGTTTTCTGCCTAGTCACTCCTAATTAACAGATAATACCCACTTTGTCAATAGAGAGGCTATGTCGGTCCAAGGACGAAAGAGTAATATGGTTTGATGAGTAAGATGAAGGTACAGGGGGGGAACCAGGATCCGAAGATCCTGGTCATCTGCACTGAAAGTTTTAAATACAGAAAGCAACCAAAAATGGTTACAACTGATATGTAATAGAGAGATCCAGGTCTCTAATGTAATCATTCTTTAGATTTGAGAGGTCCAAATTATTCAGATCATTTTGAACCACTTCAAAATAGTGGGGGACTGGCTGCTTAAGGAAGAGTTTAATTAAATAAAGAGGCAAAAAAATCCTTGGATGCTGTGACGATATATTTTTTTGGCAAGATTATCTAGAACCAGGCAGGAGTTTTAATTTGGGGAATATATTCTAAGGGCCGAGGTAGTGAACACTGCCTTTGTTCTTATTCTCAATAAAGTGTTAAAAACTCTTGGCTCCATGCTTTGCGACAGTATGATTATTTTAAATCATTCCTTCGGGAAGTATAGTTTTGAAGCTGCCTCAGTTGCTAGGAACTTTTTAAGGCACATGTTATTTACAAGTATGCAATCTAGAACAGCCTTTTTCAACCAGGCTGCCTTGGCAAATTCGCTAAAAATTGTCTCAAGTTGCACGAAAACTGTCAACAAGCTGGAAGGTGGATCAAGCCTGCCTTTTTTGTTTTTTTAATTGTGCAGCATTACCACTTTGGACACTATTCGGGCCATCTACTAGCATTATAGCAACTGATGAGGTTATAGGTTGATAAGCATCTGGCACCTGAAGATGGCCTTGTTTGTTCCTGCCCCTCTCGGTCAGCACTAAGGTCACATTAATATGGCTCACAAAGTTCCACACATACCAGGAGTAAGTACAGGAGGCAGACAGTCATGGACAAACGCCTTAGCCTTCTGATCTACAGATGCATCTACTGGAGCATACTCCGTCAGCTTCTTCATCAGCGAGTGAACCTTCTCTATAAATGCATTTCTACGTGGATCCTCCTGGAAAGTAACAGGATATCACTATCAGTACAGCATATAAGAATTCACCATAGCTTATCATGCAGATCAGTTTAAGACATCTCAAAATAACAGGTACAAGGTACAAAACTAAGCATTCCTACCAAAACCATTTGAACAATGTTTAACTGTTTGGCCCTTTTCACATGGGGCGGATCCGTCTGAGCGTAATTTGCCTGCTCAGCGGGAGATCTCTCCGCTGAGCAGGCGGATGACAGGTCTGTGTCCAATCTGCTTTGCAGAGCGTACTAGGACAGAGCCCGCTTTCCTCTATGGGGCGGTTGGATGGAAACGGACTGCATGTATCCAGCTGGACGGATGGCGAATGTATCGCCATATGTCTGTTTTCAGCGGATTTCGTTGGATCGGATGCCCGGCGGGTGTCAGCGGACACATGTCCACTGACATCCACTGCCCCATAGCGGACAATGGGTGGCCGATCGGGTCCGCCTGAAAAATAGGATTTTTAATAACAGTTTACCTGTAAAATCCTTTTCTTGGAGTACATCACAGGACACAGAGCGGCATAGTAATCACTACGTGGGGTATATGGCCTACCTTCAGGTGATGCACACTGGCACATCCAAGACAGTCCCCTCCTCTATATAACCCCTCCCATTCCGGGAGTACCTCCGTTTTGTAGCCAAGCAATAAGCATCCCAAGAAAGAGGGGCGGGAGCTCTGTGTCCTGTGATGTATTCCAAGAAAAGGATTTTACAGGTAAGCCGTTATTAAAAATATTTTCTTTTTCGTACATCACGGGACACAGAGCGGCATAGTAATCACTATGTGGGATGTCCCAAAGCAATGCCAAATGAGGGGAGGGAGACACCAAATAAAAAGTAGGGCGCCACTGGACATGAGGATCTATACTGCAGCTTGCAGCACACTATGCCCAAAGGCGATATCCTCATGCCTTCTTACATCCACCTGATAAAATCTAGTGAATGTGTGGACTGAAGACCAAGTTGCGGCCTTGCAGATCTGAGCCATGGAGGCCTGGTGATGCACCGCCCAAGAAGCACCGACTGCTCTGGTAGAATGTGCATTAACCTTAAACTGAGGAATCTTCCCTTTCAAACCATAAGCTTGAATAATAACCTGGCGAATCCACTTTGAAATGGTAGACTTTGATGCTGCCTGACCCTTTTTGGGGCCTTCTGGCAGTACAAATAAAACATCTGTTTTCCGAATCTGAGCAGTAGCCTTAAGATAAATCTTAACTGCCCTCACTACATCCAAGGAATGTAACAATTTCTCCTCTGCAGAACTGGGTTTTAGAAAAAAGGAAGGAAGAACCACATCTTGGTTTAAATGAAAACTTGATACCACTTTAGGAAGGAAAGACGGATGAGGACGTAGAACAACTATCCTTATGAATAATCAAATAGGGCTCTTTACAGTAAAGAGCGACTATCCCCGATACCCTTCTAGCCGAAGATATGGCTACCAGAAAGGCCAGTTTCCTAGTCAAGAGAACTAAGGGAGCATGAACCAACGGCTCAAAAGGCTGTTTTTGTAATGCTGATAGGACCAAATTCAAGTCCCATGGGCACAAGGGGGCCTTAACCGGAGGATTGATCCGTGTTACCCCCTGCAAGAAAACTCGAACCAGAGAGTGAGTAGCTAATGGCATTTGAAACAAAATTGACAAGGCCGAGATCTGACCCTCGATAGTACTCAAGGCCAGTTTCATGTCTACACCCCATCTGTAAAAAGTCAAGAATTCTACCAATGACATACCTACGAGGATGCCATCCTCTAGGTTCACACCAACATACGCTTTCCAGACTTTATAATATATAGCTCTGGAAGTCGATTTTCTTGCACTAATTAGGGTAGACACTACTGAACTAGAGAGCCCCCGTTTCCTTAGAATGTGGGATTCAGTAGCCAAACTATTAAATTCAGAGTTTGTAAGGAAGGATGGACTATTGGACCTTGTTAAAGTAGGTCCGGTCGAAGTGGAAGGATCCACGGATCCCCCACGGACACCCTTACAATTTCTGCGTACCAGGACTTTCGGGGCCATGCCGGGGCTACAAGAATTACCGGCTTTTTCTCCATCCTGATCCTGCGAAGGAGCCGTGATAATAGCTGCAATGGGAGAAAACGCATAAATTGGTGAGAACTGATCCCAAGGAGTTATTAGCGCATGCGTCCCGTATTCGAGAGGGTCCCTTGTCCGGGACATAAAGTTGTCCACTTTTTTGTTGAACCTGGACGCTAAGAGATCCACGTCCGGGCTCCCCAAGTTTTGACATATGGTTAGAAAGATGTCGGGGTGAAGAGACCATTATCCGGGAGACAACTGTTGGCGACTCAGGAAGTCCGCCTGCCAATTCTCTATCACTGGGATAAAGATTGCCGATATGCAAGGAACATTCTTATCTGCCCAACTCAGGATTTGATTCACCTCTCTCTGGGCAGCGTGACTCCTGGTACCCCATTGGTGATTGATATAAGCCACCGGCGTCGCATTGTCGGACTGAATCCTGATGGGGAAACCCTGTAATTTGGACGTCTAGGCCCACAGGGCCAAACGAGCCGCCTGGATTTCCAGGATGTTGATGGGTAAGGTCTGCTCGATAAGAGACCATTTGCCCTGGAGCATCAATGTCCTTAGGACTGCTCCCCAACCTAGAAGGCCGGCGTCCATTGTCACCACTTTCCAAGTGACTGGACTGAAGGATCTTCCATTTTGTAGATTTTTGGGTGCTAACCACCAGAGGCTTTGACGTACCTCTGGGGCTAGAAGCATCGGAAAGTCCAAAGCTTGGACTCTCTTGTTCCAAACAGAAAAGATGGTGTTTTGTAACATCCTTGAAAGAAATTGAGCATAAGGGACGGCCTCGAATGAGGCCACCATCTTGCCCAATAACCGCATGCAAAGGCGAATGGAGGGATCTCTTTTCATTCTGACTACCTGGATTAGATCTCTCAAGGAAGAGATTTTTGCCTGGGGCAAAAAGACTTTCTTTTGGTCCGTATCTATGATCAGACCCAGATATTCCAAACTTTTTACTGGTTGCAGAGCTGATTTTTCCAGATTGAGAATCCAGCCCAAAAATTCCAGATACTTTACTGTGCAGCGCACAGCCTCGTTCAAGCTCACCGCCGACTGATCCACTAGCAGTAGATCGACTAAATATGCTATTATCGACACCCCATGAGCTCTTAGTCTGGCCAAGACAGGGGCCAGTACCTTTATGAATACTCGAGGTGCGGTGGCTAGCCCGAAGGGCAGGGCCACAAACTGATAATGGCGCTGCTCTACCTCGAACCGTAAGAGTTTCTGATGAGCAGGAAATATAGGAACGTGTAGATACGCGTCCTTGATGTCGATAGACGCTAGTAGTTCTTCTCCCTGAAGGGTGGAATCCACCGATCGGATTGACTCCATGCGAAAGGACTGGATAATCAGAAACTGGTTTAGAGCCTTGAGGTCTAAAATAGGTCTGACGTCCCCATTTGGTTTTGGCACTGTAAAGAGGTTTGAATAGAGCCCTAGTCCGTGTTCCTCTGGGGGGACCTCTATAATTACTCCCTGGAACAATAGTCGATTCAATGCCAAAAAGAGAGACCCTTTTTATTGGATCTTTTGGTACACTTGACCTCAGGAACCAGAGGTGGGGGAAACTCCCGTAACTCTAGACACAGTGGAGAGAACCCATCTGTCCTGAATCTCCATCTGCCAAGTTTTTGAGAACAATTGAAGCCTTCCCCCCCACCCGATCGAGTGGGGGTCGACCTTCATAAGGTAGACTTGGAGTCTTGCTTATTTGGTTTACATCCCCAAGGCTTCTTGCATCCCTGGGCTTGACCCTGAAATTTCCCTCCAGACACTGATCTCGGAGTCCGTTGAGACTGCCTGGAGGCAGAGGTTCCAGGAACTGGAGAAGTAGCTCGTTTAGAAGAGGAAGACGGGGGACGCCTAGTTACTTTCTTAACAGGCAACAGAGTACTCTTCCCATTAGAAATTTTTTGGATATATTTGTCCAAATCCTCTCCAAATAAATGCTCCCCATGAAAGGGAAAACCAACCAACAGCTTTTTGCAGGGTGATTCAGCAGACCAATTCTTGAACCGTAATAGCCTACGCAGATGAACCAACAAAAGTATCAGGCGTGAGGCCTGATGAATTGAATCCTTAATGGCATCTACTGCAAAGCATAATGCCCTTGGTACGACGGCTAAGTCTCGAGCTTGTTGAGCTGGTATGTCTTTAAACACCTGCTTCATTTGATCATTAAGGGCCTGGCAGATGCCGATAGCAGCCATCGCTGGTTGCACTACCGCCCCTTATACAGAAAAAGAGATCTTTAAAAAGGACTCCAATCTTTTATCTGTCGGATCTTTAAACATCTGAACATTGTCTACTGGACATGTTAGACTTTTATTCACGCAGGAGATAGCTGCGTCTACTGCTGGCGGACTCCATTTCTTGGTGAATTTCTCCTCCATAGGATAAAGAATAGAAAACATTTGAGGAGGGAGGAAATGCTTATCTGAATGAACCCAGTCCTCATAGATAAGCTCTTTGAGTAAAGGGTGGGTAGGAAAGGTACAACTAGCCTGGCTACACGGGGTTCTTCTACTGTAGATTCTTCAGAGGCAGACATATCAGAATGTACTACCTCCTGATCCCTTGAGGATCTTTCAACCTCTTCTGGGTGCTGCTGCTCGGCTGTCAGGGAGCCCGAGGGGGGTCTGCCGTGCTTATTACTAGCAAGGGAGGATGCAAATAAGGCTGTCAAGCTCACTTCTAACCCCCCCCCCCCAATGCAGGAGCAGGCGGGCTGAGGGTGGATGCAGCACCTAACAGACCCGATGACTCACCCTGGGCAGATAAATGCAACTTATCAGGGGAGGAAGGCATAGTGAAGGATAGACCAGGATCCTCAGAGCCCGGCGGGGAACCCTTTGGCTTTTTAGGTCCTTTAGTCCCCAAACTCTTGGAAGGCATAGTCCCAAGCACAAAGCAGAGGTACCAGTTCCAAGAATTAACTGCTCAAAGTAGCCCAGCACAGAATTCTGCTATTCAATTCAGCCTTAAGCAGCGCACTATGTGTCAAATGGGGGCCTGTACCACCAAATACCTGCTTGAGCCTTCACCTGCCTCTGTGTCCCTCCATCAGCCAGAATGTGCCAAAAAAAATACATTTATATGGGCTAGGGCTGGCTGTGCTTCTAGCTGACGCTGAATACGTCATGGTGCCGCACAAGCCCCGCCCCTTTCATCTCTCATATCAAGTTTTAGATTTCCCGCGTGCATGTGGCAGCGTATGCGTGTGCACAGGACAACACCGAGCACTGGGGAACAGGGATGGAAGGAGAGCTCTGTGGCCAGCGCTGCCCCATATGGATGAAGACTGCTTAAGGATGGCCCCTGAAGACTGCAGCTCCACCAGAGGTACCTTGGTTATTATCCAGAGAACCCCACATGTCAGGCAGCACAGCACCATAAATCTCCTCACATAAAGCAGGACACAGACAGGTAGATACTGCCATCTAGTGGCCAAACATGATTATGACACTTTGTAATGCATGTAAGGTCTTCCTGTTTGAACCAAGTTCGTCAGGAACCCTTGCTTACCTTCTCCCCGCCGCAGGACTCTGCTAGTAGACAGTCCAACCTTCACGGCGGGTATGTCAATAGACCTTCAGGGACCGGGCTCCTTTCGGAAATCCACTCCCCTGGACCTGTAGCGCATCCTGACAGTACCTTTTGGTTTTTGGTATAACCAAAGAACTGAGACCCAGGATCCAGCCCTCCGAAGAGAGGCATTACAGGCAAAACCTCCTTCTTCCCCGAGGCCTGGGTACCGGCCACTTTGGCCTCAGTGGCACTTTGGACGGATCCGGTCAATAGCTTGCTCAGCTCTAAAAGACCTTCCAGCGAAGCTTCTTGCAACACATCTTTACCGTGACCACCACCTTAGACACTGGCGAAAAAACTGAGGTACTCCCGGAATGGGAGGGGTTATATAGAGGAGGGGACTTCCTATCTTGGGTGTGCCAGTGTCCATCACCTGAAGGTAGGCTATATACCCCACATAGTGATTACTATGCCGCTTCTGTCCCCTGTGATGTACGAAAAAGAAAAAACAGACAGGCTTACCTGATCGGTCCGCTGGTGTGAAAGGAATCCAGATTTATTTAGCTTAAAAGTAACAATATGTAGGAAAACAAAAATAGGATTTTTTGTACTCCCCGTAAAATCCTTTTCTCTGAGTTCATGGACCGACGCAGCTTCCAATTGACAAGTGGGTATTATCCGTTATTTAGGAGTGACTAGGCAGAAAAAAACTTGTAAAAAGGTGGACCCTCTGGGTATATCCCCCTCACTCTGCATCTTGCAGATTAGTTAGTCAAAAAAGCAGTACAAACGTAAAAAGGAGGGGTGGGTGCTGTGTCGGTCCATGAACTCAGAGAAAAGGATTTTACGGAGAGTACAAAAAATTAGATTTTTTACTCACCGTAAAATCCTTTTCTCTGAGTTCATGGACCGTCACAGCTTCCTGTTGACATAGTGGGTATTATCCGTTATTTAGGAGTGACTAGGCAGAAAAACTTGTAAAAAGTGTTGCATCACAACTTCTACAGTCCCGCCCAGGGGGCGGTCCCTCTGGGTATAATCCCTCTCTCTGCATTCAGCAGATCAGTTCATCAAAAAGCAGTACAAACTTAAAACGAGGGGTGTGTGCTGTGTCGGTCCATGAACTCAGAGAAAAGGATTTTACGGTGAGTAAAAAATGCTATTTACTCTTTTTCGTTCATGGACCGACACAGCATCCCGTTGACATAGTGGGACGTCCCAAAGCAGTGTCAAAAAATGAGGGGTGGGAACAGCATTAAAACTTCACCCCAAACAAAACAGAGCTCCTCCATGGAGGAGTTGCAACTCTAAACGGCCGCCTGCAATATCTTGCGGCTGAAAGAAGCATCTGAAGATGCACACACATCAACTTGTAAAGTTTAGTGAAAATGTGAACAGACGAGCATGTCGCCGCTTTAAACACCTAGTGAAAACAGACGCTTGATGCTCTCAGAGCTCGGACAGCGTCCAAAAATAAAGACGTTGTTTCCTTAGGATTCGACGGATGAAGACACAAGGATGGCAGTACAATGTCTTCCTTGATGGAAGGTCGAAAGACTCTAGGAAGAAGAAAGGCTGCGACGCATCACCACCTATCCTTGTGGAAGAACAGATAAGGAGCCTTGCATGACAAGGCTGCCGGCTCAGAAAATCATCTGACGTAAACCAAGAGGCATGTCTTGCCCTGGTCGAATGCGACCGACCCTTCATGGCGTAAGCCTGATCACAATCTGTCGGATCCATCTAGAGATGGTGGCCGGCGGGACCGCTGGGCCCTACTAGGGACCAGCCACTGAAACAAACAGTGAGCTTGGACTCCGGAATGGAGCAGTGCCAGACAAGCATTCTGAGTTCGGACAACGTCCAAGGAATGCAACACCGTCTCCTTAGGATTCGACGGATGAGGACACAAGGATGGCAGTACAATGTCTTCCCTGATGGAAGGTCGAAACACGACCCTAGGAAGGCGGCGGCTGCGGACGCAGCACCACCTTATCCTTGTGGAAGATCAGATAAGTAGCCTTGCCCTTATCCTAGTGGAAGATCAGATAGGGAGGCTTGTATGACAAGGCTGCCCGCTCAGAAACCCGTCTTAACTGGCATAACAGCCACCAGAAGGACCACTTTCTAAGAAAGTGTCAACAAGGGAATCTCCCTGAAGTTGTCAAATGGTGATTTCTGAGACACTTCGAGGCCATGCCGTTGAAGCCATTGACTGCAGGCAGGATGGCATATGGGACCCTGCGACAGCAGGTCCTCTCGTAGTGGTAGACGCCAAAAGGACGTCTGCTACACAAGCCCCACGGAGGTAGTGGAGGGTGGCCCAGGAGGGGCCGCCTGCCAAACCCACTGTACAAATGTTCTCACTAGAGAGTGAGCTACCAGGGGTCGTTGAAAAGACAGCCAGGGCAGATACCTGCCCCCCATTCATACTTAGAGTAAAAATCTTTTGGCCCGTTCCCTGCTGAGAGCAGCAGGACTCTGGAACCAAATAAGTACGTGGCTGTCACCTCATTTCCTCACAGATTTCCTAGGGGATGCTTTCCGAGCACTCCTCATGGTAGAGATCACTGAGTCTGACAGGTCCCGGTCTCTTAGCACCTGGCTCTCAAGCCATGCCCTCAAGCCAGTGACTGTAGAAACAGAATGGCCTATGGGACCTTGCGACAGCAGGTCCTTCCTTAGCGGTAGATGCCAAAAGGCGTCTGCTACCAGACGCACTAGATTGGCGTACCAAGGACGCCGAGGCCAATTCAGAGCAATTGGGACCATAGTAATCCTCTCTGCCAACAGTCTGCGAAGCAGATGAGGAAGGAGCTTCCGAGGAGGAAAGGCATAAGATTAGTCGGTACTGACTCCACAGTGCCATCAAAGCATCTGTCGTGTTTGCCCATGGGTCTCTTGACCTGGCCACAAACCTCATACTTTCGGAATGAGTCGAGAAGTCAGGAGATATACGACTGGCGTGCTTTCCCTCTGGTAAGTGAGCCCCACTTAGGAGGTGCGCGAACTCCGATGCTGCAGCAGAGCTGCTTGTTCCTCCTTGATTATTGACATACGCCACCACTGTGGTGTTTGTCCGACTGAATTCTGACTGGACGCCCTATTAGCCTCTGAGACCATGTGGAGAGGCAAAGCCAGATCGCCCAGATTTCAGGCTAATGCTCTGCGATGGGATTCCTCCGGAGTCCAGTGACTCAGGTTGACTGAGCTATTCAGACTCCTCTGCAACCGGGAAGCCAGGCGTCCGCCATGACCACCATCCAGTAAAAAGGAAGGAACAACTTCCCAGACAGAAATGCCGGTGATGACGGCCACCAACTAGGGAGGTCCTGATTAGGTGGCTCACCTGGATCTTGATAATCCAGGGATGAAGGGCACTTGCCCCTTCAGGACAGGGTTACCTTTTGTAACACTCGCGTGTGAAATAGTGCCAATGGTACCGCCTCGAAGGAGGCTACCATGAGGCCCAGGACTCGCCTGAAAAAGTGGCGTGACAACCCATCTTTGGGATGTCAAGTGCCGCAATGCAGACCAAAGGGTCTGCAACTTTCTCCTAGGGGGAAACTTTCAGAAAGCAGTTGAGGGTCTGAGATCCAAGATTGGACGAACCCCCTCCAGTACTACGAACAGATTTGAGAAGAACCCCTGAACCCGTTCCTGTACTAAGACAGGAAGGTCTACCCTGCGTCTCAGCAGGTCCTGGATTGCCCCCTGTAGGGCTTTCCGACAAGTCGGCTGAAGCTGGCGGTTAAGAGGGAAAAAAATTTGTTCGGTAGGCAAGCAAGATTGGGCTTGCAAACCCAGGGACGCTTCCGTCCCTCAGCAGGCGCTTTATCGGCCTGGGGTCATTTACCTGCCGCACTAGGCGGCGAAGGGACTGCTTGTGCGCGATGAAGGAGGGCCCTAGCCCATGGCGTGGCTCCTTACCTCTTTTGGATTGCAGAAGCAATGTGCTCTTACCTCCTGTGGCATCCTAAATGAGGTCATCCAGAGAGGCCCCAAAAAGTCTGTCGCCTTAAAAAAGGACAGATCCAACAGGACCTTCTTGGAAGATTGGTCCGCAGACCAGCACTTTAGCCAGATCAGGTGGCGTAGCGCCACTGCATAACCCGAGGTCCAAGACAGCAAGGGGGCCCTGTACCAACTGGTCGGCCATAGCTACCTCGTACGGAGGAGCCTCCCATGCTTTTAACCCTTGGAGTAGCATCTTTGCCTACTCGGTAAGTGTCTGAGGAATCAGACAAACCCCAGCCAATGCTGGACATACCTCTGAGCCCCCCACTGTGTATAGGTAGCAAGTGTCCCTGAAAACAGGAGCCCCTTCCACTGGAATCGTGGTAGCTTGTTAAGTTTGGACACAGGGGGGGGGTCTACTATCGGAAGAGAGGGCCCTCTTAGGAACTCTCCTCAAGGGGTACCGGACTCGCCCGAAAAAGATAAATAAATAAAACACTTTTTGGGGCTGCCAAAGAAAAAACCTTCAGTGGATTTTTCCACTCCTTGTACAAGGACTTATCAAAATAAGACACACAAGGAAGCACCTGAGCAGTGCTGGCTGGCTTTAGGGAACCCAAAAGGGGACCGGTGTCTCTGCTGCTTCTGCAACATTCTGTATTCTTGGCATGTTCCGCACTGCAGTAGTCAGATACCAAAGCCTCTTTGCGTGCTGACCTGTACCTGGAGCATTCTCACTGTCCAACTGGTCACGGTCTGCAGTCTCTGATGCATCAGAATCCGGGCCATGAGCATAGCTGGGCTTGTTTCTGCACCAGAATTATCCCTGGAGGATAGCAGGGAACGGGGGTATTTACTACCTCCCGTGTGCCGCTTCCAACCTGGCAACAGACATAGCGTCCACGGATACATCAGGGACACCAGCTGCCAAATCAGGTGTTTTCAGGGAAAAAAGCGCCTGCGTCAGACGCCATGCTGACCCATGCGCTGACACCCACAGGGCTCCAGGCAAGGTATCAATAGGCCACCCTCCTAGCTGATAGAGATGCAGGGTCTCCCAGAGGAGTCACCATCCTTAAAACAGTACCGCTGTGCTGCCCCTGTGATGCTATCCCACCGCTGCCTGTGTCCGATTCTTATTAGCCTTTTTAGGGTGAATTTGCGCCAGTGCAAATGCACCCTAGAGGCCGGAGACTATTGCAAAATGGCTGCCAAGCGGCTGTATGGAAACATGTGGACACCAAGAAAATGGCCGCCGAGCCGAATACAGGCAAAAGCGGCCACGGACCACAAAAAAATGACCGCCGAATGGCGGTCTATTTATCCAGCGTGAATCCTAGGAAACATGGCCCCTGAACATTCGATAGAGGCCAAAGCGGGTGTGTACCACAAGAAAATGGCTGCCGAGCGGCGATATATACATATAGGCGCGAAACCACAAGAAAATGGCCACCGGACAGTCACTAGAGACCGAAACAGGCATGGACCACCGCAAAAATAGCCGCCGACAGCATGGAGAGGGAAAAGCACACACAGATAAGCAGAAATTACATTTTTTAAATGATAGCTACAGCCAGCCCCGCTCCAGATGAAGCCCCCCAGGTGACCCCCAGCTCAGAGCCGTGGGAGGAGGGAAGGCAGGGAGAGAGGAAAGAAAGGGGCCACAACCACTTACTTGATCTCTCCAGGAATGTCCAGCCAAGTCACCCTGCCGAAGCAGGGGAGTTACTTACCTATCCTGCGTGTCTCATGCTGGAAGACATTCCAGACAGATCATCATCCGCGCATGGAAGGTGACTGTCGGACAGGCATGCTGTGATTGAACCCTAGGGAACGATCATATGCATGCCCTGGAGCACTAGCTCACTGGACAGGCTACTGCGACTCGGCCGTAAGGTCAGCCGAAGCTGAGCTGTCCGATGCAAGCCCTGGAGCGTAAGCTCACCGGCCAGGCTGATGCGACTTGGCCGTAAGGTCAGCCGAAGCCGAGTGGTCCAATGCAAGCCCTGGAGCGTAGGCTCACCGGCCACTCGTAGAGCGATGGGCATGTCGTGGAAAACCCAGCGTGCAGCTAGGGTCGGCACACGCTGGATGGCCGAAACTGGGGGGACAACAAGGATCGAGGACCCAGCCTGTCACCCAGTCCGCAGTTGATCGAAGATCGCAGGAAACAAAAAAAAAAAAAACATTTATCCCCCCCGGACCAATAGGCCCGAAGGGAGCCATGTCCTACTCCTTGCTAGACAAAAAAAACTGCTTTTGACCAACAGATCTGCTGAATGCAGAGAGAGCGATTATACCCAGAGGGTCCGCCCCCTGGGCGGGACTGTAGAAGGTGTGATGCAACACTTTTTACAAGTTTTTCTGCCTAGTCACTCCTAAATAAAGGATAATACCCACTATGTCAACAGGAAGCTGTCTCGGTCCATGAACGAAAGAGTAAATCCTTCTACAATTTGGACGTCCCAAAGCAGTGTCAAAAATGAGGAGTGGTAAAAGCATAAAAGTAAACTTCACCCCAAACACAAACAGCACTCCTCCACAGAGGAGTTGCAACTCTAAACAGCCGCCTGCAAAACTTTGCGGCCGAAAGAGGCATCCGAAGATGCACCTACATCAACCTTGTAGAATTTTGTGAAAGTGTGAGCGGACGACCAAGTCGCCGCTTTACATAATTGGGAAACAGACAATGATGTCGGAAAGCCCAAGAGGCACATATTGCCCTGGTCGAATGCGCTGTGACAGGAAAGGGGGGCGCTTGACCCCTGAAGGCATAAGCCTGGATTACTATCTGTCGGATCCACCTAGAAATGGTGGCCGACGAGACTGCTTGGCCCTTCTTGGGACGACCAGCCACCTAAACAAACAGTGAGTCTGACTTTCGGAACCGGGAAGCAGCAGATAGGTATACTCTCAAAGCTCGGACAACGTCCAAGGAATGCAACGCCGACTCCTTAGGATTCGACGGATGAGGGCACAAGGATGGAAGTACAATGTCTTCGTTGAGATGAAAAGCCGAAACGACTTTCGGACGAAAGGAAGGCTGCGGCCACAAGACCACCTTATCCTTGTGGAAGATCAAGTAGGGAGCCTTGAATGACAAGGCCGCCAGCTCAGAAACTCATCTAACTGACGTAACAGCCACCAAAAAGACCACTATCTGAGAAAGTGTCAACAAGGGAATATCCCTAATATTCTCAAACGGCGATTTCTGAAACACCGAGAGGACCAAGTTCAAGTCCCACGGAGGTAGCGGGGGACGGACCGGAGAGGCCACATGTCGAACTGCCTTAACAAATGTACTCACGAGAGAGTGAGTCACCAGGGGTCGCTGGAAAAAGACAGCCAGGGCAGAGATCTGCCCCTTAATAGTACTTAAGGCAAGCCTTTGGTCCACCCCACGCTGCAAGAACAGCAGTATTCTGGAGACCAAACAAGTAAGCGGATGCCACCTCATTTCCTCACACATGGAAATGTAGGCCTTCCAAGTGCGATGATAAACCTTCCTAGAGGACGGTTTTCGAGCATTTCTCATAGTCGAGATTACTGAATCTGACAGACCCCGGTCCCTCAGAACCTGGTTTTCAATAGCCATGCCGTTAAAGCCAGTGACTGTAAAGCAGGATGGAGTATGGGACCTTGCGACAGCAGGTCCTCCCGTAATGGTAGTCGCCAGGGGACGTCTGTTACCAGACGTACTAGATCGGCGTACCAGGGACGCTGAGGCCAATCTGGAGTGATCAGAATCATTGGAATTCCCTCTGCCTCTACTCTGTGAAGCAGGAGAGGAAGAAACCTTATGGGAGGGAAGGCATAGATTAGTCGATACTGACCCCACGATGCCACTAACGCGTCCGTTGCGTCTGCCCATGGGTCCTTTGACCGGGCCACAAACCTCAATACCTTCCCGATTGAGTCGGGAAGCCAGAAGATCTACGTCTGGCGTGCCCCATCTTTTGCAGAGGAGTTGGAACACCTTCGGGGTGTAAGGACCATTCTCCCTGGTCCAGCATTTGGCGACTCAGGTAGTCCGCCTGCCAGTTCTCCACACCCGGAATGTACACGGCCGACAGTGCCGGTACGCTCCTTTCTGCCCATCTCAGGATGCAAGCGACCTCCGATGCTGCAGCTGAGCTTCTTGTTCCTCCTCGATGATTGACATATGCCACAGCCGTGGCGTTGTCTGACTGGATCCTGACCGGACGCCTTTGCAGCCTCTGAGACCATTTGAAGAGGCACAGCCTGATCGCTCGGAGTTCCAGGACATTGATCGGCAGGCGGGATTCCTCCAAGGTCCAGCGACCTTGCGTCGACTGAACACCCCAGACTCCCCCCAACCTGTAAAAGGCTGGCGTCAGTCGTGATCACTATCCAATGAACAGGAAGGAATGACTTCCGGCCAGCAGAGCCAGTGATGTCAGCCACCATACCAGGGATCTCCTGACTAGGTGGCTTAGCCGGATTTGATAATCCAGAGATGATGGGCATCTGTTCCATCTGGACAGAACCTCTTTCTGTAGCATCCGAGTGTGAAATTGAGCATAAGGGACCGCTTCGAAGGAGGCTACCATGAGGCCCAACACTCGCATGAAAAAACGGAGTGACGACCAACTCTTGGATGTCAGCTGCCGCACTGCAGCTTGAAGGGTCTGCAACTTTTCTACAGGGAGGAAAACTCTTGCCTCTGAGGAATCCAGAATCAACCCCAGATACACTAGGCGTTGAGTCGGCACCAATACTGACTTTTACGTGTTTAGTACCCAACCACAGTCTCGGAGAGTCTGACAGGTTATGGACATACATACCTCTAATTTTGAGCTTGAAGGGGCTTTCAGAAGAAGGTCGTCCAAGTAGCCCACGATAGCAATGCCCCGCTGTCTCAGAAGGGCCAGAATCGGGGCGAGCACCTTGGTGAACAGCCTGGGTGCCGAAGCCAGGCCAAACAGGAGGGCCACAAACCGATAGTGGTTCTCCCCGATTGCGAATCGCAGAAACCTCTGGTGTCAGGAGTATATGGGGACATGCAGGTATGCGTCATTGATGTCCAAGGATGCCATTTAGTCCCCTGGATGTAGAGTAGTTACTATGGATCGAACCGACTCCATCCGGAATCTTTATACTTTCACAAAGCAATTGAGGGCCCTGAGATCCAAGATTGGACGAACCCCCTCCTCCTTTGGCACTTTGAACAGATTCAAGTAAAAACCCTGAAATCGTTCCTGCTCTGGAACGACCACCCCACGTTCCAGCAGACCCTGGACCGCCCGTACAGGGCCTCCTGACGGGTCGGCTGTAGCTGGAGGTTGGAGGGAAAGAATCTGTCCGGTGGATACGAGAGAAACTCCATCTTGTAGCCTGGGGAGATGACTTCGCAAACCCACCAGTCGGAGATCAGAGATGTCCACTGAGTCGCGAATTTGCGAAGACGTCCCCCCCACCCGAGAGTTGGGTGGAGAAGGAACCTTCATGCGGACGCAGATTTGTTCGCAGGCTTGTGGGGTTTGCGGTATCAAGGACGTCTTTGGGCGGACGAAAAAAATGCTTGCATGCAGTAAAGGAGGGCCCTTGGCGTGGCCCCTTAACCTTCATGGTTTGAGGAAGCAACGTGCTTTTACATCCTGTGGCATCCTTGATGATGTCATCTAGAGAGGCTCCAAAAAGTCTGTCGCCCTTAAAGGGCAGATCCAACAGAGCCTTCTTGGAAGCCTGGTCCGCAGACCAGCCCTTTAGCCAGATCAGGCGGCGTATAGCTACCGCATAACCCAAAGCTTTAGACAGCAAGGGGATAGTATCCATGTCTGACTCGCAGACAAACCTAAGGCCTTGTACCAACTGGTCGGCCAAAGCTATCTCATTAGGAGGAGTCTCTCACTCCTTTAACGCCTGGAGCAGCAATTTTGCCCACTCAGTAAGTGTCTGAGACACTAAGGCCCCAGCCAATGCCGGGCACACCGCTGAGCCTACCACTGTGTATAGGTAGCGAGTGAGTGCTTCAGCTTTCTTATTCACAGGGTCCTTGAAAACAGGAGCCCTTTCCACTGGAATTGTGGTAGCTTTATTAAGTCTGGACACCGAAGGGTCCACTATCGGGGGAGAGGTCCATTTCTTCAAAAAAAACTCTCCTCAAAGGGGTATCGTACCACAAGATTCCTTGGCTACGTAAAAACCCTTGATGGGTTCTCCCACCCCTTGTATAAGGGCTTATCAAAATAAGACACACAAGGAAACACCTTAGCAGTGCGGGTAGGTTTACGGAACCCAAAAGGCGATTGGAGTCTCTGCTGCTTCTGTAGCATTTTCCAACTTTAGCTTATCCTGCACTGCCGTAATAAGGTCAGATACCAAAGCCTTTTCGCGTACTGACCTGGACTTGCAGTCACTCACTGTCCGCTCGGTCACGGTCTGCAGTCTCTGATGCATCAGAATCCGTGCCATGAGCCATAGCTGGGCCTGGTTCTGCATCAGAATTATCCCCGGAAGATTGCAGGGGATGGGGGCGTTTACTACGCCCCGTGTTCCCGTGTGCTGCTTTCACCCTGGCAGCAAAAGCCTCTAGGATTGCCGACAGAGTGCATTGATAAATTGCGGGGCACCAGCCACCAAATGAGGTGTTTCAGGGGAAAAAACGTCTGCTTCAGGCGCCATGCTGACCCACGCGCTGACACCCACAGGGACTCCAGGCAAGGTATCAATAGGCCACCCTCCTAGCTAATACAGAGATGAAGGGTCTCCCAGAGGACTCACCCCCCTTGGAATGGTACTGCTATGCTGCCGTGCGCTCCGCCTGTGATGCTATCCCACCGCTGTCTGTGTCAGTCTGATTCTTATCAGCGTCTTCTGGGAAAATTCGCGCCAGAAAAATGCACCCTAGAGGCCGGAGACTCCCGCAAAATGGCCGCCAATCTGCTGTATAGAACAATGAGGGCTCTAAGAAAATGGCCGCTGAGCCTGAATATAGAGGCAAAGCGGCCGCGGACCACTACAAAATGGCCGCCGAGCGTCGGTATATACATACAGGCGTGAATCCTAAGAAACATGGCCACCGAACAGTCGAGAGAGGCCAAAGCGGGTGCGGACTACAACTACAAAAAAATGGCTGTCGGGCGGCGATTTATAGCTATTGGCACGAAACTACAAGAAAATGGCCGCCGGACTTTCACTAGAGGCCGAAACAGGCATGGACCATCGCAAAATGCCCGCCGACAGCATGGAGGGAGAAGCGCACACACACACACACACACACACACACACACACAGGTAAGCAATGATATTCTTTTTAAAATGACAACACAGCGCAGCCCCGCTCCAGATGGAGCCCCCCATGGTGACCAGCACCCTTAGCTCAGAGCCCAGGGAAGAGGGAAGGCAGTTAGAGAGGAAAAAAAGGCGAAGCGGGGGAGTTACTTACCCTTCCTGCGTGTATCATGCTGGAAGACATTCCAGACCGTTCATCATCTGCGCACGGAGGTGACTGTTGGCCAGGCATGCTGTGATTGAACCCTGTGGAACGATCATATGCATGCCCTGGAGTGTTTAGCTCACCAGACAGGCTACTGCGGCTCGGCCGTAAGGTCAGCCGAAGCCGAGTGGTCCAATGCAAGCCTAGGAGCGCAAGCTCACCGGACAGGCTACTGAGACTCAGCCGTAAGGTCAGCCGAAGCTGAAAACGGTCCGATGCAGGCCCTGGAGCATCGTCTTACCGGCCACCTGTAGAGCGACGGGCATGTCGTGGAAAACCCAGCGCATAGCTAGGGTCGGCACACGCTTGATGGCCGAAACTGGGGGGACTACAAGGGTCGAGGACCCAGCCTGTCACCCAGTCGGCAGTTGATCGAAGATCGCAGGAACCAAAAAAGCAAATTAATATATATATATATATATATATATATATATATACACTGTATATACTCGAGTATAAGCCGGGTTTTTCAGCACATTTTTTGTGCTGAAAATGCCCCCCTCGGCTTATACTCGAGTCACCTTTTTGCGCCTGATCTCCCGGATTTGGGGACCCAGTACCGGCCGGTCCTAGGTTCCCTGGACCCCAAACTTGGCACAGATGTAGCCCCACTCTTCCTCTATAAGTGTGCAAAGTTTTTTGTCCGGAGGACCTACAGCCAGGGAGCACCGATTTTTCAAATCCGGGAACCCCTTTAATAGACTCCCATGTTAAACGGTCATTTCTCTGGTGACTTTGCGGACCCGGTACCGGCCGGTCGTAGGTCTTCTGGACCCCACCTTGGCACAGATGTAGCCCCATGTCTCCTCTACAAGTGTGCAAAGTTTGTTGTCTGGGGGACCTACGGCCGGGAAGCACCGATTTTTCAAAGCCGGGCACCCCTTCCATAGATTCTTATGTTAAACGTCAGTCTAGTCATGAGAACAGTGAGGCATGGGCACAGTGAGGCATGGACACAGTGAGGCATGCACATGGACACAGTGAGGCAAAGTGAGGCATGCAGATGGACACCATAGGCTTATACTCGAGTCAATACGTTTTCCCATTTTTTTGTGGTAAAATTAGGTGCCTCGGCTTATATTCGGGTCGGCTTATACTCGAGTATATACGGTATATATATATATATATTTTTTTTTTTTCCCTGGACCAATGGGCCTGAAGGGAGCCATGTCCTACTCCTTGCTAGACAGAAAAAAACAAATCTTTGAGATGCAGAGTGCGGGGATATACCCAGAGGGTCCGCCCCCTGGGCAGTACTGTAGAAGGTGTGATGCAACACTTTTTACTATTTTTTTTCTGCCTAGTCAGTCCTAAATAACGGATAATACCCACTTGTCAATTTGAAGCTGTGTCGGTCCATGAACGAAAGAGTAATCTGTATTGTTGATTGCGATGAAATAATGCCATCAGGCACTGTGTTACTGATACATAGTTAGTCAGGTTGAAAAAAGACAAGTCCATCTAGTTCAACCAATAAATAAGTAACAAATAAATAATTAATACAATCCTATATACACAATCCTTCACCCACAGTTGATCGAGAGGAAGGCGAAAAAACCCCAGCAAAGCATGATCCAATTTGCTACAGCAAGGGAAGAAATTCCTTCCTGATCCCCCCCGAGAGGCAATCAGATTTAAACTGAATCAACTTTACACATAAATGTCAGTACCCAGTTATATTATGTACAATAAGGAAAGAATGCAGGTCCTTTTTAAAGTGTTTGTAAACCCTTTTAAACATTTTTTTTTTTTAAACGACCTGTAAGAGAAAGGCATAATGAGCTATTATGACTAGCATAATAGCTCATTATGCATCACTTACCTTAGATCGGGGCCCCCGAAGCCGTCCTCGTCTCCCTCTTCAGCCGCATCCATCGCTGCGGCGACAGCCGGAAGGTTACTTCCGGGTATCGCCGCACCAGCCAATCACAGCGCCGCTCCGGCGCTGTGATTGGCCGGAGCGGCGGAGACGTCACAATCGGCTACGCCCAGCTATTGCTGGGAAGTAGCCGATTTTGTGAATGGGATTAACCCCATGAATGCGCCGTTGTCTACGGCGCGCACGCGCCGTAGATAGCGGCGCCTGTCATTTTTTGTAAACATCTCCTAAACCGTGTAGGTTTAGGAGATATTTCTTGCACCTACAGGTAAGCCTTAATCTAGGCTTACCTGTAGGTGCAAGTTGAAAAAGTGGGTTTACAACCACTTTAAAGCAATCTACTGAGCTGGCAAGAACCACCTCTGGAGGGAGTCTATTCCACATTTTCACAGCTTTTACTGTGAAGAAACGTGTACGTATTTGGAGATGAAATCTTTTTTTTCCTCTAGACAAAGAGTGCCACCTTGTCCTCTGTGATGACGTTAAAGTGAATAACCCAAACACCAAGTTCACCATATGGGCCCCCCCCCCCCTATCCTTTTTTGAGAACTGGTGCCCAAAACTGAACTGCATATTCCAGATGAGGTTTTACTAATGATTTGTACAGGGGCAAAATTAGATCTCTCTCTCTGGAGTCCATACCTCTCAATACAAGAATGGACTTTGCTCACTTTGGAGACTGCAGCTTGGCATTGCATGCTATTAAGCTTATCTACCAAAATCCCCAGATCCTTCACTATTGGTTCCTCCAGTTGCACCACTCCTAGTATGTATGATGCATGCATAGTCTTAGTCCCCAAGTGCATAACTTTACATTCATCAACATTAAACCTCATTTGCCACATAGTTGCCCAATTAAAAGTGCATTGAGGTTGACTTGTAAGTTGGAGACATGCTGTAAGGACATTATTCCACTGCATAGCTTGGTGTCATCTGCAAAGACTGAAATTGTACTTTTAACCCCATACCCTATACCATTTATAAAGATATTAAAAAGTAAGGGTCCCAATACTGAACCTTAGGGTATACGACTGATAACTTTAGACTATTCACAGTACGAATCATTAACCACTACTCTCTGATTTTGGTATTTTAGCCAGTTTTCTATCCATTTACAAACTGATCTTTCCAAGCATGTAGACTTTACCTTACAAATTAGCCATGTGTGGAGAACTGTCAAACACTTTTGCAAAATCCAAGTATACCACGTCCACAGACACCCCTCTGTTCAAGGTGTTCCTTACCTCCTCAGAAAAAGAAATCAGGTTTGTTTGGCAACTTCTGTCTTTCATGAACCCAAGCTGTCTGTTGCTTAAAATATTTTTTTCTAGCAAGAATTCATCTATGTGGTCTTTTATTAAACTCTCCAATATCTTAACTATAGAATTTAAACTAACAGGTCTATAGTTACTTGGTAAAGACTTTTTAAATATGGGCACCACATTGGCCAATCCAGTGGTACAATTCCAGTCATTAATGAGTCACTAAATATTAGAAACAATGGCTTTGAAATTACAGAGCTCGATTCTTTTACAATCCGTGGGTGGATGCCATCTGGTCCAGGTGCTTTATCCAGCTTTATTCTGTCTAAATATTTCTGGACCATATCACTTTTGAGCCATTGTAGATCATTTGGGGTTGTGTCAATACCATCCCCATTATGGACATGAGCTCCCCCATGCTCCTTTGTATACACAGAGCTGAAGAAAGCATTTAATAAATTTGCCTTCTCTTTGTCCCCAGTCACCCACTCTAGATTAATTTGTAAAGGGCCTACATGCTCAGACCTGACCTTTTTAATATTAATATATTTGAAGAATTTTTTAGGGTTTGTCCTACTATCTTTTGCACTGTTTGTTTGAATTTTTGCATCCTTGATTTCTTTTTACATTTTCTGTTATATTCTTTGTATTTAACCACTTCAATAGCAGGCACTTTCGCCCCTTCCTGCCCAGGACAATTTTCAGCTTTCAGTGCTGTCGCACTTTGAATGACAATTGCGCAGTCATGCAACACTGTACCCAAACTACATTTTTATAATTTTCTTCCCACAAATAGAGCTTTCTTTTGGTGGTATTTGATCACCACTGGGGTTTTTATTTTTTGCTAAACAAACTAAAAAATACGAAATTTTTGAAAAAAATAAGTTTATCTTCGTTTCAGTTATAAAATTTTGTTTTCTCCTTCACTGATGGGCACAGATGAGGTGGCACTGATATGTAGAATTGATGGGCACTGATATGCTGCACTGATGGGCAGCACTGATAGGCGGCTGTGATGGGCACTGACAGGCGGCTGTGATGGGCACTGATGGGTAGCACTGATGAGGTTTTGACAGGTGTTACTGTAGGACAATGATTGGCAATGTGATGGGCACTAATTGGCAGTTTTTTTGGTCACTAATAGGCATTTGAGGGGGCACTAACGGGGTACCTTTTTTCCACATCTGATGGGGCTGTGCTGATAATTAATGTGCAGATTATCAGCATAGACCCCCCCTCCCCCCTCTGACAGAGAGACTTGCCTATCGGCTCTCCCTGTCAGCGCGAACCGAGGAATGCAGTTTACAGCTGATCACGTGGTAAGAAGCCTCTGACAGGCTTCTTATCACGATCAGAGATGCGGCGTGTCGGACTGACACGCCGCAATGCGCGCCCTCACATCTTATCCCACGGGACGTCATATGACGCCCAGTCAGGATAACAGAACCACTTCCCGAACGTCAATATGTTATTGACCGGGTGGGAAGTGGTTAAACAATGATAGTGTTCCTTAATTTTAATATTTTTTTAAAAAGCTCTTATTAAACTTTGGCCGTGAGCCACATACGTTTTGAAAGGCTAAAAATAAAACCTATCGCCCATGGGAAAATATTTTGCAGTGAGCTTGCATACAATCTTTTTGAAGAATTCATATTTCTGTGCTGTGTTTAGCATTCCCTCCCAGTCTAAGTCCTGGAGAGCAGCCCTCATCCTTGGAAAATTTGCTCTTAAAAGTTGGGCGTTTTTATCTTTCCCATATGTGTTTGTTGCTTACGCCAACATTAAATTAAATCATGTTATGGTCACTGCTACCCAGATGTTTTTTTAACCACTTCCAGACTGCCCATCGTAGATAAACATTGCTAGTTTGACATTAAATACCGTTGTTACGGCAGCAGATAGCTGCTATAACCCTGGTATTTTTATTCACGGTGGGTGGTCCGCTTTGAGATAAAAGTGGTCTCTGCGGCGGATTTTCCTCAAGATCACTTATCGGCGATGGGAGAGGTGCCCCCCCTTTTGCTGCTTACCGGAGCCATTGGTAGAAGCGGAGACGATTCGATCCTTTCCCCCTGATGGACAGGAAGTCAAGTGAGGAAATGATGGCCCCCACTCGACTGTGCCATTGGATGATGGAAGCAACGTCAAAACATAACTTCTGCCCAATGGCCTTTAAGCTCTGGTTCACATTGATGCGATTTGGCAATGCGATTTGACATGTCAAATCACATGCCAAATCGGTGGCTATTGCCCGCAATGGAACCATCCGATTCCCAAAAGGGACATTTTTTTAATATAAAAAAAAAAAAAAAAAGAGACTTGTTTTTAATTGCTTTTAAGTGTAAATGTAAGATCAGATGTTTCTTTGACCCCAGATCTTACATTAACCCCTTCAGCCCTGGAAGGATCTGACCCCTTAACTAGGCCATTTTTTGCGATACGGCACTGCGTCGCTTTAACAGTCGGTTAATTGCGCGGTCATGCGACGCTGTACCCAAACAAAATTGATGTCCTTTTCTTTCCACAAATAGAGCTTTCTTTTGGTGGTATTTTATCACCTCTGCGGTTTTTATTTTTTGCACTATAAACAAAATATTTTTTACTTTTTGCTATAATAAATATCCCCCAAAAAGTTTTTTAAAAAACAATTTCTTCATCAGTTTAGGCCAATATGTATTCTACATATTTTTGGTAAAAAAAAATAAATAAAAAAAAAAATCGCAATAAGCGTATATTGATTGGTTTGCGCAAAAGTTATAGCGTCTACAAACTATGGGATAGATTTGAGTTATTATTTATATTTTTACTAGTAATGGCGGCAATTTGCAATTTTTAGCGGGACTGCGACATTGCAGCGGACAGATCGAACACTTTTTTGGGACCATTGACATTTATACAGCGATCAGTGCTATAAAAATGCATGGATTACTGTGTAAATGTCACTGACAGGGAAGGTGTTAACACTAGGGGGCGATCAAGGGGTTAAATGTGTTTCCTCACGTGTGTTTCTAACTGTGGGAGGTGGGACTGACTAGAGTAGGAGAACGATCACTGTTCCTGATTAGTAGGAACAGACTATCTCCTCCTCTGTCAGAACGGGGATTTGTGTGTTTACACACACACACACAGATCCCTGTTCTGGCTCTTGTGCCCACGATCGCAGGGGGCCTGCGGTCATTGCAACCACCGGCAACGCGCATTGGGTCCGCCACCTGCCGCGGCTCTTAAAAGGAGCCGATGTACCCATACAGGGATTCGCGCACCACTGCCAACCTGCTGCAGTATATCTGCATGAGCAGGTCGGCTAGTGGTTAAAGAGGTCCTGTCATGCTTTTTTTCTATTACATTGTTTACATTTCTTGTAATAGGAATAAAAGTAAACCAAATTTTGTTTTTCAAATAGGACAGCGAAAAAAGTAAAATAAAAATAGGATTTTTTTATTTATTTTTAAAGTGCCCCGTCCCTCCAAGCTCGCACGCAGAAGCGTAAGTTGCACCCTCAAATGTGAATGGTGTTCATACCACACGTGAGGTATTCCTGCGATCATTAGAGCAAGAGCAATAATTCTAGCAACATAACTCCTCTGTATGGCTGCATTCACACCTGAGCGTTTCCTTTTCAGGCAGAAAGGCGCTTTTTTTATCAAGATTTTGCACAGGTCACCAATGTAAAAAGCAGAAAAATGCCTGTAATCTGCCCAAAAAAGTACTTTTTTGAGCTTCAGGCGTTTTGCTTCAGTCTACAAAATTGCTTAAATGTGAACAGGGGCCAATTCAATGAATGGGATTTTGTTTGTTGGGTGTTTTACGATCTGAAAACGCTCAGGTGTGAATTGCAGCCTCACTCAAAACTGGTAACCTGTAGAAATGTTTAAATGTCCCTGTGACAGAACCCACTGTCACTGTGTTTTGGAAGGGACTGTGGGCTGGCCTCCTACCCACAGACTATGGCCCAGAAGAGACTGAGAAACTTGGGGACAAACTGGCATTGAGATAATGTAATGTAATGCTACATCCCTCCCCCCCTCTTGTTGCTGTGTTTAATTGTGTTGGGTCATGGCATGTAGACAAATGGTCTGGAGACACATCCCAGCAGAGGATGTGTAAGGAGGGGCTGCCTGCTTATCAGAATCCCTTTATGTGTCTCAACTGTAGTTACTGTTTTAATGTACTGTTGCGTTCCCATTGGTTCTTCCTTGTCCCCTACTAATTCTATGACAAGGCTAAGGGGAGTGTCCCTAACTGTGTTTAAAGGTGTACGTTTTGTATTTAATAAAGAGTTTATGCTCTGCATGTTTAACCCTCAACACCTGTGTGGCTTGTCTCGTGATTGAGGGGTTAAGGGCTGGTTATGGCGAGTCTGCAGGCTGCGGGTGCGTTTGGAGGACAGGAGACACAGGTCTGGCGGAGGTGCCCAGCAGGGGTATCCGAGATCCGTCACAGTGGTGGCAGCGGTGGGATGTCTCCTGCAGTCCGGGACATCCAAATCACCACCAGGATTCAAGATCTAGGCAGCCACCGAGGAGCGATACGGGGAACGGCCAGCATGAGAGCGGAGTTCGGGAGGAGGCTGCAAGGCATGCGGAAGCAACATCGGGGACCAGCGACGGAGCACACCTAGCTCGGCTGGGGGGGATGTCGTCTGCCGGCAACTCTGGCAAGAGACGCTAAGCCACGAGTGGCACCATCAGGGGAAGATGCTTCCCTCCTCCACAGAGATGTACTGGGTGCAGTACCATGCGCGAGAGGTATTCCTGAGGGAACGACCGCAAGATGAGTGGAAGATGGAGCTCGGAAGATTGGTCTAGGAGATGAGGCTGGACGCCAGCTACAGAGCCCTCTGGTGGTTCGCGGCTCAACTGTGGCCAGGTACAGCAGATGGCAGCCCAACAGAAGGCGTTGGCTACGGCGGCATGGGGCTGCTCCATCAAAAAATGTAAGGAGACCCAGACTTTGGCAGCGACGAGGCGTGGCGGCTGGAAGACATCCTGGACTTCCGAGATGAGGTGCTGGACCTCCGCGAAGAGGCGCGTGACCTGGAGGAATTGGTGTTCCTGGTTCAGCAGAAATGGGAGCTCGAGATTGCCTTTAAGCGGCAGTTTGACAGTGATCAGCAGCCCGGCATGGCTCCCGTTGCCTGGGACTGTCCGGGAGAAATAGCGGACAGTCGCGAAGATGCAGAGCAAATGGGGCCAGGGATGCCGCTATGTTTTCCCGTCCTAACCGCAATGGAAGAAGCAGTGATGATACAGGAGGTCACTGCGAGTGCTAGAATGCCGGAACGCACTGGAGGTTCCCCAGGCAGCGAGACAAATTAATAGCATAAAGGTCTCAGAAGGCGGACTTGAGACGGGCGCTGGAAGGCTGGTAGATGGTGATCAGCAGCCAGAGTATCACATCTGGTGCCCCAGCAGAAGCGATGGCTACAAGGCAGAGCACCGCTGGCCTCTGCCAACCCCCTCAGAGTTGGATCCGGAGAGTCCCAGAGATTATCTTCGTGAGCCGTTTCCCCAGCAGCAGATATCCCCACCGGGAGTGGAGAAAGCAATTCTCCCTCCCCAGCAATTAGACACTACCCCAGTGTTCATCTTCCCAGCAGAAGCGCTGGCTATGGGGCAGAGCGCTGTTGGTCTCTGCCCAGCATCAGAAAAAGAGACAGGAAGTCCGGGAGATAGTCCCTGCAAGATACCTCCCCAGCGGCTGGTAACTACACCCGGAGAAAAGAAAGTACCTTTTCCTCCCCAACGGCTTAGCACTACCAGCCTACGCTCCCTACCAGCTGAAGCACTGGCATAGGGGCAGAGGATTATTCAGCTCCCCCCTAAACCTGCAACCAGGCCCCGGATCAGGACAGTGCAGACAGCTGTTCCCACTCTGCACCGGCTGTTTTTATTTACGGGAGACTGTATGTGCGGTTTTGCTCCCCAGTGCCAGAGTCATACTTTTCCTTTTTGCCTGGGGTGGAAGTTTGTGACTAACACAGGTCCAGACCAGTTGAGGGTCAGGGACCTGGTTAGTCTGTTTTTAGAAAGGGGAGAAATGTGACAGAACCCACTGTCACTGTGCGTTTTGGAAGGGACTGTGGGCTGGCCTCCTACCCACAGACTATGGCCCAGAAGAGACTGAGAGACTTGGGGACAAACTGGCATTGAGATAATGTAATGTAATGCTACATCCCCTCTCATTGCAGTGTTTTTTTTTTTTAACAAACAGGGGTTCTTTATTAAGCAAAAATCAGTACAGAGAAAAGAAAATACCACATAGATTTTGGTTGGCACAACCATTGTCATGACAGTACATTGAAATTACAGGCAAACAGATGACTATCACATCAAAATATCGCAGGGCACAACAATGTAGATAGGGACACCATGACCTACAGGAATCAGGATGGCTCAAGTGACCCAGTAAGCTTAGTGCACAAAAAACAAAGACAAAACAAAACAAAATACAGCCTACTTCCCCAGAATGGAAGACACACTGCCTCATCCCCGGGAACACGACCCCCCCCCAGGACCACAAGACCCCAGGGCGGGGACCCCTCACGTAGCGAGCCACAACTGCCACACTTTATCAAACTTCCAAGAACAACCTCTACTAATATACGTCAACCTGTAGAGCGGCAGGGCAGCATTGATCACTCATTGCAGTGTTTAATTGTGTTGGGTCATGGCATGTAGACAAAAGGTCTGGAGACACATCCCAGCACGGGGTGTGTAAGGAGGGGCTGCCTGCTTATCATAATCCCTTTATGTGTCTCAACTGTAGTTTCCCATCGGTTCTTCCATGTCCCCTACCCCCTCTATGACAAGGCTAAGGGGAGTGTCTCTAACTGTGTTTAAAGGTGTATGTTTTGTATTTAATAAAGAGCTTATGCTCTGCATGTTTAACCCTCAACACCTGTGTGGCTTGTCTCGTGATTGAGGGTTAAGGGCTGGTTATGGCAAGTCTGCGGGTGTGTTTGGAGGACCGGAGACACAGGTCTGGCGGAGGTGCCCAGCAGGGGTATTCGAGATCCGTCACAGTCGCCTATGGAGATTTTTAAGGATCAGATTTTGTCACCATTACACGAGCGGGCGCAATTTTGAAGCATGAAATGTCAGGTATTAATTTACAATGCGTAATATTTTACAACATAGAAAAAAATTGGGCTAACTTTACTGATTTATTTTTTTAATTAAAAAAACTTTAGATTTACTGGTAACGATATTTCTACAAGTATTTCAGGACAGCACCTGGAGAGAGCACCCACTTCCCAGGAAACACTGCAGTCATTTCTTTAAAGCCTGGACACTTCCACAATGGCCTCAGTTGTTATCGAGCACCTCCAGCCATGCTGAAATTTAAGAAGCAGAACATAGAAATAACAACATATTAATATTCATAAACAAAGTAATCGGCGCTGTCCTGAAAGACTCAACGAAATACTGTTACCGGCAAGTCTAACTAAGGTTTTCTCACCTCGTCTTTCAGGACAGCACATGGAGATAAGCAAGTACTTACTCTTAGGGTGGGACCACCGCCCGCAGGACCTACCTGCCAAACTATTGCTATGCTGCCAAAGGCAGGTCCATCCTATAGTGATGAGTGAAGGTGGAAAAACTCATCCATGTGGCCGCCTTGCAGATTTGCCCTGGTGAAGCTCCAGCTCGTTCCACCCAGAATGTTGCTACAGCCCAAGTTAAATGGGCCACTATCCCTGCGGGAGGTTCTACTTCCGCAGCCCTATAGGCTTCGTGAATAGCCATCCGAAGCCACCTTCCAATTGTGCTTTTAGAAGCTCCGTAACCCTTACACGCTCCCTAAAACAAACAAGAGAATTTGTCTTTCTAAACTCTATTGTTACCTCTAGATAGCGTAAAACGCATCTCTTTACGTCCAGACAATGAAATTCTCTCTTTAGGGCATGTTGGAAACGGACAGAATGTTGGTAGCGCCATCTCTTGGGATCTGTAAAAAAGTGAAGCAACCTTTGGCAAAAAACCCTGGGTCTATCCTCAGCACTTAAGAATGAAGCTGTGCCAAATAATAAGTCCACAAAGGTCCTCGGATGACAAGAGAATTAAAAATGTAATAAATGTCCTGCAGGCATATACCAATCAAGGTAAGTCTCCTCACAACAGTCTAAATAGAAAGCATGGTTCCATAAGCATTGGTTGAAACACTGCAGTGAATCCACAGATAAGTGAGAAGCCCACCACCGTATATAAAAGCCACTTACCAGAGGGCAAGCACGAATGAGCATTCGGCTATAACCCAGCCGCGGCCTTTAACATCAGGGGAATGATGACACTGAAGTGAACTCGCACAGGATGGATGTTCCGGGTGCTAGGCTCCTTCCGCGCACATGCGGTCCATAGAATCAACAGCAGGTTCAAGTCAGAGTATGGATCAAAGTCTCCTCATCCAGTTGGAGGACCTCCTGGATTCCTCTACTGTCCAGGAAGCTTGGGCCATCTGGCTTTCTAGATGTGCACCCCACCCCCAGGAACTCGCATCTGTTGTCAAAATTTTTGTAAAGGTCCAGAAAAAGCCCATGTTCAAATTTGTTTGCGTCCTCCACCACCATAACTTCCTTCTTACTGGAGATGGGATCTTGATCTGCTTCTCCAGAGGCTCTCCGTAGGCCCAATTCTGTAGAATCACCTGTTGGAGGCCTTTCGAATGGAGGCGGGCCCACTGAACAGCTGGGATTGAGGCTGTGAGAAGCCCCAGCGTGGACATGGCTTGCATAACTGAAACAGATATATTTTGACCAGATCTTCACCCACAAATCTCTTTTTGCTGAATTAAATCAAAGCCGAAGATCTTGCGGTCATCCTCCGCAGAGGCATGTGCCATGTAACCTACTGCCTTCCATAGGACTGGCAGAGTCCAGCAGATCTTTGCGCAATGTCCCTGCCTCAATATGGCTCTTTAACTGCTCTAACCAGTGTTCTAAATTCCTGGCTACCATCGTTGACGCCATTGATGGTTTGAGATTGTTAAAAAAGGCTTGGGATTCTACAATAGTCAAAGAATCAGCCCTCTTGTCCATAGTGTCCTTCAAGACCCCCATGTCCTCGAAGGCTAAATTGGTGTTCCGCGATACCTGCGAGAAAGCTGCGTCAAACTAAGGTCTCTTATTCCAAACTTGCATGTTATCTTCATCAAAAGGAAAACGCCTTTTAAGTGACCTGGAAAAAAAGGGGGACCCTCGGTTTTTCCACTCCCTTTTTATAGCCTCTGTCAACACTTTGTGCAGCGGGAACACATGTTTGACCTCATCCATACCCTTATACATTTTTTCATGTAGGGACAATTGGGTCTTACCCTCCTTGATATTGAGAGTAATATGTATGGTCTTCAATAGGTCATCCACCTCTTCCAAGGACAACCTATAATGGGAGGAAGAAACCAATTTTTTTTCGCCTTCCCCCTCTTCTGACCCTGAAGACCTATTTCTCTCCTCCTCCTCTGACTCAATAACAACTCTCCGAGTAGCACGGAGGCTGGATGTAGAATCATCCGCTGATTGTGCCACCGGACGTTTATCCAGATAGGAGCGGAAGGACTGGAAAGTGTCTAACAACTCCTTCCGAAATGACGTGAGCATCTCACTAGGTTGGGCAGAGGGTGCTTTAGTAGAAGTCTCCTCTCTGACCAAATCTGCTATGCAGGACCTGCACAAAGGTTTGGTCCAAGAATCCCTAAGGGAAGCCTTACATGAGGCACGATGCTTCTTGGAGGGGGGGGGGGGGACAAAATATACCATAAATAAATCCTGCAGATTTAGATCTCCTCTCCAGCAGATCCTAAAACTGTGATACAGTATACCCCACAACATCACTGCTGTAAATCACACTTCCCCATAGAAGTCACCTGAGGAGTCTAAAATAGGCTCCCTCCCACCCCCCCCCCCATCAGGGGAGGAAGGGAGGGGAAAAAATAAACAAACGAATCCCAGGTCTAGTTAACAGAGGCCACTGCCTCTCCTACCTGGGTCTGTCTGGTGCTTATGGCTCTGCTCCCGCCACCAGTTCCACTGGCTCCATCTCTCGAAAAATTTTGCAGTCCTTTCGCCACTGCGAGGACATAAAATTGCACCCGCCGGTGCCGCCTTCCCCTCCTGAGTTCCAGCGGCCAGAAGCCGCCACCGGAAGTCCTGCCCCGTCTGGCAGCGACGTCACCCATCACTCGGGAACCGGAAGAGAGCTGTACTGCCTAGTGTAGACCCTGCACTCCCCGGTCTATCGGCGCGGGAGACCCTCTGCCGACCTCTGCCCTCGCCGGGCTCAAAAAGGAGAAAGGCACTGGAACACCCTTCACCCGTCGGGGGGAAGGGGGGGCGTTGGGCTGGCCAGCAGAAAGAAAACAAAAAACAGCATCAGGTATGCCATAACCCTTCACCTGGAGAGAGCGCAGCACACCCCTGGTACCCTGCAGGGCTTCCATCATGGCTTAAGGAAACACAACTGAGGCCATGGTGGAAGTGTCCAGGCTTTAAAGAAATTACTGCAGTGTTTCCTGGGAAGTGGGTGAAGATGCTCTCTCTCTCTCTCCATGTGCTGTCCTGAAAAACGAGGTGAGAAAAGTATTTGTTTCCCAAAAAATTGCATTTGTAAGACCCTTGCGCAAATACGGTGTGGCAAAGTATTGCAACATTTTATTCTCTAGGGTATCTGTAAAAATATTTATAATGTTTGGGGGTTCCAAGTAATTTTCTAGCAAAAAAAAAAAAATATATATATATTTTAACTTGTAAACACCAAGTGTAAAAAAAGAGGCTTGGTCCTTAAGCGGTTAAAAGAATATTGGTAATAAGCTCTGTATGGTTTGAGATTACCAGGTCCAGCAGAGCATCATTCCTAGTCGGGGCCTCAAACTGGACCATAAAACTGTCTTGTAATAGGTTTATAATTTTTTTGCCCTTAACCACTTCAATACCATGCACTTACGCCCCTTCCTGCCCAGGCCACTTTTCAGCTTTCAGCGCTGTCACACTTTGAATGACAATTGTGCGGTCATACAATGCTGTACCCAAACTACATTTTTATCATTTTCTTCCCACAAATAGAGCTTTCTTTTGTGGTATTTGATCACCTCTGTGGTTTTTATTTTTTGCTAAACAAACTAAAAAAGACCAAAATTTTTTAAAAATAAAATAATTTCTTTTAGTTTGTCATAAAATTTTGTTTTCCCCTTCACTGACGGGCACTGATGAGGCAGCACTGATAAAGTGGCACTGATATGTAGAATTGATGGGCACTGATGGACACCAATAGGCGGCACTGATGGGCACTGACAGGCACTCATAGGCGGTACTGATTGGCACTGACAGGTGCCACTAATGGGCAGCACTGATGAGGAGGTACTGGCAGGTGTTACTGCTGGGCAGTGATTGGCACTGGTGGGCAGTGATTTGCACTGTGGTGGGCACTGGCATCCCTTCTTGTGGGGGAACTGGTTGGCAGGTGATCTTTTACATTTGAGGGGGCTGTGCTGATAATCAATGTGCTTATTATCAGCACAGACCCCCCCCCCTCTGACAGGGAGAGCCGCCGATCGGCTCTCCCTGTCAGCGTGAACCGAGAAATGCCGTTTACCGGCACTTCCTGGTTCACGTGATGATCAGCTGTGATTGGTCACAGCTGATCACGTGGTAAGAAGCCTCTGACAGAGGCTGACACGCCGCACTCGCGATCGCAGCGATGCGTGCCCCCATGTTATCCTACTGGACGTCAATAGACGTCCAGTCAGGATAACAGAACCACTTCCCGGACGTCAATTCCCTATTGACCGGGCGGGAAGTGGTTAAACTGTCCCAGCAGTGCCATTACTCCAGTCAATTTACAGTTAGGTAAAATCCCCCATTATTATCACTGTCCCAGCCCTTGTAGCCCTTTCCATCTGTGCAAGGAGCTCATTCACCACCTCCTCTTTAACAGGGGGAGGTCTATAGCAAACTCCAATGATGGCCTTTGTAGTACGCACACCCATGTACAGTTTCACCCATAATGCTTCAGACTCATCACACTCTCCAACTAGGTCCTCTTTCACACTCGCTTTGAGATCACTTCCCACATAGAGACAAACACCACCACCCCTCCGATACAATTTAGACAAATGCAATATAACTGAACATATTACCATAGCCAATAGCTGATCTCCTCAAACACAAACAGTTTTCCAGTCTGTGATGGACCCCGATCCTCAAGAAGAGTATGTCCATCATATAAGCTTCCCTTGCCCGGTAATAGAACGATACAAGATCCCGCAAACCACCCAGCCACTACTCGGGACAGTGTAGAGTGGTGATAATCATAAAAACTGTTTTTGTTTTATTTTGGTTACCAGGTTTGCACACATCTCAGGAGGGATTTTAGTCTACTCTTCTTTACAGATCTTCTCTAAATCCTTAAGGTTTCTTGGCTGTCGCTTGTCAACTCAAAGTTTCAGCTCCCACTATGCATTTTCTACAGGATTAAAGGTCTGGAGATTGGCTAGACCACTCCATGACCTTAATGTGCTTCTTCTCAAGCCACTCCTTTGCTGCCTTAGCGGTATGTTTTGGGTCATCATCATGCTGGAAGACCCATATACAACTCATGATCAGTAAAAAGACATCTTCAGTGTTCTGGCTGAGGGAAGAAGGTTCCCTCTTGGAAGTAATATCTGAAGTAACTTAGGAGTAATATCTGAACTTGAAGAATTGGGGGTAACTGAGTAATTTGAAACAACGTGGAACTGTAGGACAAAGTGTAACAGAGTAGTGTAGAGTACTGAGAGTAACCATTTAATTATCCCCTTTAGAGTTGAGGGTAAAATGTCCAACAGGATTGGTGATGAGACCCAGTGCACATCCTGCTCCATGTATGTGTTCCTTGATGAGCCAATTGAGGGCGAATACTGCTGTGTGAGATGTCAGCTATTTTTTTCTCTGTAAGCCCAGATCCTGGATCTAGAAAACAAGGGGGAAACACTGCACAAAATCAACAACCTGGAAAGGAGTTTGGACATTACCCAGCAGATGCTGGCAGGGGCCAGTGTAGATGAGGGTGGAGGCACAGAAGCCAGAGGTAGGTAGCTGGATGACAGCTAGGAGGGGTAGAGGATAGAGCGCTAGGGAGGCCAGTCCCGAGTTGGTACACCCCAGCAAATATGCCAAATTGCATGATTTTGGAGATGTCAGCTCAGGGGTGGCAGTGCTGGAGCAAGAGCCTTCCCCTAGCTGCCAGGGGAGCTACTGCTCTGGTAAGGAGGGGACCAGGGATACAGCAAAGGTTTAACAGGTACTGGTAGTAGAGGACGCAATTATTAGAAGGACAGAGAGGACAATCTGTCACAAAGACCGAGGTCGCCAAACGGTACGTTTACCTGGTGTTTGGGTTCGGCACATAGCGGATCGGGTGGACAGATTACTGGGTGGGCTACATAGAAATCAGCGGTCATGGTAAACGTTGGCACCAATAATGAAGTAAGAGGAAGGTGGGGAGTCCTAAAAATTGATTTCAGGGACTTGGGGAGTAGATTGAAGAGAAGGACCTCCAAGGTGGTTTTCTCAGAAATACTACCTGTGCCTCGCGCCACAACAGAGAGGCAGCAGGAGCTTAGGAAACTGAACAAGCGGCTGAGGAACTGGTGTAGGAAGGAGGGGTTCAGGTTCCTGGAGAACTGAGCTGACTTCTCAGTTGGTTACCGGCTCTTTAGTAAGGACGGGCTTCACCTTAATGGGGATGGTGCAGCTCTATTGGGAAGAAAGATGGCCACAAAGTTGGAGGGGATTTTAAACTAGGTGTTGGGGGGGAGGGTTTAGAGGTAGCACTAACCAGCAGTGAGCAGGACAGAGGGGAATAGTGAAGACACTAGAGATATTATCTATAAACAGCTAATCCCGGGATTAATGAGTTACCGGAAAAAAAAAAAGCCTGAGAAATCATATGCAAAAAAACCAGCATACTGACAGGATTGGTACCAGTCGATTGGCGAAAAAGCCCACGTCGTACCAATATTCAAAAAAGGGCAGATATATATTTATGGGAACTATAGGCCTGTCAGTCTAGTTTGAAAACTATTTGATAGGATAAGGGACCATATCTAAGAATTTGCTGATGAAAACAGTATATTAGCAGTAATCAGCACAGGTTTAAGAAAGGTCACTCTTGACAAACCAACCCATTAACATTCTACGAGGAAGTGAGCTGCCATCTGGACAAAGGTAGGCCGGTAGATGTGATGTATCTAGATTTTGCAAAGGCATTTGATACAGTCCCCCCACAAATACTTAATTTACAAGCTGAAGTCTGCAGGCATCGACCATAAGGTTTGTTCTTGGATAGAAAACTGGCTACGGGGGCGTGTCCAAAGGGTGGAGATAAATGAGGTATACTCAGAAGAGTGGTTAGTGAGGTAGCCCAAAGCTCTGTCCTGGGACAAATTCAATTACATTTATAAATGATAGAGGATGGGATAAATAGCTTGATCTCAGTGTTTGCTGAGGACACAAAAATAACACAGCAGGATATACAGTGCCTTGAAAAAGTATTCACATTCCTTGAAATTTTCCACATTTTGTCATGTTACAACCAAAAACGTAAATGCATTTTATTGGGATTTTATGTGATAGACCAAAACAAAGTGGCACATAATTGTCAAGTGGAAGGAAAATGATAAATGGTTTGCAAATTTTGTTTAAAATGTGTGGCGTGCATTTGTATTCAGCCCCCCGAGTCAATACTTTGTAGAACCACCTTTCCCTGCAATTACAGCTACAAGTCTTTTTGAGTAAGTCTCTACCAGCTTTGCACATCTAGGAGAGTGACATCTTTGCCCATTCTTCTTTGCAAAATAGCTCAAGTTCTGTCAGATTGGATGGAGAGTGTCTGTGAACAGCAATTTTCGAGTCTTGCCACAGATTCTCAACTGGATTTAGGTCTGCACTTTGACTGGGCCATTCTAACATATGAATATGCTTTGATCTAAACCATTCCATTGTAGCTCTGGCTGTACGTTTAGGGTGATAGTTCTGCTGGGAGGTGAACCTCCGCCCCAGTCTAAAACCTTTTTTCGACTAACATGTTTTCTTCTAAGATTGTCCTGTATTTGGCTCTATCCATCTTCCCATCAACTCTGGCTAGCTTCCTTGTCCCTGCTGAAGAAATGTTTCACAGTGGGGATAGTATGTTCAGGGTGATGTGCAGTGTTAGTTTTCTGCCACACATTGCGTTTTGCTTTTAGGCCAAAAAATAGGATTTTTTACTCACCGTAAAATCCTTTTCTCTGAGTCCATGGACCGACACAGCCTCTCTATTGACAAAGTGGGTATTATCCGTTAATTAGGAGTGACTAGGCAGAAAATTTGTAAAAAGTGTTGCATCACACCTTCTACAGTACCGTCCAGGGGGCGGACCCTCCGGGTATATCACCTCAGTCTGCATCTCGCAGATCAGTTCGTCAAAAAGCAGTACAAACTTAAAAGGAGGGGTGGGTGCTGTGTCGGTCCATGGACTCAGAGAAAAGGATTTTACGGTGAGTACAAAAATCCTATTTACTCTTTTGTCCATGGACCGACACAGCCTCTCTATTGACAAAGTGGGACGTCCCAAAGCAGTGTCAGAGAAAAAACGAGCGGTGGTAACAGCATAAAAATAAACTTCACCCCAAACACAAAACAGCACTTCTCCAACGGAGGAGTTGCAACTCTAAACAGCCGCTTGCAAAACCTTACGGCCGAAAGAGGCATCCGAAGGTGCACCTACATCAACTTTGTAGAATTTTGTGAAAGTGTGAGCCGACGACCAAGTCGCCGCTTTACATAATTGGGGAACAGACACTTGAAGTCGGAAAGCACAAGAGGCACCTATTGCCCTGGTCGAATGCGCCGTGACCGGAAAGGGGGGCGCTTGACCCTTTAAGGCGTAAGCCTGGATTACTGTCTGTCGGATCCACCTAGAGATGGTGGCCGACGAGACTGCTTGGCCCTTCTTGGGACCAGCCACCGAAACAAACAGTGAGTCTGACTTCCCAAACAGGGAAGAGGCAGATAGGTATAATCTCAAAGCTCGGACAACGTCCAAGGAATGCAACGCCGACTCCTTAAGATTCGACGGATGAGGACACAAGGATGGAAATACAATGTCTTCGTTGAGATGAAAAGCTGAAACGACTTTCAGAAGAAAGGAAGGCTGCTGCGGCCGCAGCACCACCTTATCCTTGTGGAAAATCAAATAGGGAGCCTTGCAGGACAAGGCTGCCAGCTCAGAGACTCGTCTAACTGACGTAACAGCCACCAAAAAGACCACTTTCTGAGAAAGTGTCAACAGGGGAATAGCTCTAATATTCTCAAATGGTGCCTTCTGAAGCACCGAGAGGACCAGGTTCAAGTCCCACGGAGGTAGCGGGGGAAAGACCGGAGGGGCCACATGTCGAACCCCCTGCGCAAATGTACTCACGAGAGAGTGAGCCGCCAGGGGTCGCTGAAAAAGACAGCCAGGGCAGATATCTGTCCCTTAATCGTACTTAGGGCAAGCCTTTGGTCCACCCCATGCTGTAAAAAAAGCAGGATTCTGGAAACCAAATAAGTACGCGGATGCCATTTCATTTCCTCACACATGGAGATGTGGGCCTTCCAAGTGCGGTGATAAACCTTCCTAGAGGACGGTTTCCGAGCACTTCTCATAGTAGAGATTACTGAATCAGATAGGCCCCGGTCTCTCAGTACCTGGATTTCAACAGCCATGCCGTTAAAGCCAGTGACTGTAAAGCAGGATGGAGTATGGGACCTTGCGATAGCAGGTCCTTCCGTAGTGGTAGGCGCCAGGGGACGTCTGCTACCAGACGTACTAGATCGGCGTACCAAGGACGCTGAGGCCAATCTGGAGCGATTAGGATCATTGGAATTCCCTCTGCCTCCACTCTGCAGATCAGAAGAGGAAGAAGCCTTAAGGGAGGGAAGGCATAGATTAGCCGATACTGACCCCACGATGCCACCAACGCGTCCGTTGCGTCTGCCCATGGGTCTCTTGACCGGGCCACAAACCTCAACACCTTCCGATTGAGTCGGGAAGCCAGAAGATCTACGTCTGGTGTGCCCCATCTTTGGCAGAGGAGTTGGAACACCTCCGGGTGTAAGGACTATTCTCCCTGGTCCAGCATCTGGCGGCTCAGGTAGTCCGCCTGCCAGTTTTCCACACCCGGAATGTACACGGCCGAGAGTGCCGGTACGCTCCTCTCTGCCCACTTAAGGATGCGAGCCACCTCCAATGCTGCAGCTGAGCTTCTTGTTCCTCCTTGATGATTGACATATGCCACTGCTGTGGCGTTGTCTGACTGGATCCTGACTGGACGCCCTTGCAGCCTCTGAGACCATTTGAAGAGGCACAGCCTGATCGCCCGGATTTCCAGGACATTGATCGGCAGGAGGGCTTCCTCTGGGGTCCAGCGACCTTGCGCCGACTGAACACCCCAGACTCCCCCCCAACCTCTAAGGCTGGCGTCCAGAGATGAAGGACATCTGTTCCATCTGGACAGAACTTCCTTCTGTAACACTCGAGGGTGGTATTGAGCCTATGGGACCGCCTTGAAGGAGGCTACCATGAGGCCTAACACTCGCATGAAAAAACGGAGTGACGACCAATTCCTGGAAGTCAGCTGCCGTACTGCAGCCCGGAGGGTCTGCAACTTCTCCACAGGGAGGAATACCTTTGCCTCGGAGGAATCCAGAATCAACCCCAGGTACACTAGGCATTGAGTGGGCACCAATACTGACCTTTGCGTGTTTAGTATTCAACCACAGTCTCGAAGAGTCTGACAGGAAATAGACACGCTTACCTCTAATTCTGAGCTTGAAGGGGCCTTCAGCAGAAGGTCCTCCAAGTAGCCCATGATAGCGATACCCAGCTGTCTTAAAAGTGCCAGAATCTGATCGAGCACCTTGGTAAACGTCCTGGGTGCTGAGGCAAGGCCAAAACGGGAGGGCCACAAACTGGTAGTGGTTCTTCCCGATAGCAAATCGCAGAAACCACTGGTGCCTGGAGTATATGGGGACATGCAGGTATGCATCCTTGATGTCCAAGGAGGCCAGAAAGTCCCCCGGATGGAGAGCCGTGACTACAGATCGAACTGACTCCATCGGAAATCTTTGTACCTTCACAAAGCAATTGAGGGCTTTGAGATCCAAGATTGGACGAACCCCCTCCTTCTGCACAATGAACAGATTTGAGTAAAAACCCTGACCCAGTTCCTGTTCTGGAACTGGAATAACTACCCCGCGTTCCAGTAGACCCTGGACCGCCCCATACAGGGCCTCCCGACGGGTCGGTAGTAGCTGGAGCTTGGAGGTGACGAGTCTGTCCGGTGGACAAGATAGAATTTCTATCTTGTAGCCTGAGGAGATTACTTCGCAAACCCACCTGTCGGAGACTAGAGCTGTCCACTGAGTCGCGAATTTGCGAAGACGTCCCCCCACCCGAGAGCTGGGTGGGGGCGGACCTTCATGCGGACGCAGATTTGTCCGCAGGCTTGTTGGGTCTGCGGGACCAAGGACGCTTTTGTCCTTGGGCAGGCGCCTTGTTGGCCTGGGGTCTTTTCCCTGTCGCCCTAGGGGGACGAAAAAAACACTTGCGTGCAGTTAAGGCGGGCCCTTGCCCTTGCTAGTTTGAGGAAGCAAAGTGCTTTTACCTCCTGTGGCATCCTTGATGATGTCATCCATAGAGGCCCCAAAAAGTCTGTCGCCCTTGAAAGGCAGATCCAACAGGGCTTTCTTGAAGGTCTGGTCCGCAGACCAGCCCTTTGGCCAGATCAGGCGGCGTATTGCTACTGCATAAACCGAAGCTTTTGACAGCAGGGGAATGGTATCCATGTCTGACTCGCAGAAAAACTTAAGGCCCTGGACCAACTGGTCGGCCAAAGTTATCATCAGGAGGAGCATCTCGCTCCTTAACCCCTGGAGTAGCAACCTTGCCCATTCAGTAAGTGTCTGAGACACAAGGGCCCCCGCCAATGCCGGGCGTACTGCCGAGCCTACCACTGAGTATAGGTAGCGAGCGAGTGCTTCAGCCTTCTTATCCACAGGGTCCTTGAAAACAGGAGCCCCTTCTACTGGAATTGTGGTGGCTCTATTAAGTCTGGACACCGGAGGGTCCACTATAGGGGGAGAGGTCCATTTCTTCAGAAAACTCTCCTCAAAGGGGTCTCGTACAGCAAACCTCTTTGGGGCTGTAAAGACCCTCAGTGGGTTCTCCCATTCCTTGTGTAAGAGTTTATAAAAATAAGACACACACGGGAACACCTTAGCAGTGCGGGCAGGTTTATGAAACCCAAAGTGGACCGGAGTCTCTGCTGCTTCTGCAGTATTCTCCAACTTTAGCGTATCCCGCACTGCAGTAATAAGGTCGGATACCAAAGCCGTCTCGCGTACTGACCTGGACTTGGAGTCCTCCTCACTATCCGGTCATGGTCTGCAGTCTCTGATGCGTCAGAATCTGAGCCCTGAGCCGTAGCTGGACCTGGTTCTGCATCAGAATTATCCCCAGAAGCTTGCAGGGGACGGGGGCGTTTACTACCCCCTGTATTCCTGTGTGCTGCTTCCACTCTGGCAGCAAACACCTCTAGGATTGCTGTCATAGCGTTCATAGACACCTCAGGGGCACCAGCTGCTAAATCTGGTGTTTCAGGGGAGAAGACATCTGGCTCAGGTGCCATGCTGACCACACGCTGACACCCACAGGGCTCCAGGCAAGACATCAATAGGCCACCCTCCTGTGCTGCAGAGATGCTGGATCACCCAGAGGACTCACCACCCTGGACCGGTACTGCTATGCTGCCGTGTGCTGCGCCTGTGATGCTGTCCCACTGCTGCTGTGTCAGTCTGCTTCTTTTATCAGCGCTTCCTGTGTGAATCTATCGCGCCAGTGTTATGCACCCTAGAGGCCTGAGACTCTCGCATAATGGCCGCCAAAACGTCTGTATGGAAGATAGTGTGGGCTCTAGAATAAAGGCCAAAGCAGCCGTAGACCACAAAAAGATGGCCGCCGAACGGCAATCTCTACCTACAGCGTGGATCATAACAAACATGGCCGCCGATCAGTCGATAGAGGCCAGTGGGTGTATAACTACAAAAAAATGGTGCCGAAACCACAGGAAGATGGCCGCCGGGCAGTCACTAGAGGCCGAACCCGTCATGGACCACCACAAAATGGCCACCGACAGCATGGAGGAGGAAGCACACACAGGTAAGCAGAAATGACATTTTTTTTAAATGTTAGGTACAGCCAGCCCCGCTCCAGTGGAACCCCTTAGGTGACCCCCAGCACCCAGCAACCTTTAGCTAGAAGCCCAGGGAGGAGGAAAAGGCAGGGAGAGAGGGAAGAAAGGGGCCACAACCACTTACTTGATCTCTCCAGGAATGTCCAGCCAAATCCCCCAGCCGAGGCAGGGTAGTTTACTTACCTATCCTGCATGTATCATGCTGGAAGACATTCCAAACAGATCATCGTCCGCGCACGGGAGGTGACTGTTGGCCAGGCATGCTGTGATTGGACCCAAAGGGACGATCATATGTATGCCCTGGAGCGTAAGCTCACCGGACAGGCTGCTGCGACTCGGCCGTAAGGTCAGCCGAAGCTGAGCGGTCCGATGCAGGCCCTGGAGCGTAGGCTCACCGGCCACCCGTGGAGCGACGGGCATGTCGTGGAAAACCCAGCACGTAGCTAGGGTCGGCACACGCTCGATGGCCGAAACTGGGGAGACTACAAGGATTGAGGATCCAGCCTGTCACTCAGTCGGCAGTTGATCGAAGATCGCAGGAAACAAAAAATGTAGCAAAGAAAAAAAATATATATCTTTTCCCCCCCCCGGACCAATGGGCCCGAAGGGAGCCATGTCCTACTCCTTGCTAGACAGAAAAAAACTGATCTGCGAGATGCAGACTGAGGTGATATACCCGGAGGGTCCGCTCCCTGGGCGGTACTGTAGAAGGTGTGATGCAACACTTTTTACAAGTTTTCTGCCTAGTCACTCCTAATTAAAGGATAATACCCACTTTGTCAATAGAGAGGCTGTGTCGGTCCATGGACGAAAGAGTAAGTTACATTTTGGTCTCATCTAACAAGAGCACCTTCTTCTACATGTTTACAGTGTCCCCAACATGGCTTCTCGCAAACTGCAAACGGGGTTTTCTTTCAACAATGGCTTTCTTCAATGCTCTCCTTACCCAGCCTTTCAGTTTAGGTGGATGGCTATGTCTTGGTAGGTTTTCAGTGGTGCCATACATCTTCCATTTTCTGATGATGGATTGAACAGTGCGCCGTGAGATGTTCAAAGCTTGGGATAGTTTATTATAACCTAACCCTGCTTTAAACTTCTCCACAACTTTATCCCTGACCTGTTTGGTGTGTTCCTTGGCTTTCATGATGCGGTTTATTCACTAAGGTTCTCTAACAAACCTCTGAGGGCTTCACAGAACAGCTGTATTTATACTGAGATTAAATTACACACAGGTGGACTCTATTTACTAACCAAGTGACTTCTAAAGGCAATTGGTTCCACTAGATTTTAGTTAGTATCAGAGTAAAAGGGCTGAATACAAATGCACGCCACACTTTTCAGATATTTGTAAAAAAAAAAAAAAAAAAATTGAAAACCATTTATCATTTCCCTTCCACTTGACAATTATGTGCCACTTTGTGTTGGTCTATCACATAAAATCCCAATAAAATACATTTACGTTTTTGGTTGGAACATGACAAAATTTGGAAAATTTCAAGGGGTATGAATACTTTTTCGGGGCACTGTCGAAACTTTACAAGAGGACCTTAATAAATTCATGGAGTGGCCTACTGATGGCAATTGAAGTTGACATTGAAAAATGTAAGGTAATGCACTTGGGGGTTAAAAATATAAATGCAAGCTTCTCATTAGGGGGAGCGCTGCTAGGGGATTTCCAGGATAGAGAATGATCTAGGGGTCCTAGTAGAAGACAGACTGAGCAATAGCATGCAGTGTCAAGCTGCAGCTACCAAAGCCAGCAAGAATATTAACATGCATTAAAAACTGAATTTACTCCAGAGATAGAACGATAATTCTCCCACTTTATAAAACTCTGGTTCGGCCGCATCTGGTCACCAATCCTCAAAGTTGAGTTGAGAGGTATCTTGATATAGCGCAATCTTACCCCGAAAGGTCCCGACGTGCTTAGATGTGGAGCTGCTGGAGGATGTGCTGGAGCTGGGAAAAGTTTAGTGAAGGGCAACTAAATTAATATAGGGACTGGAGGACCTCAAATATGAGGAACAAGCGCTAAATTTATTCTCTTTGGAGAAGAGATGCTTGAGAGGAGAAATGACAGCTATATACAAATATCGCAACGGTGATCCCAGCGTAAGTATGAAACTTTTCAGTCCCAGGGAGTGTAGGAAGACACAGGGCCACACGATTAGACAGGAAGAGAAGAGTTTTAAACTTAACTTTTTATCTTAATGCATTAATAATCCTGTGTGCAGCAACCTCCCCTCAGCCCCCCTAACACTTACCTGAGGTCCCTCTTTGTCCAGTGATGTCCACAAGTGTCTCAGCCATTCAGACTCACCTTCCTGATTGGCTGAGACACAGCAGCGGCGCCATTGGCTCCCGCTGCTGTCTATCAAAGTCAGCTAGCAAATCAGGGGAGAGAGGTGGCGGGGCAAGGGCTCTGTCTCTGAATGGACATATAGAGCTGTGACTCAGCTCGGGTGCCCCCATAGAAAGCTGCTTGGGGAAACTGGACAGGAGGGAGGGGCCAGGATCACAGAAGAGGGACTCGAGAAGAGGAGGTTCTTGGTTGCTCTGTGCAAATCCACTGCAACAGAGCAGGCAAGTATAACGTTTATTATGTTTATAGGGAAAAAAAAACGAACAAAAAAACATTAGTATCACTTTAACCGCTTCAGACCCGGACCATTTTGGTGGTCAAAGACAAGGCCACTTTTTGCGATTCGGCACTGCGTCGCTTTAACTGACAATTGCGCGGTCGTGCGATGTGGCTCCCAAACCAGATTGATGTCCTTTTTCCCCCCCAGAAATAGACCTTTCTTTTGGTGGTATTTGATCAGCGCTGCGGTTTTTATTTTTTGCGCTATAAACAAAAAAAGAGCGACAATTTTGAAAAAAAAATCCATATTTTTTACTTTTTGCTATAATAAATATCCCCAAAAAATAAGATTTTTTTTTCCACGATTTAGTCCGAAACGTATTCTTCTACATATTTTTGGTAAAAAAAAAACTAAAAAAAACGCACTAAGCGTTTATTGATTGGTTTGCGCAAAAATTATAGCTTCTATAAAATAGGGGACTGTTTTATGGCATTATTAATATATATATATTTTTTTTACTAGTTATGGCGGCGATCAGTGATTTTTATCGTGACTGCGACATTATGGCGGACACTTTTGACACCATTTTGGGACCATTGTAATTTTTACAGCGATCAGTGCTATAAATATGCACTGATTACTGTAAAAATTACACTGGCAGTGAAGGGGTTAACCACTAGGTGGCGCTGCAGGGGTTAAGTCAGTACTAGGGAGTGATTCTTACTGTTAGGGGTCATGGCTGGGCAGCAAATTTAAAAAGGGACGTACCTGTACGCCCATCTGCCTGCCCGTGCCATTCCGCCAACGTACATTGGCGTGCTGCGGTCAGCAAGTGGTTAAGCTGCGTAGGGGGTTTTTCCCCACTGTCAGGGCGGTAAGGATGTGGAACTCTTCCACAATTAGTGGTGTCGGCAGGAAGTATGGATAGTTTTAACCACTTGCCGACCGGCTCACGCCAATATACGTCGGCAGAATGGCACGGCTGGGCAGACCAACGTTGCCCTTTAAGATGCGGCATTGTGGGCATGCGCATGCCGCAAGCTCCGTGAGTGTGACCGCATGTCGCGCGGACTCGATGTCTCACGGAGAGGAAGAACGGGGAAATGCTGATGTAAACAAGCATTTCCCCGTTCTGCCTAGTGACAGGACACTGATCACAGCTCCCTGTGATCGGGAGCGGTGATCAGTGTCGTGTCACACGTAGCCCACCCCCCCCCCAGTTGGAACACATCCCTAGGACACACTTAACCCCTTCAGCGCCCCCTACTGGTTAACCCCTTCACTGCTGGTGTCATTTTTACAGTAATCAGTGCATTTTTATAGCACTGATCGCTGTATAAATGACAAGTCTCCGATGTGTCTACCATAATGTTGCAGTCACGATAAAAATCGCTGATCGCTGCCATTACTAGTAGAAAAAATAAAAAATATTAATAAAAATGCCATAACACTATCCCCTATTTTGTAGACGCTATACCTTTTGCGCAAACAAATCAATAACCGCTTATTGCGTATTTTTTTTTACCAAAAACATGTAGAAGAATACGTAGCGGCCTAAACTGAGGAAAAAAATTAATATTTTTTGGGGATATTTATTCTAGCAAAAAGTAAAAAAATATTGCTTTTTTTCAAAATGTTTTTGTTTATAGCGCAAAAAATAAAAACCTGCAGAGGTGATCAAATACCGCCAAAAGAAAGCTCTATTTGTGGGGAAAAAAAGGACGTCAATTTTGTTTGGGAGCCACGTCGCACAACCGCGCAATTGTCAGTTAAATCGATGCAGTGCCGAGTCGCAAAAAGTGCTCTGGTCTTTGGGCAGCCAAATGGTTAAGAGACTCTTGGACGTGCATCCTAGCGAAAACAATATACGGGGATATGGGAAATAGTTTTTCTACACACACAGGATGGACTGCTGTCTTTATTCAACCTCACCAACTATGTAAACTATGTTCTTATCCAAGATTTTACAATACATGGCCCCGTCTATTGGCCCCTCAATGCGGCAAAATTGGCCTGTACCTTTAGCAGCCCCAAAGCATATTGTTTTCACTTCTGTGCTTGACTGTAGGGATAGTGTTCTTAGGGTCATAGTCTGCATTTTTCTTCCTGCAAACACGGCAAGTCGAGTTGATGCCAAAGAGCTCAATTTTGGTCTTCTCCCAATTCTTCGCTAGTCATTAGATGTTCACTGGCAAATTTCAGATGGGCCTTGTGATTGGAGTCACTTTGGGCAGGGGCCCGTGGAACCCATAATTCCCTGGGAAGGTTGGGAAACCATTTTTTCAACTCCCCATGCACCTCCTATGTCTAAGTCACCCTGTGCCTCCAATAGGGGCACAGAGTGACTGAGAAATCCAGTCTGATCTGTACTACAACCACACTGCAATGTTGTGTAATATATAGTATATGGTCTCCTTTTGTTGTGTACTCTTTTCTGGGTCGTTTGGGGTGTGGTTGTATTGCATTCTTCTATAGTGTCTGTCTGCCTTGGGAGAAAAGTAAATTATGACATGTATGTCTATGTGGAGGGGGGGGGAATTCCTCCAGCAGCCCCTCCCTGCTAAAAAAGACTGTTTACTGACGAGAAGTTTGAATACAGCTGACCTGTGTGTCTATTGTTATTGGATAGTTGACCAAGCCCTGAATGCAAAGGGAGGGGGGGGAGGGGTTGTCCCTGAGTCTTACCTCTCTGTACATGTGTTTCAATAAACAGTTCCAGCTTGCAGCCAAACGAGTCCTGCATTGTTCTTGGTTGTAATATGCGGCTAATATCGAATATCTATATTCAGACTGGAGGAAGCGGCATATGACGAAAGCAATCAAGCGGAGTGTGGGACGTTTTGTTACATTAGTGGCAAACAGTGGGATGCTTCTTGCAGTCTGGGACATCCAAACCTCCACCTGGATCCAAGATCAGGATAGCAGACTTCGGTCACCCCAGCGGAGATTTGGATCTGACATCAGAATTCCCGGGGCTGCTGCAGATCATCCTTTCAGCATACTCCAGGACTGTGTCTGCGGATGAATACCTGGTGCTCAGGCAGCAGATTCCAGTAGGATTGGAGCCCTCCAGGTCGCTGGTATGCAACAGGGCAAGTGCTTTCCAACCCCAGAGCAACGGGCCAGTGGCCAGCGGGCATTGCGGATGGCATTCCTGGGAGAGCGGCCCCAGGAGCAATGGGTGACTGAGTTGGACAGGCTGGTCGAGCAGGAGATAGAGCTGGACAAATCGGTATTGGGCTTTACAATGGCACACAGAGCAGGGATATTTAAGGGAAACAACAGAATGCTCTACGGCGGGTTATGACTTTGGCGGCCCAGGGTTGCTGTGGGAGAGTGTCATGGATATGCAGTAATGTTTGTCTGCCATCTTACCTTCCTCCTCTTGTGTTCACCTTAGAGGCCAGACTCTCTCACCTGGCTGCTTTTATAATCTCTCCTCCCAGCCTGGCTCCACCCCAGGCCCTATCACAGAACTCTATATTAACCTGTGCACTGCAAGTCTGCCTTGCTGATCAACGTGTTTGTTAAGCATTGTGGGTTCCTGCCGTGTGCTACGTCTGTCTCTGTGTTACGATATTGGCTTGTTCCCAACTATCCCTGTCTGCTAGTGACCTTGACCTTCGGCTTGTCCTTCGTTTATCCGTGTCTGCTTGTTGCCCTGACCTTGGCATTTCCCCTCACTATTCTCGTATCCTGTGCTGCTGCTTCCCCTCTATCCTCTTTACCTTACGGAGCGTGAGCTAGGGGACTCTGGGGGCCCCGACCTGGACCCAGCTGCAGCGTAGGCCATCCTCACCACTAGAGGCTCTGGTGAAAACCTGCTGGATGTTAGACTCCGCGCCCTGGGGAATCTTGGGCTCTAGTTCCCTGTGGATTCCTGTTGTGCTCCACTGGTCCCGCTTTCCACAACCACCCAGTGTCCCATCCGCAGCAGTCAGCCATAGGGTTCACTACCTTGTGGTGCACTCCTGACCCCCAACGGTGTGCATCTGTCATCTGGCCACAGGTGACCTGACAGAGAGCCTTACAGATCGTTTTGTGTTTGGCGATGAAGGGGAACCTACCCTTGAGAACCTGCAAGAATACAGAGAGGCTATGCTTGGTCTTGCAAGGGTCTCTGATCTGGACTATTTGCCAAGTAAGGAACAGTATCTGGAAAGGGCATACAGGAAACTGCTAGAACACATTCAGCAGCATACCAGAGATTGCCGTCTCCAAAGCTGAAGTGCTGACAACAGGGACCGAGCTCTGCTAACCTCTGCTCAGTACCAACAGCAGCTTCAGCCTCCCGGAGAGAAGAGGCAGTTGGACTTTCTCCCACAATAATGACAGAAACATAGGATTTTCTGCCAGCATCTGTGCAGCTACCAGAAACTTCTGCAGCTGAAGCGCCGACAACTGGACAGAGGGTCCAAGACCTCTGCCCTACACTCGTGGCAATTCCAGAGGCCCCTGGGAGACAGTACCAGAGACATGTCATCCCAGCAGCCAGATGAGGGTAAGGGAGGTGAAGCAGCCGGCTTCTCTTCCCAGCAGCAGATGGCACCCCAGAATGATGCCAGCAACCCAGAAGGGCTGGCAATAGGGCCGAGTGCTACAGGCCTCTGCCCTCAACTAACAAAAGATGCAGTCTCCACTTGTATACCCCAGGGATGCTGGGCAGTCGGCCCAGTTCCGCAACAGCATGATGGAGTGAGCCCAGCCACTAGGGCTGCAACTAACGATTACTTTCATAATCGATTAGTTGGCCGATTATTGTTTCGATTAATCGACTAATCGGTTAATAACCGTAAAAAAAAAAAAAAGGTAATTTTTTACATTTTTAACTTTTTTGGGGCCAATTTGTTGTTGGGCAGATTCCAAAACACAAATTGCCGCAAAAACACATTACATGCTTTTCTGCAGCTTCTCCATTGAAGTATATTAAACCAAAAAACTAAAATAGCACCGTTTTGCATTAAAAAAAAGTCCTTGCCCTTTCCAAATACACAGCAGCTGAAAAAATCATGGATATGAACGTGTCCCATAGGAAACCATGTAAATGAACTGTATTGTGTTTCTGCAAAAAGCACCAAAAAACACAGAGGTATGACCCGGGCCTGAGATGTTTAGTAACATAATGAGGTTAAAAAAACTAAAATTAGTACAAAAAGAGCAAATAATCGCTACTGTAAGGGGTTCATTTTTTACTGTGGGACAGTGAAAGTAATATTTACAGTAGTAATTTGCTCTTTTTTGTACTATAAAGGGTTAATTTTAGTTTATTTTTAACCTCATTATGTTACTGGCCGATTAATCGATTATGAAAATTGTAATCAATTTCATAATCGATTAGTTGTCGATTAATCGATTAGTTGTTTCGGCCCTACCAGCCACCCTGTCTTCTCTCCAGCAGCTGAAGGGACTCCAGGAAGAAGGGCCAGTTCCCACTTCTCCCAGCGGCAGGCATCTTCTCCAAGAGAGGCAGAGATTGGTTGGGTGAGAAATGCTATGTTTGGGACAATTTATTTGGGGTACTGTGTGGATACCGGCATTGGAACTACTGACTAACTTTAGAGTCAACCCGTCTGGGGTCTCCTCCAGTGTTGGTCTGCTGCCGAAAGGGGAGAGATGTGACGGGAGTCACTGTGGGAAGGGGGGCCCATGGAACCCAGAATACCCTGGGGAGGTTGGGAAACCCTTGCTTCAGCTCCCCATACACCTCCTATGTCTGTCACCCTCTGTGTCTCCAATAGGGTCACAGGGTGACTGAGAAATACAGTCTGATCTCTACTAATCCGACTCACTGTACAACCACACTGGAATGTTGTATGTATATATATTTTTGTATATTGTCTCCTTTTGTTGTGTACCCTTTGCTGGGTCGTTTGGGGTGTAGTTGTATTCCATTGTTCTATTGTGTCTGTCTGCCTTGGGAGAAAAGTATATTATTATAGGATGTATGTCTATGTGGAGGGGGGGGGGGAATCCTCCAGCAGCCCCTCCCTGCTGATAAGACTGTTTACTGATGAGAAGTTTGAATACACCTGACCTGTGTGCCATTGTTATTGGACAATTTACCCTGCCCTGAATGCAAAGGGATGGGGGAGGGGTTGTCCCTGAGTGTTCTCTCTGTACATGCGTTTCAATAAACAGTTCATGTTCCAGCTTGCAGCCAAACCAGTCCTGCCTTGTTCCTGGTTGTAATATGCGGCTAATATCTATATTCAGACTGAAGGAAGCGGTATATGACGAAAGCACTCAAGCTGAGTGTGGGACGTTTCGTTACAGGCCTGTACATGTGCCTGCTTGAGGAGGGGGACCTTGCAGGCGCTGCAGAATTCAATCCATGGTGGCGTATTGTTATTAATGGTTTGTTTGGTGACTGTGATCCCAACTGCCTTGACATGATTTACAAGCTCCTCCCATGTAGTTCTGGGCTGATCCCTCACTTTTCTCGTGATCATCATTGTGCAGGTCTACAATCTTGTCCCTGACATCCTTTGACAACTCTTTGGTCTTGTCCATGATGGTGAGGTTTGGATGGAAGAAAGATTGTGTGGACAGGTGTCTTTTATACACATAACGAGTTTTCGTTAAGAGCACCGTCTTAAATTGACAGGACTAATCTGTGTACCACATGAGTACATACTGTAGCCAGTCTGTGAGAGCCAGAATTATTGTTGGTTGGTAGGGAATCAAATACTTATTTTATTTACTGAACTGCAGCTCAATTTATAACATTTGTATCATGTGTTTTTTTCTGGATTTTTGGTTGATATTCTGTCACTATTATTTAAAATACACATATGATAACAAATATAGGCCCTTCATTTCTTTGTAAGTGGGCAAACGTACAAAAGCTGTGGGGGATCAAACTATTTTTGCCACTGTATATACCACACAAAATCAGATAGAAGCTTGATCACATTATCGTACGCAAAGGAAATTGCCCATCTGCAGCCTTGCCATTGCCCATCATTGTAGTCTGATCAATGCCCATTTGCAGCCTCAGCTGCTGTGGACCGACTTTGTGAATATCAGTACCCCCCCCAAGTGCCTGGATATATTGGCTGCCACTAAACTGGTCCCTGGTGCCGAAAAGGTTGGGGACCGCTGCTTTAAGAGAACCTCTGGGGGATTTGAGGAAGGAGAGGATCTGAGGGTCCTACTAGATGACAGACTTGGCAAAACCATTCAATGCCAAGCTGCAGCTAGCAAGGCTACCATGCATTACTCAAGAGATAAAACTATAATTCTACCAGGTTACAAAATTCTGGTTAGGCTACATCTTGATTATGATGTCTAGTTTTGGTCAATCTTCAGGAAGGATGTGCTTGAACTGGAGAGAGTCCAGAGAAAGGTAACAAAACCAACAAAGGGGACTAAAGGACAGGGAATGACTACAAAAGTGGATATTATCGCAATATAAAAAATCTTTAAAATGGTGACTGTATCATTGGGAGAAAACCCTTTAATCTAAGGCCTCTAAAGAAGATATACAGCCACACATTGAAGTTAGACGAAAAGCAGTTACATTTTTAACTATGTAAAGGGTTCTTTACGGTGAGGATGTCGAACACTCTTTCACAGCTAGTGGTGTCAACAGGGTGTGCAGATAAATAAAAAACTTTGAGTTTCTTAGTGAACACAATGTACAGGGATATTGAAAATGGTAGTGATATAAACACATACACACTCAGGATGAACTGGATGGACCGGTATCTTTATTCAACCTTACCAACTATGTAACCTTGACATGTTGCACTGCAAACTGGAACATCTTAGCAGAGTATGCCAGGGAAAAACCTTGGGTACTCATGGACTGTCTGATGAGACTAGTAGATGTTCAAATGGCCAGTGGTGACCAGGTCACTGTAGGCAAGAACTACTGTAACGGAGGTGAAACCGCATGTCTTTTGCCAATAGGGGCAACGGTGGGACAATGCTACTTCTTGTTGAAAGTGGGGACAGAGTGTGGAGTTCACACGCACAGCACTTAATCTAGTGACACAGGACTCAATTCCTCAGCATTTTAACTGGTTCTGTGGAGCCCTGAACATTCATATTACAAAAGTGACAGCTGCTGCAAAGGAGAAGAACCCCCAGATGCTTTCAGAGGGGTAGAAGGGTTCCATTTGCTAAATACAGGTGTAACATGATGCAAAAGGTGGAGTTAAACCTTTAAACTATCTGTAAAACAATGTCATTTTATAGCAATCCTTCCCAGCCAAGGTTGATATAAATGGCAGAAGCTTTTTCTCTGGTGGAATACTTTTTTCTGGATTTGCGTAAAACATGTAATTTACACATACATAATTCTTCTACAACAATCTGAAAAAATAAATAAAAATGATGCTTCGGACCAGATTTCTGCACAGCAAACATATGCCATGGCCCAAGGCTTCCACTCTGCCTGCCAGTGTATTCCAGCTGGGTTCTCACTGTTGCTGCCCCTGCACAGTCTGTCTTTTTTTTGTGGAATGATGTATTTACTGTTTACTCTCCTAGGACAAAACGAATAGCAAAGTGGGACGACAGCTGCGCTACTGTTCTAGGTATACTAACAAACTAAGCAAAATGCCTTTCAATCTTCAGACTCCATAGACCTTGTGCAGCTAGCATTTTAACCACTCAAGTACCAGCCTTAACTACCTTTTCAGTACCAGAACCTCTCTCGGTTTCCAGTATTAAGATACTTTTTGTTAAATTCTTAATTTACAGCCCGCCATTGCCCATGATTGCAGCCTGCTCAGTGCCCATCTGCAGCCTTGCTATTGCCCATCATTGTAGCCTGATCAGTGGCCATCTCCATAGTCTCACCAGTGCCTGTTAATGTAGCTAGTGCGGATGTAGACAGAGCCAGATCTCCTGTGTACTCGGCTCAGCTCGCAATCCGGGATATGTGACATGCTAGGAGCTGTCCAGGTGGCGTGACTGCGTGCAGAGTAAACAGGAGATCCCAGGCCTGCCTAATATGGTGGCGCTCGTCCCCTCCGAGGCAGCACTACAGCACGGACCCAGGATTTTCAGGGGGGGGGGGGGTGTGCGTTATATGCCGATAAATACGGTAATTCAGTCAACTATTAATATTAGTCCTGACGCAACAATACTAATATATTACAGTGAACAGCCAACATTGTGAAAAGTAGCACTAGGGAGTCATAACTGCCATAATCAAATCCAGTGAAGGTTTGCTCATAGCATGAATGCAATCAATAAAAGGAGGAGGGAGGATTTTTGAGACAGAGCTTTCTTTTGGTGGTAAGTTAATAACCATAAAATTTGAAGAAAAAATGATTTCCCTTATACCTCTTGTTAAACCAATGCCAGGACTGTGTGAACACTCCCAAAATGACCCAATTTTGTAAAGCAGTCACCACTGGGTGATCTCGTTTACTGTTTGAAATTGAAGAAACATGCTGGTATTGAGTTGGTTATGTCATGGCGCTAGGTAATGGTACACAAGATAGAGCCCATACAAAGTTGGTAAAGGTGTTAATGTACAGGTCATATAGAGAGAGAGACTGGACATGAGGGGGTTAAGGTGCAGTATAAGCGAGTTGAAGGATTATTATACAGCTCACTATAGAGACCATAAGATCAGCTGTATGTTGGCTGGCTAAGTGGATTTTTTTTTTTTTTTATAAAGCAAAGAAGATCTAGATACATACATAAATACACAAAACAACATTTATAAATAACACCTCAGAGGCCGGGTTCACACTGCTCAGACATGAAGTCGGATGACTTCCGATCAGACTTTGCCCTACGACTTCATGTCCGACTTCCATGCAATGTCAATGGATGGGATCTGAGCAAACTAGGCACTTTGAGTCTGGTATTAATCTTGAGGGGGAACGCCCCCCAAAATCCATACCAAACCCTTTTCCGAGCATGCAGCCCGGGAGGGGGGGCATACCAGACCACATTCCCTCAACATTTGGGGCAGGGGGGCTCTGCCCCAAACAAGGGCCTCTTCCCAACAACTAGTGGTGCAACGGATCGTCACCGATCCGTGATCTGAACGGGTCACCCTGTTCGGATCGGCACACCACACGATCCGCGGAGCGCTCCGCAGCTTCGGCCATAGGAAAGGCCGCGGCTTCGGCCTAGCTCCGGGGGGGGGGGGGGGGGTGGCCATCTTGGTACACTCGGCGGCGGCCGGTGTAGTGAAGTTTCGTCACCGCCATCTTGCTCCACCCCACACTCCTGCACAGTAATGATAGTGAGAAGGGGGCAAGCGGACATCTTGTTACACGCAACGGAGTTTTAGATTTTTCACAGTTATTTTCAACACAAAACGGAGCTTATATGCTTAAACTTAAATACAGTATTTGGAAATCCAACGGACTGTTTACATGTTAAATTTTTAAAGCAGCAGCAAACCTGCTGACCTTACATGGTTGCTAATGTGACAAAACACCTCTGATTTTCACATTTAACTAAACTGTCACATTAGCAACCATGTAAGGTCAGCAGGTTTGCTGCTGCTTTTAAAATTGAACATGTAAACAGTCCGCCAGATTTACATATACTGTATTTAAGCACATAAGCTCCGTTTTGTGTTGAAAATAACTGTGAAATCTAAAAGTCCGGGGTGTAAGAAGATTTGTCTTTTTTTTTTTGCTGATCCGAAAAATGATCCGATGAACGATCTGATCCATGAGTTTTTTGATCTGTTGCACCCCTCCCAACAACCCTGGGCGGTGGTTGTGGGGGTCTGCGAGTAGGGGGTTTATCGGAATCTGGAAGCCCCCAGATCCCCCCCTATGTAAATGAGTATGAAGAACCAGCAGAAGAACCGGAGGAAGAAAACAGCAGCAGAGGGAGAAGATAAAGAGGAAGAAGACATTAGCAGAGGAGGGAGAAGACATCACCGGAGAAAGACACGTTGGAGCTACAGCGGGTGACATTCTTCATTTTTAATAAAGGATTTTGTCAAAAACTTGCGTTCTGTTTTTATTTATTTTCAACACTTTTTTGTTTGGTGAATGGGTAGGGGATGAGTGCCCCCCTCCGGGACGACACCAGGCTACATGCCCTCAACATGGGGTCATGGTGCTTTGGGGCCAAAGCAACCCCCCCCCATGTTAAGGGCATGTAGCCTGGTATGGTCCCAGAGGAGGGCACTCATCCGTCCCCCACATTTCCTGACCCACCAGGCTGCATGCTCGGATAAGGGTCTGGTATGGATTTTAGGGGGCCCAAAGCACAAGTCCCATGCCACAAGTCGGATTAGTTAAGGCGGTGATCCGAATTGGATGCCACCTACATTCAAATCAATGGGCTGAAATCATGCCCAAGTCGGACCAAAGTAGTGCAGGAAACTTTTTCAAAGTCAGGCCGAATTGTGTTGTGTTTGGACAGCTCTCGTAGGGAACCATTGATTTATATATGACATGTTCTCCCAAAGTCGGAGTGCATGTCGCACCAGTGTGAACCGGGCCAGATTGTTGATCCAGATAATATCAGATTGCCCTCGAGGATTGGGGGGGGGGGGGGAATCTGGAAAGAATTTAGGTTACCCCCTGTGGTGCAAATTGTACCAGCTTTTTTTCTGTATATGGAAATTTTCTATTTATTTATTTCAATATGCTGTGCAAAAATGCCAAATCAAATTTCAGGTGGCATTTATTTTAATGGCACCTAAAAACGCGGTGCGGTACTGCTACGATTGTCGTGCAATCGCATCGCATGAAGCTTGTTCCCCAAGAGAAGCTGAACTTTTTTTGGGCGACAAGCTTCACGTGATGCAGTTTGTCGTGACTGCAGTGGTGCTGTTCGAGAGTTTTGGTACAGAAGTGCAGACGCTGTGACAGCGTAGTGAGAGTGTGGGAAGTACGGACCGAACTGGTCCCACCCCCCCCACACTGTGACCGAGAGAGGCACCGAGTGACTCGGGGACCAAGAGCAGCAGTAGGCGTGGGACATGCGGACCATCGTTGGTGGAGCGGGAGAGACTGGGGACAGCATCACCCCACAGACGTGGACAGAGGAGGCGGGCGTGAAACCAGCGGGACCAGGGAGGTGGAAAGTTGACCGGCAGAGGCGGCGGATAATTGCAACTGCAGACCAGAGGGGGAGTGTAACAGGCAGACAAGGAAAGCGGCGAGACTAAAAGGGTACAGACTGACAAGCCCTGCATGTGGCAGATTACAGGGGCAGCTGAGCAGAGCAGAGCGACACAGAGAGAGACATCTAATAAGACTGACTGTGTGTAGTGGGGATGCCTGTGTATTGTGAATACCTGTGTATTGTTGAGCATTAGTGTCAGGAAGCGAGTTGTCAGTTAACCACTTGCCGACCACCGCACGCCGGCAGAATGGCACGGGCAGGCATATGGGCGTACAGGTATGTCCCTTTAAATCTGCCGCCCTGCGAGTGGGCGCCTGCCGTGGGTCCCGGGAACTCGATGTTCCCGTGAGTCCCGCGATAACGGTCGGCAAGAGTAGAACAGGGGAATGCCTTTGTAAACAATGCATTCCCCTATTCTGCCTAGTGACACTGTCACTGATGACTGTTCCCCGTGATCGGGAACGGTCATCAGTGACGTGTCACGTGTAGCCATGCCCCCTCACAGTAACAATCACTCCCTAGGAAACACTTAACCCCTGCAGTGTCACCCAGTGGTTAACCCCTTCACTGCCAGTGAAATTTTTACAGTAATCAGTGCATTTTTTTAGCACTGTTCGCTGTAAAAATGATAATGGTCCCAAAATGGTGTCTGATTTTTTTTTTTACCAAAAATTTGTAGAAAAATACGTATCCGCCTAAATTGTGGAAAAAAATAACATTTTATATATTTTTTTAGGGATATTTATTATAGCAAAAAGTAAAAAAATATAGATTTTTTTTCAAGATAGTCGCTCTATTTTTGTTTATAGCGCAAAAAATAAAAACCGCAGAGGTGATCAAATACCACCAAAAGAAAGCTCTATTTGTGGGAAAAATAGGATTTTTTTGTACTCACCGTAAAATCCTTTTCTCTGACGTCCATGGACCGACACAGCATCTTCAATCTTGACAAAGTGGGTTATGTTCCTGCTCATAGGAGAAGACTAGGCAGAATGTTAGATATTTTAACATACATTCCATTACCAGAGCTGAACAGCCCCGCCCAGGGGGCGGTCCCTCCGGACATAACCCTCCTCCCTGCAGCCAGCTGCCTCAGTTCGTAACAAAGCAGTACAACCTAAAAATAGAAGGGGTGGGTGCTGCGTCAGTCCATGGACGTCAGAGAAAAGGATTTTACGGTGAGTACAAAAAAATACTATTTTCTTACCGTCCATGGACTGACACAGCATCTTCAATCTTGACAAAGTGGGACGTCCGAAAGCAGTGTCAAAGAACGAGGGGTGGGAACAGTATCAAGGAAAATAAATAAACTTCACCCCCAACAAGCAGAGCTCCTCAAGGGAGGAGTTGCAACATTAAACAGCCGCTCACAAAACCTTTAGGCCAAAGGAGCGTCAAAAGATGCAGCCACATCAACCTTATAGAACCTTGAAAAGGTATGTGCGGACAACCAGGTCGCTGCCTTGCACACTTGTGCAGACGCTTGATGTCGGAAAGCCCAGGAAGCACCAATTGCCCTGGATCAATGCGCCGTAACTGGAAAGGGAGGCACCCGCCCCTTAAGGGCATAGGCCTGTATGACGGTCTGCCCGAGCCACCGAGAAATGGTGGCAGACTAAACCGCTTGGCCCTGTTTTGGACCAAACACAGACACAAACAGCGAGTCAGACTTCCAAAACGAAGCCATAGAAGACAGGTACACCCGTAAAGCACGTACCACGTCTAACGTGTGAAGCGCCAACCCTCTGGGATGTGATTGAGGACATAAAAGACGGAAACACAATGTCCTCAGTAGGGTGGAAGACCGAGACCACCTTTTGGAGAAAAGAAGGCTGCGGGCATAGCACCGCCTCATCCTTATGGAGGACCAAGTATGGCGGTTTGCAAGACAAGGCCGCCAATTCAGAAAACCTAGCTGACAGAAGTTAAGGCTACTAGAAAAGCCACCTTCTGAGATAAAGATAAGAGAGGAATCTCTCTAATGTTTTCAAAGGGAGGTTCTTGAAGAACCGAGAGCACCAAATCCCAAGGAGAAAGAGGTGGTTTATTAGGGGAAAGCACGCGGCGAACCCCCCACATGAAGTTACTAATCAAGAATGGGCCGCTGAAAAAAAACAGCTAAAGCTGAAATCTGACCCTTAATGGTGCTTAAAGCAAACTTATGGTCCCACTCCTCGCTGTAAAAACAGCAGGATCCTGGAAACGGAATACGTCCGTGGACGCCAATCCAGCTCCTCGCACATAGCGATGTAGGCCTTTCAGGTACGGTAGTATATCTTCCTGGAGGAAGATTTCCGTGCCCTCAGCATGGTCGAGATGACCGAATCCAAGAGACCTCGGTCCCTCAGCACCTGGCCTTCAATAGCCATGCCGTCAAAGCCAGTGACTGTAAAGCTGGATGAAGAATGGGACCTTGACACAGAAGGTCCTCCCGCAGTGGTAGTCGCCATGGAACGTCCGCCACTAGGTGCACAAGACTGGTGTACCAAGGACGCCGAGGCCAATCTGGAGCGATGAGGATCACCTGAATCCCCTCGGCCTCCATCCTGCAAAGTAGTAGAGGAAGCAACTTCAGTGGAGAAAAGGCATAAATCAGCCGATACTGACCCCACGGGGCCAGCAACGCGTCTGCCCAGGGATCTCTGGACCTGGCCACGAATCTCGACACCTTGCGATTGCGTCGAGAGGCCAGTAGGTCCACATCCGGCGTGCCCCACCTCCGGCGAAGAAGTTGAAACACCCCCGGACGTAAGGACTATTCCCCCTGGTCCAACATCTGGCGTTTCAGATAGTCCTGAGAATGTGAGCGGCCTCAGACGCTACGGCCAAGCTCCACGGTCCCCCCTGATGGGTGACATAAGCCACCGCCGTGGCGTTGTCCAACTGAATCCTGACAGAGCGCCCTTGTAGTCTCTTCGACCTCGAGAAGAGACACAGTCTGATTGTTCCAGGACAGTGATCTGCAGACGGGATTTCGTCCGAAGTCCAAAACCCTTGGGCTAATAGAACTCCCCAGACTCCATCCCAGTCCACTGGACAGGAAGGAACGACTTCCCTGACCGAAGGGCCGAGGATCTCAGCCACCATGTCAGGAATGCCCTGACCAGGTGACTCACCTGGATCTGACGATCCAGAGATAATGGAGACTTGCCCCAGGACAGGATCTCCTTTAGTAAGGCTCGAGTGTAGAAATGGGCATACGGTACAGCCTCGAAGGAAGCCACCCTGAGTAGCAAAAACTGAGTGACAACCATTTTGCGGAACGTCAGCACCTGTACCGCAGACTGAAGAGTCTGTAATTCGCCTAAGGGTAGGAAGACCCTCGCCTCCGAGGAGTCCAGGATCAATCCTATGTACTCCAGACGCTGAGTCGGAGCCAGGACCGACTACTGAATGTTCAGCAGCCAACCGAGTCACGGAGGGCCTGACTGGCTATAAACACAAAATCCTCCAATTCTGAGCCAGAGTCTGCTCTCAGACGAAGAATGGCCAGATAGCCCACGATAGCAATGCCTTGCTGTCCCAGCAAAGCTAGAATCGGGGCAAGCACCTTTGGTGAAAACCCGCAGTGCTGACGCTAAACCGAAGGGAAAAGCCAAAATCGATAGTGGCCTACGCCTATCGCAAAGCGCAGAAACTTCCAGTGACCCGCGTAGATTGGGACATGCAAGAAGGTGTCCTTGAGTCCAAGGATGCCAGAACATCCCCCAGGTGGAGCAATCACTGAGCGAATGGATTCAATGCGGAATTTTCAAACATTAACCAAGGCATTTAGGGCCTTGAGGTCCAGAATTGGACGGACTCCGTCCTTCTTTGTGACCACAAAAAGCTTTGAACAAAATCCCTGAAACCTCACCTTTGACGGTACCGGCAAAATCACCCCGCACTGCCCTCAATAGGGCAGCCTGACGCGCTGGAAGGAGAGAGATATTTGAGGGAAAGAACCTGTCTGGTGGCCAGGAAAGAAACCCTGTCCTGTACCCCGAGGTAACCACCTCGCATTCCCCCCGGTCGGAGATCCGGGAGGTCCACCACCGATCCAGGAAACTGCAAAGTCGTCCCCCTACCCCAGAGTCGGGTGGGGGCAAGACCTCATGCGGTGGCGGGCTTGTCAGCCGTCTTGTTCGGCATATGTACCCAGGGACGCTTCTGTCCTCCACCCGCACTCGTCAGTCTGGGAGAAATTTCCAGTGGGCTCTGGCTGACGGAAAAAAACACTTCTGTGTGAGAAAAGAAGGGCCCGGTTTACGGCGCGGCTCCTTAGTCTTAGTAGGCTGAGGAAGAAGGGTGCTCTAACCACCCGTGACATTTTCAATGATGTTATCTAGGGAAGCACCAAATATTCTTCCGCCCTTAAAAGGTAATCCATCAGGAGCTTTCTAGAGGCCAGGTCAGCAGACCAGCATTTCAACCAGATAAGGGAACGCCATACCACCGCAGACACCGAGGTCCTAGAAATTAGGGGACAGCGTACATAGTGGTATCGCACACATACACCAGGTCCTGCACCATTTGGTCGGCCAGTGTAACGCAATCCGGAGGAAGATGCTTCTGCACAGTCTGGTGCAAAATCCTTGCCCATTCCGTGATTATCCAAGACACCAGGGTCGCCGCTACAATAGGACAAAGCGCAGATCCCAGCATGGTGAACATGGCTCAGCCCACCACATCCGACCTCCTATCAGTAGGTTCCTTAAAAGTAGAAGTCCCCTCAACCGGGAGAGTCGTGGCTTTATTCAACCGGGCGACCAGAGTGTCGACAACCGAAAGAGAGGCCCATTGTTTAATCAGGCTCTCCTCAAAGGGGGTACCTAACCGCCAGACCACAAGGGTCATCTGCGTTTGTCCCATACCTGGTCTATGATTTTGTCAAAGAAAGGTGTATAGGGGAAAAACCTTTTTAGAAGGATTAGCTTTAAATGAACTAAAGGAGATTGCCTCCACCAGAGGTTCTTCAGCCTCAGCATCCAGCTTGAGAGTGTCCCTTACAGCATCATTGAGTTCACAAACAAGCAACCTGTCATTTACTGACCCAGATAAGGAGTCTTCCTCACAAGGAATGTCCTTGGTCAAAACAAATCCAGAGCTAGGGTCCTGTGCCGCAGCATTGCCCATATCTGAATCTGAGCACTCCCCTGGAGATGGCATGAGGAGAGGGCGCTTTTTAGTTCTCCTTGCGCTCGCACACCGCTTACATCCTGGTAAGAAAATGATTCCAGGACTGCCGACAACTGGCCCATAGGGACCGCAGGTGCCATAGCACTGCCTGTTGCCACTGACATAAACGGGGAAGCAGGTGACACTGACTCCATAATACCACCACCCTCCGAGACTGTCATGTGAGAGAAAAAGTCCACCCTCCTGCTGCACTGACCATGGGGAGTTACCCAGGGGACTCACCAACCCAGTCAGGACTGCTCGGTTCCGCTGCCTGCGCTGTGCTCCCAGCGCGAGTGAACAGTGAGGAGACTGAGGAGAATCGCGCCGTTCCAGGCAGCGATAGAGGCCAAACTAGCACAAAAGCGCGCGGCTTCAAGAAAATGGCCTCCGCAATACAAGTGCGCCATAGCGTGGCTACGGCGAGAAGGCCGCCAATGCGGTTCTCAATGTAAATAAAAACATAATAAAAACATGGCGCCGAATGGCGCACGAGGCCCAAAATTACACAAAACACATGTCCATGCAGACCCCCACCTCTGAGGCAGTTGGCTGCAGGGAGGAGGGTTATGTTTGGAGGGACCGCCCCCTGGGCGGGGCTGTTCAGCTCTGGTAATGGAATGTATGTTAAAACATCTAACATTCTGCCTAGTCTTCTCCTATGAGCAGGAACATAACCCACTTTGTCAAGATTGAAGATGCTGTGTCAGTCCATAGACGGTAAGAGAAAAAAGGACGCAAATTTTGTTTGGGAGCCACGTCGCACGACCGCGCAATTGTCAGTTACAGAGATGCAGTGCAGAATCACAAAAAGGGGCCTGGTCCTTTAGCTACAAAATGGTCCGGGGCTTAAGTGGTTAATTGGACAGCGTATTATTCAATACCCATTAAATTAGTGGGTACGATGCCGGCGGGTGTGGAGATGCAAATTTGTGCACATCGTGTGGCATGTATACGTTCCTTGATCATCCAATCGATGGCGAATACGGCTGTGCAAAATGTAAGCATGTTGTTTCCCTGGAAGCCCAGGTCTTGAATCTAGGGAAGCAGCTGGCAACACTGAAAAGAATCTCCATACTAAAGGAGAGTTGGGAACGTACAGCACAGAGGCAGTAGATGGGTGACAGTCAGGAAGCGTAGAGGGGAAAGTGTCAGGGAGGCCAGTCATGGGCTGGAACATCCTGATAAGTATGCCGTGTTGCTCGATAGTGGGGAAACTAGTCAGGGACCAGCATTGCTGGAGCAGAGTGACGCCCCTAGCTGCCAGGGGAAAAACTCCACCAATGAGGGCGGCAGTAAAGCCAAGGCTAAGGAAAGAGATTTTGGTGGTAGGAAACTCTATTATAAGGACAGAGAGGACAATTTGTCATAAAGACCTGAAGCACCGAACTGTATGTTTACCTGGCGCTCGGGTTCGACACATCACGGATCTGGTGGACTGATTATTGGGTGGGGCTGGGGAAGCTAAATTGAGGAATAGGACCTCCAAGGTAGTATTCTCAGAAATATTAAAGTGTCGCCTATGGGGATTTTGAAGCACCGAAGTTTGGCGCCATTCCACAAGTGTGCGCAATTTTAAAGCGTGACATGTTAGGTATCTATTTACTCGAGGTAATATCTTTCACATTACGTAAAAAAACATTGGGCTAACTTTAATGTTTTTTTTTTTAGTTTTCTTTAATGCATGAAACTTTTTTTTTCCCCAAAATAAAAACGTTTAAAAAATTGCTGCGCAAATACTGTGCGAGATAAAAAATTGCAAAGACCACCATTTTATTCCATAGGGTCTGTGCTAAAAAACACACACACACACACACACACACATATATATATATATATATATATATGTTTGGGGGTTCTGAGTAATTTTCTAGCAAACAAATTATGAATTTTACATGTAGGAAAGAAGTCTCAGAATTGGGCCGGTGGCCAAGTATTTAAAGACTCACGGTGACAACCAAGTGGTAAATAACTATTTATATTTTCCCACGTGAAGCCATTTGTCTAAAGACATCAGGGAAATAAGTAAGCAGTTTACCGTTTATATGCTGAAGAAAATATTAGGTAAATTATAAATATACTCAGAGTGAGTAAGTGACTCAATAGAACACTCAATCATGCTTACCAAGTCTGCATTTTGTACGCCCATGTACTCCAAGTAGTCTAGAGGAAGACCCTTCCGAAATTCAACATCCTCCTCAGCTGCAATCTGCAGGGATGCTGGCAAGAGCTAAAGTTACAAAAAGTTAAAATTAGTTTGTAAAAGAAAAGGATTCCCTATAGCTATATGTAATACCCCTTTTTTAAGTAACTGTATGAACATACATGGCAACTGGCTACTTTAGCTTCATGGCTATATAAAATGATATGTTGATAAAGCTTTGAAATATGCCATTTACCGGCCCCTTCCCTTTCTGAATGAACATCGTGAGTGATCAGTAGAGTGTGTTTGCGCCTTGGAGTGCACATCCTAATGCCAAAGGCTGCGCACACCTATGGTTAAGAGGTATCTTGATATAGCGCGGTCTTACCCCGAAGGGCCCCGACGCGCTTGACTAGGGCCAATTAACTTACCAGCATGTCTTTAGCGTGTGGGAGGAAACGGGAGTACCCGGAGGAAACCCACGCAGGCACAGGGAGAACATGCAAATTCCAGGCAGACGATTCGAACCAGCGACCCTTTTGCTGCTAGGTGAAAGTGATAACCACTACACCACTGTGTTGCCCAATGTCAATAAGAACTATCTTTAGAGTAAATAACAAATTATTTTTATTTTTTATTAAAGATTCTTTCATTCAAGCATATGAGACAAGAAAACCCACAAAAAAAAAAAAATCCTTTTCTCTGAGTCCATGGACCGACACAGCTTCTCTATTGACAAGTGGGTATTATCCGTTAATTAGGAGTGACTAGGCAGAAAAACTTGTAAAAAGTGTTGCATCACACCTTCTTCAGTACCGCCCAGGGGGCGGACACTCTGGGTATAACCTCCCAGTATGCATAGGAAAGGAAAAACGTACCGCTCAAAAGCTTGAGAATTCACCAAATAGCTGCTTCCGCCCAGTCACTCACACAGGTGCTGGCTCTGCACTGATGCATGGGAGAAAAAGAAACCCTGGACTGCCGCACTCTGTATAGACAGTTATTTATTCCAAAATTTCAAGTAAAAAATCCAAATTCAAAATAAATCCATAAATCCAAAACAACAAATGCAGATAGTATGCATGCAGGGAAGGGTGGCTAACGTGTTTCACGTCACGAATTGACGCTTACTCATAGCTAGGGTGTGTGGGAATCAATAGAGGTATAAATGAAAAATAAAGTGACTTTACACCAATCAGTACTGAAAGAACACAGCTGACTGGGATAACCTTATGTTTGATTCCGGCACTCCCAAGAAAGGGAGAGGGGGGGAAGGGAATAGCACTCTTTTGAAGACCATTCACAAGAATACAAAATGTGCATAAATTATAAACTAAACACTTAATGCTTAAACATAGACACACCAAACTGTGTGTATATATTATATGAAGTGAATGAATATGACAGTGATAGGTATGAATATCAATTAATTAAGTTCAAAAAATGAACGAAAAAATCTTTTTAAATGAAAAAATAAATGAAAAGTGAAAAATGTGAAAATGTTTTTTGGAGATGGTAAGCCATAGATGTAAATGTATTCATGTATGTGAAATAATTATTATGTGATATTCGTGTGAATTGAAATAATAATAGTGATTTACAAGTACTCCAAAAAACCATAATGATGAATTAATAAATAAATAATACAATTTGAATGCACAAAATGTGGACAATGCGTGCTACTGCCAAACAGACTGTGTGACAATTACATAGGGAAATGTGAAGAATGATAAATGTGAATAAATAAATGACAAGTGATCATGAAGGAGATATATGTGTGTTTATAAAGTGTAAAGAAATGTCCATGTATGAATGTCTATAAATGTGCTATATAACATAATATAATCCACTTTTTTTTTTGCCCATAATTTGTTTTCGAGACTTTCACACAGAGGATCTTTTTTTGAGATTTATAGCATAACTTGCAAGGTTGTGCTTTATTGCATTGGAATTTTGCAAATTTAGTACATATCCTGTCCTTTGGTGCGTTAGACTTGAAACATGAGCCTGTGTGCACAGTACCCTGTCCCTTTTTTCTTAATGAGTATCAGTGGGGTTTCTTGTCCTCCAGAGGATTTTTGGAGATCAATCATTGTGAGGCCAAGCATCATTGTATCTGTTCTACCTCTGTTTACATCTATCTTCTCTTTGTGTACACATATTTGTAAACACATATTTGTAAACATTATTTTCATACCAATGATGGCCAATTACTCCATTCATTTGTCGCCGTGTTTGTATGGGCATAACTCTAATGCAATATATCTATATTTATATAAGATAAAAATATCCTTTTGATTTTTTCAATTTTTGATATTATATTTTTATATGTTTCTTTATAAATGCCCATACACCACGACGACAATCTTCGAGCTATTATTAACTACTAGCCCTCGAACTAACAGTAATTCCGTTTTCAATACATATTTGAAATTCCGTGATTATGAGCATCGGCTTCCAGTACTTAGGTACCATAGTGTCTATGCACATGCCCGGCCACCATGCACATTTTTATATGTTCATATATTATTTAATTTTCAATTTTGGATAAGTGCGGTGATTGACATGTGCATACACACTATTTTAACAGATTCCCTTGACAATTAAGGTTAATTTCATGATTTTATCATTATTTGAATAATGGGTTTATATCTTAAACCGCAGAGATGAGGGTACATCTATGCAAAGATGCATTGTCATCTTGCTAGATAGTATTGTGTGTGGTTAAATACCATTTTCCTATATGGATCTGAACACCCGAATTTCCTTACACACATTTTCATGTACCCCCTTGCATGATTTTATTGTATATTATCGTGCATATCTTTGTACATTCTTATACTCATTTATTATACATTTCTTGTTTATGTTTAAAGTTGAAAGTTCAAGGTTCATCGGTGCATACAGGAGAGAAATGTGTCTCCGGTAAATGCATATATCCACACATGTATTTTATTTGAATTTGATTGATTTATCCATGTTTATTTTGTTCTATGGCATATTGTATTATATCCATTGACCCATTACAAAGTGGATTATATTATGTTATATAGCACATTTATAGACATTCATACATGGACATTTCTTTACACTTTATACACACACATATATCTCCTTCATGATCACTTGTCATTTATTTATTCACATTTATCATTCTTCACATCTCCCTATGTAATTGTCACACAGTCTGTTTGGCAGTAGCACGCATTGTGCACATTTTGTGCATTCAAATTGTATTATTTATTAATTAATTCATCATTATGGTTTTTTGGAGTACTTGTAAATCACTCTTATTATTTCAATTCACACGAATATCACATAATAATTATTTCACATACATGAATACATTTACATCTATGGCTTACCATCTCCAAAAAACATTTTCACATTTTTCACTTTTCATTTAAAAAGATTTTTTCGTTCATTTTTTGAACTTAATTAATTGATAGTCATATCTATCACTGTCATATTCATTCACTTCAAATAATATATACACACAGTTTGGTGTGTCTGTGTTTAAGCATTAAGTGTTTAGTTTATAATTTATACACATTTTGTATACTTGTGAATGGTCTTCAAAAGAGTGCTATTCCCTTCCCCCCTCTCCCTTTCCTGGGAGGGCCGGAATCAAACATAAGGTTATCCCAGTCAGCTGTGTTCTTTCAGTACTGATTGGTGTAAAGTCACTTTATTTTTCATTTATACCTCTATTGATTCCCACACACCCTAGCTATAAGTAAGCGTCAATTCGTGACGTGAAACGCGTTAGCCACCCTTCCCTGCATGCATACTATCTGCATTTGTTGTTTTGGATTTATTTTGAATTTGGATTTTTTACTTGAAATTTTGGAATAAATAACTGTCTATACAGAGTGCGGCAGTCCAGGGTTTCTTTTTCTCCCAGTCTGCATCTCGCAGATCAGTTCGTCAAAAAGCAGTACAAACTTAAAAGGAGGGGTGGGTGCTGTGTCGGTCCATGGACTCAGAGAAAAGGATTTTACAGCGAGTAAAAAAAATCCTATTTACTCTTTCGTCCATGGACCGACACAGCTTCTCTATTGACAAGTGGGACGTCCCAAAGCAGTGTCAGAGAAAAAACGAGGGGTGGTAACAGCATAAAATAAACTTCACCCCAAACACAAAACAGCACTCCTCCAACGGAGGAGCTGCAACTGTAAAACTTTGCAGCCGAAAGAGGCACCCGAAGATGCACCTACATCAACTTTGTAGAATTTTGTGAAAGTGTGAGCGGACGACCAAGTCGCCGCTTTACATAATTGGGAAACAGACGCTTGATGTCGGAAAGCCCAAGAGGCACCTATTGCCCTGGTCGAATGCGCCGTGACCGGAAAGGGGGGCGCTTGACCCTTTAAGGCGTAAGCCTGGATTACTGTCGGATCCACCTAGAGATGGTGGCCGACGAGACTGCTTGGCCCTTCTTGGGACCAGCCACCGAAACAAACAGTGAGTCTGACTTCCGGAACAGGGAAGTAGCAGATAGGTATACTCTCAAAGCTCGGACAACGTCCAAGGAATGCAACGCCGACTCCTTAGGATTCGACGGCTGAGGACACAAGGATGGAAGTACAAGGTCTTCATTGAGATGAAAAGCCAAAACGACTTTCGGAAGAAAGGAAGGCTGCGGCCGCAGCACCACCTTATCCTTGTGGAAAACCAAATAGGGAGCCTTGCAGGACAAGGCTGCCAGCTCAGAGACTCGTCTAACTGACGTAACAGCCACCAAAAGACCACTTTGTGAGAAAGTGTCAACAGGGGAATCTCTCTAATATTCTCAAGCGGTGCCTTCTGAAGCACCGAGAGGACCAGGTTCAAGTCCCACGGAGGTAACAGGGGACGGACCGGAGGGGCCACATGTCGAACCCCCTGCACAAATGTACTCACGAGAGAGTGAGTCGCCAGGGGTCGCTGAAAAAAAGACAGCCAGGGCAGATATCTGACCCTTAATCGTACTTAGGGCAAGCCTTTGGTCCACCCCATGCTGTAAAAACAGCAGGATTCTGGAAACCAAATAGGTACGCGGATGCCATTTCAGCTCCTCACACATGGAGATGTAGGCCTTCCAAGTGCGGTGATAAACCTTCCTAGAGGACAGTTTGAGCACTTCTCATAGTAGAGATTACTGAATCTGACAGGCCCCGGTCTCTCAGTACCTGGTTCTCAACAGCCATGCCGTTAAAGCCAATGACTGTAAAGCAGGATGGAGTATGGGACCTTGCGATAGCAGGTCCTTCCGTAGTGGTAGGCGCCAGGGGACGTCTGCTACCAGACGTACTAGATAGGCGTACCAAGGACGCTGAGGCCAATCTGGAGCGATTAGAATCATTGGAATTTTCTCTGCGGAGCAGAAGCGGAAGAAGCCTTAAGGGAGGGAAGGCCTAGATTAGCCGATACTGACCCCACGATGCCACCAACGCGTCCGTTGCGTCTGCCCATGGGTCTCTTGACCGGGCCACAAACCTCAATACCTTCCGATTGAGTCGGGAAGCCAGAAGATCTACGTCTGGTGTGCCCCATCTTTGGCAGAGGAGTTGGAACACCTCCGGGTGTAAGGACCATTCTCCCTGGTCCAGCATCTGGCGGCTCAGGTAGTCCGCCTGCCAGTTTTTCACACCCGGAATGTACACGGCCGACAGTGCCGGTATGCTCCTCTCTGCCCACTTCAGGATGCGAGCGACCTCCGATGCTGCAGCTGAGCTTCTTGCTCCTCCTTGATGATTGACATATGCCACCGCTGTGGCGTTGTCTGACTGGATCCTGACTGGACGCCCTTGCAGGCGCAGACAATTTGAAGAGGCACAGCCTGATCGCCCGGATTTCCAGGACATTGATCGGCAGGAGGGCTTCCTCTGGGGTCCAGCGACCTTGCGCCGACTGAACACCCCAGACTCCCCCCCAACCTGTAAGGCTGGCCTCCGTCGTGATCACTATCCAGTAAACTGGAAGAAATTACTTCCCGGCCATTAGAGCCGGTGCTGTCAGCCACCATACCAGGGATCTCCTGACTAGGTGGCTCACTGAGATTTGATAATCCAGAGATGAAGGGCATCTGTTCCATCTGGACAGAACTTCCTTCTGTAACACTCGAGTGTGGTATTGAGCATATGGGACCGCCTCGAAGGAGGCTATCATGAGGCCCAACACTCGCATGCAAAAACGGAGTGACGACCAATTCCTGGAAGTCAGCTGCCGTACTGCAGCCCGGAGGGTCTGCAACTTCTCCACAGGGAGGAATACCTTTGCCTCTGAGGAATCCAGAATCAACCCCAGGTACACTAGGCGTTGAGTGGGCATCAATACTGACTTTTGCGTGTTTAGTATCCAACCACAGTCTCGAAGAGTCTGACAGGTAATGGACACACTTACCTCTAATTCTGAGCTTGAAGGGGCCTTCAGTAGAAGGTCGTCCAAGTAGCCCATGATAGCGATACCCCACTGTCTTAGAAGTGCCAAAATCGTAGCGAGCACCTTGGTGAATGTCCCGGGTGCTGAGGCAAGGCCAAACGGGAGGGCCACAAACTGGTAGTGGTCCTTCCCGATAGAAAAATCGCAGAAACCTCTGGTGTCGAGTATATGGGGACATGCAGGTATGCGTCCTTGATGTCCAAGGAGGCCAGAAAGTCCCCCGGATGGAGAGCCGTGACTACAGATCGAACCGACTCCATCGGAAATCTTTGTACTTACACAAAGCAATTGAGGGCTCTGAGATCCAAGATTGGACTAACACCCTCCTTCTTCGGCACAATAATAGGATTTTTATAACAGCTTACCTGTAAAATGCTTTTCTTGGAGTACATCACGGGACACAGAGCGACATAGTCATTACTAATGGGTTATATAGATACCGTCAGGTGCTGGCACTGGCAACTTCCAAAACCGGAAGTACCCTCCCCTATATAAGCCCCTCCCATCCGGGAGCACCTCAGTTTTGTAGCAAAGCAATAAGTGTCCTCAAAGAGGGGCGGGAGCTCTGTGTCCCGTGATGTACTCCAAGAAAAGGATTTTACAGGTAAGCTGTTATAAAAATCCTATTTTCTTTCTCGTACATCACGGGACACAGAGCGACATAGTCATTACTAATGGGATGTCCTAAAGCAATGCCCAATGAGGGGGGGGGGATACACCATATATAAGCTGAGCGCTATCAGACATGAGGATCTTTTGCGGCCTGCAACACACTGCGCCCAAAGGCGACATCCTCCTGACTTCTAACGTCCACCTGGTAGAACCTAGTAAACGTGTGTACTGAAGACCATGTTGCGGCCTTACAGATTTGAGCCAGGGAGGCCTGGTGATGCACTGCCCATGAAGTTCCAACTGCTCTCGTGGAGTGCGCCCTAGCTTTGAACGGAGGCGGTCTACTTCTCAAGCCATAGGCTTGCATTATGACCTGTCGAATCCACTTGGCTAAGTAGATTTTGACGCTGCCTGACCCCTTCTGGGGCCTTCCGGCAGAATAAACAAAGTATCCGTTCTGCGAATCTGAGCAGTGGCTTTTAGATAAGCTTTAACTGCTCTTACTACATCCAAAGAATGCAATAACCTTTCCTCTACCGAAGTAGGTTTGGGGAAAAAAGAAGGAAGAACCACGTCTTGGTTCAAATGAAACCTCGATACCACCTTAGGAAGAAAGGCTGGATGAGGGCGTAACATTACTCTATCCTTATGGATAACCAGATATGGCTCCTTACAGGACATAGCTGCTAATTCCGACACTCTTCTAGCCGAATAAATGGCTACTAGAAAAATCAATTTCCTGGTGAGAAGAACCAAAGAAATATGCTGTAATGGTTCAAATGGTTGTTTCTGTAGAACCGACAGAACCAAGTTTAGATCCCATGGACATATGGGGATATTAACCGGAGGACTAATACGCATCACTCCTTGTATAAAGGCTTTGACTAGTGAATGCAAAGCCAAGGGCCTTTGAAAAAATATTGACAAGGCCGAAATCTGACCCTTGATAGTACTCAAGGCAAGCTTCCTATCTACAGCCCATTGTAGGAAGTCCAGAATCCTACCTATTACGTTTTTACGTGGATGCCATTTCTTGGCCTCACACCAGGCGATGTACGCCTTCCAGATTCTATAGTAGATCTGCCTGGATACCGGCTTCCTGGCATTGATCATGGTAGATACCACAGAATTAGAGAGCCCTCTCTTTTTTAGAATGTGGGCTTCAATAGCCAGGCCGTCAAACCTAGGGCTGGTAAGGAAGGGTGGTATATCGGTCCTTGCGAAAGCAGGTCCGGACGGCGTGGGAGAGTCCTAGGACTCCCCACTGACATTTTACAATCTCCGCGTACCACGCTCTTCGGGGCCACACTGGAGCCACCAGAATCACTGGTTTCTTTTCTACCCTGATTCTGCAGAATAATCGAGGTAACCATTGTGGCGGTGTGAATGCATATATCAGCTTGAACTGATCCCAAGGGAACACTAGAGCATCCGAGCCGCAAGCTAGGGGATCCCTTGTCCGAGAGACAAACCTGTCCACCTTTGCGTTGAATCTGGATGCTAGAAGATCTACATCCGATGTTCCCCACCGCTGACATATTGTCCAGAAAACCTCGGGGTGAAGGGACCCTTCCTCTGGGCATAATTGCTGGCGACTTAGAAAGTCCGCCTTCCAATTCTCCACTCCTGGAATGAATACCGCAGATATGGCTGGGACATATCTTTCTGCCCATTTCAGGATGTAATTTACTTCCCTCTGGGCTGCACGACTCCTGGTGCCCCCCTGATGATTGATATATGCCACTACTGTGGCATTGTCTGATTGAATTCTGACAGGGGACCCTTGGAGTTTGGATGTCCATGCTACTAGGGCATACCGGGCTGCTCGTATCTCTAAGAGATTGATGGGCAGGGCCTTTTCTGCATCCGACCATCTGCCCTGGAGAGACTATTGCTCCAGTACTGCTCCCCAGCCTATAAGGCTGGCATCTGTAGTGACCACCTTCCAAGAAATCAGACTGAAGGATTTCCCTTTTTCCAGATTCTGGGGAACCAACCACTAACGGAGGCTCTTGCGAACGGAAGGGGACAAGGACATTGTAAGTCTAGGGCCTGAACTTTTTTGTTCCAGGCTGACAGTATGGCCCTTTGCAAATTCCTTGAATGGAATTGACCGTAGGGTACTGCTTCGAATGATGCCACCATTTTTCCCAGCAGCCTTATGCACAGGCGTATGGACGGCTGTCTTTTTTGTACCCACTAAGTGGATCAAATCTTTCAAAGACAACACCTTTCCTCGAGGCAAGAATATTTTTCTCTGGCCTGAATCCAACCTTAGCCCCAAGTATTCCAGACTTTTGACTGGTTTTTAGGGCTGACTTGTCTCGGTTGATAATCCAACCGTGAGATTCCAGATACTTGATTGTCTTGTGAACGACCACGTCTAGTTTTTTTCACTGAGTGGTCTATCAGCAACAAGTCATCTAGATATGCCATTATCATTACACCTTGTGTTCTTAGATTGGCCAATAAAGGGCCAGAATTTTTGTAAACACTCGTGGTGCTGTGGCCAAACCGCAGGGTAAGGCTCTGAACTGAAAATGGCGCCCTTCTACTGCAAAGCGTAGAAACTTTTGGTAGACTGGAAAGATGGGAATGTGCAAATAAGCATCTTTGATGTCGATCGCGGCTAACCAATCCTCCCCTTGTAGGGCAGTGGCCACCGATCGGATCGACTTCATCGGAAAGTCCTGATATACAGGAATTTGTATAGCCCTTTTAGAATTAATATGGGCCTCCCGTCCGCGTTTGCTTCGGGACTGTAAAGAGGTTTGAGTAAAACCCGAACCCTCATTCTTCCAGGGGAACCTCCATAATTACTCCTTGGAGCAATAGTTGTTCTAGTGCCAACAGGAGGGACTCTCTCTTCCGGGGATCCCTTGGCACGTTTGACCTCAAAAAATGGGAAGGAGGAGAGTCTCTTAACTCCAATCTGTATCCCAAACATACTGCGGAGAGCACCTATCTGTCTTGATCGTGTCCCGCCAGGTCTCTTGTGAACAACTGGAGTCCTCCCCCCACCCGACTGAGTGGGGGCAACCCTTCAATGAATTTAACTTTGGGGGAGGTTTTGTACCTCCCCTGACCCAGGGTTTCTCATTACCCTGCTATTGTCCCTGTTTTTTACCCCCGGGAATTGACCGAGGAGGCCGTCGGAACTGTTTCACAGCCGATGCCCCAGGGACTGGAGAAGCAGGCCTCTTAAAGAGGGACCTCTAACTCTGTTTTTAACCGGCAAGAGCGTATTTTTACCGCTGGAAATTTTCTGGATATATTTGTCCAGGTTTTCCCTGAATAAGCGTTCACCATGAAATGGGACGCTAACCAGCCATTCTTTACAGGGAGCTTCAGCAGACCAGTTTTTGAGCCATAGAAGCCTACGCATATGTACTATAGACAGCGTAAGGCGGGAGGCCTGATGGACTGAATCCTTTATGGCGTCAACCGCAAAGCCTAAGGCTCTAGGTAGATCAGCTAGGGCAAGGCCTGCTGATCTGTCAAGTCCCTCAAGACCTGTTTCAACTGATCCTTCACTGCTTAGCAGACCCCAATAGCTGCTACTGCTGGTTGTGTCACCAAGCTTGCTGTAGAAAGAAGCAGACTTTCATAAGGACTCCAATCTTTTATCTATTGGGTTCTTGAACATTTGGACATTATCCACTGGACATGTCAGTGATTTATACATACAAGAGATGGCTGCGTCCACTGTAGGGACCTTCCATTTTTTTTTTTTTGATGAACTTATCCCCATGGGATAGACCACCGGAAATCTCTTGGGGGAATAAATATTTTCTCAGGACGTTCCCAATCCTGGTAAATAAGCCCTTTCAGTAAAGGGTGAAGTGGAAAAGAACAGACAGTCTGGGGGCTTCTAGCGACCCCAACGAGGATACAGTAGTGGTTGATGGTTCCGCAAGGTGCATTTTTAAATGCCGATCGGACCATGTTAGTCAGAGACTGAACCCATAATCTTTCAGCTTGAGCTGCTGAGAAAGGTTCCTCCACTGTTGATTCCTCTATAACAGAATCAACCTCATCCTGATCCCCTTCAGGCAGGTCGATCCCTGTATGGGACTGTTGCTCTGCTAACAGGCACTCTGAAGGAGGAGACGGAGATCGGCGTGCTTTCCCTGACAGGGAGGCAGCGATCAATGTTGACAATCTCTCTCTAATCCTCCCAGAGCTGAGGAAAAAACCTCCTCTGTTACATACACAGGAGCAGGTGAACTGAGGACAGCCACAGTACCAAGTACCCCTGCGGGGTCTCTACGGTCACTTACCTCTGAACTTCAGGGGAGACTGGTGCAGCAGAAGCATGCCCAAGATCCTCAGAGCCCGATGAGACCCCCTTCGCTTCCTGGAAGATTCAGTTCCGGAGCTTCTGGACGGCATATTCCTAAGCTTAAAGCTGAGGTATTCCAGCCGTAATACACCACTTTTACTGAGAATAGTCTAGCACAATTGCTGCTATATCACAGTTGGTGTCTACTAAAGTGCCTTTCTAGGGGATGCCTGCATCAACCGCCTCTGTGTGCCTTTATCTGTTGCTAGCTCTGTCTGTGCATTCAATAGCCAGCTATAATGTGCTTTAAAACACGCTGGACGCCCGCACATGCGCAGTAGCGCCGTGGCGCACACCTGAGCGTCATCCACCCGCTCCGCCCCTTTTTTCAGATCGCCTCTATGAATAGAGGCGCGTGCACGCGCACGCGCGCGGGCACGTGCGCCTTTTTTTAAAAACAATAAGGAGCTAGATGGGAGCCAGGGCCCCCTTTGCCGCAGGGCCCGGGGATGGATGAGCGCAGCAACAGGGCAGAGGAGACAGCTTCCCAGGAGAGAACATACCAACTGCCTGGATTTGATTCTGGACGAAAAAAAATCCACATTACAAGAAAAAGAACCATAGCGGCCTCTAGTGTCTAACACAGGTACCGCGGTCTTACATTTTTTTTTTTTTTTCTTGCCTATTAAAATTTTTACATTTTCTCAGTAGTAACAGGCATACACAGAATATTAGCGGGAATACCTTAGGTAACAGGCAGAAAGACAAAATAGGCTTGGGGGTCCCTCAATAGAACCAAGTTCCCGAGGGCCCCCACTTACCTTTTCCTCGCCGCAGGACTCTGTTTGGTCCACAGAAGCCCAAACTTCACCTATCACGGCAGGCATTGTAATCAAACCTTCAGGGACCGGGTTCCCAAGGATTCCACTCCCCTGGACCTGTATAGCACCCTGCACAGAAAACATCTTGGTCGTGGGTATGACCAGAGCTCTGGATCCCAGGGTCCAGCCCTCCTAAGAGAGGCATTACAGGCAAAACCTTGCTCTTCTCTGCAAGGCCCGGGTACCGACCGTTTAGCTATGAAGCTTTTTTGGTCGGATCCGGAATAGCTTACTGAGGCCCAAAAGAACCTGTACGCAAGCTCAGTGAAAAACACATGTTTCTTCTTGGCCAACACCTTGAACACTGGCAAAAAACTGAGGTGCTCCCGGATGGGAGGGGCTTATATAGGGGAGGGTACTTCCGGTTTTGGAAGTTGCCAGTGCCAGCACCTGGCGGTATCTATATAACCCATTAGTAATGACTATGTCGCTCTGTGTCCCGTGATGTACGAGAAAGAAAAACAGATTTGAGTAAAAACCCTGACCCCGTTCCTGTTCTGGAACTGGAATAACTACCCCGCGTTCCAGTAGACCCTGGACCGCCCCATACAGGGCCTCCCGATGGGTCGGTAGTAGCTGGAGATTGGAGGTGTTGAATCTGTCCGGTGGACAAGAGAGAAACTCTATCTTGTAGCCTGAGGAGATTACTTCGCAAACCCACCTGTCGGAGACTAGAGCTGTCCACTGAGTCGCGAATTTGCGAAGACGTCTCCCCACCCGAGAGCTGGGTGGGGGCGGACCTTCATGCGGACGCAGATTTGTCCGCAGGCTTGTTGGGTATGCGGGACCAAGGACGCCTTTGTCCTTGGGCAGGCGCTTTATCGGCCTGGGGTCTTTTCCCTGTCGCCCTAGGGGGATGAAAAAAAAACGCTTGCGTGCAGTAAAGGAGGGCCCTTGCCCTTGGCGTGGCCCCTTACCCTTGCTAATTTGGGGAAACAAAGTGCTTTTACCTCCTGTGGCATCCTGGATGATGTCATCCAGAGAAGCCCCAAAAAGTCTGTCGCCCTTAAAAGGCAGATCCAACAGGGCTTTCTTGGAAGTCTGGTCCGCAGACCAGCCTTTTAGCCAGATCAGGCGGCGTATTGCTACTGCATAAACCGAAGCTTTTGACAGCAGGGGAATAGTATCCATGTCTGACTCGCAGACAAACTTAAGGCCCTGGACCAACTGGTCGGCCAAAGTTATTTCATTAGGAGGAGCATCTCGCTCTTTTAACTCCTGGAGTAGCAATTTTGGCCATTCAGTAAGTGTCTGAGACACTAGGGCCCCCGCCAAAGCCGGGCGTACTGCCGAGCCTACCACTGAGTATAGGTAGCAAGCGAGTGCTTCAGCCTTCTTATCCACAGGGTCCTTGAAAACAGGAGCCCCTTCTACTGGAATAGTGGTGGCTCTATTAAGTCTGGACACCGGAGGGTCCACTATAGGGGGAGAGGTCCATTTCTTCAGAAAACTCTCCTCAAAGGGGTATCGTACCGCAAACCTCTTTGGGGCTGCAAAGACCCTCAGTGGGTTCTCCCATTCCTTGTATAAGAGTTTGTCAAAATAAGACACACAAGGGAACACCTTAGCAGTGCGGGCAGGTCTATGAAACCCAAAAGGGGACTGGAGTTTCTGCTGCTTCCGCAGTATTTTCCAACTTTAGCGTATCCCGCACTGCAGTAATAAGGTCAGGTACCAAAGCCGTCTCGCGTACTGACCTGGACTTGGAGTCCTCCTCACTGTCCGATCGGTCACGGTTTGCAGTCTCTGATGCGTCAGAATCTGGGCCATGAGCCGTAGCCGGACCTGTCTCAGAAAAATCCCCAGAAGATTGCAGGGGACGGGGGCGTTTACTACCCCCTGTATTCCCGTGTGCTGCTTCCACCCTGGCAGCAAACGCCTCTAGGATTGCAGTCATAGCGTTCATAGACACCTCAGGGGCACCAGCTGCTAAATCTGGTGTTTCAGGGGAGAAGACATCTGGCTCAGATGCCATGCTGACCACACGCTGACACCCACAGGGCTCCAGGCAAGATATCAATAGGCCACCCTCCTGCGCTGCAGAGATGCTGGGTCACCCAGAGGACTCACCTCCCTGGACCGGTACTGCTATGCTGCCGTGTGCTGCGCCTGTGATGCTGTCCCACTGCTGCTGTGTCAGTCTGCTTCTTTTATCAGCACTTCCTGTGTGAATTTTCACGCCAGTGTAATGCACCCTAGAGGCCGGAGGCTCTCGAAAAATGGCTGCCAAAAACGTCTGTATGGAAGATAATGTGGGCTCTAAGAAAATGGCCGCCGAGCCGAAGATAGAGGTCAAGCAGCCGTAGCCCACAAAAAGATGGCCGCCGAACGGCAATATATACATACAGGGTGGACAAACATGGCCACCGATCAGCTAATAGGGGCCAGTGGGTGTGGACTACAAGCAAATGGCACCGAACCACAGGAAGATGGCCGCCGGGCAGTCACAAGAGGCCGAACTCGGCATGGACCACCACAAAATGGCCGCCGACAGCATGGAGGAGGAAGCACATACAGGTAAGCAGAAATGACATTTCTTTTAAATGTTAGTTACAGCCAGCCCCGCTCCAGTGGAACCCTTTAGGTGACCCCCAGCACCCAGCAACCTTTAGCTAGAAGCCCAGGGAGGAGGGAAAGGCAGGGAGAGAGGGAAGAAAGGGGCCACAACCACTTACTTGATCTCTCCAGGAATGTCCAGCTAAATCACCCAGCCGAGTCAGGGGAGTTTACTTACCTATCCTGCATGTATTAAGCTGGAAGACATTCCAAACAGATCGTCCGCGCACGGAAGGTGACTGTTGGCCAGGCATGCTGTGATTGGACCCAAAAGGGACGATCATATGTATGCCCTGGAGCGTGACGCTCACCGGACAGGCTGCTGCGACTCGGCCGTGAGGTCAGCCGAAGCTGAGCGGTCCGATGCAAGCCTTGGAGCGTAAGCTCACCGGCCAGGCTGCTGCGATTCGGCCGAAAGGCCAGCCTAAGCTGAGCGGTCCGATGCAGGCCCTGGAGCGTAGGCTCACCGGCCACCCGTGGAGCAACGGGCATGTCGTGGAAAACCCAGCGCGTAGCTAGGGTCGGCACACGCTCGATGGCCGCAACTGGGGAGACTACAAGGATCGAGGATCCAGCCTGTCACCCAGTCGGCAGTTGATCGAAGATCGCAGGAAACAACAAATGTAGCAACAAAAAAAAAATATCTTTTTCCCCCGGACCAATGGGCTCGAAAGGAGCCATGTCCTACTCCTTGCTAGACAGAAAAGAACTGATCTGCGAGATGCAGACTGGGAGGTTATACCCAGAGGGTCCGCCCCCTGGGCGGTACTGTAGAAGGTTTGATGCAACACTTTTTACAAGTTTTTCTGCCTAGTCACTCCTAATTAACGGATAATACCCACTTGTCAATAGAGAAGCTGTGTCGGTCCATGGACGAAAGAGTAAATACATTTACTACACAGCAGGAGCCACATCTGCAGCACATTTTGGCATTTATGGGCATATTTTTCTAAATGGAAGCATTACGTTGTGAAAAATAAGCCTAAACAGTGCATGAGTAAATGTCGGTGTTATCGGTTAAACACATACAGGCTTGCATAGCCTTTTCTGTAATGCATTCCAATGGGCAATAGGAACTACAGCCTTCTTTTACTTTGTACGCCCATATGCTGTCAATTACAGATGTGTGCATGAGCCCTAAAACTGGCACATAAAGTAAACCTGCTGGTATGCTAATGGTAAAAAGCAGGCCACAGCAGTTGGATGCATTATAGTGCTTTCGATTGTTCAGCGCAATTAGGGTAAATACATGCTTTAATGTCAGTAGCTGAAAGTTGATATTTTATTAATCTGCAACATGTAAAAAGGTAAACAGCCTCTGTCCATTTTTCACAGTTAAAACTGAGAAAATGTCTTCTCACTTTTTCCAGTAGGTCAATCCAGCTATTCTTCTGGAATGAAGAGATAGTTATGTGCAGGGAGTGGACATCAGGAAGACAGTCAGCCTGATGAATGAAACCTCGAGGGAAGTAAAGGAGATCTCCAGCTTCCAAAATCGTCTCCAGAATGGGCTCTCCAATATCACTGTCTGTAAAATTAGCTGCTCAAAATTAAACATATTCACATTGTTACTTGGGTGCAGCCAAAGCAAAGTGAAAGAAAACTTGGTTTGTTAAATTTGTATCTAAAAAAGCATCTGTGCAGAAAAATGTGCTCCCAGTACTAGCAATTAAAGCAAAATCTGCAAGACAGTCTTGTGTCAAAACATAGTGTAGTGTAACAGGAAGTCCTAAAGTAATGCTCTTTGTATTACAACTTATCTTGCTTGGACAAATGACAGATTGCTTTTTAGAACAATTTTAGTAGACAATTTGAATATACAGTAATTAACCCTTTCATGACAGACAATTTTTTTACATTTGGTGTTTACAAGTTAAAATCTGTATTTTTTGCTAGAAAATTACTTAGAACTCCCAAACATTAAATATATTTTTTTAGCAGAGAATCTAGAGAATATTGTTGCAATATTTTATGTCACACGGTATTTGTGCAGCAGTGTTTTAAACGCAACTTTTTGGGAAAAATACACTTTCATGAATTAAAAAAAATAATTTAAAAGTAAAGTTAGTCCAATTGTTTTATATAATGTGAAAGATGTTACGCCAACTAAATAGATACCAAACATGTCACGCTTTATAAATTGCATGCACTCATGGAATGGTGACAAATTACGGTACCTAAAAATCGCCATAGGCGATGCTTTACATTTTTTTTACAGTTACCAAGTTAGAGTTAGAGGAGGTCTAGTGCTAGAATTATTGCTCTCGCACCGACGATCGCGGCGATACCTCACATGTCATTTGAACACCGTTTACATATGCGGGTGCGACTTCCGTATGCATTTTCTTTGCTGCGCGAGCTCGCGGGGACGGGGGCGCTTTAGATTTATTTATTTCTTTTTTAATTGGTACATTAATAAATTGTGTTTTTAAAAAATAAAAAAATGTTATCACTTTTATTGCTGTCACAAGGAATGTAAACATCCCTTGTTATAGTAATATGAATTGCAAGACTAGAGACTAATGATTGGACTTTGAAGGCATACAAGGTATATTGAAGTAAAAAAGCTAGAGATTTATTAATATACAACAAAGTTTGATATATAAAACAATCATAGATTATCAGGTTAATTGATCAATATTTATGACTGATCCAACAGAGGTTATCAATATCATACAGTACAATAAATTCCCCCTATAGCGACTCGAGAGTACATACATAAAGGAGAAAAACGGATAATTGTAATTAAGTAATTATAAGATAGATAACCGGTAGATGGATACAGAGGAGATGGAGAGCTTGCTCGACATGTTGCGCGTTATTATAAACGCTTCCCCAGGAGCATATATATCATTCTATAAAACATACAGAAAAAACGATACATAAAAAAAGTATACATAAAAATAGAGTCAAAAATAAAATACATATAAAATATTTTAATACACTATTATACATGCATCACAATGAGCATGCGGCCAACCCTCGATACCCCCCACCCAGCAACAACGGGACATAACTGTATTTCCAAAGTGTATATTTGCAAATTGCGCATAATGTGTATATTCCTTAGTTGTATTGTCGGGAGACATTTGTGTAGAGGAGATAATTATTAAATGTTAATAAAGGAAATTAGAACCTTGTACTGTGTACTTACTTCAAACAAAAGACAGGGCGTATTAAGCCGTAGTTAGCCAGTCAAACCATCTACCTAGACAGTGGCATTATAGAAATACCCGGTCAGGGAGGTGGTATCTGTAAGTAATAAAAGATTCTTTTTATATACTTTTTTGAGCATGTAACGGTTGGTCTGACATAGGACAGCAAGGAAAAGAAAAATGAAAAAGCCATAGTGAGATATGGGTGCAGGGGAAAGGGTGAGGGGGGAGGCGAAAAAAGGGGGGAGGGAAAGGGGGGGGAGAGGGGGGAAGGGGGAGGGGGGAATGATGTGGGGGAGAAAGAGAGAGAGAGAGAGAGAAAAGGGGGAGAATGAATGAACGTGAAAGAGACCATATACCGCAGACCACGATCAACCTAGGAGTGAAAAGACGGGAAAAGAAAATGAATCCCGAATGTTATATAAAAAAAATGTGATTGATATAGTTATCAATGTGAATAAGCAAAAAAGTGTGAAATTAAATATTTAAATATTTTGTGACATGCAAAGAGATATAATTATACAAGCTCACCACTTAGATATGATTATAGTAAATCTGATAGAACGGTCAGTGCTGGTAAGCAAGAGACTTGGGGAGAGCTTCCAATTATCCGGATTAAGTTATTTATTATAATTGGCAAAGGCATGAAAGTTTTGTTCCAGCATCTAACAGACTAAATTAAACGTCTGAACAGTGATGATCATACTACCATTTCAGGGTAGGAAAGGTAGATTCAAACCTAAGTAAGAAAATATAAATATATATATATAGATAAGTATTTAGTATAAATTACTTTGTGCTGGAGCTTCAGAGATGAAATCGATGGTCAAATCAGCCATTATTGCCTTACCTAAATCCGGATGATGGTCAGATTATTGAAAGCTCCTGTGCTCGTTGGAGACCGTCTATAATGTGTATGCGGCGTCATGTCTATTTATAATGCATCGCCGCCGGAATTGCGTCACCGCAACCTGGAAGTGATGAAGTCACTACATACACAGTCTAAGCATGTAGGCGTGCGTGCGCCGTGGATAGCGGCAGACGGACGCCTATGTGAGAATAGGAAATGGGGGCAGGGATCTAGTGCATAGTGTCTACATGTCTCCACAAACAACAGACTTCCGGTCGCGTACCGGGTAAACAGAGGTTTAAAACTTAAATAGTTGTACAGATTACATGATATTTGTCACATAGATGCTGGGAGGGAAGGATCGAATGATCGGCAACACTGACCAATGGGATATAAAACCGTGACTGTTGTCACAAACCATTTTAATTACATAAAAAATTTTTTTAATACTAGAATGTTATGAATTGTGCATATATATGTAGGAACATCTGTATGTTCCCGTGTATATATATATATATAAGTCAGTCACAGCTTGTGCAGTAACCACATAGGGTTGCATCTGTATTGCATATAGTTACATAAGTTTTATAAGTTAGTAAGCTACTTTACATGACAGTCCTACCATGACTACATACAAACTCCAGCAAACCTACAGAGCAAGATTCCAAGACCATCCTATTGGGGAATGAGAGTAGAATCGTCCATTAGCAGGACGTTTAAACACTAACCTGATGCCATCACCTTAAAGGGCTTGTTAGTACTAAGGCAGTGCTTACTTTATGTGGTAAATTTAGATAATATAATATGAGGTGAGGACTAAGTCCATGTGATAAAATAGGGTACTGGTGATAGTGGTAAAATAAACATACATATAAAAGTAGGGAAGATTAGCATAATGCTTAATCTGTGTGGTGAAGTGAAATAATATAAAATAGTATGTGCTAATTAAGAAAGGGGGGTGGGTAACTCAATATAATGAATCAAAAATATAGTGTTGGACTAATTAAGTGGTAAACATTATTCTATATCCACGATGAAAAATAGTGATAGCATATGAGTATTGAATCGTTTACAAGAATGGTTTATATGATATATTTTTCATTCAACCCAGGGGGCTGGATGGCATTTAATCGTTCGATCCAGATTGTCTCCCTGTGGAGGATTATTTTGTCCCACTCTCCTCCTCTAGGGTTTTGCGGAACGACGGCCAGAACAATAAAGGATACACAAGAGGTATTGAATCTGTGGTAGAGGTCAAGATGCCTACTAACAGGGGTGAGCATCTTGCCGCCACTTGAATAGTATATATGGTCATTTATTCTTTGTCTAAATTGTCTGGCCGTCTTTCCTACATAAAAACATCCACATTTACATGTCATCAAATAGACTATACCTCGTGTACAACAGTTGGCAGAAAATCTAGGTCTAAATGTTTCTTCATTGGGAAGTATAGTATGAATCGCTGGCAGGACCCATTTGCAAAATGAGCACCTGCCACATCTGTTTGTCCCTAAAGGTGGTTGAATAGGTTCATTAGCTGGTTTGGTATAGTGACTTCGGACTAATCTGTCACGAAGTGACGTAGCCCTCCTAAATATAAAACTTGTGGGTAATGTCTCCTCTGTATCCATCTACCGGTTATCTATCTTATAATTACTTAATTACAATTATCAGTTTTTCTCCTTTATGTATGTACTCTCTTGAGTCGCTATAGGGGGAATTTATTGTACTGTATGATATTGATAACCTCTGTTGGATCAGTCATAAATATTGATCAATTAACTTGATAATCTATGATTGTTTTATATATCAAACTTTGTTGTATATTAATAAATCTCTAGCTTTTTTACTTCAATATACCTTGTATGCCTTCAAAGTCCAATCATTAGTCTCTAGTCTTGCAATTCATATATATCGGGACGGTGGCATACCTATATCTGTGTATCCACAGTGTCACCCTGTGGGAAGATACACGCTAAATAGTTTAGAATTCTCCAATTGTTATAGTAATAGGTGGAGACAGGTACTCTTTATGGAGGGATCGGGGGTCTAAAACACCCCAAATCCCTCCTTTACACTTCAAAGTATTCAGATCGCCGAAAACGGCGATTCTGAATACTGTATACTTTTTTAAATCCGGCGTTGTGACGTGGCTTCCGGGTTTACATTCAGGAGACTGGAATGAAGCCGTTTACAGCTTCGTTCCAGTCTGTCACAATGTGCCAGAAGTGCCACATCGCATCTCCCGGTTGGACGAGAGGTACGGTCAGAGCGGCGGGAGGGGGGTGGATGTCCCCTCCCGCTCCTCCGGGATAACAACCGAGCGGCTTTTAGCCGCATCAGTTGTCATCCCTGGAAAGCCAATCACCCGCTCTAAACAACGGTACCGGGATGATGCCTGCAGCTGCGGGCATCATCCTGGTATAACCCCCGAAAGCCGAGGACGCATATGTGCGTACGCTCGGCGGCAAGGAGTTAAACTATGCTATGGCTTGTAGAAATTCATAATTAGCTGAATAAAACCTTGAGGCTGGGTTTCCACTGGTGCGATGCGGGAACCACAGTGATTCCTGTGCAGTTTCCAACATCGCATCGGAGTCCATATAAAGTTAATGACACCCCCAAATCGGTTCGCAGAATGCAGAACACCCATGTGATCCGATTTCAGTGCGGACATAAAGGGTCCTGCACCATTTCGGTCCGAATGCGATTCGATTCCAGTAGGGTTGCACCGATACCAGTATCGGTATTGGTGACGATACTGAGCATTAGCACGAGTACTGTGTGGCGAGTTACAATCATTGATTTCCCTGCATGGAAATCAATAAAGCATCTGACAGCCGCTTCTCCTCTCCCTCCCACGGCTTTCAGCTGCTTTATTGAAAGCCGTGCAGGGAGATCGGCGATTGTAACTACCCCCACTGCCGTTCCTGACTGTCCCGTGTCGTCCTCTGTGTGCTCATCCGATCCCCCCCCGGGTTCTCCGGACCCACTCTGTGCTCCTCCTCCGCCCAGATCTTTCAGGGTGGAGAGCGGAGGAAGGCGTCGGTATATATGTCATTTAACGGCTCCTTCCTTTTCTGAATGGACTCTGTTCATTCATAACTGAGCATTGTAAACTGTGTTTACGATGTCTCAGTTTATGAATGGAGAGGAGCTGCTGTATCCTGTCCATTCATCTTCAGTGCAGCTGAGGCCGCAGAGAGAGGGACTGGAGACTCTGTGTCCTCAAGTCCCTTTCTCTGTCTCAAAGGGGAGATGCCAGGGGACTAGAGGTGCGCATCTTCACTGGCCTCACGATTCGATTACGATTATCAGGTCAACGATTCGATTCGATTCCGCGATGCATCACGATTACAGCGCAAGTGCGCATGGTTTTCATCAAAAAAATTAAAGCAGTCAGGAGAACTCCATTTTTTTTTAAATTCTATCTGTTCTTTTAAAAAAAAAGACAACAGACCCTGCATGTAGCAAAGTCTAAACAAAGCAGACAACTTAAATGAGCTCCAGGCTCTCCTCCAAAATACTAGAGGATATGGTCAGAGACTGCAGACCTACTGCAAGAGATGGTCAGAGAGACTGCGGACATGCTACAAGAGATGGTCAGAGAGACTGCGGACATGCTACAGGAGATGGTCAGAGAGACTGCGGACATGCTACAGGAGATGGTCAGAGAGACTGCGGACATGCTACAGGAGATGGTCAGAGAGACTGCGGACATGCTACAGGAGATGGTCAGAGAGACTGCGGACATGCTACAGGAGATGGTCAGAGAGACTGCGGACATGCTACAGGAGGTGGTCAGAGAGACTGCGGACATGCTACAGGAGGTGGTCAGAGAGACTGCGGACATGCTACAGGAGGTGGTCAGAGAGACTGCGGACATGCTACAGGAGGTGGTCAGAGAGACTGCGGACATGCTACAGGAGGTGGTCAGAGAGACTGCGGACATGCTACAGGAGGTGGTCAGAGAGACTGCGGACATGCTACAGGAGGTGGTCAGAGAGACTGCAGACATGCTACAGGAGGTGGTCAGAGAGACTGCGGACATGCTACAGGAGGTGGTCAGAGAGACTGCGGACATGCTACAGGAGGTGGTCAGAGAGACTGCGGACATGCTACAGGAGGTGGTCAGAGAGACTGCGGACATGCTACAGGAGGTGGTCAGAGAGACTGCGGACATGCTACAGGAGGTGGTCAGAGAGACTGCGGACATGATACTGAAGATGAGCAGGTAAGTATGATATCTTTTTTACTTTAAAGAAAAAATAATACCCTTTAGTATCACTTTAAGAAATCATTGAGTCTTTTGGCAGCAACTTGGATAGTAAACAGGTCAACATCACTGCAAAAATAAAAAAAGGAAGAAATTCCAAATCAGCAAGAAACATACTGCTTGCAGATCGGTAGATGATTCTAGAGGGGAGAGATGATGGGAAAATCAGAGGAAGAAATTAGACATTAAGAGTTTGTATGCAAAAAGAATTAATAAAAATGCGCTACCCTTAAACAAGCAATCATAGTGCTAATAATTCATATGTGTTCACACACACCAAAAAACAAAACAGAAAAAAAGTCCTGTTAATGAAACACGGCAATATATCTGGAATATCACCTGTGCACAGATAAATGAATACAAATTTAATATATATATATAAAAAAATGTGAAAGAGAGAAAGTCCAAATGAAGTTCATAAACAAAACAAGCCACATCTGCTGATGTATATATAACAGACTCTTCTAGGCAGCTGTAGGCGAAATATCCACATCCAACTTGCTCAAACGAATTATAGAAGAAATAGCAGCTTACCAGATATGATAGATCTCTGTCACGGAGATCTATAGGGGCTCAGATTCATATGATGATCCCACCGGACATTCAGCCACGAAACACTGGAATCGAACGATATCCTCCTCCTCCTGGATATTTATTCCAAGAAAAGAGCTCTCCCTCCAGGTATCAGCTGATGTAATTGGCTCATGCAGCACAATGAATGTTTGATGATATGGAAGAAAAATAAATAAAACCTCATGGTGCAGTATTCCTAATAAAATAGGATTCCCTTTATTTATCCTGGGTAAAAAATGACATCCAGCAGGTTTTCAAAACAAGAGCGGCAAAACTGCAAAGAAACGAATGCTGGTACTCAGCTGCGGTCTGTGCCGATCAGCTGTAGCGTAGTGACGTCACGTTCGTTAGCTCCACCCGACGCTGCGTTTCGTCGTAAGAGGCGTCCACTGGGAAAGGAGGCTAAGGAACAGACGTCACTTACCACGCTTTTGTAATGGCAGAGGGATGACACCGGAAGCCAGAAATGGAAAAAACCTCCGGCGCCCCGTGTCAGGATAATGTAATCCCTGAGCGCTCAATAACAAAAGTAAAGAGGCTGCCTAGGACACAATAGTTACCGTTGATATAATCATTTAAAATCTGACAAAATTAAAAAATTAAACATCTTAAAAATGAACATATAAGCATATGTATAAAAAACGGGAAGGCATATTCTACACATATGATTGCAACCACTGAAAAAATATATAGATATATACATACATATCAGTCTGCAAAAAACATACTTATAATAGCAATTAGAAATATATGTGCAACCACATGAATTCCAATACCATGAAACTCAAAATATTGCGCAGACACCAATGGGTGAAACCCCCCATTGATGTCTGTGACAACATTTATAATATACCCTTTACTATACCACATCCCAGGGGTCCCAATGGATAAAGGGCCCCTGAGTGGAGCATATGAGTGCCTATTTTGCAACACATATTAAAGTTAAAGGTTAATTCCACTACATAAGTACACACTACCATCTAGTGGTGAAAAGGAGAATAACTTTACATAAAATATACTAAAAACTTATATGTGTATATGCACACATATAGATGAACACAAAAAAAAAAAATTCAAAAAACTTCCCATATATATTATGTTGGCCTACTTCCTTCAAATTTTACCCCTGGGAAGTGATGTTAACATTTTAATATATTTATGTAAAGTAAGGACTCATGAGAGCACTAATAGGTGGTAAACGTAACTATTGTTTATAAAACAATTTATATCCCACTCTATGTTGAGGCCAAGGGGTCGATAGCATTGTAAATTAAAAATCCACCTCGTTTCTCTACGAGATATTGAACGCTTAAGGTCACTACCCCTCCAATGGGGAGTATAGGCCTCAATGCCTATTACCTCCAGAAGAGAGGGGTCTCTGTTGTGGCATAGATGAAAATGCCAAGAGACACTGTGATCTTTAAAACCCTTGCGTATATTGGCCAAATGCTCCCCTATCCTAATTTTTAGGGTGCGGGTAGTTCTTCCAACGTATTGAAACCCGCATGGGCAACGGAGTAGGTATATCACCCCTACTGTCGCACATGTGATGAAACTGGAGATCTTATATTCTTTAGAGGTGATATGAGAGGTGAAAGAGGAAGTTTTAAAGGTTTTGGATGATTTGCAAACTTTGCACCTCCTACACGGAAAAAAGCCTTTTAGGTTTCCAAACATACTTATCTGCTGTGGTGGGTCTACCACACTGGGTGCTATTAAATCCTTCAGATTTTGGTTTTTCCTAAAAAGGACTTGAGGTCTCTCAGGTAGTGTAGGCCCCAAAGCCTGATCACTCTTGAGCACTCTCCAGTGTTTACGTATGACCCTATTGACCCACCAAAAATGGGAAGAGAAAGTGGTCAAAAAGGACCATTGCAAATCAGTTGTGGTATTTTTTTCTTTAATTTTAGGTACTAATAGGTTTTTCCCTATCTAGTTTAGCAACATCCCTGAGATCATTTTCCAAGGTGCGGAACTCATACCCCTTTTCCAAAAACCGTCTTTGTGAAGTACCATGGCCTGGGTTTCGTAGTCACTCAGCTGCGAACAATTTCGTCTTATCCGCTGAAACTGTCCCTTAGGGATAGCCCTAAGCCAGTTAGGGTGATGTCCACTGCTTATTGGGATATACCCATTTTTGTCAGTGCTCTTAAAATAAGTCTTAGTCAAAAGAGAGTTGTTTTCTTTGAAAATCACCAAATCCAAAAAGTTTACCGATACAGCACTATACTCATATGTGAATCGGATTCCCCAATTGTTAGCATTAAGGGTAACCATGAAATCGCATAGAGACCCCGCATTTCCTTTCCACAAGAAGAAAGCGTCATCGATATATCTTCGCCATATTAATATGCGGGGCTCCTGTAGGGAAAAAAGTTGGTCATTTTCCCACAGGGCCATGAACAATCCTGCGAGGCTTGGGGCAAATTTAGCCCCCATGGCCACGCCCGTGCTCTGGAGATAATACTGCCCGTTATAATAAAAATAGTTGTGTTCCATGGCGAAGTTCAACAGTTTCATGACAAAATCCAAAGTTGAGGATTTTATTGACAGATCCTTACGAAGGAAAAACTCTGCAGCGTTATACCTCAAATCATGGGGTATAATGGTATAAAGAGAAGCAACGTCTGCTGTTACCAGCAAGACGTCTTCTCCAATTTGATATTCTGACATTTCCCTAATGATCTGCATTGAATCCTTCAAAAATGCGGGTGTTTTTGCTACTATTGGTTGTAGGAATACATCAATAAATTCGCCAATCCTAGAGGTTAGGGAATCTATCCCGCTGACAATGGGACGTCCAGGGGGTTGCACTGGGTTCTTGTGAACTTTGGGAATGTAGTAAATTATAGGGGTGCGTGGGGCTAGAGGTATAAGAAAATCAAATTCTTTATCGTTAATAACTCCTTTTCTGTGTCCCTCTTGAACTATGCTGTTCAACAGCTGTTTATAGTTCTCCATAGGATCCCTACGTAGGATAGTATAGGTTTTCCTATCCGCCAGCAAGGCTTCCATTTCCTTAAGATAATCCCCTTTTTTTAAAACAACAATCCCCCCCCCCCCCTTATCTGCTGGCCTTATGATCAAGTTTTTTCTTTCACACAAGGATGCTATGCCTTCCTCTACATTCCTAGGTCTTTCCTTCTTAAATTTTACTGATAGTTCTTGTAAGACAAGCTCTTTAAACACTGTAATACTTGGTGCTGGTTTTCCCGGGGGATTAAACATTGACGCATTTTTCAGGCCTGTCCCTCCCCTATTCGTCTCCATCATCGGAGTACTATTCCTAAGAACTGGATTGGTCAAAAAATACCGTTTTATACTTAATTTTCTGGTAAATTTCTGTACATCCAGAAACATCTGGAATTTGTTCAAAGGTTTCCTGGGGGCATATTTTAATCCCTGATTTAATGTGATTTTTTCGGATTTGGTGAGCTCCTCCCCACTGAGATTAAAAACTCCTTGGCATGTTAATTCTGTCTCAGTTTTTTTGGTGTTGCTCCACTGACCTCCTCTGCATCCTCTCTGAGTCTTCCCTTTTTTCCCCGGCCCTTTCCTAAAAAATTATCCGTCTTATTTCTAAGAGGTGCTGTTCCAGGAAGATCTTCATATGGTCTTCCTTTTGTGTTACTTTGAGTCCTGGAAGCAGCCCCATATTGTTCATTCTCCTCAAAATCTTCATTGGGCTGTTGTAGTGGCCCATATTGGTTATGTACTGGAATGTCATACCTCCAAGGTACCTGTGGGGAAACAAAATGAATTTTCCCTATGCTCATCTCCAGAGCTATTCCTATAATTAGGGTCTCCATATTGTCCATGATGGTCCATATAGGCAGGTCTATTTGGGGGATATGCATATGTATTGGTGTTATATTGATTATATCCATGGGGTTGTTTATTACCCCTATTTCCCCCTTGATTAGGAAATCTTCCCTGGTTTCTGGGATGTTGATATGATTGCCGATGCGGGGGTGGATAATAATTAGAACCATTGGTGGGGGGTCTTCCATAATTATGGTTCCCCTTCTTTTTATTATTCTGCTGGGGAGTCTTTTGTCCTCCCACTCTTCCCTGTCCTTGATCTCTATATCCTGGGGTGGAGGGGGGTAAGGGCCCCGTTCGGGACCCAGAGTGTTCCGGACCAAGCAAAGTCGGTACTTCTTCCCCTGCACTCTGTTCTTCCATGGCTACTACTTCTGCTGATTTAGCAAAATTTTCACGATGGTTCTCCTGCCATTTGAAGACATTATGGGACTTATAGTCCTCAACGTCTCGAAAGTACTTTTTTCGTTTTTGGCACGTTGCTCCTCTTCTTCCTCAATCATAATTTCTCTCAATTCTTTGGTATAAACTTGATACAGCCCCTCTTTAGTCATGGGGGCCAATTTCTCTTTAATCTCATTTATTTCCTGCTGCAATTTAGCTACTTTGGATCTCTTTCTGGTTACTAAAAACTCGAGGAACGCTAGCCCTACACCATTAAAGTAAAGGAACCATTCACTCAGGTCACTATCACCCCTATCAGGAAAAACATGCCACCTCAGACTCCTCGGAATCATTTTTTCTTGCAAATAACGTTCCAAGAAAACGATATCCCAAGTGGCATGTAGTTCTGCTATGAGCACATTCTTTAGTCTCATAAAGATACCCCTAATACCATCTGCTTCAGAATTGGCTTGATCGAACACTTCATCTGGGTTAATCTTTCTATTTTTGTGAAAATCAAAAATATCCATGGTGAAAAAATATTATATTAACAATAATATTCTATATATACTAAATTGCCGCAATAATTGCAAAGATTCCGGCAATGAAGGTATATATTGGAAAGCTGCGTGATAATGTGTATTCAAAGGCAATATTGTAAAAATGGAAAAAATCCGCGCTAACCGTTATTAGAATTAGTGAATTAATTGAATAAGAGAACCATTATATATATATAAAAATAATAATGGTAAAATTAATAAAGTGAATTAGTGGGTGCTGCAAAAAAAATAGCTGGAATAACCACTACACAAATATATGCAAAAAGAATTAATAAAAATGCGCTACCCTTAAACAAGCAATCATAGTGCTAATAATTCATATGTGTTCACACACACCAAAAAACAAAACAGAAAAAAAGTCCCGTTAATGAAACACGGCAATATATCTGGAATATCACCTGTGCACAGATAAATGAATAAAAATTAAAAATATATATATAAAAAAATGTGAAAGAGAGAAAGTCCAAATGAAGTTCATAAACAAAACAAGCCACATCTGCTGATGTATATATAACAGACTCTTCTAGGCAGCTGTAGGCGAAATATCCACATCCAACTTGCTCAAACGAATTATAGAAGAAATAGCAGCTTACCAGATATGATAGATCTCTGTCACGGAGATCTATAGGGGCTCAGATTCATATGATGATCCCACCGGACATTCAGCCACGAAACACTGGAATCGAACGATATCCTCCTCCTCCTGGATATTTATTCCAAGAAAAGAGCTCTCCCTCCAGGTATCAGCTGATGTAATTGGCTCATGCAGCACAATGAATGTTTGATGATATGGAAGAAAAATAAATAAAACCTCATGGTGCAGTATTCCTAATAATTACTTAATTACAATTATCCGTTATTAGGAATACTGCACCATGAGGTTTTATTTATTTTTCTTCCATATCATCAAACATTCATTGTGCTGCATGAGCCAATTACATCAGCTGATACCTGGAGGGAGAGCTCTTTTCTTGGAATAAATATCCAGGAGGAGGAGGATATCGTTCGATTCCAGTGTTTCGTGGCTGAATGTCCGGTGGGATCATCATATGAATCTGAGCCCCTATAGATCTCCGTGACAGAGATCTATCATATCTGGTAAGCTGCTATTTCTTCTATAATTCGTTTGAGCAAGTTGGATGTGGATATTTCGCCTACAGCTGCCTAGAAGAGTCTGTTATATATACACATCAGCAGATGTGGCTTGTTTTGTTTATGAACTTCATTTGGACTTTCTCTCTTTCACATTTTTTTATATATATATTTTAAATTTGTATTCATTTATCTGTGCACAGGTGATATTCCAGATATATTGCCGTGTTTCATTAACAGGACTTTTTTTCTGTTTTGTTTTTTGGTGTGTGTGAACACATATGAATTATTAGCACTATGATTGCTTGTTTAAGGGTAGCGCATTTTTATTAATTCTTTTTGCATATATTTGTGTAGTGGTTATTCCAGCTATTTTTTTTGCAGCACCCACTAATTCACTTTATTAATTTTACCATTATTATTATATATATATATATATATATATATATAATGGTTCTCTTATTCAATTAATTCACTAATTCTAATCACGGTTAGCGCGGATTTTTTCCATTTTTACAATATTGCCTTTGAATACACATTATCACGCAGCTTTCCAATATATACCTTCATTGCTGGAATCTTTGCAATTATTTCGGCAATTTAGTATATATAGAATATTATTGTTAATATAATATTTTTTCACCATGGATATTTTTGATTTTCACAAAAATAGAAAGATTAACCCAGATGAAGTGTTTGATCAAGCCAATTCTGAAGCAGATGGTATTAGGGGTATCTTTATGAGACTAAAGAATGTGCTCATAGCAGAACTACATGCCACTTGGGATATCGTTTTCTTGGAACGTTATTTGCAAGAAAAAATGATTCCGAGGAGTCTGAGGTGGCATGTTTTTCCTGATAGGGGTGATAGTGACCTGAGTGAATGGTTCCTTTACTTTAATGGTGTAGGGCTAGCGTTCCTCGAGTTTTTAGTAACCAGAAAGAGATCCAAAGTAGCTAAATTGCAGCAGGAAATAAATGAGATTAAAGAGAAATTGGCCCCCATGACTAAAGAGGGGCTGTATCAAGTTTATACCAAAGAATTGAGAGAAATTATGATTGAGGAAGAAGAGGAGCAACGTGCCAAAAAACGAAAAAAGTACTTTCGAGACGTTGAGGACTATAAGTCCCATAATGTCTTCAAATGGCAGGAGCACCATCGTGAAAATTTTGCTAAATCAGCAGAAGTAGTAGCCATGGAAGAACAGAGTGCAGGGGAAGAAGTACCGACTTTGCTTGGTCCGGAACACTCTGGGTCCCGAACGGGGCCCTTACCCCCCTCCACCCCAGGATATAGAGATCAAAGACAGGGAAGAGTGGGAGGACAAAAGACTCCCCAGCAGAATAATAAAAAGAAGGGGAACCATAATTATGGAAGACCCCCCACCAATGGTTCTAATTATTATCCACCCCCGCATCAGCAATCGTATCAACATCCCAGAAACCAGGGAAGATTTCCTAATCAAGGGGGAAATAGGGGTAATAAACAACCCTATGGATATAATCAATATAACACCAATACATATGCATATCCCCCAAATAGACCTGCCTATATGGACCATCATGGACAATATGGAGACCCTAATTATAGGAATAGCTCTGGAGATGAGCATAGGGAAAATTCATTTGTTTCCCCACAGGTACCTTGGAGGTATGACATTCCAGTACATAACCAATATGGGCCACTACAACAGCCCAATGAAGATTTTGAGGAGAATGAACAATATGGGGCTGCTTCCAGGACTCAAAGTAACACAAAAGGAAGACCATATGAAGATCTTCCTGGAGCAGCACCTCTTAGAAATAAGACGGATAATTTTTTAGGAAAGGGCCGGGGAAAAAAGGGAAGACTCAGAGAGGATGCAGAGGAGGTCAGTGGAGCAACACCAAAAAAACTGAGACAGAATTAACATGCCAAGGAGTTTTTAATCTCAGTGGGGAGGAGCTCACCAAATCCGAAAAAATCACATTAAATCAGGGATTAAAATATGCCCCCAGGAAACCTTTGAACAAATTCCAGATGTTTCTGGATGTACAGAAATTTACCAGAAAATTAAGTATAAAACGGTATTTTTTGACCAATCCAGTTCTTAGGAATAGTACTCCGATGATAGAGACGAATAGGGGAGGGACAGGCCTGAAAAATGCGTCAATGTTCAATCCCCCGGGAAAACCAGCACCAAGTATTACAGTGTTTAAAGAGCTTGTCTTACAAGAACTATCATCAGTAAAATTTAAGAAGGAAAGACCTAGGAATGTAGAGGAAGGCATAGCATCCTTGTGTGAAAGAAAAAACTTGATCATAAGGCCAGCAGATGAGGGGGGGGGGGATTGTTGTTTTAAAAAAAGGGGATTATCTTAAGGAAATGGAAGCCTTGCTGGCGGATAGGAAAACCTATACTATCCTACGTAGGGATCCTATGGAGAACTATAAACAGCTGTTGAACAGCATAGTTCAAGAGGGACACAGAATAGGAGTTATTAACGATAAAGAATTTGATTTTCTTATACCTCTAGCCCCACGTACCCCTATAATTTACTACATTCCCAAAGTTCACAAGAACCCAGTGCAACCCCCCGGACGTCCCATTGTCAGCGGGATAGATTCCCTAACCTCCAGGATTGGCAAATTTATTGATGTATTCCTACAACCAATAGTAGCAAAAACACCCGCATTTTTGAAGGATTCAATGCAGATCATTAGGGAAATGTCAGAATATCAAATTGGAGAAGACGTCTTGCTGGTAACAGCAGACGTTGCTTCTCTTTATACCATTATACCCCATGATTTGGGGTATAAAGCTGCAGAGTTTTTCCTTCGTAAGGATCTGTCAATAAAATCCTCAACTTTGGATTTTGTCATGAAACTGTTGAACTTCGCCATGGAACACAACTATTTTTATTATGGCGGGCAGTATTATCTCCAGAGCACGGGCGTGGCCATGGGGGCTAAATTTGCCCCAAGCCTCGCAGGATTGTTCATGGCCCTGTGGGAAAATGACCAACTTTTTTCCCTACAGGAGCCCCGCATATTAATATGGCGAAGATATATCGATGACGCTTTCTTCTTGTGGAAAGGAAATGCGGGGTCTCTATGCGATTTCATGGTTACCCTTAATGCTAACAATTGGGGAATCCGATTCACATATGAGTATAGTGCTGTATCGGTAAACTTTTTGGATTTGGTGATTTTCAAAGAAAACAACTCTCTTTTGACTAAGACTTATTTTAAGAGCACTGACAAAAATGGGTATATCCCAATAAGCAGTGGACATCACCCTAACTGGCTTAGGGCTATCCCTAAGGGACAGTTTCAGCGGATAAGACGAAATTGTTCGCGGCTGAGTGACTACGAAACCCAGGCCATGGTACTTCAAAGACGGTTTTTGGAAAAGGGGTATGAGTTCCGCACCTTGGAAAATGATCTCAGGGATGTTGCTAAACTAGATAGGAAAAACCTATTAGTACCTAAAATTAAAGAAAAAAATACCACAACTGATTTGCAATGGTCCTTTTTGACCACTTTCTCTTCCCATTTTTGGTGGGTCAATAGGGTCATACGTAAACACTGGAGAGTGCTCAAGAGTGATCAGGCTTTGGGGCCTACACTACCTGAGAGACCTCAAGTCCTTTTTAGGAAAAACCAAAATCTGAAGGATTTAATAGCACCCAGTGTGGTAGACCCACCACAGCAGATGAGTATGTTTGGAAACCTAAAAGGCTTTTTTCCGTGTAGGAAGTGCAAAGTTTGCAAATCATCCAAAACCTTTAAAACTTCCTCTTTCACCTCTCATATCACCTCTAAAGAATATAAGATCTCCAGTTTCATCACATGTGCGACAGTAGGGGTGATATACCTACTCCGTTGCCCATGCGGGTTTCAATACGTTGGAAGAACTACCCGCGCCCTAAAAATTAGGATAGGGGAGCATTTGGCCAATATACGCAAGGGTTTTAAAGATCACAGTGTCTCTTGGCATTTTCATCTATGCCACAACAGAGACCCCTCTCTTCTGGAGGTAATAGGCATTGAGGCCTATACTCCCCATTGGAGGGGTAGTGACCTTAAGCGTTCAATATCTCGTAGAGAAACGAGGTGGATTTTTAATTTACAATGCTATCGACCCCTTGGCCTCAACATAGAGTGGGATATAAATTGTTTTATAAACAATAGTTAAGTTTACCACCTATTAGTGCTCTCATGAGTCCTTACTTTACATAAATATATTAAAATGTTAACATCACTTCCCAGGGGTAAAATTTGAAGGAAGTAGGCCAACATAATATATATGGGAAGTTTTTTGAATTATTTTTTTTGTGTTCATCTATATGTGTGCATATACACATATAAGTTTTTAGTATATTTTATGTAAAGTTATTCTCCTTTTCACCACTAGATGGTAGTGTGTACTTATGTAGTGGAATTAACCTTTAACTTTAATATGTGTTGCAAAATAGGCACTCATATGCTCCACTCAGGGGCCCTTTATCCATTGGGACCCCTGGGATGTGGTATAGTAAAGGGTATATTATAAATGTTGTCACAGACATCAATGGGGGGTTTCACCCATTGGTGTCTGCGCAATATTTTGAGTTTCATGGTATTGGAATTCATGTGGTTGCACATATATTTCTAATTGCTATTATAAGTATGTTTTTTGCAGACTGATATGTATGTATATATCTATATATTTTTTCAGTGGTTGCAATCATATGTGTAGAATATGCCTTCCTGTTTTTTATACATATGCTTATATGTTCATTTTTAAGATGTTTAATTTTTTAATTTTGTCAGATTTTAAATGATTATATCAACGGTAACTATTGTGTCCTAGGCAGCCTCTTTACTTTTGTTATTGAGCGCTCAGGGATTACATTATCCTGACACGGGGCGCCGGAGGTTTTTTCCATTTCCGGCTTCCGGTGTCATCCCTCTGCCATTACAAAAGCGTGGTAAGTGACGTCCGTTCCTTAGCCTCCTTTCCCAGTGGACGCCTCTTACGACGAAACGCAGCGTCGGGTGGAGCTAACGAACGTGACGTCACTACGCTACAGCTGATCGGCACAGACCGCAGCTGAGTACCAGCATTAGTTTCTTTGGAGTTTTGCCGCTCTTGTTTTGAAAACCTGCTGGATGTCATTTTTTACCCAGGATAAATAAAGGGAATCCTATTTTATTAGGAATACTGCACCATGAGGTTTTATTTATTTTTCTTCCATATCATCAAACATTCATTGTGCTGCATGAGCCAATTACATCAGCTGATACCTGGAGGGAGAGCTCTTTTCTTGGAATAAATATCCAGGAGGAGGAGGATATCGTTCGATTCCAGTGTTTCGTGGCTGAATGTCCGGTGGGATCTTCATATGAATCTGAGCCCCTATAGATCTCCGTGACAGAGATCTATCATATCTGGTAAGCTGCTATTTCTTCTATAATTCGTTTGAGCAAGTTGGATGTGGATATTTCGCCTACAGCTGCCTAGAAGAGTCTGTTATATATACATCAGCAGATGTGGCTTGTTTTGTTTATGAACTTCATTTGGACTTTCTCTCTTTCACATTTTTTTATATATATATATTAAATTTGTATTCATTTATCTGTGCACAGGTGATATTCCAGATATATTGCCGTGTTTCATTAACAGGACTTTTTTTCTGTTTTGTTTTTTGGTGTGTGTGAACACATATGAATTATTAGCACTATGATTGCTTGTTTAAGGGTAGCGCATTTTTATTAATTCTTTTTGCATATATTTGTGTAGTGGTTATTCCAGCTATTTTTTTTGCAGCACCCACTAATTCACTTTATTAATTTTACCATTATTATATATATATATATATATATATATATATATATATATATATATATAATGGTTCTCTTATTCAATTAATTCTAATCACGGTTAGCGCGGATTTTTTCCATTTTTACAATAAGAGTTTGTGCAGCCCCCCAATGTGTTAGGCACACAGTACACACACACACACAGTGGATAGCTGCAGCAGGTGGGGGATGTGCAACTTCTATACAACCGCACATATATCAAAGCATGACAGGCTTACCTCTCACCTCCGGAGCACTCCCATCCCCCCTCCTCTCCTCGCAGCTCCTTTCCTAAAGCCGACTCTTTGCCTCATCCCACGGATGTTAAGACAGCTACAGCGATCTGTGTGTCTTAGCTCCGTGCAGCATGTGTGTGTGTCTCAGCTCCCTGCATTGATCCGTCTGTGGGCTCGGCGCGGCACCCACCCATCAGGGAGATGACATGTGTCAGTGTCCAGAGAAGGGGGAGAGCGTGGGTGGGGGCAGCACTCTGAGGCTACAGTCAATTGAGGAGGGAACAGCACCAGGCGCAGCCAGCTGTATGGCGGCTTGTCATTTCAGTAAAAGACACTGCCGTGCGGGTTGAGGAGCCGGAATTACATCACACATAATCGATTATTGCTGAATGCCGCATCGATGCCGAATCGGGAAGGGTCTAATCGTGATGCATCGATGCAGCAATCATTTTCAACACCCCTACAGGGGACCCACAGTTGATCCAGAGGAAGGGGAAAATCCCCAGCAAAGCATGCTCAAATTTGCTACGCCAGGGGAAAAATTACTTCCTGATCCCCCGAGAGGCAATCTGATTTTCCCTGGATAAACTTTAACTATAAAAGGTTAGTACTCAGTTATATTATGTACATTTAGGAAAGAATCCAGGCTTTTTTTAAAGCAATCTACTGAGCTGGCCAGAACCACCTCTGGAGGGAGTCTATTCCACATTTTCACAGCTCTTATGGTGAAACCTTTCCGTATTTGGAGATTAAATCTTTTTTCCTCTAGATGTAAAGAGTGCCCCCTTGTCCTCTGTGTTGACCGTAAAGTGAATAACTCAACACCAAGTTCACTATATGGACCACTTACGGTATGTATTTGTACATGTTGATCATATCCCCCCTCATTCTCCTCTTCAAGAGTGAATAAATTCAGTTCCTCTAATCTTTCCTCATAGCTGAGCTCCTCCATGCCTCTTATCAGTTTGGTTGCCCTTCTCTGCACGTTCTCAAGTTCCCCGATATCCTTTTTGAGAACTTTTGCCCAAATCTGAACTGCATATTCCAGATGAGGTCTCACTAATGATTTGTACAGGAGCAAAATGACATCTCTCTCTCTCTCTGGAGTCCATACCTCTCTTAGTACAAGCACGGACTTTGCTCTCTTTGGAAACCGCAGCTTGGCATTGTATGCCATTATTGAGCTTATGATCTACCAAAACCCCCAGATCCTTCACCATTAATTCCCCTAGTTGTACTCCCCCTAGTATGTAGGATGCATGCATGCATGCATGCATATTCTTAGCCCCCAAATGCATAACTTTACATTTATCAACATGAACTCTCCTCTTCTACACGAATCGACATACCTGTACTTCGGTCTGTGCTAGGAGGATAGCAGGCGCCCGCTGCGGGAGCGTGCCCCGCAGACTCAATGTCCGCCGGCGGAGAGACAGAACTGGGATTTCCCCATGTAAACAAGGAGATTCCCCCGTTCTGCCTAGTGACAATGATAGAGATCTACTGTTCCCAATCGGAACAGTGATCTCTGTCATGTTCCTGGAAGCCCATCCCCCCTACAGTTAGAACACGCCTAGTGTTAACCCCTTTCCTGCCAGTGTCATTTTTACATTGATCAGTGCATTTTTATAGCACTGACCAATGTAATAATGTCACTGGTCCCCAAAAAGTGTAATTTGGGGTCAGATTTGTCTACCGCAATGTCGTAGTCGCAAAAAAATAAAAAAATCGCAGATCGCTGCCATTAACAGTAAAAAAAAGTCCCTAAATCTATCCCATAGTTTGCAGACAAAATAACTTTTGCGCAAACCAATATACGCATATTCCTATTTTTTTTTTTTTACAAAAACATGTAGAAGAATATATAATCGGCCTTAACTGATGAATAAAATTAGTTTTTTTATATTTTTTTTGGATATGTATTTTAGTAGAAAGTAAAAAATTGGTTGGTCTATTTTTGTTTTTATGCCGGAAAAAAAAACAAAAACGCAGAGATGATCAAATACCACTAAGAGAAATCTCTATTTGTGGGTAAAAAAAGGACACCAATTTTGTTTAGGTACAGCGTCGCACGACCGCACAATTGTCAGTTAAAGCGAAGCAGTGCCGTATCACAAAAAATGGCCTGGTCATTAAGGGGGAAAATCCTTCCAGGGCTGAAGTGGTAAAAATAGGATTTTTTACTCACCGTAAAATCCTTTTCTCTGAGTTCATGGACCAACACAGCTTCCTATTGACATAGTGGGTATTATCCGTTATTTAGGAGTGACTAGGCCGAAAAACTTGTAAAAAGTGTTGCATCACACCTTCTACATTACCGCCCAGGGGGTGGACCCTTTGGGTATATCCCCTCTTTCTGTATCTCGCAGATCAGTTTGTCAAAAAGCAGTACAAACTTAAACAAAAAAGGAGGGGTGGGTGCTGTGTCGGTCCATGAACGCAGAGAAAAGGATTTTACGGTGAGTAAAAAATCCTATTTACTCTTTCGTTCATGGACCGACACAACTTCCTATTGACATAGTGGGACGTCCCAAAGCAGTGTAAAAAAAAAAAACACGAGGGGTGGTAACAACATAAAAGTAAACTTAAGCCCAAACCCAAAACAGCACTCCAACGGAGGAGTTGCAACTCTAAACAGCCGCCTGCAAAACGTTGCGGCCGAAAGAGGCATCCGAAGATGCACCTACATCAACTTTGTAGAATTTAGTTAAAGTGTGAGCGGACGACCAAGTCGCCGCCTTACATAATTGGGAGACAGACGCTTGATGTCGGAACGCCTAAGAGGCACCTATTGCTCTGGTCGAATGTGCCGTGACAGGAAAGGGGGGCACTTGACTCTTTAAGGCGTAAGCCTGGATTACTATCTGTCGGATCCACCTAGAGATGGTGGCCGACGAGACTGCTAGGCCCTTCTTGGGACCAGCCACTGTAACGAACAGTGAGTCTGACTTCCGAAACGAGGAAGTAGCAGATGGGTATACTCTCAAAGCTCGGACAATGTCCAAGGAATGTAACGCCGACTTCTAAGGATTCGACGGATGAGGACACAAGGATGGAAGTACAATCTCTTCATTGAGATGAAAAGCCGAAACGACTTTCGGAAGAAAAATGCAAGTTAGACTTACCGGTAACTTGTTTTCCAATAGGCTTTCAGGACAGCACCCGAGAGATCATGGCTCCTCCTCCTACAGGAAACACCTCATCAATTAATTCTTTAATTGGAGGCCTCCACGTTGCTTCCATCAGTTGTTTGTAGAGAACCTCCAGCCCCAGCTGCAACACATAAGCGACAGTTATTACATAGTATTACAGCCACAGCATAAAAAAAGGGCGGGATCCTGCTGTCCTGAAAGCCTATTGGAAAACAAGTTACCGGTAAGTCTAACTTGCATTTTTCCAAAACGTCTTTCAGGACAGCACCCGAGAGGATAATCGAGACTTACCCCATTTAGGGTGGGACAACAGCCTGTAAGACTTTCCTTCCGAAAGCCTGGTCCCCAGCCGTCATGAGATCTAATCTATAATGACGGGCAAAGGTCGTCAGACTTGTCCATGTAGCTGCCTTACAGATTTGTTCGGGGGTGGCACCAGCTTTTTCTGCCCAACTCACCGCCGAAGCTCTAGTAGAATGAGCCCTGATACTTACTGGACTCTCCTGGCCTGTAAGGGAATAGGCGTCTGAGATAGCCATTCTCAACCATCTGGCAATTGAACTGAGGCAACCTTTGGTAAAAAGTTAGGATCCGTCTTCAGCACAATTCTGTCTGAAAAAATAGAAAAAAATGGTTCCCTGATAGATAAAGCTTGCAGCTCACTGATCCTTCGAGCTGTTGTAATAGCTACTAGAAAAATTGTTTTTAAAGTAATTAGCTTCAGGGAGGTTAAATTGAGAGGTTCGAAAGGTTCCCTGGTCAGGGCCTGTAGAACGACTGATAAGTTCCATGACGGACAGTTTTTGATCACTATCGGTCTAGCCCGAGTGAGGGCTTTAAAGAATCTGTTTACTAGGGGTTCTGATGAAATAGATTTCTCAAAATATACCCCCAGTGCGGCAACCTGAACTTTTAGGGTACTGATCGCTAGGCCCTTGTCTGCTCCTTCTTGCAGAAATTCCAAGATAGAAGAAATCTGCTTTAATGGTCTGCCGGATGTAGTGCACCAAGAGTTAAAGACTTTCCAGACTTTGTGATATATTGCTCTGGTAACATTCTTTCTGCTAGATAGGAGGGTAGCCACCAACCTATCCGAGAATCCTTTTCTCCTTAAGAGCTGCTCCTCAGAAGCCAGGCTGTGAGTTTTAGCTTTTCTACTTCTTGGTGAAACAGCGGACCTTGTAACAGAAGGTCTTGCCTCAAGGGAAGATGCCAGTATGGTTTGATCTGCATCTGTAAAAGAGCCGAAAACCAAGGCCTCTTGGGCCAGAAGGGAGTGATGAGGATTACTGTCGTATCCTCTTTCTGGATTTTTGTTATGACCTGCGGAATCAGCTGAAAAGGAGGGAAGGCGTAGCTGAGGTGAAAATTCCAACTGTGCGCCAGAGCATCTACCCCAAGAGATGACTCGTTCCTGTTCAGGGAAAAAAAGAGAGATATTTGTGTATTTTCCTGAGTCGCAAAGAGATCCACTCTTGGCTGTCCCCATTTCTTCACTATTAGATTGAAGACATCTGGATTCAATTGCCACTCCGCTTCGTACACCTGGTTCCTGCTGAGGAAATCCGCTATCCTGTTTAGGGTCCCTTTTAGATGGACCGCGGACAAGGATTGAGTATGGAGCTCTGCCCAATTTAGAATGCTCTCTACTAGGCCTTGAAGTATTCTGCTTCTGGTGCCCCCTTGTCGGTTTATGTAAGCCACCGCCGTGGCGTTGTCCGACAGAATTTGTGTATGTCGCCCTTGGACTTCTTCTGCAAAGAACAATAAGGCCATTTCTATCGCCTTTAGTTCCCTCCAGTTTGAAGATCTCAGTGCTTCCCTTGTGGACCAAGATCTCTGAGCCCAACGACCGCTCATGTGAGCCCCCCAACCCCAGGAGCTGGCATCGGTTGTTAGCCTTACCTGGGTTGGAAAGGACCATAACAGGCCTGCTGAGAGTCTTGCCTGGTTCTTCCACCACCAGAGACTCCTCTTTACTTTGGTGGGGATCTTCACCAGTGAATCTAGTGAATTCTGCTGGCGATCCCAGATTTTTAACAGAAACTTTTGCAGTGGCCTGAAATGGAGCTTTGCCCATTGTACTGCCGGTATGGAAGAGGTCAGGGTTCCTAATGCTGACATGACCCTCCTGATGGACAGAAGCTGACTGGTTTGTAAGAGTGACACAACCTTTAACAGCTTTTCCCGTTTTTCTTCTGGGAGAAAAATCTTTTGCTCCACAGAGTTGATACGGAAACCCAGGAATAACACCTCCTGAGAGGGAATCAGATTGGACTTTTGGAGGTTTAGTATCCATCCGATGGATTCTAGGTGAGCACGTGCTCTATCAAAGTTTCTCTGAAGTCCATCTCTTGTTTGAGCAAACAGTAGCAGGTCGTCTAGATAAGGAATCACTGAAATTCCCTCTAGACGCAAGGGTGCTAGAGCTTCGGCCATTACCTTCGTGAACACCCTTGGAGAAGATGACAGGCCAAATGGAAGAGCTCTGAATTGCAGGTGTACCACCTTCTTCCCTTCTCTCAGTGCTAACCTCAGATATCTCTGAGATCTGGCAGCAATAGGAATGTGGAGGTATGCGTCCTGCAAATCTATTGACGCCATGAAGCATCCTTGACTCAGGAGGCTTCTTACTGAGAAAATGGAATCCATCCGAAATCTTTTGTATTCTACTGACAAATTCAGCATTTTTAGATTTAGGATGAGGCGGTACTTTCCTGAAGGTTTCTGTACAAGGAAAACGTGAGAATAGAACCCCTGGAAGAACTCCTTTGTTGGAACCGGAACAATGACTCTCTGGGATATCAGTTCCTGAATTAGGGACTTCATGGCGAGTGCCTTGACCGGATCCCTCGGGACGTTTGTCACTAGGAATCTCTTTGGGGGTTCTTCCGTGAATTCCACCACATATCCTTGGGAGAGCATGTTTACAATATACTGATTTGTAGTGATGTCTCTCCACTGGGGAATGAACTCCTGGAGTCTTCCCCCTACTTGGGGTGGATTGTCACTGCGGCTTTCCGGGGGTCGCAGGAGGATGGAAGAGCACTCCACTCCTACCTTTTGGTTTCTGGGAAGACCACTGCTTCCTTTTGTTTGCGTTTTCCCTTCCTGTTGTCCTTTTTGGGGACGAAAAAAACGCTTACGGGTCTGTACCTGTTGTTTTTTGACCGGAAACGCCTTCTTTTTGTCAGCCGTACGGTCAAGAATGGACTCCAGCTCAGAACCAAATAGCAAATTCCCTGTAAAGGGAATGCTACACAGTCTATTTTTAGATGCAGCATCTCCTGGCCAAGTTTTAAGCCACAAGGCTCTCCTAGCAGAATTGGTCAAAGCCGCTGACCTGGCTGACATACGAATGGATTCTGCTGAAGCATCCGCAATATATGATACTGCTGCAGAAAGCGTTGTAAATGAGTCCAGAATCTCCTGTTTTGGAGAATCTGCCGTAACATGGGCCTTCGTCTGGTTAATCCAGTGTTCTAAATTCCTAGCGACACAGGTTGTTGCTATTGCTGGTTTTAGATTGTTCATCACAGACTGCCAAGCCCTTTTAAGAAGCAAATCCATTCCTTTGTCCATGGGCTCCTTTAACATGCCCATGTCCTCAAAGGCAAGGTCAGTTGATTTTGAGACCTGTGAAAAAGCAGAGTCCAGTTTTGGAACCTTGTTCCAGATGGAATCCGGGTTGTCCTCAAATGGAAATCTTCTCTTATGAGACCGGGAAAAAAAAATGGCTTTTTCTCGGGTTCCAACCACTCTTTTTTAATCATGTCCGAGATTATTGAATGGACTGGAAAAACACGGCTTTTTGGATCACCCAAACCTGCATACATGCGGTCATGTAGGGAGAGCTCCTTCTTTTCCTCTTCAATCCCCAAAGTCGCATGGATTACTTTTAAAAGTCCTGCGACTTCTTCAAGCGACATTTTGTACTTAGAAGCGCTCTCTGCTTCATTTTCTTCCTCCTCAGAGTCTGTTCCATCTGGAGCAAGGGAAGCAGATTCTTGGGAAGCGTCTATCGGACCTCCCAATAATATTTGAGAGCCGTCTTGGGGTTCTGAAGAAGGCTGCGGAGCCCTAGGTTCCCTTGAAGGGCCTGGTTCTTCTCTTAGGTTTGACCTAAAAGCTTGAAAGGTGGCACGGAGTTCATCCTTAATTGTAGATACTAGATCACCACAAAAGGATGGAGACTCTTCCCTGACTACATTTGCAGTGCAATCTGCACAAAGCGACTTGGTCCAAGCCTCGCTTAACTTTTCCTTGCAGACAGGGCACCTTCTCTTCACTGGTTGAGCAGAACTTTTGGCCTGCACAAACAGAAAAGAAAAAAAACAGGGACCACGCTAAGAAAAAACTGTTACACAGTACAAATCAATACACCCAGGTACACATAGGAAAAAACACTTTCACTTCCTTGTGCCCCGCAAGCCATGCACCACCACCACCTTTTACAAAAAGACCCCTAGTATTATGCAGACATGCTAAATCACCAGCCACTGCACCACCAGGGAGATGGGGGGTGGGGGAGATGGAGGGGGAAGAAGGTGAATACCCCCCCCACAGGAGAAAACGGCCCAGTGTAAAATAGGACACAGTCCCTTACCTTAGCCTTGCTGGTGCCTTGGCTTGCCCCCTTATCCGCTGCATCGCTGTCCATAGCTGTCTGCGGATGCGTGGTGAAGAAAAAAATGCCGGTTCCAGATTCGAAAACGCCGCCGCGCTGACCTGGAACCGGAACTTTAAGGCACCAGGTGACCCTGCCCTCTCCCTCTGCGCTTTGCGGCCGGAAATGACGCGCGCGCCGACCCGGAAGTGCTGCCTCTTCCCATACAGGACGCGGCCGAGGCTCTCCTCGGCCACCAGAACAATGGCGGCCGCTGTAAAGCTCCACGCCGCTATTCGCAATCGGTCGGCGAGAACACAGCAAACCACCGCTCTGAAGACAAAAAGGAGGCAGCACTCCCGGGCTGTACAGGCTCTCCCCGAGCACGGAAGAGGGAGAGGGAGCCCACGGGACCATCCATGCTAGGAGGTAAGTGGGAGGATCACTCTCCTAAGAAAAAAAGACTGACTGAGAACCTTGTCTCCCAGGAAAGCCCTGAGAGATCGTGGCTCTCACCAGAGGTGTTCCTCCGGCTGGAGGAAACACAAAAAACTGATGGAAGCAACGTGGAGGCCTCCAATTAAAGAATTAATTGATGAGGTGTTTCCTGTAGGAGGAGGAGCCATGATCTCTCGGGTGCTGTCCTGAAAGACGTTTTGGAAAAAAGGGCTGCGGACGCAGCACCACCTTATCCTTGTGGAAGATCAGATAGGGAGCCTTGCATGACAAGGCTGCCAGCTCAGAAACTCATCTAACCGACGTAACAGCCACCAAAAAGACCACTTTCTGAGAAAGTGTCAACAAGGGAAAATCCCTAATATTCTCAAACGGTGACTTCTGCGGTACCGAGAGGACCAGGTTCAAGTCCCACGGTCGGTAGCAGGGGACGGACCGGAGGAGCCACATGTCGAACCCCCTGCACAAATGTACTCACAAGAGAGTGAGACGCCAAGGGGTCGCTGAATAAAAAAAAGACAGCCAGGGCAGAAATCTGTCCCTTAACCGTACTTAGCGAAAGCCTTTGGTCCACCCCACGTTGTAGAAACAGTAGGATTCTGGAGACCAAATAGGTACGCAGATGCCATTTCATTTCCTCACACATGGAAATGTAGGCCTTCCAAGTGCAATGATAAACCCTCCTAGTGGATGGCTTCCGAGTACTTTTCATTGTAGAGATTACTGAATCTGACAGACCCTGGTCTCTCAGTACCTGGTTCTCAATAGCCATGCCGTTGAAGCCAGTGATTGTAAAGCAGGGTGGGGTATGGGACCTTGCGATAGCAAGTCCTTCCGTAGTGGTAGGCGCCAGGGGACGTCTGCTACCAGACGTACTAGATTGGCGTACCAAGGACGCTGAGGCCAATCTGGAGCGATCAGAATCATTGGAATTCCCTCTGCTTCTACTCTGCGAAGCAGATGAGGAAGGAGCCTCATGGGAGGGAAGGCATAGATTAGTCGATACTGACCCCACGATGTTACCAACGCGTCCGTTACGTCTGCCCATGGGTCCTTTGACCGGACCACAAACCTCAATACCTACCGACTGAGTCGGGACGCCAGATCTACGTCTGGCGTGCCCCATCTTTGGCAGAGGAGCTGGAACACATCTGGGTGTAAGGACCATTCTACATGGTCCAGCATTTGGCGACTCAAGTAGTCCGCCTGCCAGTTCTTCACACCCGGAATGTACACGGCCGACGGTTCCGGTACGCTCCTTTCTGCCCACCTCAGGATGCAAGCGACCTCTGATGCTGCAGCTGAGCTTCTTGTTCCGCCTTGATGATTGACATATGCCACTGCCATGGCGTTGTCTGACTGAATCCTGACTGGACCCTCTTGCAACCTCTGAGACCATCTGAAGAGGCACAGCCTGATCGCCCGGAGTTCCAGGACATTGATCGGCAGGCGGGATTCCTCCGGGGTCCAGCGACCTTGCGTCAAAAAATTAGATATGGGATATACTGCGCTGTGCAATGAGTGAACACAAAAATTAGCTGCCAACACAGCTGAGACAAAGCAAAAACTGGTGAATATGAAAAAGTGTAGCGCCTATTTTTGTGAAAGAGTCAGTTACCAACACATAACAAATGTTGCAAACATGCATATATATTAATTTCAGTGACACCAAGTGACTGAGTGTGATCCGTGAAAAAAAATATTATATGTAAATAAATCAGAACGAAACAGTCCTCTATTGTGACCACACACAAATAACAGTCCAAAAGTGTAGAAAAAACTGCAAGGTTGAAATAAAGAGTCCCACATGGATATGACCCTCTCTGTGAAAGGATAGAGACACCACCACCGATATAAGGAGGAGGCTTACCAGATGGTATTGACTTGGTAAGGTGTATACCACCCAAGTCAAAACAGGCTTAAATAATCAGTCAGCAAGGTGTATCCAGCTGGTCCTGAATGCGCATATCAGTCAGCACCGCAAATTCCCGTAAACACCAGGAAGTGTGAATACATATAGTCTTGTTGGAGCCAGAGATACGGTAACCACATAACATGCGTAATGGGGAAAAAAACTCACATAGTGTGATACCGTACAAGGAAGTATTTATTTAAAAAAAGATTAAAAAATGTACTCTCACATTTGGAAGAACATCATAGGCATATCACAAAATGCAAGAGCGATGTGTGTGAATGGGTCCACCCGACGCGTTTCAACTAAAAAGTCATCATCTTGCGTCGACTGAACACCCCAGACTACCCCCCAACCTGCAAGGCTGGCGTCCGTCGTGATCACTATCCAATGAACAGGAAGGAATGACTTCCCCGCCAGCAGAGCCGGTGATGTCAGCCACCATACCAGGGATCTCCTGACTAGGTGGCTTACGCGGATTTGATAATCCAGAGATGTTGGGCATCTGTTCCATCTGGACAGAACCTCCTTCTGTAACACCCGAGTGTGGTATTGAGCATAAGGGACCGCCTCAAAAGGAGGCTACCATGAGGCCCAAAACTCGCATGCAAAAACGGAGTGACGACCAATTCTTGGATGTCAGCTGCCGCACTGCAGCCCGAAGGGTCTGCAACTTCTTCACCGGGAGAAATACTCTTGCCTCTGAGGAATCCAGAATCAACCCTAGATACACTAGGCGTTGCGTTGGCACCAAAATTTACTTTTGCGTGTTTAGTACCCAACCACAGTCTCGGAGAGTCTGACAGGTTATGGACACGCTTACCTCTAATTCTGAGCTTGAAGCGGCCTTCAAAAGAAGAAGATTGTCCAAGTAGCCCACGATAGCTATGTCCCGCTGTCTTAGAAGGGCCAGGATCGGGGCGAGCACCTTGGTGAACGTCCTGGGTGACAAAGCCAGGCCAAACGGTTGTTCCCGATTGCGAATCGCAGAAAACTTTGGTGTCTGGAATATATGGGGACATGCAGGTATGCGTCCTTTATGTCCAAGGATGCCAGGAAGTCCCCTGGATGGAGAGAAGCGACTACAGATCGAACCGACTCCATCCAGAATCTTTGTACTTTCACAAAGCAATTGAGGGCCCTGAGATCCACAATAGGATGAACCCCCTCCTTTTTTGGCACTATGAACAGATTTGAGTAAAAACCCTGAAATCATTCCTGCTCTGGAACTGGAATGACCACCCCGCGTTCCAGCAGACCCTGGACTGCCCCGTACAGGGCCTCCTGACGGGTCATTTGTAGCTGTAGATTGGAGGGAACGAATCTGTCCGGTGGACAAGAGAGAAACTTGTAGCCTGAGGAGATCACTTCGCAAACCCACCGGTCGGAGATCAGAGATGTCCACTGAGTCGCGAATACGCGAAGGCGTCCCCCCACCCGAGAGATGGGTGGGGGCAGACCTTCATGCGGACGCAGATATGTCCGCAGGCTTGCTGGGTTTGCGGGGCCAAGGATGCTTGTGTCCTTGAGCAGGCGCTTTTTCAGTATGGGGTCTTTTCCCTGTCGCCCTGGGCGGACGAAAAAAATGCTTGCGTGCAGTAAAGGAGGGGCCTTGCCCCTGGCGTGGCCCCTTACCCCTCTTGGTTTGAGGAAGCAAAAAGTGCTCTTACCTCCTGTGGCATCCTTGATGATGTCATCCAGAGAGGCCCCAAAAAGTCTGTCAACAGGGCTTTTTTGGAAGCCTGGTCCGCAGACCAGCCCTTTAGCCAGATCAGGCGGCGTATTGCTACCGCATAAACCGAAGCTTTAGACAGCAAGGGAATGGTATCCATGTCTGACTCGCAGACAAACTTAAGGCCCTGTACCAACTGGTCGGCCAAAGTTATTTCATTAGGAGAAGCATCTTGCTCCATTAACCCCTGGAGTAGCAATTTTGCTCATTCAGTAAGTGTCTGAGACACTAAGGCCCCGGCCAAAGCCGGGCGCACCACTGAGCCTACCACTGAGTATAAGTAGCGAGCGCTTCAGCTTTCTTATCCGCAGGGTCCTTGAAAACAGGAGCCGCTTCCACTGGAATTGTGGTAGCTTTATTAAGTCTGGACACCGGAGGGTCCACTATCGGGGGAGAGGTCCATTTTTTCAGAAAACTCCCCTCAAAGGGGTACCGTACCGCAAAATTCTTTGGGGATGTAAACACCCTTAGTGGGTTTTCCCCTCTAGGATTGCCGACATAGCGTCCATAGCTACCTCAGGGGCACCAACTGCCAAATCAGGTGTTTCAGGGGAAAAGCCGTCTGCTTCAGACGCCATGCTGAACTACGTGCTAAGACCCGCAGGGACTCCAGACAAGTTATCAATAGGACACCTTCCTAGCTGTACAGAGATGCAGGGTCTTTTCCCAGAGGACTCACCACCCTTGGAACGGTACTGCTGCCGTGTGTTCCGCCTGTGATGCTATCCCACCGCTGTAGCGTCAGTCTGATCCCTATCAGCGTTTCCTGTGTAAATTTGCGCCATTGAAAATGCACCCTAGAGGCCGGAGACTACCGCAAAATGCCCGCCAAGCAGCTGTATGGAACAATGTGGGCTCTAAGAAAATGGCCGCCTAGCCAAAAATAGAGGCAAAAGCGGCCGCGGGCCCCAAAAAGATAGCCGCAGAGCGGCAGGATCTACATACAGGCGCGAGTCATAAGAAATATGATATATATCGATAGAGGCCAAAGCTGGCATGAAACCACAAGAAAATGGCCACCGAGCGACGATCTATACCTATAGGCGCGAAACAAAAAAATGGCCGCCGGACAGTCACTAGAGGCCAAAACAGGCATGGACCACCGCAAAATGGCCGCAAACAGCATGGAGGGAGACAAGCACACACACTGGTAAGCAAAAATAGGATTTTTGTACTCCGTAAAATCTGTTTCTCTGACGTCCATGGACCGACACAGCTCTCATACTGATTACATGTGGGTATATGTCCCTGCTTGCAGGAGAAGACCTAGGCAGAATGTTAGATGTTAAAACATTCTAGAACAAGCCAGAGCTGAACAGCTCCGCCCAGGGGGGTGGTCCCTCCGGACATTACCCTCCCACGTGCAGCTAGCAGCCTCAGTTCGTAACAAAGCAGTACAAACTTAAAAGGAAGGGTGGGTGCTGTGTCGGTCCATGGACGTCAGAGAAACAGATTTTACGGTGAGTACAAAAATCCTATTTTCTCTTATCGTCCATGGACCGACACAGCTCTCATACTGATTACATGTGGGACGTCCCAAAGCAGTACAAGAAAAGGGTGGGAGCAAAAAAGTAAGTAACAACCAAAACTTCACTCCAAACCAGCAGAGCTCCTCAACGAAGGAGTTGCAACACTAGACAGCGGCCTGCAACACTTTGCGGTCGAAGGAAGCATCCAAAGATGCAGCCACATCAACCTTATAGAACTTTGAAAAGGTATGAACGGACGACCAGGTCGCCGCCTTGCACACTTGTGCAACCGACGCTTGATCTCGGAAAACCCAGGAAGCACCGATTGCCCTGGTGGAATGCGCCGTGAGCGGGAAGGGAGGCGCCCATCCCCTAATGGCATAGGCCTGTATAACGGTCTGCCTGATCCACCTTGAAATGGTGGCAGACGACACCGCTTGGCCCTGTTTCGGACCAGAGACAGATACAAACAGCGAGTCAGACTTCCGAATAGGAGCAGTAGCCGCCAGGTATACTCGTAAGGCACGCACCACGTCTAAATTGAGAAGCGCAACCTCTCAAGGATACAATGTCTTCATTAAGATGAAAAGCCGAAACCACCTTAGGAAGAAATACCGCCTTATCCTTATGGAGGACTAGGTAAGGCGACTTGCATGATAGAGCCGCCAACTCAGACACCCGTCTAACAGAAGTGATGGCCACTAAAAAAGCCACCTTCTGAGACAAAGTTGAAAGAGGAATATCTCTTCTATTCTCAAAAGGAGATTCCTGAAGAACTGAAAGCACCAAGTTCAGATCCCAAGGAGGGAGCGGGGGCTTGGCAGGTGGAACCACATGGCGTACCCCCTGCACAAAAGTGCTAACCAAGGAATGACCAGCTAGGGGTCTTTGAAAGAAAACGGCCAAAGCCGAAATCTGACCCTTAATAGTGCTCAAAGCCAGCCTTTGAGCAACACCACGCTGTAAGAACCTCAGGATTCTGGGAACAGAGTACGTCTGTGGACGCCAGTCCAGTTCCTCGCACATAGCGATGTAAGCTCTCCAGGTACGGTGATAGATCTTCCTAGAAGAAGACTTCCGTGCCCTAAGCATGGTTGAAATTACCGAATCTGACAGGCCTCGGTCTTTCAGCACCTGGCTCTCAATAGCCATGCCGTTAAAGCCAGAGACTGTAAAGCAGGATGAAAGATAGGACCTTGAGATAGAAGGTCCTCCCTCAAGGGCAGGCGCCAAGGGACGTCCGCGACGAGACGTACCAGGTCGGCGTACCAATGACGCCGAGGCCAGTCCGAAGCAATGAGGATTACCGGAATGCCCTCGGCCGCTAGCCTGTGCAGCGGAGGAATCAACTGCAGCGGAGGGTAGACATACATCAGGCGATACTGACCCCACGGGGCCACTAACGCGTCCGAGGCATCCGCCCAGGGGTCCCTGGACCGGGCCACAAACCGACACCTTGCGATTGAGTCGAGACGCCATCAGGTCCACATCCGGAGTGCCCCATCGTCGACAAAGGAGCTGAAACACTTCCAGATGCAAGGACCACTCCCCCTGGTCCAGGGACTGGCGGCTCAGATAGTCCGCCTGCCAGTTTTCTACGCCCGGAATGTAAACGGCCGACAGCGCCGGCATGCTTCTTTCCGCCCATCTTAGGATGTGGGCGACTTCGGATGCCGCAGCCAAGCTCCGAGTGCCCCCCTGATGGTTGACATACGCCACGGCCGTGGCGTTATCCAACTGGATTCTGACCGAGCGGCCCTGTAGCCTCTTCGACCATGCGGAGAGACACAGCTTGATTGCCCGCAATTCCAGGACGTTGATTGGGAGACGAGATTCAGTTGGAGTCCAGAGCCCTTGAGCTGACAGGACTCCCAACACTCCTCCCCAGCCCATCAGGCTGGCGTCCGTTGTGATCACCGTCCAGTGGATGGGGAGGAACGACTTCCCGGCCCGAAGAGCCGGGGATCTCAGCCACCACGTCAGGGACGCCTTGACAGAGTGACTCGCCTGGATCTGAAGATCCAATGACAATGGGGACTTGTCCCAAACCGACAGAAATCCCTTCTGTAATGCCCGAGTGTGTGATTGGGCATACGGAACCGCATCGAAGGAGGCCACCATTAGTCCCAGGACTCTCATGCAGAAGCAAATTGACGACCATTTTCGGGACGTCAGAGCCCGCACTGCTGACTGAAGTGTCAGTAACTTTTCTGAGGGTAGAAACATCCTCGCTGCCGAAGTGTCCAGGATCAGATACTCCAGGCGCTGAGTCGGGACTAGAGCCGACTTCTGCGTGTTCAGAACCCATCCGAAGTCCCGGAGGGTCTGACTATCGTCACATTTTCCTCCAATTCTGAGCCATTTTCTGCTCTGAGAAGGAGATCGTCTAGATAGCCCACGTTAACAATTCCTCGCTGTCTCAGCAAAGCTAGAACCGGGGCCAGCACCTTGGTGAAAACCCGTGGTGCCGATGCTAGGCCGAAGGGAAGGGTCACGAACTGATAGTGGACTTCGCCTATGGCAAAGCGCAGAAACCTCTGGTGGCCTGCGCAGATTGGGATGTGCAAGTAAGCGTCCTTGATATCCAAGGACGCCAAAAAATCCCCCTGGTGGAGTGTCGCGATCACCGTGTGAATGGATTCCATCCTGAATTTTTGTACCCTCACATAGACATTCAGGGCCTTGAGGTCCAGGATTGGCCGAACCCCGTCCTTTTTTGGGACAACAAATAGGTTTGAGTAAAACCCCTGAAACCTCTCTTGTGACGGAACTGGCACAATAACTCCGCGCCCGAGCAAATCCTGTACGGCCCCCAAGAGGGCCGCCCGGCGGGCCGGAAGGAGAGGGAGGTTCGAGGGAAAAAACCTGTTTGGGGGCCACGAGCGGAACTCTATCCTGTATCCCGAGGTGACCACCTTGCATACCCACCGGTCGTAGATCCAGGAGGTCCACCGCACCGAGAACCTGCGAGGACGTCCCCCCACCCCAGAGTCGGGCAGGGGCAAGACTTCATGCAGTGGTGGACTTGGGAGCTTGCTTGGTAGGCTTACGCACCCAGTCGCACTTTTTTCAGTCTGGGTGGGCTTACCCGTGGAATCTGACTGACGAAAAAACTTCTTCTTCGCCGGAAAGGAAGGGCCCGGCCTGCAGTGAGGCTCCTTTCCCTTAATAGACTGGGGAAGGAAGGTGCTCTTACCTCCGGTGACGTTCTTAAGAATGTCATCCAGGGCGGCCCCAAACAGTCTACCGCCCTTAAAGGGCAAGTCAGTCAGGAGCTTTTTGGAAGCTAGATCGGCCGACCAGCATTTCAGCCAGATAAGATGACGCATCACCACAGCAGAAATGGAGGCCCCCGTTATTAAAGGGGTCGCATCCACAGTGGCATCGCACGCAAAGACTAAACCCTGCGCAAGCTGGTGAGCCAGGGCAATGGTTTCAGGAGGGAGATTATGCTCCTGCACTGTCTGGTGCAATATCCGTGCCCAGCCTGTGAGTGTCTGAGACACAAGTGTCGCTGACACTATAGGGCGTAAGGCGGCCCCCAATAAGGTGAACATAGTTCTACACGCCTTTCAGCAGGATCCTTAAATGCAGGAGTCCCTTCCATTGGGAGCATGGTAGCCTTATTCAAACGGGCGACCAGGGGGTCGACCACTGGGGGATGAGCCCACTTCTTAACTAGGTCCTCCTTAAAGAGGTACCTTAAGGCTATGCGCCGCGGGACTGTCAAAGTCTTCTGCAGCTTATCCCAGACTTGGTCAATGTATGTATCTAAAAAAAGGCACATATGGAAAAAACTTTTTTGAAGACACGGCTTTTAAAGAACCAAAAAGGTCATAGTTTCCACCTGAGGTTCCTCAGCCTCAACATTCAGCTTGAGAGTGTCCCTCACAGCATCAATGAGTTCACTTATAAGCACCCTGTCAGTAGGTGGTTCAAGACAGGGGTCTTCCTCACAAGGAAGGTCCTGTCCAAACACATCAATATCCTCAGAACTAGGGTCCTCAGCAGCAGTAGCTAGGTCCATATCGGAGCCTGAGCACTCCCCATGTGGAGATTGTGTGGGGAGGGGACGCTTTACAGCTCCCGTGTGTTCGCACACCGCTTCCATCCTGACAAGGAATGATTCCAGGACTGCCGACAACTGGTCCATAGGGACCGCAGGTGCAGGAGCACTGCCAGTTGCCTCTGATAAGTGGGGAGAAGCAGGTGAACCAGACTCCATATTGCCACCCTCTGAGACCCTATTCACTATTACAGTGAATAGTACAGTCCACCCACTGGCTGTGCTGAGGAGGGGATACCCGGAGGACTCACCACCCTTAGGGACTGCTCGGTTCCACTGTATGAGCCGCGCTGTAGCGCGGGTGAAGCCTGAGGAGAGTGAAGAATCTGTGAGGAGAGAGGTATTTCGTGCCGTTCAGCAGCGCCGCTAGAGGCCGAAAACTAAACGAAAAGCGCCGCGGCTACAAGAAAATGGCCGCCGGGCGCTTGTATAACTGTGCTTGAGCCGCGGCAAAATGGCCGCCGATGGCGCACTTTTTAAATTTAAAATACCGCGCCAATGGCGCACGCAAAGCCCCACACACAGTCCTCCAGAACACTTTCCAGCATATTAAACAGACATGGAGCGGCCCCCCAGGGCAGAACGACCCCCCAAGTATCCACACACAGCACAGCACCAGCAGGGTGCAGAGAGCAGCATAACAGGGGGGAGACAGGGAGAACACAGAACACAGCCAGCATGTACTCACCTTCTTTTCAGGAGAGACTACTTACCCGTCCCGCAAGCACCTCGGAGAACACCCTTGGTGCCAATAGAGGGACCCACTGACTTGTTTCAGACAGACCTATCACAGAGTCTTACTGCGTAGCTGTCGGCCCGGTCAACCGCGAAAGATACAGTAGGTACTGTTCAATCTTGAGAGGACCGCGGGAGCATGAAAGCAACCCGACCACCCCTGGAGCCATGGAGTATGTCGTGAACTGAGTCTCATGCACACAAGGCGAGGATCAGCACGCTCGATGGTCGGACAGGGAAGACTACGAGGATACTAGTGTACCCAACCTGTTGCCCAGCCGACAGTTGATTGAAGGTCTCAAAAATAAAATAATAAAATTCCCAAAGGAAAAATTTTTTTAAAAGTACAAATCTTCCAGAAGACTGGCTCCTGAGAGAGCCACGTCTTCTGCTAGGCAGAAGAAAACTGAGGCTGCTAGCTGCAGGTGGAAGGGTAATGTCTGGAGGGACCGCCCCCCTGGGCGGGGCTGTTCAGCTCTGGCTTGTTCTAGAATGTTTTAACATCTAACATTCTGCCTAGGTCTTCTCCTGCAAGCAGGGTCATACACCCACATGTAATCGGTATGAGAGCTGTGTCGGTCCATGGACGATAAGAGAAATTACATTTTTAAATGAAAACACAGCGCCACTAACGCGTCCGAGTCAGCCCCCCCCCCGGTGACCCCCAGCACCCAGCCACCTTAGCTCAGAGCCCAGGGAGGAGGGAAGGCAGGGAGAGTGGAAAGAAAGGGGCCGCAACCACTTACTTGATCTCTCCAGGAATGCCCAGCCAAGTCACCCTGCCGAAGCAGGGGAGCTACTTACCTGTCCTGTGTGGATCGCGCTGGAAGACATTCCGGACAGATCATCATTCGCGCACGGAGGGGACTGTCGGCCAGGCATGCTGTGATTGAACCCTAGGGAACAATCGTATGCATGCCCTCACCGGACGGCATGCATACGATCGTATGCATGCCCTCACCGGATGCGCTAGCTCACCGGACAGGCTACTGCGACTCAGCCGTAAGGTCAGCCGAAGCTGAGCGGTCCGATGCAAGCCCTGGAGCGTAGGCTCACCGGCCACCCGTAGAGCGACGGGCATGTCGTGGAAAACCCAGCGCGTAGCTAGGGTCGTCACACGCTCGATGGCCGAAACTGGGGGGACTCCAAGGATCGAGGATTCAGCCCGCCACCCAGTCGGCAGTTGATCGAAGATCGCAGGAACCAAAAAAGTTAAAATAAAAAAAAAAAATTTCCCTGGACCAATGGGCCCGAAGGGAGCCATGTCCTATTCCTTGCTAGACAGAAAAAAAAACTGATCTGCGAGATGCAGAGAGAGGGGATATACCCAGAGGGTACGCCCCCTGGGCGGTACTGTAGAAGGTGTGATGCAACACTTTTTACAAGTTTTTCTGCTTAGTCACCCCTAAATAACGGATAATACCCACTATGTCAATAGGAAGCGGTGTCGGTCCATGAACGAAAGAGTAACATGATTTGCCACTTAATTGTTCAATTAGACATCCTGTAAGGACGTTATTCCACTGCATAGCTTAGTGTCATCTGCAAATACAGAAATTGTACTTTTAATCCCAGACCCTATATCATTTATAAAGATATCAAAAAGTAAGGGTCCCAGCACTGAACCTTGGGGTACACCACTGATAACCTTAGACCATTCAGCGTATAAATAATTAACCACTTCAGCCCTGGAAGGATTTGCCCCCTTCCTGACCAGGCCATTTTTTGCGATACGGTACTGCGCCGCTTTAACTGACAATTGCTGTGTCGTGCGACGTTGTACCCCAACAAAATGGATGTCCTTTTTTTCCCCACAAATAGAGCTTTCTTTTGGTGGTATTTGATCAACTCTGCGTTTCAAATTTTTTGCGCTATAAACAAAAAAAAGGCGACAATTTTGAAAAACAAACAATATTTTGTACTTTTTGCTATAATAAATATCCAAAAAATAATAATAATTTCTTCATCAGTAGGGAAGACCCTCATCATAGCAACATCCAAAATATATATTTCTTCATCAGTTTAGGTCGATATGTATTCTTCTACATATTTTTGGTAAATAAAAAAAATAAAAACGCAATAAGCGTATATTGATTGGTTTGCACAAAAAAGTTATAGCATCTACAAAATAGGGGATAGATTTATGGCATTTTTATTATTATTTTCACTAGTTATGGTGGTGATCGGGACTGAGACATTGCAGCGGAAAAACCGGACAGTTTTTTGGGACCATTGAGATTTATACAGCGATCAGTGCTATAAATAGCCATTGATTACTGTATAAATGTCACTGGCAGGGAAGGGGTTAACACTAGGGGCGATCAAGGGATTAAATGTGTGTTCTAACTGCAGGGGGAAATGTGGCTGACTAGAGAAGGAGAGAGATCGTTGTTCGTACTTAGTAGGAACAGACGATCTGCCTCCTCTCCCTTGACGGAACCGGGATTTGTGTGTTTACACACACAGATCCCGTTTCTCGCTCTGTCACGAGCAATCGCAAGTGCCCGGCGGTCATCGCACCCGCCGGACAAGCGCATCGGCTCCGGGGACACGCTGCAGGCTCGTACGCACGCGCCTGGTAAAATGTCAAAGAGCCGACTTACAGCTACGACGACTTACAAAGTATAACTGCGGTGGCTGGTCGGTAAGGGGTTAACCCAGGGGTGCTCAACCAGTGGCCCGGGGCCACATGTGGCCCGTGGAGACCTCTGATGTGGCCCGCGACCTCCTGCTCTGGGATGGAATAGAATACTAGTATTCAAGATCAGATTATTACTAAAATCACAGTGTATATATGGGCATATCTGTTCTGCGGTGGTTACTGGGCTGCTTTCAAACTAATCTGCAGATGCAGAGCAGCGCACCTGCGGGTTACCTGCACTGAGCCATAGACTTCTATTACCTGCAAGTTTGATCAGCTTTCTGAAAGTGCACCAAACCTGCAGAATATAATAGAAGGCTATTGCAAAGTGCAGAAAAGCCAAAAGGTACACTGCGTTTTACCCACGGTGCGGGTAAACCTGCAGCGCATCAGTGTGAAAGAAGCCATGGGCCCCTTTCACACGGTAAGTCCGACCCAATTGGACCCTCCATTTACCTCTAAGGAGTGGCAGATGTAATCCGACTTGTGTTCTACCTCCAATCCGATCCGGCTGTGTCCGTGTCCGCTCTGCATAAGCAGAGCGGACATGGACCTGCCATCCGCCAGCTCCACTGATTGTGGCCCACGACCATTTGCCAAGTTGCTTAAGTGTCCCTCGTGCTCCAAAAGTTTGGGCACCACTGGGTTAACCACTACACTCTGAATTCTGTCTTTTAGCCAGTTTTCTATCCATTTACAAATTGATCTTTCCAAGCCTGTAGATTTTACCTTAAAAATGAGCCGTGTGTGTGGAACTGTGTCAAGCACTTTTGCAAAATCCAAGTATACCACGTCCGCAGCCACCCCTCTGTCCAAGGTTTTTCTTGCCTCTTCATAAAAAGAAATCATGCTTGTCTGACAACTTCTGTCTTTCATGAATCCATGCTGTCTGTTGCTTAAAATATTTTTTTCCAGCAAGAACTCATCTATGTGGTCTTTTATTAAACTCTCCGGTACCTTTCTGACTATAGAAGTTAAACTAACAGGTCTATAGTTACTTGGTAAAGACTTTAATCCCTTTTTAAATATGGGCACTACATTGGCCGTGCGCCAATCCAGCTGTACAATTCCAGTCATTAACGAGTCCCTTAAATATTAGAAACAATGGCCTTGAAACGACAGAGCTCAATTCTTTTAGGATCTGTGGGTGTATGCCATCTGGTCCAGGTGCTTTATCTACCATAATTTGGTCTAAATATTTCTGGACCATATCACTTTTGAGCCATTGTGGATCATTTGGGGCTGTGTCACTACCAACCACATTATGGACATGAGCTCCCCCATGCTCCTTTGTATACACAGAGCTAAAGAAAGTATTTAATACATTTGCCTTCTTTGTCCCCAGTCACCCACTCTAGATTATTTTGTAAAGGGCCTACATGCTCAGAACTGACCTTTTTACTATTAATATATTTGAAGAGTTTTTTGGGGTTTGTCCTACTATTGTTTGCAATCTGTCATTCGTTTTGAATTTTTGTGCCCTTGTAATACAAAGTAAAAAGAAAAAAACAGACACCCCCCCTTTTTTTTTTTAAGGAGCTGTGATAAGGCTATACCTGTTGCTTTTTAAAAAAGGGCCCCCTTCGTTTCCTAAAGCACTTTGTATCATAAGCAATAAACTGTAGTCACATAGTTAGATCGAAAAAAAAAAAAGTCCATCTAGTTTAACCCACAGTTAAATAATACATAGAAAACCTCCATATACAGAATCCTATACCCACAGTTTTCTATAAACAAAAAAATACTTGTTTTCACTATTTTTTATGTTTTCATCTCATGCATCAACTTCCTGCCTACATGCATGCACACCAGGATGGTGATCAAAGTGATATTATATCCTTTCTTTCCATTTAAAATGTGAATGGCAACACTTATCTTGTGTTCTGCTTCTGATACAGCCTTCACCAGGTCCCCTGATCACTGGCCTTGACTTCCATTGTAAAATGTGGCTTCCTGACTTGCAGGGTCCCACTGGAGCCATCCTTATGTGTACACTCACAGTATAGCTTGATGCACAGGCAGCATACAGGAATAGAGATGTGGATGAACTAGGCTGCAAGTTGAAGGGATATTGACTGTGCCATGCGCAACACAGGAAAGGTAGGGTTTGATTAGAGAGCTCAATGCATGGCTAAAGACCTGGTGTAAGGAGGAGGATTTGGGTTTTTAGAGCACTGGGTTGACTTTTCTTTGGGGTGCAACCTATATGCTAAAGATGGTTTGCACCTAAATAGGAGGGGGTCTACTGTGCTGGGGGAGAGGTTTATGGGAAGGCTGGAGGAGTATTTAAACTAGAATTGATGGGGGGGGGGGTGAATTAGATTATAATGGGGCAGACAGGGGTCATCCACTATTGGTGGGTGGAATGGGGAAAGATGGGGGAGGCCTATGGCAGATGATATGAAGGTTCCTATGTTACAAACAACCATTGGAAATGGTACTATTTGTACTAAAATTAAAAAGATGCAACATACGTTTGCAAAACGTGACAATGAATTAAAGTGTTTGTTCACCTATGCCAGAAGTCTGTCAAGCTCTGGTGCACGAGGAGAACTATGATCTAATTGGTATTGCTGAATCTTGGCTTCATTCTTCTCATGACTTGGCTATTAATATTCCTGGCTACGCCCTCTTTCGAAAGAAAGAGTAAAACGGAGGGGTAGTGGAGTTTGTCTCAAAGCGAGAAGTGACCTCAAAGAGTGTGAAAGAGGACCTAGTTGATGGAGAGTGTGATGAGTCTGAAGCATTATGGGTTGAATTGTACATGGGTGTGCGTACTACAAAAGGTTGTCATTGTTATATACCTCCCAGTGTTAGTGAGGAGGTGGAGACTCCGATCCTTGCACAGATAGAAAGGGCTGCAAGGGCTGGGACAGTGATAATGGGGGATCTTAACTACCACGAAATTGACTGGCGTAATAGCACTGCTGGGACAGTTAAAGGGCAAACATTTATAAACCTGTTACATGACAACTTTATGGTCCAGTTTATTGAGGCTCCGACTAGGAATGCAGCTCTGCTGGACCTGGTAATCTCAAACCATGCAGAGCTTATTACCAATAGTCATATAAAAGAGCATCTGGGTAGCAGTGACCATAACATGATTTCATTTAATGTTAGCTTTAAGCAACACATACGGGCAAGATAAAAGCACATTTTCCAAGAATGAGGGCTGCTCTCCAGGATTTAGACTAGAGCCTCGTACACACGAACGAGTTTCTCTGCAAAAACCAGCAAGAAACTTGCTGGCAGAGATTTTTTGCCGAGAAATTCGTTCGTGTGTATGGTTTCTCGTCAAGAAAAGCGACAAGAATCTCGAGGAGAAAATAGAGAACCTGCTCTCTATTTTCTCGTTGAGATTCTCGTCGGCATGTTTCTCGACGAGAAAAGTGTGTGTGTGTACACTTACCTGTCCTCCCGGAAGCCCGCGCATGTTTGAAATGAATTCGACGCATGCGCGGTAGCTTCCTAGGCATAGATAGGGTATACCAAGATGGCGGCGACGGCATCGAATGTGACGAGCGCATGCTCGTCGTAGTCGATGACGTCACCGCGTACGCTCCATTCAAAGAACCGCGGGTTCTTTGAATCGAGCATGTGTACACTCGGCCAGGACAATTTTCTTGTCCAAGAATCTCGTCGAAAAAAACGACTAGGAGGTAATATTGGCATCAATGGACACAGAACATAGATGGGAATTCTTTAAAAAGACTGTATGCAAACTCACTGAAAAGTATATTCCCATGGGCAATAAGTTTAAAAGGCTAAAAATAAAACCGGTGTGGCTCACGGCCAAAGTTAAAATGGCTATAAATAATAAAAAAATATATATAAAAATGAAGGAATGCTATCATCACTTAAATGTTACAAAGTATATAACTGAATATGTAAAAAGGAAATCAAGGACGCAAAAATTCAAACCGAAGGACAGATTGCAAAAGATAGGACAAACCCCAAAAAATTCTTCATATACAGATGATACTCGAAAAATTAGAATATTGTGCAAAAGTTCATTTATTTCACTATTGCAACTTAAAAGGTGAAACTAATATATGAGAGAGACTCATTACATGCAAAGCAAGATAGTTCAAGCCGTGATATGTCATAATTGTGATGATTATGGCTTACAGCTCATGAAAACCCCAAATCCACAATCTCAGAAAATTTGAATATTACATGCAATCAATAAAACAAGGATTGTACATAGAACAATATCGGACCTCTGAAAAAGTATAAACATGCATATGTAGTCAGTACTTGGTTTGGGCCCCTTTTGCAGCAATTACTGCCTCAATGCGGCGTGGCATGGAAGCGATCAGCCTGTGGCACTGCTGGGGTGTTATGGAAGACCAGGATATTTCAATAGCGGCCTTCAGCTCTTCTGCATTGTTCGGTCTCATGTCTCATCTTTCTCTTGGCAATGCCCCAAAGATTCTCTATGGGGTTCAGGTCAGGCGAGTTTTCTGGCCAATCAAGCACAGTAATCCCACGGTCATTGAACCAGGTTTTGGTGCTTTTGGCAGTGTGGGCAGGTGCCAAGTCCTGCTGGGAAATTAAGTCAGCATCTCCATAGAGCTCATCTATGGAAGGAAGCATGAAGTGCTCCAAAATCTCCTGGTAGACAGCTGCGGTGACCCTGGACTTAATGAAGCACAGTGGACCAACACCAGCAGATGACATGGCTTCCCAAATTAACACAGACTGTGGAAACTTCACACTGGACTTTAAGCATGTGTGAGCCTCTCCATTCTTCCTCCATACTCTGGGTCCTTGGTTTCCAAATGAGATGCAAAATTTGCTCTCATCAGAAAAGAGGACTTTGGACCACTGAGCAACAGACCAGGTCCGTTTTTCTTTAGCCCAGGTAAGACGCTTCTGACGTTGTTTGTTGTTCAGGAGTGGCTTGACAAGAGGAATACGACATTTGAAGCCCATGTCCAGGATCCGTCTGTGTGTAACGGCTCTTGATGCACCGATTCTAGCCTCAATCCACTCCTTGTGAAAGCCCCCAACACTTTTGAATGGCCTTTTCCTGACAATCCTCTCCAGGCTGTGGTCATCCCTTCTGCTTGTGCACCTTTTTCTTCCACACTTTTCCCTCCCACATAACTTTCTATTAATGTGCTTTGATACAGCACTTTGGGAACATCCAACTTCTTTTGCAATTACCTTTTGAGGCTTTCCCTCCTTATGGAGGGTGTCAATGATGGTTTTCTGCACAACTGTCAGGTCAGCAGACTTTCCCATGATTGTGATTCCTACAGAACCAGACAGAGATCATTTAAAGGCTCAGGAACCCTTTGCAGGTGTTATGGCTTAATAAGCTGATTAGAGTGGGACACTTTGAGCCTAGAATATTGCACCTTTTCACAATATTCTAATTTTCTGAGATTGTGGATTTGGGGTTTTCATGAGCTGTAAGCCATAATCATCACAATTCACAAATCACGGCTTGAACTATCTTGCTTTGCATGTAATGAGTCTCTCTCATATATTAGTTTCACCTTTTAAGTTGCATTAGTGAAATAAATGAACTTTTGCACGATATTCTAATTTTTCAAGTATCACCTGTATATTAATAGTAAAAAAGGTCAGGTCTGAGCATGTAGGCCCTTTACAAAATAATCTAGAGTGGGTGACTGGGGACAATGAGAAGCCAAATTTCTTGAATACTTTCTTCAGCTCTGTGTATACAAAGGAGCATAGGGGAGCTCATGTCCATAATGTGGTTTGTAGTGACACAGCCCCAAATGATCCACAATGGTTCAAAAGTGATTTGGTCCAGAAACATTTAGCCAGAATAAAGGTGGAAAAGCACCTGGACCAGATGGCATCCACCCACGGATCCTAAAAGAATTGAGCTCTGTCATTTCAAGGCCATTGTTTCTAATATTTAGGGACTCGTTAATGACTGGAATGGTACCACTGGATTGGCGCAGGGCCAATGTGGTGCCCATATTTTAAAAAGGGATCAAAGTCTTTGCCAAGTAACTATAGACCTGTTAGTTTAACTTCTATAGTTGGGAAGATACTGGACAGTTTAATAAAAGACCACATAACCGAGTTCTTGCTGGGAAAAAAAAAATATTTTAAGCAACGGACAGCATGGATTCATGAAAGACAGACGTTATAAAACAAACATGATTTCTTTTTATGAGGAGGCAAGTAAAACCTTGAACAGAAGGGTGGCTGTGGATGTGGTAATACTTAGATTTTGCAAAAGCGTTTGACACAGTTCCCCACACACGGCTCATATGTGTAAGGTAAAGTCTACAGGCTTGGAAAGATCAATTTGTAAATGGATAGAAAACTGGCTAAAAAAAGGATTCAGAGAGTAGTGGTTAATGGCTCTGATGCCGCGTACACACGATCATTATTCACGGCGGTTTAAAAACCGCCGTGAATAATGACATTTTAAACGAGGGAACAGCTTGTTCCCCACACACGGTCATTTTTCCCGTCATTTTTTAAAATGACGAGAAAAACGATCGTCTATGGGCTCTGCGGCAGTGTTTCCCTATGGGAAACATTGCCGCGGAAGAAATGTCAGGAAAAACGACGAGAAAAATTAGAACATGTTCTAATTTTTCTCATCGTGATTAATGCCGTTTTTCCCGTCGGGAAAAACGGCAAAAAGCCCACAGACGATAGTTTTTCTCGTCCAAAGGAAAAAATGTCATTTTTCCCGACGGGAAAAATGATCGTGTGTACGCGGCATTACTCTAGATGGTCTAAGGTTATCAGTGGTGTACCCAATGGTTCAGTGCTAGGACCCTTATTTTTTAATGACTTTATAAATAATATAAGGTCTGGGATTAAAAGTACAATTTCTGGAAAAGGGGGCGGGAGCTCCTAAGATGGCAGCTTAGGACCGGAGCTCCGCTCATCGCCAGCCATACAGCAGAGATACAAGCGGTTACAGACTCCCTTGTCGCCTGAGAATAACAGGTAACGCTAGCGGAAGCTTCAGAGCACCTGTCTATGCCGGGTAAATATTCTAAAAAAGAGGCAAGAAACGTTTTAACCACTTAACGACCGCTCACTGTATATATACGTCGGCACAATGGCACCGACAGGCACAATCACGTAGAGCATACGTGATTGCCTTTGTACAGTTGGGGGGTCCGATCGGACCCCCCTTCTGTACAGTGAGCGGTCGGAATTCGTCTGGGAGCGTTCCGAGATGGGGGGGTGGCCGTTCGATTCCGACCACCCCCCCGCGATCGCTCCCGGCGAATAGAAATGCCCCCTCTGTCTGTGTACTGTTTACACAGATAGAGAAAGCAGGAGGAAGTGATGTCATCTCCTGTGCGGCGCTCACATATACCGAGCGTCGTACAAGAGAAGACACACAGGTCAGTGCACTAACACCAGCACACATAGGCACATAAATCGCCCCCCCAGATCACCCCCCAGCCCCCAGTCACAGTGTCACTGATTGCAGTGACCATTTATTTACTGATCACTGCAATCAGTGACATTTGTGACTGTAAAAGTGTCACTACATTTAGTTTTAGGTCCAGTGTAGCCCCCTAACCCCCCCTAATAAAGGTTTAACCCCTTGATCACCCCCAGATAACCCTTTCACCCCCTAGCACCGCCGTCGCTTGGCGATCATTTTTCTGATCGCTGTCTTGGCGTCGGTGATGCAGATCGGTACCCAGTAATTTTTTTTAGGTTCGCCGCAGGTTTTTATAGCGTCGGGTACCCCCATAAATTATCTAATAAAGGTTTAACCCCCTTGATCGCCCCCCAGGTAACCCTTTCACCCCCTATCACCACTGTCACTAAGCGATCATTTTTCTGATCGCTGTCTTGGCGTCGGTGATGCAGATCGGTAACCAGTAATTTTTTTAGGTTCGCCGCAGGTTTTTATAGCGTCGGGTACCCCCCATAAATTATCTAATAAAGGTTTTAACCCCCTAATTGCCCCTAGTTAACCCTTTCACCAGTAATCATCATATAAGTGTTACGGGTGACGCTGGTTAGTTAGTTTGCTTTTTATAGTGTCAGGGCACCCGCCGTATATAACCCAATAAAGGTTTAACCCCCTGATCGCCCGGCGGGTGATATAAATTAGGTTTTAGCGTCAGAGAGGGTCTGCGTCACACCCCAGGCAGCGTCAGGTTAGTGCCAGTAACGCTAACACCCACGCGTGAAGCATACACCTCCCTTAGTGGTATAGTATCTGAACAGATCAATATCTGATCAGATCTATACTAGCGTCCCCAGCAGTTTAGGGTTCCCAAAAACGCAGTGTTAGCGGGATCAGCCCAGATACCTGCTAGCACCTGCGTTTTGCCCCTCCGTATAGCCCAGGCCACCCAAGTGCAGTATCGATCGATCACTGTCACTTACAAAACACAACACACATAACTGCAGCGTTCGCAGAGACAGGCCTGATCCCTGCGACTCCAGTGCTGTAGGAGGTGATTTCACCACCACAGTTAAAAAAAAAAAAAGAAGCAAATATGCCGAAGCATTGGGGCAGCAGGGGCGGAGGAGCGATTTTGCTCCTAATGCCGCGTACATACGGTCGAAATTCCGACGGAGGCTTGCCCGTGGAAAAGTCCGACCATGTGTGTGCGGCATAACTTTTTTGCGGGAGGATGCCCCCATGCTTCGGCATATATAAATGGTGCATGTATGCCCATCATTAGAAGTGGGTGGATGAAGCGCGGTATTCTAATGGTGGGCATACCCACCGATCAATCTCTTTTTTCGTTCAGCCACCTGGCTGCATGAAAAAAAAAAAGATTACAATACATGTCCAACAAGGACCAGCAACGTACTGGTATGTTGCTGGACTTTGAATGGTTATACCAGATTGATGCCTGCGGGTTCAGGTATCATCTTGGTATCATTCTTTTCAGCCAGCGGCCGGCTTTAATGTAAAAGCAACCCTAGTGGCTAATTAGCCTCTGGACTGCTTTTACAAGCAGTGGGAGGGAATGTCCCCCCCCCCCCGGATATAAAAAGCGCCATTGGGAAATTGGGAAAGCATTTTATCACACCGATCTTGGTGTGGCAGATGCTTTGAGGGCAGAGGAAAGATCTAGGGTCTAGACCCCAGTTTTTTCAAAAAAAGAGTACCTGTCACTACCTATTACTATCATAGGGGATATTTACATTCCCTGAGATAACAATAAAAATGATAAAAAAAAAAAAAAAAAACAAGGAACAATTTAAAAATAAAATAAAAAAGCAAAATTAATAATAATAAAAAAAAAAAAAGCACCCCTGTCCTGCCCTGCTCTTGCGCAATGGCGAACGCAAGCGTCGGTCTGGCGTCATATGTAAACAGCAATTGCACCATGCATGTGAGGTATCACCGCGAAGGTCAGATCGAGGGCAGTAATTTTAGCAGTAGACCTCCTCTGTAAATCTAACGGGGTAACCTGTAAAGGCTTTTAAAGGCTTTTAAAAATGTATGTAGTTTGTCGCCAATGCGCGTTTGTGCGAAATTTTAAAGCATGTCGTGTTTGGTATCTATGTACTCGACCTAAGATCATCTTTTTTATTTCATCAAACATTTGGGCAATATAGTGTGTTTTAGTGCATTAAAATAAAAAAAAGTGTATTTTTTCCCCAAAAAATGCGTTTGAAAAATCGCTGCGTAAATACTGTGTAGAAAAAAAATGCAACACCCACCATTTTATTCTGTAGGGCCTTTGCTTTAAAAATATATATAATGTTTGGGGGTTCAACATAATTTTCCTGCAAAAAAAAATATGTTTTCACGTAAACAAAAAGTGTCAGAAAGGGCTTTGTCTTCAAGTGGTTAGAAGAGTGGATGTAAGCTTCCTAATGTTGTGTATAAAATGCCAGAACAGTTCAAAACCCCCCCAAATGACCCCATTTTGGAAAGTAGACACCCCAAGCTATATACTGAGAGGCATGTCGAGTCCATGGAATATTTTATATGTTGACACAAGTTGCGGAAAAAAGACAATTTTTTTTTTTTTTTGCACAAAGTTGTCACTAAATGATATATTGCTCAAACATGCCATGGGCATATGTGGAATTACACCCCAAAATACATTCTGTTGCTTCTCCTGAGTACGGGGATACCACATGTGTGAGACTTTTTGGGAGCCTAGCCGCGTACGGGACCCCAAAAACCAATCACCGCCTTCAGGCTTTCTAAGGGTGTAAATTTTTGATTTCACTTCTCACTGCCTATCACAGTTTTGGAGGCCATGGAATGCCCAGATGGCACAAACCCCCCCAAATGACCCCATTTTGGAAAGTAGACACCCCAAGCTATTTTCTGAGAGGTATTGTGAGTATTTTGCAGATCTCGCTTTTTGTCACAAAGTTTTGAAAATTAAAAAAAAAAAGAAAAAAAAAAATTCTTTCTTCATTTTCAAAAACAAATGAGAGCTGTAAAATACTCACCATGCCTCTCAGCAAACAGCTTGGGGTGTCTACTTTCCAAAATGGGGTCATTTGGGGGGGTTTTGTGCTATTTTGGCATTTTATGGCCTTCGAAACTGTGATAGGTAGTGAGGAGTGAAATCAAAAATTTGCGCCCTTAGAAATCCTGAAGGCGGTGCTTGGTTTCCGGGGTCCCGTACGTGGCTAGGCTCCTAAAAAGTCCCACACATGTGGTATTCCCGTACTCAGGAGAAGCAGCAGAATGTATTTTGGGGTGCAATTCCACATATAACCATGGCATGTGTGAGCAATATATCATTTAGTGACAACTTTTTGTAATTTTTTTTTTTTTTTGGTCATTATTCAATCACTTGGGACAAAAAAAAAAATATTCAATGGGCTCAACATGCCTCTCAGCAATTTCCTTGGGGTGTCTACTTTCCAAAATGGGGTCATTTGGGGGGGTTTTGTACTGCCCTGCCATTTTAGCACCTCAAGAAATGAGATAGGCAGTCATAAATTTAAAGCTGTGTAAATTCCAGAAAATGTACCCTAGTTTGTAAACGCTATAACTTTTGCGCAAACCGATAAATATACACTTATTGGACTTTTTTTTTTACTAAAGACATGTGGCTGAATACATTTTGGCCTAAATGTATGACTAAAGTTGAGTTTATTCGATTTTTCTTATAACAAAAAGCAGAAAATATCATTTTTTTTCAAAATTTTCGGTCTTTTCCCGTTTATATCGCAAAAAATAAAAATCGCAGAGGCAATCAAATAACATTAAAAGAAAGCTATATTTGTGGGAAGAAAAGGACGCAAATTTTGTTTGGGTACAACATTGCATGTCCGCACAATTTACAGTTAAAGCAGCGCAGTGCAAAATTCTGAATTCACCTCTGGTCCTTTAGCTACCAAATGGTCCGGGGCTTAAGTGGTTAAACAGCCTGAGGAGAAACTGAATTGTTCCAAGATGGCCGCCGTACCTCAGACATGCACACAGAAAGCTGCTGAGGCCTCCAATGCTATTAAGCAAGTTTTGGCTCCTTCATCTATATCTTTTATTTCTCAGACTTCTAATTCTGTAGTTTGTCCTTCTATCACTTCTCCTGAATACACAGAACAGGAGAACCCTGTGGAATTTATCCCCAATAAAGGTCTCTACACTAGCTCCTATCCCAGTACATACACAGGCTGAACAGGCTCTTGATGTAACTTTCAATGTATCTAAATTATTCACGAGACTATCAGAAATGCTGGATAAAGGATTAGCACTAAATGCTGAAAGAATTACTGGTGAAATTAAAGCTGAATTTCAGTCCCTTGGTAGTAGAATTGAAAATATTGAGCACAAGTTAGACATCACTGTGGCAAAAACTGACCAGAATACTGAACATTTACAATTCATGCAGGACCAGCTGGAAACAGCACATGCACGAATGGATGACCTTGAGAACCGTTCCAGGAGAGACAATTTTAGGGTCAGGGGATTGCCAGAAAATATCCTGGATGTACATGCTGCTATACAGGATGTCATAAAAATCCTATTACTATCTATTCCTGCTCACAAGTTGGAATTGGACCGTGCTCATAGGTCACTGGGACCACTTAGAAAGGATGGTTTACCAAGGGATGTGGTAGTTAAACCACATTATTATTCTATAAAGGAGGACATAATGAAGAAATCTCGCCAACCGTTAACTATTACAATACCAGGGAGCCACTGTTCAAATTTTTTCTGATATTTCTCCTTATACTATTCAAAGAAGAAGATCCCTAAAACCTCTATTGGCGGCCCTTATAAAAAAAAAATACATAAAATACAGATGGGCTTTTCCTTTTGCTCTAAAATTCTCCTTTAATGGCAAACACTATGCAGTTCATAATTTCCAAGAAGGTGAAAATCTTTTGCTGGACCTGAAGATTATCTCTATGGAACCGGACATGGACACTACACCTGCCCAACCAGGATCTATCAAACGTCAATCTCCTATAAGCCCAACCTCTTCTAATTGGAACAAAGTCAAACATAGGAGAGTTAAAGATAATCTTGTTACCTGAGGAGATAAGTTCCTTTTTGACTTTATCTTCTCTACCTGATATCTCAGGTGGCTATTGAAAAAAAAAAAAAAAAAAAAATTTTATATATTTTTTTTTTTTTGTGTTTTAGAAAACAAAATATAGTCTGTTATGGACTTTCGGTTTATCTAAGATGAATCCGCTTTTAGTTTGATGTTTTCACACTTTTTGAGAGGCTGTCACTGGCCGGTGTTAAGGCATTGGGCCTCCACCCACTTCTTTTTTACCGATCTGAAAGGAGGGTACTTAGCCCTTCTTATGGGCAATACTACTGAGTATTTTTTGAATGAAGGAAGGAAGTCATATTCCTCCCTTCATTCTGGGCCATTATTTGGCCTTTTGATATACTATGTATCGCTTCTGAGTGAATTTGATTTTGTTTTTTTCTTTTACGGTCTTCTTCTTTCTCTTAGCCTACCTGCCAATGAGAGTTTTTATGGAGGGATGTTTGAAGTTTGCTAATCCAACCTTGGTGAATAATTCTTTCTTATTAAGGATTTATATTAGATTGAGAATTATTTGGGACAACGAATTGCTTGATCTTACTCTATTTTTTCATGGCTGCCACTAATAATATTTCTTCTCCTCTTCGGGTTATTATCATAACACACAGGGGTTGAACTCCCCAATTAAGAGACGGAAGGCCTTTCAGGAATATAGGTCTCATCACATCGATGTCGTTTTAACAGGAAACCCATTTCCCACATCGGTACACCCCCACTTTTTTACATGCCCACTTCCCAGTGTTTCATCTAGCCAATGCTGAAAATAAGACTAGGGGAGTAGCAATTTTATTTTCTAAACACTGCAAGTTTAATTTACAGAAGGAATGTGGAGACACAGAAGGAATGTGGAGACCCAGAGGGGAGATTCCTGTTGGAGAAAGGTACCATAGATGGGAGGTTGTACACTTTAATATCATATTAGGGGACAAAAGAGATTCTTTAACCGAATGTTTGAAACTCTTCAGCCATTTATGGATGGAGTTATCATTATGGGAGGAGATTCCAACATAGCATTTGATACAGGGTTACATAAATCTAAACCATTGAAGACTAAAATGATCCGTCCAACCAGGGCTAGTACACAAATTGCTCGCCTACTTCATAGATCCAGATTGACGGATATATGGAGGGAGCTGAATCCAAAAACAAAAGATTTTACTCACTTTTCAAATCCCCACCAATCATACTCACGTATAGATCACATAATGGTTTCTACTCAACATATCCCTTCTGCCATTGCCTCCTCTATTATAGACGTGGTATGGTCAGACCACTCTATGGTACTACTGTCTTTGAAACATGATAGTATGGTTCAAAGGGTATCCCATTGGACTCTTAATCAATCATTACTAAAGGATCCTGTTATTGCCACAGAAATTGAACGTGAGATTAAGGAATATTTTGAACATAATGACAGGGAGGAAGTTTCTCCGGAAATTCTGTGGGCGGCACACAAAGTTACCGTCAGAGGCAAATTGATACCGATTGCAGCTAGACAAAAAAAATTGAAAACTTTGGAGGTGGAAAGACTAGAAAGAGACTTTGTAACATTGAGTAAACAACATAAAAAGGATCCATGAGGTATTCCTGCCTCCAAATTAGATGCTGCTAGGGCTGCTCTGAATCTGGCTCTCACGGTGAAGGCAGATAGTTCTGTTAAGTGGTCTGGGGCCAAATTTTATCAAATGAGGGATGAGATAGGTCCCATGTTAGCTCATAAATTATCCCCTAGATTCAAATCTAGAGTTCTTCCCAAGATCAGATTAGCTGATGGCTTTTTACACTAAACCCGCAGCGTATAACGACAGCCTTTCAAGATTTCTATTCTGATTTATATAGTTTTGAAGGACAATCTACCTCCAATAGAATAGAGGAGTTCCTAGATGGCTTACAATTACCCAAGTTAGCAGATATACAATGAGAGGAATTAGAAGCTCCCATATCTATGACAGAAGTTTCAGAAGTTATTAGAACATTGAAAACTAATAAAGCTCCCGGACCTGATGGTTTTTCTCCTACTTACTATAAAACATTCTTCGAGACCCTGACACCCTATCTTACACGATTTTTTAATTTTCTGACAGAAGGTCATCCAATAGCTCAACATGGCATATATAACCGTTATTCCAAAACCTGATAAGGACTCCAGCCTAGTCAAAAATTACAGGCCAATTTCTTTGATTAACAATGACTTAAAAATATTAACCAAAATTCTCTCTAATAGGTTATCTTCCTTCATTGGGCAATATATTCATAAAGATCACGTGGGATTTATCCCTGGTAGACAGGGTCCAGATCAGGTGAGGAGAGCGGTAGATTTGGTGTCAATATTGCAAACCCAATGGGTAGGTAAACAAAAACAGGAAGGTATGCTCCTATCGTTGGACATGCAAAAGGCCTTCGATTCAGTTTCATGGCCATACATGTTTGAGGTCATGAAGCGCTGGGGTTTTGGTTCGAAAGTTTTAAGCATTTTATCTGCTCTATATTCTACACCTGAAGCTAAAGTCAGATTACAGGGGCTATTCTCTGACTCCATTAAGATTTGTAGAGGTACTAGGCAAGGTTGCCCTTTATCTCCCCTGATATTCGCTGTTATGATGGAAACATTAGCAATTGCAATCCGGAATAATCCGAATATCAGGGGGATCCAGTGTGAAAAAGAAAATCATAAATGTGCATTATTTGCAGATGACCTGTTGTTTATTACTTCCCCAACGTCTTCTTTATCTGAAATGTACTCTCTGCTTCAAAAATTCTCCAAAATATCAGGTCTCAAGGTTAATATGGCCAAATCTAAAGCTTTTAATGCGTCTCTTCCAGACTCTGTGGTTTCCTACATACAAAATAAATACGAATTCAGTTGGAGTACTTGCTCCCTTAAATACTTACCGTAGGTATTAATATAAATCTTCAAATTTTGAAGTGATATCAGGCTAATTATCCACCTATGTATAGGAAACTTGAGGCTGATCTTAGCAACTGGAGAACACACAATATCGGTTGGATTGGCAGACTTAATTCGATCAAGATGACCCTCCTACCCAGGATTGTTGTATCTTTTTCGCTCGCTCCCTAATCCGATTAAAAAAATTGACCTAAAATCCTTCCAAAGCAAAATCCTTAAATTTATTTGGAACAGAAAAGGTCCACCCCTTTCTTCCCACAGCCTGTATAATCTCACTGAGCAGGGAGGTTTAGGACTTCCGAACCTTTGGTGGTATTACCAAGCTGCTAGACTGGCACAGTTGTCTGATATATACACCTCAAAAATGAACAACCTGACAGGATTCGTATAGAAGAATTGGCTTCCCCTAAATTTTCTTTGGAAAATTTATTGTGGTGTCCTCCCAAAAACAGACCTTCTATTTTATCTTCTGCTCTATCACAATCTTTAGCTTTGTGGGACTCGCTTAGGAATCTCCCCTCTTTGGTCTCTAAGCTGCAACCATTGGCTGATCTGTTTCAGAATCCATTATTTATCTCAAAAGGGGATGTTGGTTCCTTTAAGTGGTGGCATGATAAGGGGGTGTACCGCATTGGAAGTTTTTTCTCAAGATCAGGCCCTCTCTCTATACAATATTTCATTGATAATCTTGATTTTCCTTCTACTGAAAGATCAAGATTTCTTCAAATCTCTAATTTTACTAATAAAGTATGGGAAAATAATCCTGGATCTAGAGAACCTACGCCATATGAAGTTAGATGTGAACAGGCTATTAATAGGAGAGGTGGGATTTCTGTTATATAAAAGTCGCTTGCTTCCAACGATGTTAAACTGCCTCATATGCTGGCTTGGGAGAAGAACCTCCAAAGTGATTGGGATCTGAAGGACTGGTGTGGAAATTTTATTAGATCAATTAAAGGCATTTTTAATGCTTCACTTATAGAAGCAAATGTTAAAATATTTAGTAGATGGTACCTAGTTCCTACAAGAGTAGCTGCTATGTATCCCACCTCATCCCCTCTCTGTTTTAGAGGTTGTCAGGGATTAGGATCTATGATTCATATTTGGTGGGAATGTCCCAAAATCCGAGGATTTTGGAATAAAATATTCAATATTATACGAAAAATCACAGGATATACAATACATCAATCTCCAGCGATCGCTTTAACGGATTTATACCACAGGTTCCCAAGGTTACCAGAAAACTAATTCTATTCATACTTACAGGGGCTAGAATAACCATTGCCAAATCATGGGAAAAAACATCAGTTTCTCTTTTATGTATGAAGAGAAAAGTTATGTGGATAATGGAACAGAAAAAATATGATTAGTTCAACGTTGGACAGATCTACTCAAATTCTATATGGAAACCTTGGATACAATTTTTGGGAATTCCTACACCCCTTAAGTAATTAGCAATACCAATCGCTGAATATTGATGTTTACATTGAGCAGGTAGGCTTTCTTTATTTCTTTTTCTATTTCTTCCTTTTTTTCCTACTGAACACTAAATATTTTCTCTTCTTTTCTCTCTTTCTCCCATTCTTATTTATTTTTGTTATATGGACTATAAACAATAGGTATTTGTACTAGATTGTTTTAAGACTTCTCAGGTTTATACAACATTCTCTTATTTTAAAGTCAGAACATTTGACTTTGATTTATTATTTTGAGAAGGATTTTTTTACACCCGGTTAAACTTATAGTAGACTACTATATTTCCTGTTATATTTACTCAAATTAAGGTCATATGTTTTCTCCAAAAAAAAAAGAAGAAGTTTTGGGTTGCTTAGGAGGGGGGGGGGCTCCTCTTGCCTTCTCAGGCACAGTATGTTCCCTTTAGGGGTGTCTGGGGGAGTGGAGGATCTCCTCATCTTCTGGTAACTATATACATATATGAGATATTTAATAGGCCATCATTGCTACTTACTTTCGAAGAAGGGAAGGTTAGAATGAGGGGGTATAGAGGTAGGGGGTTACTCCTATTTTTGATAAATAAATTTCAATATTTTCAGTTTTTATGGTATTTTTGCATTGATGTATTCCAACATGGTAATATTGTATTTTGAGATCTACTGATATTTAACTTGTTCGCTTGCATATTATAATGTGATACTACATTGTACTTTTTTCTGTAAAGATTGTACTGACTCTATTCAGATAATAAACTAAAACTTGAATGAAGAAAAAAAAAAGTACAATCTCTGTCTTTGCAGATGACACTAAGCTATGCAGTGGAATAAGGAGGTCTCCAATTTAGCCGACCTCAATGCACTGTCTAATTGGGTAACTAAATGGCAACCGAAGTTTAATGTTGATAAATGTAAAGAAAGTTATGCACTTGGGAGTTAAGAGTGTGCATGCATCATACATACTAGGGGGAGTACAATTTGGGGAATCAATAGTGGAGAAGGATCTGGGGGTTGAGAGAGCGAGCGGTGGGGAGAGAGAGCGAGCGAGCGGTGGGGAGAGAGAGCGAGCGAGCGGTGGGGAGAGAGAGCGAGCGAGCGGTGGGGAGAGAGAGCGAGCGAGCGGTGGGGAGAGAGAGCGAGCGAGCGGTGGGGAGAGAGAGCGAGCGAGCGGTGGGGAGAGAGAGCGAGCGGTGGGGGGAGAGAGAGCGAGCGGTGGGGAGAGAAAGCGAGCGGTGGGGAGCGAGAGAGAGAGATGGGGAGCGAGAGAGAGAGATGGGGAGCGAGAGAGAGAGATGGGGAGCGAGAGAGAGAGATGGGGAGCGAGAGAGATGGGGAGCGAGAGAGAGGGAGAGATGGGGAGCGAGAGAGAGGGAGAGATGGGGAGCGAGAGAGAGAGAGAGAGAGATGGGGAGCGAGAGAGAGAGAGAGATGGGGAGCGAGAGAGAGAGAGAGATGGGGAGCGAGAGAGAGAGAGAGATGGGGAGCGAGAGAGAGAGAGAGATGGGGAGCGAGAGAGAGAGATGGGGAGCGAGAGAGAGAGAGAGATGGGGAGCGAGAGAGAGAGAGAGATGGGGAGCGAGAGAGAGATGGGGAGCGAGAGAGAGAGAGATGGGGAGCGAGAGAGAGAGAGAGATGGGGAGCGAGAGAGATGGGGAGAGAGAGAGAGATGGGGAGCGAGAGAGAGATGGGGAGCGAGAGCGAGAGAGAGATGGGGAGCGAGAGCGAGAGAGAGATGGGGAGCGAGAGAGAGAGAGAGAGATGGGGAGCGAGAGAGAGAGAGAGATGGGGAGCGAGAGAGAGAGAGAGAGATGGGGAGCGAGAGAGAGAGAGAGATGGGGAGCGAGAGAGAGAGAGAGAGATGGGGAGAGAGAGAGAGATGGGGAGCGAGAGAGAGAGAGATGGGGAGAGAGAGAGAGATGGGGAGCGAGAGAGAGATGGGGAGCGAGAGAGAGATGGGGAGCGAGAGAGAGATGGGGAGCGAGAGAGAGATGGGGAGCGAGAGAGAGATGGGGAGCGAGAGAGATGGGGAGAGATGGGGAGCGAGAGAGATGGGGAGCGAGAGAGATGGGGAGCGAGAGAGATGGGGAGCGAGAGAGATGGGGAGCGAGAGAGATGGGGAGAGAGATGGGGAGCGAGAGAGATGGGGAGCGAGAGAGATGGGGAGCGAGAGAGATGGGGAGCGAGAGAGATGGGGAGCGAGAGAGATGGGGAGCGAGAGAGATGGGGAGCGAGAGAGATGGGGAGCGAGAGAGATGGCGAGAGAGATGGCGAGAGAGAGAGATGGCGAGAGAGAGAGATGGCGAGAGAGAGAGATGGCGAGAGAGAGAGATGGCGAGAGAGAGAGAGCGAGAGATGGGGAGCGAGAGATGGGGAGCGAGAGAGAGCGAGAGATGGGGAGCGAGAGAGAGCGAGAGATGGGGAGCGAGAGAGAGCGAGAGATGGGGAGCGAGAGAGAGCGAGAGATGGGGAGCGAGAGAGAGAGATGGGGAGCGAGAGAGAGAGATGGGGAGCGAGAGAGAGAGAGAGATGGGGAGCGAGAGAGAGATGGGGAGCGAGAGAGAGATGGGGAGCGAGAGAGAGATGGGGAGCGAGAGAGAGATGGGGAGCGAGAGAGAGATGGGGAGCGAGAGAGAGATGGGGAGCGAGAGAGAGATGGGGAGCGAGAGAGAGATGGGGAGCGAGAGAGAGATGGGGAGCGAGAGAGAGAGATTGGGGGGGCGAGAGAGAGAGATTGGGGGGGCGAGAGAGAGAGAGAGATGGGGAGCGAGAGAGAGAGAGAGATGGGGAGCGAGAGAGAGAGAGATGGGGAGCGAGAGAGAGAGAGAGGGGGAGCGAGAGAGAGAGAGAGGGGGAGCGAGAGAGAGAGGGGGAGCGAGAGAGAGAGGGGGAGCGAGAGAGAGAGATGGGGAGCGAGAGAGAGATGGGGAGCGAGAGAGAGATGGGGAGCGAGAGAGAGATGGGGAGCGAGAGAGAGATGGGGAGCGAGAGAGAGATGGGGAGCGAGAGAGAGAGAGAGAGAGCGAGATGGGGAGCGAGAGAGAGAGAGATGGGGAGCGAGAGAGAGAGAGAGCGAGATGGGGAGCGAGAGAGAGAGAGAGAGCGAGATGGGGAGAGAGAGCGAGATGGGGAGAGAGAGAGAGAGAGCGAGATGGGGAGAGAGAGAGCGAGATGGGGAGAGAGAGAGAGAGCGAGATGGGGAGCGAGATGGGGAGAGAGAGCGAGATGGGGAGCGAGAGAGAGAGCGAGATGGGGAGAGAGAGCGAGATGGGGAGCGAGAGAGAGCGAGAGAGCGAGATGGGGAGCGAGAGAGAGAGAGCGAGAGAGCGAGATGGGGAGCGAGAGAGATGGGGAGAGAGAGCGAGAGAGATGGGGAGAGAGAGCGAGAGAGATGGGGAGAGAGAGCGAGAGAGATGGGGAGAGAGAGCGAGAGAGATGGGGAGAGAGAGCGAGAGAGATGGGGAGAGAGAGCGAGAGAGATGGGGAGAGAGAGCGAGAGAGATGGGGAGCGAGAGCGATAGCAATGGGGAGCGAGAGAGAGAGATGGGGAGCGAGAGAGAGAGAGATGGGGAGCGAGAGAGAGATGGGGAGCGAGAGAGAGAGAGCGAGATGGGGAGCGAGAGCGAGAGAGAGAGAGCGAGATGGGGAGCGAGAGAGAGAGAGCGAGAGAGAGATGGGGAGCGAGAGAGAGATGGGGAGCGAGAGAGAGATGGGGAGCGAGAGAGAGATGGGGAGCGAGAGAGAGATGGGGAGCGAGAGAGAGAGAGATGGGGAGCGAGAGAGAGAGAGATGGGGAGCGAGAGAGAGAGAGGTGGGGAGCGAGAGAGAGAGAGGTGGGGAGCGAGAGAGAGAGAGGTGGGGAGCGAGAGAGAGAGAGATGGGGAGCGAGAGAGAGAGAGATGGGGAGCGAGAGAGAGAGAGATGGGGAGCGAGAGAGAGAGAGATGGGGAGCGAGAGAGAGATGGGGAGCGAGAGAGAGATGGGGAGCGAGAGAGAGATGGGGAGCGAGAGAGAGAGATGGGGAGCGAGAGAGAGAGATGGGGAGCGAGAGAGAGAGAGATGGGGAGCGAGAGAGAGAGATGGGGAGCGAGAGAGAGAGAGATGGGGAGCGAGAGAGAGATGGGGAGCGAGAGAGAGAGATGGGGAGCGAGAGAGAGAGATGGGGAGCGAGAGAGAGAAGGGGAGCGAGAGAGCGAGAGAGAGATGGGGAGCGAGAGAGCGAGAGAGAGATGGGGAGCCAGAGAGAGAGAGATGGGGAGCGAGAGAGAGAGAGAGAGATGGGGAGCGAGAGAGAGAGAGAGAGATGGGGAGCGAGAGAGAGAGAGAGAGATGGGGAGCGAGAGAGAGAGAGAGATGGGGAGCGAGAGAGAGAGATGGGGAGCGAGAGAGAGAGAGAGAGATGGGGAGCGAGAGAGAGATGGGGAGCGAGAGAGAGAGAGATGGGGAGCGAGAGAGAGAGAGATGGGGAGCGAGAGAGAGAGAGAGATGTGGAGCGAGAGAGAGAGATGGGGAGCGAGAGAAATGGGGAGCGAGAGAGAGATGGGGAGCGAGAGAGAGATGGGGAGCGAGAGAGAGATGGGGAGCGAGAGAGAGATGGGGAGCGAGAGAGAGAGATGGGGAGCGAGAGAGAGAGATGGGGAGCGAGTGAGAGATGGGGAGCGAGAGAGAGAGATGGGGAGCGAGAGAGAGAGATGGGGAGCGAGAGAGAGAGATGGGGAGCGAGAGAGATGGGGAGCGAGTGAGAGAGATGGGGAGCGAGAGAGAGAGATGGGGAGCGAGAGAGAGAGATGGGGAGCGAGAGAGAGAGATGGGGAGCGAGAGAGAGAGATGGGGAGCGAGAGAGAGAGATGGGGAGCGAGAGAGAGAGAGAGATGGGGAGCGAGAGAGAGAGAGAGATGGGGAGCGAGAGAGAGAGAGAGAGAGATGGGGAGCGAGAGAGAGAGAGAGAGATGGGGAGCGAGAGAGAGAGAGAGAGATGGGGAGCGAGAGAGAGAGAGAGATGGGGAGCGAGAGAGAGAGAGAGATGGGGAGCGAGAGAGAGAGATGGGGAGCGAGAGAGAGAGAGATGGGGAGCGAGAGAGAGAGAGATGGGGAGCGAGAGAGAGAGAGATGGGGAGCGAGAGAGAGAGAGATGGGGAGCGAGAGAGAGAGAGATGGGGAGCGAGAGAGAGAGAGAGATGAGGAGCGAGAGAGATGGGAAGCGAGAGAGAGAGATGGGGAGCGAGAGAGAGAGATGGGGAGCGAGAGAGAGAGATGGGGAGCGAGAGAGAGAGAGATGGGGAGCGAGAGAGAGAGAGATGGGGAGCGAGAGAGAGATGGGGAGCGAGAGAGAGAGAGAGATGGGAAGCCAGAGAGAGAGATGGGAAGCGAGAGAGAGAGAGATGGGGAGCGAGAGAGAGAGATGGGGAGCGAGAGAGAGATGGGGAGCGAGAGAGAGAGAGATGGGGAGCGAGAGAGAGAGAGATGGGGAGCGAGAGAGAGAGAGATGGGGAGCGAGAGAGAGAGAGATGGGGAGCGAGAGAGAGAGAGAGATGGGGAGCGAGAGAGAGAGATGGGGAGCGAGAGAGAAAGATGGGGAGCGAGAGAGAGAGATGGGAAGCCAGAGAGAGAGAGATGGGGAGCGAGAGAGAGAGATGGGGAGCGAGAGAGAGAGAGAGATGGGGAGCGCGAGAGAGAGATGGGGAGCGAGAGAGAGAGATGGGGAGCGAGAGAGAGATGGGGAGCGAGAGAGAGAGATGGGGAGCGAGAGAGAGATGGGGAGCGAGAGAGAGATGGGGAGCGAGAGAGAGAGATGGGGAGCGAGAGAGAGAGATGGGGAGCGAGAGAGAGAGAGATGGGGAGCGAGATAGAGAGAGAGATGGGGAGCGAGATAGAGAGAGAGATGGGGAGCGAGAGAGATGGGGAGAGATGGGGAGCGAGAGAGATGGGGAGAGATGGGGAGCGAGAGAGATGGGGAGAGATGGGGAGCGAGAGAGATGGGGAGAGATGGGGAGCGAGAGAGATGGGGAGCGAGAGAGATGGGGAGAGATGGGGAGCGAGAGAGATGGGGAGAGATGGGGAGCGAGAGAGAGAGAGAGAGATGGGGAGCGAGAGAGAGAGAGAGATGGGGAGCGAGAGAGAGAGAGAGATGGGGAGCGAGAGAGAGAGAGAGATGGGGAGCGAGAGAGAGAGAGAGATGGGGAGCGAGAGAGAGAGAGAGATGGGGAGCGAGAGAGAGGGGGAGCGAGAGAGAGAGAGAGATGGGGAGCGAGAGAGAGAGAGATGGGGAGCGAGAGAGAGAGATGGGGAGCGAGAGAGAGAGAGATGGGGAGCGAGAGAGAGAGATGGGGAGCGAGAGAGAGAGAGAGATGGGGAGCGAGAGAGAGATGGGGAGCGAAAGAGAGAGAGATGGGGAGCGAGAGAGAGAGAGAGATGGGGAGCGAGAGAGATGGGGAGCGAGAGAGAGAGATGGGGAGCCAGAGAGAGAGAGATGGGGAGCCAGAGAGAGAGAGATGGGGAGCCAGAGAGAGAGAGATGGGGAGCGAGAGAGAGAGAGATGGGGAGCGAGAGAGAGAGAGATGGGGAGCGAAAGAGAGAGAGATGGGGAGCGAAAGAGAGAGAGATGGGGAGCGAGAGAGAGAGAGATGGGGAGCGAGAGAGAGAGAGATGGGGAGCGAGAGAGAGAGAGATGGGGAGCGAGAGAGAGAGAGATGGGGAGCGAGAGAGAGAGAGATGGGGAGCGAGAGAGAGAGAGATGGGGAGAGAGAGAGATGGGGAGAGAGAGAGAGATGGGGAGCGCGAGAGAGATGGGGAGAGAGAGAGAGAGATGGGGAGCGAGAGAGAGAGATGGGGAGCGAGAGAGAGAGAGAGAGATGGGGAGCGAGAGAGAGAGAGAGATGGGGAGCGAGAGAGAGAGAGAGAGATGGGGAGCGAGAGAGAGAGAGAGAGATGGGGAGCGAGAGAGAGAGATGGGGAGCGAGAGAGAGAGAGAGAGATGGGGAGCGAGAGAGAGAGATGGGGAGCGAGAGAGAGAGATGGGGAGCGAGAGAGAGAGAGATGGGGAGCGAGAGAGAGAGAGATGGGGAGCGAGAGAGAGAGAGATGGGGAGCGAGAGAGAGAGAGAGAGAGATGGGGAGCGAGAGCGAGAGAGAGAGAGCGAGAGAGAGATGGGGAGCGAGAGAGAGAGATGGGGAGCGAGAGAGAGAGAGAGATGGGGAGCGAGAGAGAGAGAGAGATGGGGAGCGAGAGAGAGAGAGAGATGGGGAGCGAGAGAGAGA